>VDFB02358134.1:136216583-136453883 GCA_007258455.2 Sequoia sempervirens | reverse complement strand
GGCATGAGTTCATTTTCCAAATAATGCAGAATGCGGATTAAAGGAGTCTGAATGCTTAAAGGAGCTCACAGCAGAATATAGATTAACACTGTTTTGATCTAAACCATGAGTGTACATTTTTGAAGGAAGATCTGAAAGAAAACATCAAATGCCAATATTGGTTTTCTGAAGGTAAACATCAAACCCTAGTGGAAAAGTGCATATATTGTTCTTTGGAATATGGTATACCCATTTGAGGATTTGTGCAGAAATGCAAGACTACATGTGATGATGGATGGGTCAAGCCCATGAACTGAATTCGATGAAAATTTACAGTTTTTGTCAACTCTTACAGGTGCTTACAGTTCTATGGTAAGCAAAGATGAACAGCTGTTACCCACATGTGGGTTTGTCTCTAAAATATAGTAAACATGATAATCTATGATACCCATATGGGTTTTATTTTAAAACAACATTATAATTACAAAGTATGCAAATTTATGTGCTTCTTCTAGCCTCAAAGTAGAAAGAATACAACTTTCATATGATTTTCACAATAACCACAAAGAAGTAATAGGAATAAATGCAATGAACTGATGGTCGAGTTCTGAAAAGAAACCAGAATAGAGATATTTTCTTCAAAATATGCAAACATTTGCTTCAAGACTATGAAATAAAACTATGCTCAGTTATTCATGGTATCCAATGTGGGTTTTCATACAAGGTATAGAAAATATGATACTCTACAATACCCATTTTGGGTTTTGCATTCAAAAGCAATTTGACCACAAATGTGAAGATTTTTGTGCTAGGTCGAGTTTCAGAAGAGAAGCAAATGCATTTTTCTTTAATATTTCAAAAGACCCATTTTCAGTTTAGCATCAAATACAGAAAAAATGGAGTTTCCCTTAAGGATTTCGAGTACCCATTTTCAGGGTTAGTTTCAAAGTGCAGGAAAAATCAATTACAAAGATAACCATGTGAAATCTGGAATTGAATAGAAGAAAAATACAGCTTTATTCAACTTTCTGTGATGCCCACAAATAGAAATGTTTTTTAAAAGACATAATAGTAAGTTTTTTGTTCTGGGTCGAGCCCAAAATCTACAAAAATGCTTCCTACACTGCATATTTGGCGTGGCCTGAGTATGGCCAGAAATTCATTAGCAAGGAAGAGATTTTCTTAAGTCTCTGGAGAGCAAATGTAACGAAGGAAAATTACCAGCTTAAATTTTTGATAGAGTCTAAAGCCGCGGCCATAGCTTCCTCTTTAGTTTCCCAAGGCATGATTTCGAGTTTTGAAGAGTGGCCAAGTTCTTATAGTGAGAATGATACACAATAATGAGCACAAGAAACACACAAAAAATGAAGAATAAAGACATCAGAGTGAGTTCACCACGACCTCAAGGCCAAAATAGAGATTACAGAAACCATTAAATAAAGCTTACCTCTTCACAGTAAAGAAGAGCTAGAGCACAAGTCAAAGCTTTCATAGAATGGACAATAGAGGTTGAGCTCGAACTCATGATGGCATGGAGAAATCAAGGTAAGATAAAGTCAGAAATGAACAGGCTGCGCCCTTAGGGCTTGTTGATATTCAAAATAATGAAGTAGAAAAGCTATTTTTCCATGAAAGGAGGCTCACCCACTAGAGGAGACTTGGTTATTTGAAGCGTGAAGAGGATTACTGAAGCACACGAGCTCGAATTCGACACCATCATGGCAGAAAATTTCTTTCAGACAGAGTTTCCTTCTTCTCAAGTCACGGGTGAAATGAATGATAATTAGGGTTTGACCCTATTTCCTCATGCCTAATTCGAATATCATCATCATCCAGAATGTTCAATTTTGAGCATATGTCAAAATTCAAAAAGGGGTCAAAATTTTAAGTTTATGCCTTATGTTTTTCAAAGTCTAAGTTTAATATTAGAGGGAGGCCGAAATCAATATGTCTAGGTTGATATTAAGTCTTTAAGGCTTATATTTTGGGGCTTAACAAAATAAGGGTTGAAGAATGCCTTACCCTAGATTTGTTTTGATTAGCTTAAGGAAAATCAATAATGTATCATATCATTTAGGGTTTTCCTTCTCCTTGAAGGTTAATGATCATTTTAGGGTTTTATTTGTTTTATTGATTTTAAAGAAATCAATGAGAAGTTTTGATAAAAGGAAGATTATGTAATATGTTTTTATGATTTTTGAGAAAATCAGAATGATATCTTGGAGAAATAAGGAGTTCTTTCTTTTTGCAAAAGATTTCCAAATCTTTGAATTGCAAAAATAAGGCAAATTGTAAAAGTCTGCATCTTGTAAAGTAGAAGCATAAAAGCGATATTTTATAAACTGCTTTATGTTTTCTTGCTATTTTTAGCAGATATTTTATTGACTTTTCCTCTTGGTCGAAGTTCAGACTTATCTTGGAGAGATAAGGTGTTTTTTGAACTTTTAAAGCAAGATTTGCCTATTTTTAGAGGCTTGACAGTGTAATCATAAAAGCTTTGTGCTTTTTTCTACTTTAAAGCAGTTTTTGAGTTTGTTTAGAGCCTTTTTTCCTTGAGCTTTTTCTGAGCTTGGATTAGGGTTTTCTTTGAGAGTTTTTTGATAGACTTAGTCTTTCAACTCTCCATTGTCAGTAGTTCAGATTAGAGTTTCTTGCCCTTACTCATTTTGGGGAGCTTGTAAACTTTTTTGATACTCAATTTGGACAGATTGACACTCTTCCAGTTTTAATAGAGCAGTAGATTTCTCCTTCTTATTTTCTGTCTCAAATTTTGTAATGGCAATCTAATATACTTATGTTTTCAAATTGGAATCCTTTTATGTCTTGCTGTTATAGGTGGTGTTTCAAAATTACATGTTTCAGGTTGCATGTTGTATTTGTTTTCCAGATCTTCATGCAAATCACTGATGGGATATGTGCCAATGAGATTGTGAGGATTATTGCAATAGAGAAGTTTTTATGAGTGGTTAGGTCTGAATTCTTATAAGTTTGGTGAATCATCTTTTAGAAATAGGTTTTTATGTTAAGTTATTCTTCATCCCTTTCCTCAGAAGTTGTTTTAGAATAGAATTCATCATTCGGCGAACCAGCTCACTCTGGAGATTCCTCTTTCGTGTAAGATCACCCACATCTGAAAGAGGTTTCCATGTTTCAGAGTTTGTTGAATACGCATTCAACAGGTGCAAAACTATTGATAACAAAGCCAAGGGAACCCCCAACCTCTCATCACCAATTTGCTACCCTCAAAACATCAACACCCACAATCCTCCATCAATGTCCCAACAACCACCTGATCCTACATTGCAAGTGCATGCCTTAGCCTTACAACAAGCACAACAAGCCTATCAGCAAGCCCTAGCATCCCAACAACAACAACAACAAGCAACTCTAGTAGCACAAAAAAATAGCAAGTAGCCTTAGCAACACAACAAACAACCTTAGCACAACAACAACAACAGTAGTAAGCAGCCTTAGCACAACAGCAACATCAAGCCCATCAAGCAACCTTAGTAGCACAACAACAATAGCAGGCCCAACAACAAGTCCTAGTGGTGCAACAACAACATCAAGCTCAACACCAAGCCTTACTAGCTCAATAGTGTGCCCAACAACAACAACAACAAGGTTCCTATTATAACCCTCAATTGCACATCATCAATACAAACATGTTAGGAACATATATATCAATACCTCAATCACCTTCATAGAATCCTACACCACCATACACCCCATACAACACATCCTCATATCAAAATCCCATATACAACTCATCCATAATCCCACCATATGTTCCTCCACCAAACCCGCAAGATGATCTAGCATCGCAATTTAAGGTGTTGTCACAAGAAATGTAGGACCTTCAAATGGGCAAGGAAAAGAAGCCCCATACACAGAACCTATGTCCTTATCCATTCAACTAAAACATAGCAATGGCACCATTCCCTCCCAATTTTGAAATCCCCAAATTTGATAAATATAAAGGGAGAGGAAGTCCTACGGACCATTTCAAAGAATTTAATGTTATGTGTATGGAAGTGGCTTACAATGATTCATATTTAATGTTCCTCTTCCCTCGAAGTTTAACAGGTTCTGCCATGGATTGGTTTTCTCATCTGCCTCCCAGTATCAAAACCTTTCAAGAAATTACTAATAAATTCATTGATCACTTCTCCTTTAATCTTGACATGGACGTCAGTCTAGAGGAATTGTACACTCTCAGACAAAACAAAGGAGAAAATTTTGCTAATTTCTTACAACGGTGGAGATAAAGAGCTAGTAAGAGCAAGTGGCCTCTTCCCAATGAACAACAAGTGGGAATCATCATAGAAAATATAGATCTAGATCTATCCTTCCACTTGAAAATGTGGTGCATCACATCTTATGACAAGCTTTTCCCTAGAGCCTTTAACATCGAGAGAGCTCTAATCTCACAGGGGAATACTCAAGCTTATAAAGATAACCGTCCATCAACTAGTTCAAATGACAAGCCTCATGTATGGGATAAGAACAAGAACATAACAAATGATGGTGTGGTAGATGCTAAGGTAGTCCTAAGTGCTCCTAGGCCAAACAACATCAAGTTGCTAACATTCAACCAACTGTGTAGCAAACAACACCCCCGCAAAACAATCAAATCAATAATGTTGAAATACAAAGACAAACCCCTAACAAGAATAGCTATCCTAAATGCAAGTACACACAGTTATCTAAACCCATAGAAACTATCATGAAAAATTTGGTAGAGTCAAATCTAATTACACTTCCCAACTTTGAAAACTACCAAGAACCACAAGATAAAGCATCCCGGTACAACAAGAACAACCTTTGTGACTTTCACAAGATCAAAGGACACAAAACAACAAATTGCATGAGGCTTAAAAACATTATCCAAGACCTTATAGAGAATGACACCTTATCTGTTGAGGTACCAACTGGGAATCAAGATCTTAAGATATACAAGAACCCTATGCCAGATCATAGCAAAGCAACCAACACTAGGAAAGCTAAGGATTACACAAACATGTAGAATACCTATTCCAACATAGTTGCTTCTTGTGATAGCGTCATCATTTTCGTCACCATCAAAGGGTATAGTACAGAGTGTGGAGTCACCACATGACGTGGTAAAGTCACCATCCAAGGAGTCCCACCCCAATCTAGGGCACAACCTACTCAACCAACAATAAGCACTAGCAAGTATAATCTCTTAGAGCAGCTTAAAAAGACCCCCAGTTAGATATCAATCCTAGAATTGTTGAGGTTATCCCCTGTGCATAGAGAAATCTTGGAGAAAGCTTTATCAGAGTCATTTTCCCCCAAGGATATTGATATCGATCAATTTCAAGTAATGGCAGGCCACATCGCTAATCATCTTCTCACCTTCTCAGAGCAAGACCTACCATCACAACCATCTCATAACCATGCTTTACACCTTGAGGTTATCATTCATAAGAACAAGGTTAAAAGAGTCTTAGTAGATAGAGGTATTGGATTGAATATTTGCACCCTTCAATTCATCAAAAATTTGAGCTATTCAGAGGATACTATTGAGAAGACAAAGAGTACCACCATCAAGGCATATGAAAACCAAGAATGGGTATCACAAGGTATCATTGCACTACCCATCCAAGTGGTCCCTCTCATCACAAAAACTACATGTCAGGTGTTGTACTTTGATCTTCCCTACAACATAATACTTGGTAGACCCTGGATCCATGCCCTAAGAGTTGTAGCCCCGATTTGTCATCAATGTGTGAGGTTTCCTTTTAAGGGCAGAGAGATTACTATCCATGGAGATCCTAAGCCTTTTTATTATTGCAAGAATCTTGAGGCCAAGTTTTATAAAATCCCCCAAGTACCCAAGAATGGCGAGGGCCTACACCTTCTACCTCATTTTTTGATCCATCATCCCTTGCATCTACCTCTGAGACAAAGGCACCCATTTTGTAGAACATACCTGATATCAAAGTAGTGATCCAAGATGATGGTTGTGGGAACTATAAGCTAATGAAGAACACCTTTTTCTTAGTAGAGCTACCTATCTCTCCTCAGTCTCATGGAAAACCTACATCTAACAACAAAGATCTTGAAACTATAAAGATGGCAACTACTACCTTCATCAAGTGGGGGGATTTGAATCAAGAAGATATCAATGATGATGATATCTCTAAGTTCCTCTATCAAGATGAATGACTTGTCCCCGCTCTTCCCATTGGAGATGATAACAAAGGCTTGCAGCTAATGAAGGGAATGGGATATAACAAGAATGAGAAGCTAGGACAAAATGATAATGGTTTAATAGAACCCATCATTCCTAAGAAATGATAAAAGAATCTTGGCCTTGGTTGTACTACTAGCAAGGTCACCCTTATTGGCAAAGGTACTTCTGCTAAATGAGTTGAGGCTTCCTCTTGGTTATCTCCATCATGTGATACGACCTTAGATGACTTCCCCCTTGATGTTGCTGACCTGTTTGAAAACAACTCCCTCTTCATGATATCAGTAACATCCTTTGCTCCAAGCAATCAACCATCTGAAATGCACCTAGTTTACCCACAACACATTAGCATGGGCCAACAAGGACCACCAATTCTTGATTTATTCAAAACCGATGAAGCAATCTCAAAATTCATGGGAATCCATGACAATTTATCATGGGCATATCACAAAGCAAGTTTTGACATAGAGCTAGATAGAGAGGCATACTATGGGGAGACGATTGAATCCTTCAGTCACAAAATTGATGAAATGCAACTAACATGCAGATCTTTAAGTGAAAACCACACTGTGGCACTTTTTGATCCTAAAAGAGTAAAAATAAAGGATGTATCCAAGGGTGAAAACCTCTCTGAGGCACCCAAGGATGAGGGATTCAATATCCCCCTTAGTGCAATGCACCCATAGAAGTCAACAGTACTAGTAGAAAAGGCCACTCCAGTCAATATGGGAATAGAAGAAGCACCTAGGATCACTTTCTATGCCAAATCCTTATTGGATGAAGAACAAAAGAACCTGGTAGCATGGTCATACACTGATATGCTAGGGCTTGATCTAGAAGTGGTTGTGCATCACTTAGCAGTCTATCCTGAAGCGAAGCCAGTCAAGTAGAAATTAAGGAAGATGCAGTCTCAAAACCCATTGGGGGCATCAGAATCTGTACTAATTTCATAGACTTAAACAAAGCATGCCTAAAGGATTATTTCCCTCTTCCTAATATCGATCTCATTTTAGACTTAATAGTTTGGCATGAAATGTTGTCACTCATGGATGACTTTTTCAGGTTATAATCAAATCATAATTGCCAAGGAGGATCAACACAAAACTGCATTCACTTGTCCATGGGGAACCTATTGTTGGAACGTGATGTCGTTTTGGGTTAAAGAATGTAGGAGCAACTTATCAGAGAGCAATGACCCTCATCTTTCATGGCATGATCCACAAAACAATCAAAGATTATATGGATGATATTTTGGAAAAATCAAAGAAAATAAATGAGCACATACAAGTCTTAGGACCCATCTTTGACAGGATGGAAGAATACAAAGTAAGGCTAAATCCAAAAAAGTGTGTCTTTTGGGTTACATCAGGGAAACTTCTCAGTTATATCATCTCACAAAGAGGGATAGAAATTAATCCAGCAAAGATAAAATCCATCCTAGACATGGAACCACTGCAAAGACTAAAGAAAATGAGAGGATTACAAGGAAGACTGCAGTCCATCAGGAGGTTCATAGCCCATCTATCATATAAAATCCACCCTTTTTTGCATCTTCTTCATAAAGGGATAACTTACAAGTGGGATGAGAAGTGTGATAAATATTTTCAATAGATCAAATACTATCTACTAACACCTCTAGTGCTCATACCGCCAATACCGAACAAACCACTAATCTTGTATATCTCAGCAACATCAGCAACACTAGGAGCTCTTCTGGCACAACATGATGAAAACAGAAAAGAAAGATCTATCTAATACATCAGTAGGACTTTGGTGGGCTATGAAATGAACTATTCACCCATTGAGAAAGCATGCTTAGCAGTAGTTTTTGCTTCATGAAATTTTAGGCACTACATTTTGTCACATCAAATCAAACTTATTGCAAAGATTGACCCATTGAAATACCTGTTATCCAAAGCAACTCTCACAGGGCGAATGGCCAAATGTGTTATGATCTTAACAGAGTTTGACATAGAGTGTGTAGAGTGAAAGGAAATCAAAGGACAAGTGATTGTAGACCAACTAGCAAAAGAGCCTATCTATGTTGAGAACCCTCTGATATTTGAGTTCCCTGATGAATCAATGTTCCTTATCAATCTCATAGCTCAGTGGAAGATGCATTTTAATGGATCATTCACCCAACATGGATCAAAAGTAGGTATTCTTTTCATCACCCCTCAAGGTGATTTCATTCCAAATTCATACCAGCTATTTTTCCCTTGAACTAACAAAATTGTTGAGTATGAAGCCCTAATCACAAGTCTAAGGATAGCAAATCAGTGGAAAATACAAGAAATGAAAGTCTATGGAGACTCACAGCTGGTTATCAACCAAGTCAATGATGACTATCAAACTAAGGATAACAAGCTCACTCCTTACAAAAAGATGGTGGAAAGTCTCAAGGACCTTTTTATAGACATAATTTTTGAGCAGATTCCTTGTATGCATAACAGAGCAGCAAATGCCATGGAAAGAATAGGATCACTGCTAAGCATGTCGAATAACGTCCTCTAATGTAAATTCTTGGTAGAACAACTTCTCGTACCAACTTTTGAAATACCAAAATTTGAATTTGTGTGTGTCATTGTTGGTCCTAGATCCTTGTGGTACCATGATATATTCGCCTACCTAAGTAGAGGAACCCTCCCATCCGATATCACCTCGAACCTTTAAAAGACCTTTGTTAAAAAGGCATCTTGATTTGTGATCCTAGGTGATACCCTTTACCGCCGAAGCATTGAATGGATGTTGCTATGATGTCTTAACCAAGAGGAAGCCTTGACTACTTTAACAGAAGTACACAATAGCATATGTGTTTTCTATTCTAGCGGTATGACTTTATCTAAGAAACTGTTGAGGATGGGGTACTATTGGCCAACCATGAAAAGAGAATCTCATCAGTATGTGCAGAAGTGTGTCCAATGTCAACAGCATGGAGATATGATTCATGCTTGAGCTCAAGAATTACAACCAATGATCACACCCTGGCCTTTTTTGCAATGGGGACTCGACCTCATAGGAAAAATCACTCCAACCTCATCCAATGGCCATGATTTTATCATAACAGCCACGGAGTATTTTACCAAATGGGTTGAATTCATTCCTATGACCTACATAACAGGGAAGAAAATTGCTAAATTTATCCTAAATTACCTAATCTATCGTTATGGTGTTCCACAAACCCTCATCTCATACAATGGAACACCCTCCAAGAATCAAGATGTGAAAGAGCTATATCAAACATTCAACATCCGACACTAATTCTCTACCCATATTACCCCCAAGGCAATGGTCAAGTTGAGGCCACGAACAAAACCATTTTGAAATTCCTAAAGAAAACGATCAATGAAGCTAGTCGTGACTAGCATCTGTAGTTGAATCCTGCTCTCTGGGCTTATTGAACCAATATCCACAGACCAACAGGTGCAACCCATTTCTCCCTAGTCTATGGATTTGAAGCTATCCTTCCTATTGAGGTTGAGCTCCCATCATTGCGAGTGTCACTACAGAACCTGATCACCAATGAAGAATACAGAGTATCTCAACTGAACGAGTTAGAATTCCTAGACGAGTGTCGTATTGATTCCATCAATCACTTGCAAGTGTATCAAAACCAACTAAAATAGAGCTATAACAAGATAAAATGTTGGTCCAGGTAGGGGATCTTGTCCTAAAATAGAATTAGAAGAACCTTCCAGATCAAGACAGCAAAGGAAATTTTGAGCCTAACTAGTTGGGTCCCTTTTTCATCATAGCAAGCTATGGATTAGGAGCATACCAATTGTCAACACATGAAGGAGAAACCTTGCAAGAACCAATTAACAACTTGCATCTTAAAAAAAATTATGCCTAGTCTTGAAGGGAGTAAAATCTAAAAATACAAAAAAATGAGAAAAAGGATCAAAAAATTAAAGAAAAACAATCATCCTCTAGTGAAAACCACTTCAGTGGTGCTTTGGGAAAGTACCTTGGTGAAAACCTAGAAAATAGGCACCTTGCGTAAATAAAGCACCTCCATCTATTCTTTGGCTCTTTATCCTATTATTCTTTGCATCATTCCATCCATTTATCCTTCATCCTATTTATTCATCCATCACCTATTTATTTCCTTGTCATAGCTTGATGTTGTGAAGTATCACAATCCCTTTTAGTACTACTTGGCATATTCCAAAGATCAATTTGTCTTGCTTATATCGAGGTAGTCTATCGCATAAATGCTGGGGGAATTCGTTATGGATCATATCAGGCTCTTGTATATCTTAAGGTTATTGGAAATCTCATCAAAAACAGCAAAAAAAAATGTATAGCATTTATTAGAAAATCCAAAAACATTTGCAAAATATTGTATAGCAAAAATCCAAAAACATTCAAAAAATTGTAAAGGAAAAATCCAAAACATTCAAAACATATCAAATCCCTAAAAAGGTCGAACATAGAAAATCTAAAAACAACTCCATGTCGAACTACGTCATATTTGAGCTTGAACGTAGGCAAGGCCATCATTTATGTGCCCCTGAGACACCCTAGGTCAGTCCTTTAGGTCTCTGTCATAATAAACTGGCATTCTGTCAACTGTTCATATCTCATCTTCAATAAGTTGAGTCAGTTGAACTACGTGGTCTCTACGTGTATAATGTAGGCAAGGCTTATCTTTGATTAGCCCCCAAGGCTCCTAAGATAGGTCTTTAGGTTAGATTCTTGGTCAGATAACTAAAAAAATCCCTAAACATCCAGATAACTTAGAAAACCCCTAAACATTCAAATATCAGAAAAACACAAAAACATTTGTAAAACTCAAAACCCTAAACAGCGTCAAATAACCGAAAACAAAAACATTCGCATAAATTTTCAAAAAGACCAAAAATAGCCTCAAAACATTTTTAAAATACAAAAAACATTGAAATATTCTAGAAAATCCAAAACCACCCATCCCATTTCGCTTTTACTCACAGTAACCTTCACCCATATTGTCACCTTCAACCTTTGGTGAAACAAAAAGAAAATAGGTGTAGCAAGTCGTAAAGTGAGAACCTAATCTTCAAAATCTAAAGTATAAATCATAGGTAAATGAGTCAATGAAGTTTATATCAATGAATTATCATAAATCTCATCATCATCCTAACATCAAACAACCATCTGATCAACATTTCCTAGGATGTATCCTTCCTGCGATGGACATCAGTATTAGACATCACCTTAGCTAAGTTAAACAAGCAAGAGGTATAGATAAATTTGACTATTTGTCTTTGATCTTTTCTTATGATTTATCTTAAATGACCCATTTTGAGGACCTCTTGATGATGTCTCTCAAAATTATTTAGAGAGAAAGGAATGGGGCATCGATCATTATCTCTTGTTTGTTGTGCTTGTGGGTATTCTTGTAAAATAATCTTGGCGCATACTTGGTTAGTTGTGTCTAGGGAAGTTGTTTGGAGTATGATGTTGACTATTGTGTATGATTTGGTCCAATATATTCTAGGCTTCTAACTTACATTCCAACAAGGTTTCTGTATGTCAAGATGTGAACAAGAACTATCTTATCTATTTGTAGAGTCAAAGTCCATTACACTAGATACCATGTCATCCTAGTTATTAATACCTTGATGCATCATATCTGTGTTATATCAAACAATAAGGAACGATGAAAAATCCCAATCCCGAGAAATGAGCAAACCATCATGCATTCATCTTCATCATGCATTTCTCACCACCATCTCTAATAAAGTCTTGGTAGATCATAGACTTGTTGGGTCTTTTGAAGTAATCATCACAATCAGTGATCAATCATCTTATTTCTTCTATCTTCTTTTTGTGCTAACCTAGTATCATGGAAGTCAACAAATAAATCATCAATGCATCCATCCTCCATCCAAAAATCATCAACATGCATACATCTCATAATCATAGAATTATCATAAATATACATCTTACATCATCATTATCATTTAAGTTGTGACGAATAATATAGAATTGTTATTCTAAACATCTTAAATCATTGCACATATATCATAAACATGCATTGCATTATCATATCATAAGTATAAACATCTGCATTTTCAATCCATACATCCACATGCATACATCACATCCTAAAAATGCATAAGAAAATACACAAAAACAAATGCATCCCATATCATTTGCATAAGCATAACATAATCATAGCATGTCATCCATCACATGGCATATCATGAAAAGATACTAAAAAATAATATAACATTGCATCCATTACATCTCATCTCATCACATATCACATAAGCATACATAAATAAATAAAGTGCATCCATACATGATAAAATATAAGCATGTCACATCTCATATCAAATGCATCCATACAATCATAAGCATGAAATAAGATGAACACATCATATTGAATATGTATCATATCATATATATATATATATATCAAAAAATGGTGAATGTCATGGTACAATATCTGAATCAATGTATGTATATTGATCATAAATACAATATCCACGAGGCTATCAAAAAGGATCCCATGAATGTATATTTGTATGAAAGAATCAGGCAACAAAGTCACAAAGTGTCTATACAAATTGAGCTAGCCCTGATGGTTGCTCCCCTCTCCAGCATGTCTCTCTGGTTGATCTTTAGCCCTGGGTCGTGCATCACTCCTCTGTGAGTAGTCAGGATGTTTGAGTGCTTGTGGAACATCTTGGTGATAGTGCATCCTACAATAAGCTACCTCAGTCACAACCTCTCTGTATAGCCTAGCAGATACAGTCTCGCCCTGTGTAGCCGTTGTCATCGCCTCCAACTATTGGCAGTGATCGATCTCCTGATCTCTCTCGGTAGTCATATCCTATACATGTTGTCTTGCATGATCTCTCTCCACAGTAATAGCTAGCACCTGGTACAATGCCTGATCCCTCTCAACAATGACAACCAAAATTTGTTGTCAGGCCTGATCTTGCTCACCCATAAGGACCTATACCTACTACTACAACTACTAAATTTAAAATTTTTGGGGATTTGGCCGCAGCATTGGTGGTTGCATTGGCTACTGCTGGATAAGAGGATATTATGGAGGTTGTTGACCCACTAGCGGTGCCCCCGGAATCTACCCATCCTGGTCATCTTGGCCATCATGTCCCCTACCTTTGCCTCTGCCCACTCCCCTCCCTTGAGTCTCCCTCGTGGAGGAGCACCCACTAGATCTATCAACCTATGAGGGAGTGCAAATCATGCATCATATGCAGGCGTCATCTGCACGACCACCTAACCCTGATTGTAAACCCATGGTTGTGCCACCAACTGTCGAAAGCCCTTAACCACCTTCGGGGTTGGGATCTTAGGTCCCCATGTGGGAACCTCTTGAGATGATTTGGAAAAGATGGCCTTGTATGCATCATTTGGCCTATCTTGTTGGTCGTCAAAATGTCAGGCCACCCTGTTTGAAAGGTACCTCTCTATAATTGTGTGCTCTCGACCTTGCATAAATTGGGTATCTTTGGCAAAGAAGATTTGTTGAACATCATCGAACAATGTTGGAATCTAAAGCCAAGGCCACCATCTAAATACTGTAATATCATCAATAACCTAGCACCAGTATAGAATCCCTAGCTACCCAATATGTCATAGAGTAATGGCACCTCTGTATCGCCAACCAATTGGATCATCTAGTTCAACATTGGCCATATGGACGATTGGTCAGAGCACAACGATGTGCTCCCAAGCCCAAATATGAAGCAAGGTAACCCCTATGCCAATGGAT
This sequence comes from Sequoia sempervirens, assembly GCA_007258455.2. Taxonomy (NCBI): domain Eukaryota; kingdom Viridiplantae; phylum Streptophyta; class Pinopsida; order Cupressales; family Cupressaceae; genus Sequoia; species Sequoia sempervirens. The sequence continues at coordinate 136,439,955 of VDFB02358134.1, read as the reverse complement.
TTTCCATCACAGTAGAAAAAATCATGCATAGCATGATACAATGAGGCTCACAAGGAAAGGCCCCATCCTAGGCCAAGCAAACAGTGTCCTCCTGTAGAGCATCTTGTGCCAAGCAAGGCCCCATCCTGGGCTGAATCCTCTGCTCCATCTGTTAGGAGCAACCAAACCAGAAATGATGGCTACAATAATCAATCAGAAAGTGGGTACTCGACCTCTATACATCTCAAGGTCGATATGTGAAGTGAATAGAATGATGTCCTCAATCTCCATTTCCTCGTGACAGGCATCGTATCTAGCGTCGACATCATATATCACGTGACACGTCGTTATATCTCTTTAGTTGAAAAATGCATCAAATGTATCAACCGGGTAGTGTTCAGAGGCTATATGCAATAAGAAACATCATGACTATCTCTCTCTCATATTTTCTAAATGTTTGGGATAGTTGAAAACAGAACATAAACTAAAGAGGCCGCTAAACTAAAAAAACATAAAGTTGTCTAAACTAGAAAGCAGGAAGTTATTCATCTAGAAAGCATAGAATGACTAAACTAGAAAGCATAAAATGTTTAAACTAGAAAGCATAAATTATTAAGCTAGAAATCATGTAAATTACTTGAAAAGAAGTACTTGCAATAAAACTGTAATTCAAAATGAAAACATTTTTTAACTAAAATTCGGTTGTTAACAAAAAAATAAAATTAACAATATACAACTAACAACTAGAGTGGATGCTCTGGAACTTCAAATAACAGAACTAAAGACTATAAACTCAAACTACAACTTGCAGGAATAACTTAATAGAGCTCAACACATATAAATAACATTCACTCACACTTATCATGTACAGAATAAAAACAACAAAATTGAAAATAAATTACTTATCTATCTATTCTACAGTCCCTCGAGTGGCCAGCTCTCAGGTGCTACTATGCTCAACTCAGATCACATAAAATTTATATCGTCGAAGTTAATCCATCCAAAGTAATTCCATTGCACAACACTAATAACTCAAAATGAGACGGGCAAAGCTTATTTTATTCATATAAAAAGTATAACTCATAAAAACATAGCTTAAGAACACATTATGACAACTTAACAATATCCAGTATCATTGCTTCTGAAGGTTACATATTTATACAAAAATTGGTAACAAAATCCTAATTTTATATGGTGAAAATCACCACTGAAAAAGTCTTCAACAGAATTCAACTAACTAACGGACTTGGGTCCATAACATAAAGCATTAAAGAGGCTCGGAGTGAGCCATAAAGTTTTTGAAAATAAAATAACATAAAGCTTTAAAAACTCGATCCATCATGCACTTCCTAAAATTTTGACGCCTATACTTCTGGTGCTTGTCTTCAACTGTATTGAAGTCTACTTTAAATCCACTTGGTTGAGCATAATGACTGACCGAGTATAATAACCTGTACAATAATAAAAACTATACCATTATGTTAGCATTGGTTAGCTTATTTCAATCAATTTTAGGGAATAAAGATTATACATTTTTTCACAAAAAGAAAGCAATTACTAATCCTAAAGATAATTAATTGGCAGGGTAAAAGTGACTGAGAGGAATAAGGAAGGGTATTTGACTTATTAAATTTATGAGGTTATTTTTACCTCATCATAACATGCTCACCATGTATTGGAAAATGCAGTATCTGCCATACATCCTCTAAAGTCACCGTCGCCTCGCCTAAGGGAAGGTGGAACGACGAAGTCTCACTGTCATTGCTCGCACAACGCAGTCATCATAGCCAGATGTGTTCGGACGATGGGAATGTACGCGATGAACCATAGGCCAATCTCCCCCAGGTGCTCCTGGCGCAACTCGGATAAATCACCAAGTCTCTCTAAAACTGTGGGTCGATGCTCACGAGACATCAAGGGTGGAATGACCTCTTGCATTCACGAAGCGCACAATGTCAAAACTCAAAAAAAATTGACTTAGTTTGGAATTTTTAGCTCCAAAATGATAATAGCGTCACTATATTTCAAATTCCAAATTGCAACACCTGAAGGCATTCAAATTGTGAATCGCAAATCGCATCACTATAAACATATTCATCACGATTTAAAATTTGAAAACCCTAACCCTAATTTTCAAATCGGGAAGTGTGTCGCTACAAACATATGCATCACAATTTAAAATTGGAAACCCTAATTCTAAATTGTCAATTGTGTCGCAATACACATATGCGTTGCTAAAAATCATTTTAGCGTCACCAATTCTCAAATGGGCATCGCTATATAGCAATGTCGCTAAAGTTTAAAATCTAAAGCACAATAAATGCATCAAAAAGTCAAATTTCAAATCAAGTTTCAAATCACATACCAATGGTCCTAAGCCTGGAATCTATTGGTACTCTTGAACCCGATTGAAAATGTGGCGTAGGAGCTCTTGTTGTTCCATTTCTTCATAGGGTCAGAGCTCAATTTGCAAGAATTCCTTAAGGTGTGAATTCACAAATGAATTGAAAGTGACCCTTCTTGGCTTATTTATACATCAAAATTAGGGTTTTTTTTGCCCTAATTTAACCTTGAAGCTAGGGTTTATCATCATTTTCACCAATTTTACCAATCAAAACCTTATTTTGCATCATTTTTGGAATTTTTTTTGCATATTTCTTGCATCTCAGAGCCTTTCTGGACCCCTGGGGCAACCTTTTACCATTGTCGAGAAATCAACCCAAATTTCAAAATTTATGCCCGATTTCTCAAGGGGGGAAGGAATTAGCTTTATCCTTTCACTCGGGCATCTAAAAAATTAGAAAAAATTTATTTTTTGATTTAAGTAGCAGTTTTAATCCAAGGAGCATCAATCTTTGAACCGAAGCAGCAGGTACCTCGCTTCAAAGAGGGGAAAAATGTAGACACTAAAAAATGTCTTAAATGATATCATGCACTTGAATCAGGTATACTAACATCATTTCCTCTTGAAACCCATCCTCTTTTCGCTTAATTGATTAAATTAGCCTAGCTATTTAATTAATTGCATCATTTTCATCTATTAACCTCATTAATTTAATTGGGTTAATTCCCCCTTTCACGCTAACATTTCATCTTATTAAATTAAATAAATCAAACTATTTAATTTAATTTCTTAAGTCTTCTTATTTGATTAAATAACCTTAAGTTATTTAATTAAATTTCATTTCACCTTTCCCCATTCATTAAATCACTTAATTTAATGAATATCACTTTATTCTTCTAAAATCCCCTAAGTGCATGATTAAACCCTTGTTTAATTAGAAATTATCTAACTAATCTATTTCCCCCCACTTGTAAAGGAATATTCCAAAGGAATATTCCTCCTTTGCACATTCCTCCAAAAGGAGAATATTCCCATGGAATATTCCCTCCCCTTTTGCACAATTAAACTTTGTTTTAATTTGTAAAATATCCTTTCTCCCTCACCCATGAATATTCCAAAGAATATTCTTTCTCCTCCAATCATTTAAGAAAAGGAATATTCTCGCAAAGCTTCGTGTGCGAGATAGCTTGAAACTTCTTGTGCAAGTTAAATTTTGACCTCTTGTATAGGTCAAAAGTGTGCTTGTTTGGAAGGAATGAGAACCCTTGATCAAATATCATCTTGCATTCTCACCCGTTGATGAGAATCCATGATCTATGCCTCCAATTTCCTCCATTCTTGAACGTTGATTGGCTTTTTCAATCTCAATCCTTCATTTCTCATTTGCTTTCCTATAAATAGTTCACTATTTGGAGACAAATAGATCCATCTTTCAGAGAAAACTTATGTTGTTGAAATCACCCACACTCACACTCATACTTTGCATACTTTTAGCATATTTTAGTTAATTTTTTAGTTGCATAATAGCTTAGCTTCCATTAATAGATTCCATGCATCCATTTAGCTAATTAGATAATTAGGGTTTGAATCTTTTTAGTTTAAATCTCATTTATATTAGCTTAGCAATTGCATATCTACATCTTTTAGCATAAAATCATGGTAGATTAACTCTTGCATCATGTTCAATTTAGCATAAATCATGTTTTCATTCACATCTCACAACTGTTTCATCGGTTCTCTTCAATAGAATCGATTGAAACAAGTTCACGGATCATAATATTGGGAAAGGGTCGTTGTTCCACATCAACACGACACCAATTCCAAAATGGGATAAGTTTTAAATGGGTTAGAGTAGACATTTAAATGCTTTCACAGTTCATAATGTTTAGTTTCAATAAATGTTTAACTTAACCTTCTTTTGAATGATCTTGTTTAAGATTGAGCATTAGTGGCTACGTTATGCTTTTATTCTTCATGGATCAAGCATAATTAGCCCATACTAGTATCCTCGGTCGACACATATGAATAGAATTTTGTGATTTAATTATGAAGGTTAGTTGTATATGTATGTTGTGTGGATTAACCTCTCTATAGCTCAGCACGTGGTAACAAGAATGGAGCATTTATAGTAAGAACCAAAGCAACAAAATAGGGGATCAATGGAGTTCAAGCCGCTTAAATTGCAAGAAGTTGTGGAGCTAAATGTGAACCATCATGGAAGGAATAAATACTGAAGAAGGATACTTTTTCAAGAACTCTAAACACTTGATTATGTGTTTCACATGCAAACTGCTTCATTGAAGTTCTCAGTTGAATATGTCTCTTCTTCCTTTTCAGTTAGAATGTATAAGTCAATCTTAATTTCATATCCTCATATCTAGGAGTGAAATTAATGGTTGTAGTTAGTTAGCAGTTTGAATAAGTCTCTCCCCATTTTTGTATAAAGTCAAGGGATGAGTTCGTAGCAAAGTTAGTTGGTTGTTATAAGTTATTAAGCAAATAGTATTTTTCCAGTTTCAAGCTATCCAAAAACATGTTGTCAAAATGAAATTATTGAATACAATTTGCAAGAAGGATTTTGTTTGAATATCTAGTGATATGCAATGAGTGGGGTTGTATGTTGCATGGATGTGTAAGAATCTGAGTTAGATTTGGTTTTAAGTTAAGTGAGACAGTCCCCTGAGTTGTCCACTCAAGGTATTGCTCCTCACTTCATTTATTTACTTATTCATTTATTCATTCTTGTTAATTCTATTTTTATTGTTCTATAAATGCATTGCAAAGTAAATTAGAATAGTTCTTACAGTTGATTACAATAGTGGTTGTTCATGAACAATTGTATAATTAGTGAATCTAGGCACTCCAGAGATTAGATTTGATTATTCTAGTTTTCTTAATAGTTTTGGATTGATTTTATACTTACTTGTTATTAGCAATCACCTATAGCTTATGTTGCAGGTACCCGTAGCCATTAGGTTTTGTAACTACTTTTATTATTTTTGCAATTTCATAAGATTCCAGCAAAGTAGAATAGTCTGAATAAGTTTGCATAGAATAATTTAGGGGAACATGAGTTTGTGAAGGCACATATAGTGCAGTACCATCATAAGTTTACACACCTTGGTTGATGATTTAATGTAAATCCTAGCAATGTGAAGTGGACTGTTCAACCAGTTAACCCTTTGAATTGAGTAAATTTTACCAAGTTTACAATACATTAGCTTAGGCTCTACAGCCACCACCAAATGTGAGTAGTGTATAATATTCTTATGTGTTTCATAATCTTTGAATGTAGGTAGACCATTCTTCCTTATTAGGTATTTTCTTAGCCAAGTTCCAACAACCACCACCAAACCTATTGGATAACATGATAGCCATTATCAAAAAGGTTCTCAAAATTTGCTTAAGGGGATCAAAGAAGTTCTTAAAATTTTCTTAAGGGGATCAAAGACTTGTTATCAAAATTTTATTTTAAAGGGGATGTCTTAAGGGGATCATCGTACCTGTTAGATAATGATGGCCATCATCATCTTATCGAGGCGCTATTAACTTATGTTTAGTCTCTACACAACGAGCCAACCAATATTTTGTTTCCTCTTCATTCCCCTCAAGTGCAACAACAGCATACACATGTCCATATAATTTGACCAATCTACATACATCCATTCATATGTATATAAGTACATAAAACTATTAAAAAATAGTAATAAAGTGAAATAAATTGAATTAAATTACCTTCTTGTACAAGGTCTGAAACAAAGTCATAGTCGGCTGATGCAAAAACTTGATCATTGTCTTCAATTGTTGTTTCATAGTGATCGTGTGCTTGTGTAGGTGTCAACAATCTATGCTTCCACTCTTCAACCCATTATATATTTTCACATGTTTTACAATCTCCTAAAATACAAAAATGACAAAAAAATGCAACCTCCCTTGTCCAGATAGTTCATGTGCTTGCATTCGAACTCTTAAATGAATGTCATTTAGTAGATCCACTGATTTTCTCGCAATCAAATCTAGATAGAATGTTCTCTTCTTCAACCAACCAAAAGCATCGATGAATTGTAGAGTACTTTCTTGAACTAGGTGTAGATAATCTTGTATTGCACCAATCCACAATCCCATGTGCATCTTTAAATTTTACTGCACCCTCAGATTTCAATTGTTCTCTAGCAATAATTTTTTTAACATACACACCAATTCCATCATGTTCTCCTTTACCATGTCCAGCTTCAAAAAAAGTCCACATATGTTGGACATTATGTTCCTTGTGAACCCTACTTAAACCAATAGAACATTTGATCATTCTTGAACTGTCTCGTACAATTATTTGACCATATGAGATGTTCTCTCATCCGGATTCCTCTTTCTCTTAAATTTGTATAAAATATATTGAAACAGTATTGAACAAACTTTGACGAGTGTAACCGGTTGTCACTCAAATATAAATGATACTCCCTAAAAAAAAAATTATCATCCTTTTTTCTATGCATGTCTATAAATAATATGAACAAACATAGCCACTTGCACTGAATTGTAATATTATGATTGGATTTCCTCTTGCGAAGCTAGATTATAGTTTTCTACAAAATCAACAATTGATAGTATAGTACCAACTGGAAATGTGTTTCTACATGCGCGAAATTGTCCATCAAGCCATCGAGCATGTTAAGAGTGCTTGACATATTTTGGTACAATCTTACTCTTAAATTCTGATATGAATGCGTGTACACTAACTTTTTATATAATTAAATCACAACGCTTTCCAATTTTTCCATCTTTTAAAGAGTAGTCAACATTCTTAAATCTTTTATCAATCCACTATTTTTTGTCCAAAATCATTATCAACACTTTCATGCATAAAAACTCTTAAGAATGAAAGATTGCCACAACTAGCACATTGCCCAGAAATACATGAACTTAAATAAAATGATTTCCCATTAAATCTTTCACAAAAAAAACTTGAAAGAAACTCCCTTATTATTTCAAGTGGAATATTAATACCACATTCATGCATAATCATGTCAGTATGTAAAGTACAACGTATATATCAAAAAACATCATAAAAATAACAAAATTGAACATGTTTTTTACAACAAGATATTTGTTGCTTATTAATTTTTACATACCAAGGTTTACATTTTTTAAAAGACCTTTGACTTATTTTATTATTACCAGGTAACATTAAATCACCACAAAAGTTTCCATAAAATTCAATTTGTGTTGTATCTAATAGGTGTTTTGGATGAGGATCACGAACTTTGGATCCCACTCTTAATTTTAAAGCATCTATAGCATTATATGATACCCTAGTATTATCATGCCAATATTTTTCAATCAAAGATTTTATTTCAACATTCAATTTCATGTGGGACCTCAGGAGTCGACCACTAAAACTCCAAAATTGGTTGATTGGATCATTTTCTATACTTTCTCTTCTCTTTGCCACTCTTAGCAATGTTTTAGGATGTATTTTTAGAATTTCACTAAATTTGTTTACCATTCTTTTATTCAAAATTGCTTTATTAACTATAATAGTTTTTATAGCTCATCTTGTTGCATTCTTATCTTTAGTTCGGCTATTTTTCCCAATAGACTCAATGACACTAGCAACAGTAGACATAGCATGTTTTAGTGATTGATTTTTTCTTCTTGGTTTAACAAAAATGCATAACTTTTTCATTACTTTTCTCATTTTCTACATTCTCATCAATTGCATCATTAGTTGACATTGAAATAAAAGTTTTTTGCGATAAAAGAATTATTTATATAATCTATTGGCATGCGTTCTTATTTGTCTACAAGAACTCTTGCAAGGAAGATTATCCAAAAAATCACTTTCAATTTTAAAAAAAAAAAAATCATTTTCAACATCACATCCTAGATTTTCATTTTCAACTTCAACTTCAAAATGATTTTCATTTCCATTTTTATTTTCATCAACAAAATGGTTTTCATTTTCATTTTCAACAAAAGGATTTTTATTTTCATTTTCAATAAAAGGATTTTTATTTTCATTTTCATTTTCAACAACAAAACGATTTTCATATTCATTTTGCAGAAGCTAGAGATTAGCTCAACACCCAAGAACACTTGCAAAAATGATGAAAACCTTCTACAAGAGGATATGCAAGAATATGAGCTCGCTTAATATTAAAAACTCTCAAATGATGAGGTATGAAGTATGATACAAATGAGTACAAGAACCTTCTTTATATAGGAAAGGTTGAGATGTAATATGTAATACGATTTTGACATGTGTCATAATCTTATGGCATGTGACAATTAACTAACTACCTAGGAAATGATGCTAGATAAGATAAGACTTCTAGGAAAGACAACTCATCCTTCTAGAAGGAATCTTATAGCATAAGTAAACATGTGAACCTATCACCTAGTAAATGATACCTAGGAATATAATTAAATGCCTAAGTAAACTTAAGTGTAATTAAATATTAATTACACCAACTGTAACGCCCCTGCCACGAACCCTAGAGGACAACACTCTAACAACATAAAGTGGAACAATTTTTTTTTAAAGTGTGATGTTGCACGATTGTAAATGACATAAACTTACTTACTATCCAATGTCCTTTAAGGTTCATGACTGCATTACGTAGTTCCCATTATCTAAATTAACCTAAAACCATAAAACTGTATAATATCCAATTTCTAACAACAATTAAGAATCACATCTACTCATTACATATAATCAAATGATTCATGAGATACAACCATAACATGAGTATGTAGAGATTAATTGACTCAATTCATTCAATTTACTTATACATTAACATTTGATACATAATCCATCTCATAATAGAGATTACATCAATACAATTACATTATGAACAGTAATGTCTCCTCGTTACATGTGAGGAGAGTACAATCAACATGGTACATGATACATCAATAGTGATACAATACAAATGATAGGATAACTAACTCCAAGAGCAGAAACATTGCAGATTCCTTTGAATCAAGAGAAGTCGCCACAACACATACAAGGGAAGGAAACCCAATGGAGGACGAAACACGTTCCACCCAACTATGTGTACCCAAAGGTCCACCCCCCGTGCTAGGAGATAGCAAAGGGTCCCACCATCACGATGACAACAAGGTGATAAACAATAGACATAACAAGATGATAAGGGATTCCCACATACAAAGAACAAAACCATAAAATACAATAGTGACACAGCTTCCAGAGGCACAAAAAATATTAAAAAGGAAATGCCAATCAAATAAATGCAAGGTTGTAGCGGGGGGAGGGTCATCACATGGTCTTTGCATGGGTTGTCTTGACAGTCTACCTCTAGACGTTGGCCCCCATCTATGGTTGTCCTGACTATCGCACATTTGACACCGGCCCCATAGGGTAACACATGGGGGACCAATTATCCTCTCGTGGAGATAAGGATAATGGACTTGTTGACCAGGCCTTCCCAACCCATCCTTAGCTTGAACGAGCATTATAGGAATGGGTGAGGCATCAGAACATTTTATTTTAATGATATTCTACCCAACCCCCTAGTTAATTAATTAGGTTTCCACTTGATTAGGAAACTCCCACATGGGTTGTCCTAGATACCCCTTTGTATGTCGGACCCCATTGGGAGCCACTCCCCCTTCTACAACAAGAAACTCAACTAAAAACAACAAAGCAGAAACAACAAGCATAAAGCCCATAACTGAATGCTCATACACAAAGGTGGGGCATGAACCTTCCCGCACAAGAGTCAACCACAAAACACAAAACAAGGCATGGCTTGTTCCCACAATATCTCATAGCAATTATCACAACAACCAAGTTCAAGAATCAACACAACCACTAGGCCATTATCATAGTTTTCTCCCAAGCCTCTAGAACTCTAATTTTCATTTCACAAGATAACATAATAATGAACAATTTCCACACTTTAATTCTAATTCACACCCATTCACTTAATTCACATTCAACAATTCAAACACTAATAGTAAATAGATTCTAGACAGGCTACAAGACCTCATCCTTGAAATCCAACGACCATCTTACCATAATACTTTCTTTTATTAAATACAAATTTCCATTTATCAAATTATAAATACACCAATATTGTCTTAAAGGGATTATTTCTCGTTTCACATAAGTGCCAGCCATAGTACATAACAATAGGGCAGCATTGTCTTCTTATTCATACACATATTTATCTACTTATTTTAAATAAATGTCTTATTCTATTCACACACACAAACATATATATTGTTATATAATTATATATTCATACACTTCTATTTCAGTATACGATTTATATATATATCCATATACATAATTGTCATAACTACCAATCATTTTGAGATTTCCATATTTCTTGTTTAGTAAAAGCATCCATATGCTATTCTTGAAGCACATGAGTTTTTATAGAACCTCCATTTTCTATCATTTTAAATCTATAGATATTAGCATTTTCGAAAATAGCTTCCATAGTTATATGTATTATCAATTTTCACTGATGTACAACGACTTACACTATCAAAAGTAACTTTTATATTCAAGTATATATGTATTAAACAAGGTTCGGTCTCCCTATACCACCGACTGCATATATATATATATACATGCATCAAATAGGTTCGACATCCATGTTTGCATGTTAGAATTTGTATATCTATTATTTATATATTATCATAAAACATAATTTAATAATATACATCTACTCAGTGAACCGGCAAATAACAGTATGTCATTGGACAGAGACGAGTGTGGTTAACACATATGATATGCATTTGATAAACATTGAGAAGTATATAGTGGATTGACATGCCTTTAAGGATATATGTATAACGAAAACCTTCAGATCACCACTACATAACTCAACTCAGCAAGAGCAAGGGCAGTGATAAGTCAAGAAGGACGCAAGATCCATATAGTGATTCCAAAGATAGCTTTTACTACAGCGAATGGAGCACTCAAAACATAATACAAGGGTAATCTATAGGTCATGGCGCACTACGCGCAGCATAAAATCCACTATTACCATCAACAAAGGGTACGCCTAATATAAAATTTATATAGCTACAATAAGTAATTCGTTTATCCTAACTTATCATCAGAAAGTTCAAACATTGACCAAGCTAACTGGAAGTGTAAGGTATAAAAGAGTGAGTTCCTAGGTGCATAAAAATAGAGCAATGTACGCATGCAGCAAATCGTTTAAACTGAAGTTTACTATATCCTGAGCCACAATCATTTGGTCTAGACTAAGACTTGGCTGACACCTTCAACAGAAATCAGTCCAACTATAGGTGAGAAGATTGAAATATAAGCACTCTATGGAACGCACTGAATGGAAACTGGAGGAAATGTGATTCGGACCACTCAAAAGAATCCACAGAGAGAGACCTGGAGTCGGCAGCTTAAGACAACCAAGTTTATTACAAGCATGATTTCATTGTAAACTATATAGAAGGATTAATTCGATCAGCCCAACAAGACGACAGCAGTCATACAAGAAGTAGCTTGCTAGATTGAATTGATTTCAAATATCAAGAAAATAGGGAAGTGGAATTCGGCTTACACAGCATTGAAGGCTAGATACAATTTAAGTTAAACAGCTTACGTATTTCCAGAATTATGGCAACAGCTTCCGTATAGACTAAACTTGCTATAACAAAATATTTATGATGCCAAAAGATACTAATACCGTAGTAAGAGACAATAAAGAAAACCATATGCAAAAGAAAGAATGGTTCAGGATGGCGCCACAATTAAATCTTCAAAAACATCTTGATGAATAAGCTCATAGACCCACCTAGGTTAAGTGAAAATTAATATACCATAAAAAGATACATGCAAAGACTAGACAGATCATGGCGACTAAATGGTTTTCAATGCATGTAAAGAGGCATATAATTTGAAAGACAACGTTGAATATTATGGCTCGAGAAAAAGTATGCACACAGTAATTCAAGATGGGAATAACACGGGGCCGACACCAAAACAAAATACCGTCCATTGAATAACTTTCAATGAATACAAAAAATGTATATAAAGAATAAACACAATATGTTGAGTTAAAAGGGAACTACTAGGGGGAGAACAATTATAAATTCTCAAGTCTGAATCCACCAAATGGAGAAGTAACAATGCATGTCCAACAGGCTGACAAGAGCAGGGCGGCAGTGATAAAAGCCATCAGATACATCACAGCAAAATGAAAATAATGACTGAGCCATCAAGGTTCCTATGAAAACCATAGAATAATAAGGAATTCGATTCTGAAGATATCTTGTCAGAAAACTACTAACCCAATTCCAAAGCGACACCTTTAGAGGAAAACTTCTTTTATTTGGTTCGAGACTAATGTGACACAATTTTGAGTTTCTTGAATGGACTACAAAACTTTGAGCAATACAAATCAATGTACCAATATGACAAAGCTCACACCCAGATTTAAACAAGAGTTTGTTTAATTTTCACATTTTCTTCAGAATTAAAATTAAGAATGATAAAGGAAACCTGGACTTTTGCTTGACAGGGTGATTTTGTTGCAAGACTTTCTACTTCCAACTTGCAATGGTAGCACCTTCCCGAGACCTCCTGTAGAGTTGAAATCTCACTGCCACTGTAAAAACCCCAAAGCCACAATTTTTTTAAAACTTTTAGAACAAGTTTTCCCAGAAGCCTCCCCAAAAAGAATGTTCACAGCAAGAATTAAAGAAACGGTTTTTCCTCCGAGAAAATAAAACCAATTGCCCCTGTGCAGTTCACTCCACTCCCTTTATTAATTAACCTCCACTACTCTTATGATTAACTTCTTTTCCCAGAATTTCCTTCCACTTTCCCATTTGCATTAATTTTCTTTCCTCTTTAAAATTTCAACACCAACTCAAATTTTACACCCAAATCAAATAATCAAACCATTGATTTATTGATTCATTATTTTAATTTCCCCTAAAGTTTTCTGCACAACACAATTATAATACTTATTTTATTTAATTTTTTCTTTTATATTTTCCATTTAGCACAGTTCACTCCACTTGTTTACTTCTATAGCTTATTTGTAAAACCACATCGTTAAGAGTATTTATTAAATATTTCATTAAACAATAAATTTCAACTTATTAGAATTCAAATAAATACCATAATATTTTAGTTTAATTTAATTCTCTAATTTAACAAATACTTTTATCTTTATAACCTTAAATTAACAACATAATCAAACAAGACACTAATCACGAGCTTAACTCAAATGGACAGACCAAGTCTCATATGACAACATGGTCAGGACGAAGCGTGGAGGGGCATTACACCAACACCCCACCATAAGTGCAACTTAGGGAGGAAATGAAAATGCAATGATTATGCAATGATGGAATGATGGGTCCTAGCTACATGGCCATTTTAGGTACCCATTTACAAATGATAATGCAATTTCTTACAAATGAAGCAAAGGAGAAAACCCCGTGGGAAGAAAACTCCTCTCCAAAAAAGAGATAAAATGCAAATAAAAGAAAATCATGTGAGGAAGGATGGAGGACTCCATGATACCCCCCAAGTACACCATCTATCACATATATACATTACAATCAATAGCCCCCAATAAATGGGAAAGAGAGAGACTATATAGCCCCCCGACAATGTATAATTGCCTGCAAAAATGGCAAGTTCTTGAAGACAAAACGTGATCCAATGTCGACAAACAACTTGTCTCCCTTTTGTAAGAAACAAAACCAAATACAAATGCAGGAATGCTTCCCATTTCGGATAGGATTTGAAGGAAAGAAGCATGAATATGGATGATGGTGATGATGATGATGATGATGATGTCTCTGAAAGCTGCTCATGTGTCTCCTTTTCCACTAAAGATGATGCCACAATCAAATTAGGTACATGCCCAATCAAAGAAGAAGTTGATAAATCAGGACTATGTGGAAACTGATGTTGAACGATATCCAAAGACCATGATGGATTGACAACACTTTTGCAATGGTTGCCATCAAAGAGGAGAGATAACCCCTCAAATGTGTCCTCCAAATCTATAATTTGAGACTCCACAAACAAGGATGTTATGTTTGATAAATAGGAATCCCAATCAAGAAGAGTATCAGATACTTGTGATGAATCATTGGATGTGCTCAATGAATCACCAACATGAGATGAATGGTCCTATTGAATAGTAAGGATAGGAGCCTTAGTCAATGAATCTATACAAGCAATCACTAAAGGCAAAGGTACATCAACTGTCTCGGATGGAGAAGTAAGAGCAACTAAAGAATCTTCATCAACCTCTTTGAAAGAATCAAAGTATTCCAAATATTCAAACTCGCTCATATTATTTGCATCATAGGGTATCCTCTCTGAAAAATGAAGAGGCACAAGGAAATATAAAACAAGATTATTTGGGAATGGTTGAGTATTAGGATCTCCATGTATCTCCCAAATTTTAGTCCATAGAGTATGAGGACACTCAGAATGATCAATAGATTTCAAACTGGCAACATCAATATGCATTGCAATAACTCCTAAGACATGATCCCTTTTATAATTCCATGAAAATTTCTTACTATCTGTACCAAGAGGGGGAATAAGATTATACAAATGTGGCAACAAATGAAGTCGTCAGAGATGTTTGATCTTCCAAAATATGGACGCCTTTATTTTTCTTGTGCCAAGCACAGCATAAGGAACTAAGGACACCGTCAATGGTTGTGAAGTCACTAAAGAAGAAGGTGAAGGAGAAGGTCTAAGGGAGAGAGACTTCTTGTCCTTAGCCTTTAAAGAAGAAGGCGTAAGGGATTAGGCATGCTATTGCATGCACATAGAGGCCTTCATAGAGATCACATGAGAAGAAGGTGGGAAGATAGCACCAAAGGTCAAACCCCCAGTCTTGTACCTAAAGTAGGCCTTATAGAGAAATTCCCCTCAAGGTAGAAATGGTTTGACTGGAGCAAGCCAGAAATGATCCAGGAAAATCCCCCATGTGACACAAATGGTTTGTATCCAGTGTCTAGGATAGTATACACCATGCCATCATGAGAAAACTTCAAACACTTGTGGACAACTGAGGCGACTGTATTCATGGATACTAGCCATAGAATTCCTATTCTAACCTTGAATAGGTCAGATTTAGGTATGGGGCATCCAAATACTTAGGTCCAACAAGGACTAACAAAGAGATATAACTGTTAGGCAGGATAGAAAGACCATCATGAGTACGGAGTGTGTTTTGTGACTCCTCATACTTCTCCTTGTGTAAATTATTTATGAAAAAGGTTTCCTTCATGATGACATTGACTCGACTAGTAGGGTCAACCATAATGCCAATCACGATGTTATCGTTGACTCGAGTTGATATGTATAATGAAGAAGGTTCCTTGTTAATGGGAAAGTCACAGATGTGTATGTTATGTCGAGTGTCTTATCCACATGACTTGAAGGATGAATATGAGTGAACAAAACCATCTTCACATATTCATATGGACTAGTATCAGCAGATAAACAAGCAAATGATGCCATATTAGAAAAATGGGAATGGAAAGGATCTATGTATATCTGTAGCTAGTTCTTGGGATTGGATACAAATTTATTAGAATTTTGTTTCTTACCATTGATTTGGATGGTATCATTGTCTATATGGTCTTGGATTACATGCCTAAGATGCACACAACTCTCAATATCATGACCAAAGACTTAGTGGTATTGACAAAATTTCTATGCATCATACCAATTAGGATAAGGCTTGGACAGTGGTCTTATTTTTGGGAGGGAAATCAAACCATCTTTTAACAATTTTTGAAGAACATTCATGTAGGACTCAAATAGTTTTATGAAAATTCTATTTCGTCTTGCAGAGTTCTTTTCAAAATGAACAAATACTACATTTTCTACCACTTTGTTCTTTTTTTGAATCCCCATAAACAAACACAGCTAACCGGTTATCTGGGCGAGAGGGTGAGGAGGAGTCCCCATACTACATCACTGCTTGGAACCGATATTCACACAACGCAACACACAGATGGTAAAAGGAGGGATACTTCATCATAAGGAATTTCTCTCAATGTTGGCAGTAGGTTTCTGACGAATACGCATTGAACATCAACATCTGGGCGTGAGAAATCTAGGAAAACACACATTGATATCGAGCAATGAAATCAATTACCTTTGCATGAGTTCCTTGCTTGCAATGGACGAGATCAGTGAAGGTGATCTTCAGTCCAATGTTTGCCTAAAACTATTGCAAGAATTGATTTACCAATTGATCGAAAGAAAAGATGGAGTGATCAGGAAGTGAGCAATACCATTCCAATGCAGCATCCTTGAGGGACCACAGGAATAGATTTGTTATCAAAGCATCCTAATAAATAAAATTAGTACACATGGCAGTGAAGGGTGAGACATTTATTTGTGGGTCTCCCCTAGCATTGTACTTATAAAATTTAGGAATTTCTAGCCCTTGGGGTATAGCAGCATTCAGAATAGAGAGTGTTAGAGGACTACAATGATTATACGGTTGTAAATTTGATTAAGAGGTGGAGCTATTCAAGTTGGCCAATTGTGATTGCATCTATCCCATTCTTTGTAATGGAGCATTAAGGATGTGATTGATTGACGGAGCTTGACTAGTTGAGGGGCTAGAGGTGGTGGTTCTAGTTATGGATACGGAGGCTCTAAATCCCAAAGGGACACAATTCACTCTGATCATGGGAACCTCTAGGGCTATGGTGTTGATATTATCAGTAGTAGAAATAGAGGGAACAAAAGGACCAGTCTCTACCATATGCACAAACACTCCTGGTATCAGAACATGCAACTGGTGGCCAATGATTTTTGATTGAGCATCTTGATGGTTACCTAAGAAAAAATTGTACAAGGGGACATGGGTTTCCACTATATTAGCAATCCCTTGAAGTAACACCAAGCCTCTGCGATCTAAAATAGGTAGATTTCTCAAACCATTGATAAGAGGAGCAGCTTGAGAGTGTGATTTATTTTATCAAAAAATCTTTGAACTCTCCAAGTCTCTCTTCCAAAGAATGGATCTTCTCAACACGAACCCTTAGAGCAGATTCCTTGACTATGGGAGAGGAAGATTTAGAAGGGGTGCTTGGTGGAGTATGTGCTTCAATGCACTCAAAAGGAGGCTTAAAATTGGATGGTAATCATGTATTGAGGTCGTGGACTGGGTCGTGAAACTCATAAAAAGCATCACAACACTCTATCCAATACGTGTCATGAAAAGAGCGAAGAAAAAATTGATAAAAATACAAAGGTAAGAATAGGTTTGCATTAGGTTCACCAAAATGTAGAGGAGGAGATTTGCTACCCCTGAGTCTCTAGGACAAGAAGATTCTACAAGGGGAAATGGTCCTCAACTACCTCAAAGGAAAAGCTCGGGTACAAGGGGAAATTATTTATATTTTATGTTTTATGATGTTTTAAGAAATGAGGATTTTAGAGACCGAAAGAGCATACTTGAGAGGTCTCATGAGAAAGTTGACTGGCTCTCGACCAAGGATGATAGCACGGAACACAGAAATCCCTATGGCACGCTTTGGTCTTGTGCAAATCAAAAATAGAAATTTCTAATAGAAACATAGAGTATACTAGTTGTTCGAAGACTAAAATATGGAAAATGTACTAGGCTACAAAATAATAGAAATAACATGAAAGGAGCTAGCATGCATAGATTAAATGAAAATAAAAATATGAAATGAAAGGAAAACTCACAAGAAGTCCAACACTATAGAGCATCCTACAATACTCCAAATCAACAACTTAGACACACGGAAACAGGGAAAAATGTTTGGGTTGTTTAGGGGTTTGCCTCAGTGAAACCTCCACATAGGTGTTCCCGCCTCCACCAATATCCAAATAGACAAATAGAAAATAAAATAGACAATAGACAAATAGATAGACAAGATAAATAAGATAAACACATTAGAATATCAATATGCTACTAAAATATAAAGATGATAAACGCAATGAAGGGAGTGCAGTTACCCCCCCTTTAGCAAGCTTGTGATGCCAAAGGAGAGTATGCAACACTCTAGACGAACCAAGAGAGCCAAGAGTTGATGTAGAATCCAAGATGTGAGATCACTTGAGAGATAACTTGAGATAAATGGTGTAGAAGAGAATGAGAGTGAGAAAAATGAGAGCTTAAGACTGAAAGAGTGCAAGAAGAGAGAATAGAATGAAAGAATGTTTGAATGAAGAAAAGGCATGCAAGAAGGTGTTTTTAGCGCATCTACAACCCACAAAGGCATTAAACTTCATAGGTAGGAAGAAGTGTAACGTCCCAATGACTGCAGAATTAGGAACCTTTTTGAAACGTTTATGTTGTGTGCAGATTTCTACATGTCATGGTAGCATCCCGATAAAAATTCACTTAATAGCAAAAAATAAAGGGGTCGAGGATGAAATTATAGTTAAGGAAAAGGGGAATTTCATTATCATATTTTATTATGCTGGGGAGATTATGTAATGCGAAATTCCATGGGGTGCAATTTTACGACACTACAAACACATACATTTCTTAGCTCATTAATGAGATCAAATTCTAGATGAGAGAATTCGTGTTTGATATGGACTCAATTCATATATGGAGATGGTGTTGGTCATGTTAATGTTCTAGCAATATTGGGCTATGTTTGTTCAATTTCATCATGTAATTCCTCAATCTTAGTGATTATAGGAGGCTTAGCTACTTGAAGCTTTTCTTGACCTGAGTTGTGGTTCATTAATATAAAGTGTGTTGACAAGACATGTTGGATATATAGAAACCTTATTATTGTTTGGAGTACACTAAGGAACCTATTTCTTAGTGTACTGCAAATTTTCCATAACTATAGGTAATGGTCATAGGGTGGTATTTTTGCTAACATCTTCCAAATATTTTTATTTTGTTCAATGGCATTCTTCACTAAAGTGTTTCTTACAAAGAGTAGGATAGAAAATAGAAAGTGATGTTTTGATTTCTTCATGTTTTTTACATATATATAAAGTATCTATTTGTTTACACATATAACTTAATAGATGATTTTTTAATTCTTCAAGCAACATACATAATTCATGCTTAGTCATTCTTGAAGTACCGCCTTGAGAAACTTATTTTCTAGAATAACTTCTTATGAATTGATGATATATTAAATAATTCTTACAAATATCAGTAAATATTTGTTTTAAACTATCACCACCACCTATAAGATTTAAAGAATCAATACATTCATCATGAATTCCTCTTAAAAAGAGCATCTTAATGGTTTTGGGAGTCAATCTAGTTTGTCATGATCGTTAAAGACTAAATAAGAATCATTCTATAAAATCTTGGAGTATTTTTCTTCTTTTTGTGATATCCAAAATATCTCATCATGGACTTCTTTTATTTTATAATACTCTTGATATTGTCCCATGTGCATATGGTATATCATCCAAGTCCCATGAACTATTGTAAAGTTACATCCTTAAGTGTGGTTGTAAATAATTTGAGCTTTTGAGCATCACTTTGATAATCATAGTTGTAACACAACACATCAACATCAAATAAAAATATATCAAGATATTCAATAGAAAGTCATCAAAATTTTGGTAAAATGGAATGAGTTATATTTTTCATAGGATCCTCTTCATAAGGAAGGTCAATAGGAAACTCAAATGTTATTGGCTCATTATTATCCAAAGTTGTATTGGCTTCATTTTTATCTATGTATGCATTAGCCATGTTTTCAAATGCCCATGGTGTCCAATGAACAATAAAATAAGAAGAGTAGTGTTTATATTTTCTTTGTACCATTTTTTATTATTACCACTTTATAATGTATATGATGCTTTATTTCTTCTAAAAAACAAGAGGCAATAGAGCTAAGTGGTCTTAATTCTACAAGTGATGATTTAGGTTAATTAATATAAATTGGATGATGAATGTTTGGAGGTGATCCAAAATAATCAAACTCAGTGTTGCACTCAATTATTTTTCTTATGTTGATTTTAATGGTATTGTGATCAATTCAATGACATATTTATCTAGATCAAGTTCAATTGACTCTCTTTCCACTTGTTTGTTTATAGATTGTGGATTAAGTATTCATGATGGATTTTCTCATTTTAATGTCCTTGTGCTACTTATAATAGTTTGTTTTATGAAAAATATGCATTTTCAGCTCTAGCTTAAATCATGCATTATATGATTTAAAATAATGCAAATTACAAGTAATTGCCTAGGCAAGGTCAATTGTTGCATGGACTATCTCCTTAGCACACTGGTCCTAACTCAATTTACTAAGATATCAAGCCTTTAACACCTTTCCCTATCAATGGAATCAAAATGTTGTAACAAAAATAAGGTTAATAAATTTAATTTTATGACTTGATGATGGTTGGTGCTCAAGTCCTAAATTGAATCCAATCCTATGTCAATCTAGGATGTAAACTTGTGAAATACATAGTGGTTGTTTCCTCAAGTGTTGTAGGTAAAAAATTGATTGAATGGAAATGAAACTTAAATTGTAAGACTAAAATCCTTTCCTAAGAACTGTTTAGATCTTAAATACAAGAATTATGTGCAGGCTACAGGAACTCTATGCAAGCTACAAGAACTATATGTAGAACTGTAACTTATTTCAAACAAACTAAAAATTAAAAAAAATTAAAGATTTGAGCATAATCTTATCAAAATTATTTGATAACTAGTTGTGCTTTAACTATCTTATTTATCAAAGAAATAGATAATTGAATATATGAGAGATAATACAAATTGTTATGATCAACCTAAAGGAAACAAATTGAGCATTCTATAATTTATGAATTATAATCTCATAAAAATTGAATAAAATGAAACCAAAGCAAAGAACATAAAATAATGTCAATTGTTTCATGAGAGGAGGCCCTCCTCTTGTTCCATAAGGTGATAGAGATATTTTATGCCAAGCTATTCAAGATTCAAACATACTAGTATCTATATTTCAAATAGAAATTTACATTGGTCCATATCCCTCCATCCATTCATATGTTGCATCTTATATAGCTTACACCCTATAACCAATCGACTAAAAATATATAGAGTTTTTGACATGTGGCCACTTGCCATAAAACCAAAATACAACAATAAGATAATAAAGAATTATTTTTTACCTATGACCATAATAGAAAAGATAAATTAAACAATTGCTCTTCGCCCATTGCCATTCAATTCAAATGTCACTTATAAAAAAAGAAGTATTACTCAAACAAAATAAGTAGCTACAAATTATCAACATCGTTCTTGATAAATGCAACCCTTGTTCTAAGTCATGAGCTACAAGAAATTTCATTTATCCATCCTATAAAATCACATATGCAAAACAAATAAATTATTACTTCCAAATTGATTATCAATTTATTTGATACCTTTAAGCATATTAAATATTTTTATTCCAAATAAACTACTAATGGCAAGGATATAAGGTAAAGATTAAATTAAAGTATGAATTGGATAAGTAAATCTAAGCTAGAATGGATGTAAATTCATCAAAATTGCAGCAGGTTTTTAACCCATCAAAAAGAGAGGACATGTGAATAAAGAATGTAGAAATAGGAAAAAGAACTCAAATTCCTCCATAAAAAAGTCTTCTAATGATGATGATAATGATGTTTTTCTTATTTCCTCTAACGCTATTAGTGATGATAATTGAACTATTAATTTAGATTGCTCCTACCATATGACTCCTTACAAGGAGTGATTTTCTACATACATAGCTTATGATGGAGGAGAGGTTTTCCTTGTAGACAACAATATCAATCATAATATTACTAAAAGAAAGTTACATTTGTGTTTTAGTGATGGAAAGGTTAAAACCTTTGATGATGTTTTGCATATTTCAAGACTTGCAAGAAATTTACTTTGTTTATGTGACCAATGACATAGTGATGGTTAACTACACTCAATCCATACGAATTCGAGGCATATTTAACCCACTAAGCATTAATCCCGATAAGATCATTCACTATAAACAAAGGCAAAGAAGCCATTAAAACTAACATTCTAAAACATGAAAGATTGAAAAACCTCTAATCTAAGACATTGAAACTTATCCTATTGGGGGAGTGGTGTTGCATTGATGTGGAATGGCGACCCTTTCCCAATCCCTTGGATAATGAACTTGTTTTAATCAGTTTTATTAAAGAAAACTGATGAAACCATTGATAGATATGTATAAAAACATGATTTAAAGCTAAATGAATATGATGCAAGCTATTTTAACATTATTTATGCTAAGATTATTGATATGGGTGTATGCAAATCTACTATAAATGTATGCAAGCTTAAAAAATTTAAAATCCTAATTAACAAATAAGCTAAATGTATGCATCTATGTTATCATGGAATCCATTAATGGAAGCTTAAAGCTAATATGCAACTAAAAATGAACTAAAATATGCTAAATGTGAGTAAAGTATGAGTGTGAGTGTGAGTGAATTCAACAACATAAGTTTGCAATTGAAAGATGGATCCATTTGTCTCCAAATAGTGCTTTATTTATAGGAGAGAAAATGAGAAATGGAAGGTTGATATTGAAAAAGTTAATCAATGGTCAAAAAGGAAAGAAGATGGAGGCATGGATCATGGATTCTTATCAACAAATGAGAATGCAAGATGAGATTTAAATCAAGGGTTCTCATTCCTTCCAAACAAGCACACTTTTGACATGTATAAGAGGTCAAAAGTTAACTTGCGCAAGAAGTCATAAGTTAACTTGCATTTGAAGCTTTGTAAGAATATTCTCTTTTTTAAATGATTAGAAGAGAGAGAATATTCTTATGGGTGAGGAAATAGATATTTTGCAAATTAAAACAAAGTTTAATTGTGTAAAAGGGGAAGGAATATTCCATGGGAATATTCCCCTTTTGGAGGAATGTACAAAGGAGGAAAACAAAGTTTTAATTATGCAAATTAGTGAAATTATATGATATTCATTAAATAATTGATTTAATGGAGATCAAATGAAAAAGCAATGGATGAGATTGATTTGATCTATCAATGGTCACAAATGAAAGGAGGATGAAACATGGATCAAGGATTCTCATCAATGGATGAGAATTAAAGATCACATGGATTAAGAAAAGATCAAGGGCTCACAATCATGCAATCAAACACACTTTGTAACAACTTTAAAAAGTTGTTTAAAAGTTTGTTTGGAGTAATCATTACCTTTTTTGGAGGAAAATAGGAGATGCAAGTGGATGAGAGGGAAATTATAAATTTAGTTAATTAAAACTAAATTTGAATGTGCAAGGTGAGGAATGTGAGGATATTCATTAAATTATTGATTTATTTAATGAAAAGGAGATGCAAATATGATATTTAATTAAATAGTTTAGATTATTTAATTAAATAAGAGGACTTGGGATTAAAATTAAATAATTTGCATTATTTAATTAAATTGGATGAAATGTCAGTGTGAGAGGGGGTGAATTAACCCAATTAGGTCAATAATAGGTGAAAATGAGGAATTTAATTAAATAATTAGGCTTATTTAATTAAACAAGCGAAAAGAGGATGGGTTTGAGGACGAAATGATGTTAGTTAGCCAATGTGATCCATTGAGACATTTTTAAGTGTCTACATTTTTCCCTTGTTTGAAGCAATGTACTCGTTGCATTGGTTCAAATACTAATGCTAATTTCAATGTTGATGACGATCTGAAACGGATATCGATGATCTCTTTGAGATGTTGATAGACAAGCTAAAGTTGATTGATCTAATTGATTGATTGATGACATTGTTGAGGATTCACAATAATGCAAGGATTGTGTTAAATAACACGAGGATTGATAGGGAATGATATACCCCAATGATGATTGATTTGATAGATTGATCAAGATTTGCTAGCAAGGCTAGGAAAAAAATTCGTTAAATTATTTGATATCAATATGATTGAAAGATGGTTGGTTGCCCCTTGAGAGATCGATCGGGGAATAAAGTGTTTCAATTGGGCTCACGATAGGTGAAAATCAAACGTATGCTTGAGATGCTTGAGATTTCAAGTTGCTTTTGAATCAAAGAGCTGCAACTTTTTAGATTGTTGAGCTAAAGATGATATAGATGCCCCATTGTGCCCCAACGGAAGAGGGATTGTTGTCGTGATAGCTCAGATATTGATGTAGAAAAATTTCATGATGTATAGAAATTCATCGGCTATGGGTAGCCTCATGTATATTTCGATGTAGATCACATAGATTTGATGCTTGGATAGAATTGTTAGTAAAGATAGAATAATAAGAAGAATAAGATGAATGGATTGATCATTGATTTTGAGATTGATTCAAAAATTACAACAAGTCCATGATGCACCAAGACTTTATTATATGATGGTAGTGAGAGATGATGATGATGATGATTTGCTCATATCTTGGGATTGAGATTTTCTGTCATTCCTTATTTTTGATATAACACATAGACATGATGCATCAAGGTATTGATAATCAGGATGGCGTTGTATCTAGTGTAATGGACTTTGACTCTACAAACAGATAGGATAGTTTTTGTTCACACCTTGACATACGGAAACCTCATTGGAATGTAGGTCAGAAGCTTAGAATATATCAGACCAAAACATACGCAATAGTCAACAATGTACTCCAAACAACTTTCCTACACACAACTAAGCAATTATGCACCAAGATTATTTTACAAGAGTATCCACAAGCACAACAAATGAAAGATAATGATCAGTGCCCCATTCCTTTCTCTCTAAATAATTTAGACAACATCAAGAGGTCCTCGAAATCGGTCAATAAGATAAATCATAAGAAAAGATTAAAGACAAATAGTCAATGTTATCATATCTCTTGCCAGTTTAAATATAGCTAAGGTGATTTCTGATGCTGATGTCCATCGCAAGAAGGATACATCCTAGGACATGTTGATCAGGTGTTTTGATTAGGATGAGGTTTATGATAATCCATTGATACAAAATTCACTAACACATTTACTTATGATCTAGACTTTAGATTTTAGCATTTAGGTTCTCACTTTAAGACTTGTTAAACTTGCTTTCTATTTGTTTTACCAAAGGTTGAAGGTGATGATTGATTTATTATGGATGAAGGTTTATTTTGGGTGAAAGTGAGATGGGATGGATGGGTTTTGGATTTTCTAGAATATTTCAATGTTTTCGGTATTTTGAAATGTTTTGAGGTTGTTTTTGGTATTTTTGAAAGATTATGTGGATGTTTTGGTTTTTGGTTATTTGAGGTTGTTTAGGGTTTTCTCCAAGATATTTGATGTGTTTAGGAGTTTTTGAGAGTTTTCTAATGTTTTTGGATTTTCAATGTGCCAATGTTTAAGGCTTTTTGATATTTGAATGTTTTTGTGTTTTCTAGTATTTGAATGTTTAAGGCTTTTGAGATATTTGAATGTTTTAGGGTTTTTTGAATATTTGAATTTTTAGGGATTTTTGAGAGAATATTCGACCAAGAGCCTAACCTAAAATACCTATCCTAGGGGCCTCAAGGGTTGATCAAAGATAAGTCTTTCCTACGTTATACATGCAAAGACCACATAGTTCGACTAACTCAACCTATTTACAAGATGAGAAATGCACAAGTGATGGAATGTCAGATTATTATGACAGACTCATAAAAGACTGACTAGGGTGTCTCGGGGGTACATCAATGATGGCCTTGCCTACGTTCAAGCTTAGAGACAATGTAGTTCGACAAGGGTACTGCTTTTTTTATTTTCAATGTTCGACCTTTTTAGGGATTTTGATGTGTTTTGGATGTTTTGGATTTTGACTTTACAATTTTGCGAATGTTTTTGGATTTTAGCTGTACATAATTTTGCAAATGTTTTTGGATTTTCTGATGAACGTTTTACAAATGTTTTTGGGATTTTTGATGAGATTTTGAGGCAAACAATACCTAGATCATGATGTCGATGTCACATTGTGAGATATAATACATGGATCAAGAGTTATTTGAAAATAAGAGTGCAATAACCTTCCCCTAGTGTCTAGCAATTCTTCATAATGCAATGGATAACCGAGATAGGTAATGTATATGTGAAGAGTTTGATAGATTTTTATCATGCTAGATATGGGCTATGGGACTTCATGAGATAAAATGATAAAGAGTGTAACGCCCCGCCACGTGAACCCTAAAGGGCAACAAACACCGCACTAATAAAAAAAAAATTAAAAGTGAAACATTGCATAAGGTGAATATGTATTTTCTTAACATGAAAAGCAATTATACGTTTGCAAAGTCATCTACGTCCTCTGGGGTACACGGAACGGTCATTACAAAACATAAAATTTTATCAAACGAGAGCACATAAAAGCAAAGAATACATAATGATGATATACAACCATTAAGGATCAAAAGAGAGGAATGTGATACATCATTTTAATTACAATTCAATTCATAGATCAATAGTACAATTGTGGAGCATATTTCCACAAATATAACACATCATGGGTACAATAGTATAATTACAAGTTACTTCCCTTATATCAACGGGAAGAGTACATCAAATAAAAGAGTAATTACATCAATGAAGAATAAGGTACAAGGCGAAGATCAGTCTTCAACCAAGAGAAGCTATGGAACTCTGCATCCGAACACATCATGGGAACCCAATGGGGTGCATGGCACGTTCCACCCAACCATGTGGACCCAAAGGCCCACCCCTGTACTAGGAGATGACAAGAAAGGACCCACAACCAAGACAGACAAGCAAAATGATCACAAGGCCAAACCACAAGGTTATCCAAAACATAACATACAACAATCTCATCGACCACTTACAAGGTGACTGCTTCCAGAGGCATACAAAGGGAAAGGCAAGGGATACTATAACACCAATATTCATATACTCCCAACTGAAAGGTACGCAAATACTTGGGTTCCCAAAGAAACTCACATCATGGCTTGGACTATAACTCGTCAAACGAAAGATAATTCAATGGAGAATGCAATCAATCATGAGAACGTAAAAGTCAACCTTTCAGTTTGAAACACAATCAAATGGTCAATTTCAAGAATGTTTAGCTCATCATCACGATTTATCTTTTCACTCAACAAGAAAACACTTAAAACAATTAAAGAAATTAAAGAAACATATTTTAGATCTATCCCAACACCAAGCACAAATAAATGGATAAACAAAGTGACCATGCAACACATAATACCAACAAACTCATGAAATCAACATATAAGAATAAATCACCCAATCCATAACCACTTTTAAAAGGGTTATCCAAGCAACTTCTTATATAAATACCTCATATATACAATTATAGCTAATTCAAATTCATCAACATAACCATCTATTCAAAGAGACCAAAATATTCTTTTCTAACATTTAACTACCCAATCCCTACTTTTATCAACCTTGTTATCCTATGTTCTACTAATACAACAGGATATATTGAAAATGCCAGTATTGCTCTTAGAATATTATTTCTTATTCATTATCATGTTCACACTTCTCTTATGTATACGAGATACCAACTCAACACCATCTAGGAGTTTTAATAAAGGTATAAAAGTAACACCCTAGAGCCTATTTAAGTTCATAGACCTATTACGCAAGAAATAAATGCACTAAGACTAACAAATTACTAATATTATCTAGAAGTTAGTATCATCTCCTAACATCATTACTTGGTTATCAACCCGAAAGGTACTATCATTATTTAACCAAGTAGACACAAATAGTATTGATGCTTAATATTCTCTTAACACGACAACGAGTATTAACCTATAAGTAACCATCAGTATTTACAACTAATGATATTATTATTATTCAATAATTCACTAGTAATATTCAGTCCATGATTAAGATTGAGGTTGATCAAGCCTTCATAAGAGTATAATTGTGTATCGACACCAATAACTAAATCATTATATATTATTTAGGTCATAGATCCTTACCAGACCAATTCCAATTTAGACAAGTAGTAAAACCTTCCATGATAGAATATAATTTATTTATTTTTATTCAATTATCTCTCAATATAAATGTTTTTGAATTTTTATTTATATTATTATTATTAATAATTTAATGATTTACTCAACCCCATATATATTCTTAAAAAGTAAATAAAAGAAAATTAATAAGATTAAGAAATAGCATATAAATAAATAAATATACATTAATTAATTTACACCTTACTTATTATTTAATTTCCTTTTAATAGGAAAGGGAGGAGGCCCATGAATAAAAAGCAGTTTCTTTTCTCTTCTTTTATTTTAACTAATTTCTATAAATACTAGACAAAGCAGTTTCTTTTCTCTTCTTTTATTTTAACTAATTTCTATAAATACTAGACAAAGCAGTTTCTTTTCTCTTCTTTTATTTTAACTAATTTCTATAAATACTAGACTTTTCCCTTTATAAGGATTCCTACATGGGGAAAATATTTTATTTTTATTTTTTTACTTATATCCTTATCTTAAATGAATATATTCCCTTTCTCATTTTAAACTATTTAATCCCTTCCCTTATTTTAAACTTTTATAAATATAATTCCCTTTCTAAAAGAGTGAAGGTATTTTCTCTTCCTTAATATATTCTCTTCCCTTAATTGAAGGGATATATAAAAATGTGTTTTCACGTGAGGCTTAGAGTTAAATTCCAGCCTTTTTAAAAAGTTATAGCGTTTTAATTTCTTAAAGGGATCGCCTTTTTCCTTAAAGAGAAGCATTCCTAGGAAACTTTCAAGCAAATGCATTTGGTAGGTGTAAAGCCCGCTCACCCACCTTATCCCGCTTTCTTCTGTTTGTGCCAAAGAGGAAACTGGAAATAAGTGAGACAGGGACGCGTGAAAACAAAACACATGAACAGTTTGACAGAATACCCTACAGAATTGCGGTCTCGTGGGATGCAATGATTACAGGATATGCACAAAATGGATTTAATTGATGAGACTTCACAAAATTTTCAAGCAAATTTAATTAGCAGGTGTAAAGCACAGATTATTTAAACCTTTAAACTTCCTATCATGTTCAATTGCTACGGCTAAGACAGGCTGACAATGGTATCAGGAGATTATTTAAATTTCTACAGCATTCTATTTTCAAGTACTGCAGATGGGACAGGTTGCGAATAGAATCAGGAAGGCTATTTACGCCCCTACAGACTTCCATGTTCAAGAGTTGCTGCTGTGGTAGGTTGTGAATGGTACGAGGGGAAATTATTTGTAGTTGCAGACTCGTAACCCCAAAACACAGAATTATTCATCGTTCCTTGCTGACACTGTGGTTGTTAAGGATAAAGGCCTGAAAATGCGACTGGGTTAGCTCCAAGATATGCGCTGATGTTGCATACTCAGGCATCGATGATGTTGAAGATGAGGAAGTGAAACAAAAAAAAACCTAAATCTGAGGTAAATGGAGGGGAATCAGGCATCTCCAAGGCAACCTTACGAGCTGAAAATCAGGAGATGACTACAGAAGAGCAGCGCTGACAATGCCAAGCATAGCTTGCATGGATGCAAAAGAATGAGGAGACTACAGAAGATTGGCTACAGGGGCGTAGGTACAGGAGATAGGTCTATTGAAAAGGTTTAGAAACTTTCAAGCAAATGCAATTGGCAGATGCAATGCCAAATTCCACAATCTTTTTCCAGCATACATTCTGCCTATGCCAAAAGCGAGCTAAGAAACAGGGCTTGTATATGCAGATGCAAATACAGAGACGTGACACAAGAATTTTTGGCTAAATTCCTCAAAGGAATGCGATCTCAAGGAATGCTATCATTGCAAAATATATTCAAAATGGGTTTGTTTAAAGGCTCAGTAACACACAAGCGAATGCAATTGGCAGGTGACGCCAGGAACCAGAGAGGTTATTTAAACTTTTAAACCTCCTATATACTCAAGCACTGCGGCTGAGACAGGCAGACAATGAAATCAGGGAGATTGTTTAAACCTCTACCACATTCTATGTTCCAGTGTTCTTGAGGAGACTAATAGTAATGCTAAATGAAACAATCTAAGGAATAGGCTTGCCCTATAAAAAAATGCATCATGCCAGATATCTGTAATAATGAAGGGGTAACCATCAAGCATAACAAAAAGGGGGATTTTTGTTTAAAGATATAATTGCGACTGCCCAGGTAACCATGTATGCAAACAGGAGAGCACAGACAAGGAACGTAAACTGTATGATAGTAATTTGCATCTTAATAAACATATTTTAAAACCTTGTTGAAACCTTCTTTTCATGCTGCAGCTCGCCAAATTGGAGGAGTGAAAGGTCAATACCAGTAGGAAAGAGTTTTGAGGAGCGAAACATCAACAACTTGCCAACGTGCCCCTTTTGCTTTTTCCAGCATCCTCTCCTGCCTGTGCCGAATTGAGAGCTATGGAACAGGATATGGAAATCCTTCTAGAAAACGTGGCCTCCAGGAACCCCCCCAATGCTCCATATTTTATTAACTTCTCCCATGACTGTTTCACTAATTGAGGTAAATCATGTACCATAGCTGGAACTTGATTATAGACAACTGCAGAATCAATTGCCTTGGCAAGCAAAATGCAGAGCTGAAAGATGTCCCCCCAGTCAACTTTCAAAACCCCTTCTCAATCGTTTTCTCATGCGTTTTGTTGCCTGTCGTATGAGTTCTGCCACGGCCACCTGTGATGTCATTTACCCTGGCACCGAATTCCCCCAAAAGCCAGATTCACAGATGTCCTAAGAAGATATGCATGCAGAAAAATAGGACACACAGAAGGACACGTGAACTTTTTGATAAAATGTGGGTGCTTAAACAAGACAGGCAAAGGCTATGCAGGTGACAATTTGCACCGGGCATAGATGGGCATCCAACATCCGATGGTTGTGCCCGTGCAAACCAGCTGCAGTCCTCCTAACGGTTTCTGCTGTGTCGTGCACCTGCTGTTGTCAGGTTGTCACATCACCTGTTGTGTAAGTAATTAAATTATATTAATACACTAATAGTAATTTTCAAAAGGAGTAATAAAAAATAACTAAGTTTTTAAAATGGTAGAATTTAAAATTGATATCTTAATATTTCAAACATTAAAATATATCAATGCTTATAAATGAATTATTGAATATATTAAAAGTAAAAAAAATGCTATTCAAATAATAAGAAGTAGAATTTTAAAATTATATATATATATATAGCTTAAAATAACTATTAATTCAATAGAATGGTTTGAAATTGATATTTCTTATTTTAAAAATATACATTTAAGATATAAATATTAGTCATTATTTTTCTAAGTTATAATTTGAATATTTTAAAAATAACAATAGATGTATTTAAATATCAATATTAATATAAGAATTACTCTCATTAATTTTAAAAAATAGATCTATTTAAAATTAAGATATCAAAAGATCTATCTAAAATAGGAATATTAACTTTTAAGTTAAATTTTTTTTACAATGACAACAAGAAATAATCAAATGTGACAATTGTTTAATTGTTAAAATATTGATATTTAATATTAAATATAAAAAATACAAACTAAATCATTTTTTTTATTTTTATTCATTCTAATATAATTTAATATTTAAAATAAATAAATAATAGATAATAATTATAAATAAAAAATTATCTTTAAAACATTTAAAGATATATTTAATATAATTCACTCTTTAAAATATAATGTCAAACTATATCATTTTTTTTTTTTTTATTCACTCTAATATAATTTAATATTTAAAATAAATAAATAATAGATTATAATTATAAATAAAAATAAATAATAGATTATAATTATAATTATGAGAACCGGACAGCATTAGGTGCATGGCACAGCAGAAACCGTTAGGAGAACTGCAGAGGGTTTGCACGGGCACAGCGATCGGATGTTGGATGCCCATCTATGCCCGGTGCAAATTGTCACCTGCATAGCCTTTGCCAACAAGACACGTGAACTGGAAGGAATACATTGAAGGCAGGTGGAGGGCTCATGCCACGCAGGTGTACTTCTTAGATGCTCTTTTAAGTTTCTTTATTATATCAATTTAATATATATATACTGTTTACTTTTACATTTATTATTTTGAATATTATTAAATCTCATATTTTTAAACATATTTAATGACATACATTAATAATATTAAATGTATTTTCATTTGTCTTAATCCCTAGAACTATTGACATAAAATTGCCAACTACCATTTATATTATTTTAGTAATAATAATAATATTTATTTATTTTATTTGACATTATTTATTATTATTATTATTATTATTTTACTTTATTAGTAATCTCTAGATGAAATTAAAAAAAGGACTTATATTCCTCTTATTAATTTTATGAAGGAATTGATTCAATGAAAGAATAATTGAATAAATATTATATATATATATATACAAATATTAAAATTTTCAATTTAAACTTCTTAAATCAAATAACATCCTCTTTCTACTGCTCACATAACTCAATGGCACAATTAACAATGATATCTCAAATAACACTTACACAGAAATCCAAAGAGACCGATTCAAAGGAGTGCTACAAAGAGCCTGTCAAAAGTTGGCCATGAGTATGGTTGAAGTATATGTCGAATCTTCGTCATGATCAAGATAAACGAGAATATCTAGATAAATTTGGATTGGATGGATGGAGGGAACATTCGATTTATCATGACAAGGATGAGATGCTTCTATCTGAGAAGGATCATATAGACACTCGATTCTACTCATGACACCTGTTTTCCAGGTTTTCATCATAATACTTGTCCAAAGCATCACCGTAGTGGTTTTCACTAGAGGACGATTTTTATTTTTACTATTTTCTTTATTTTTGAATTTTTTTGAATTTTTTTGGAAATTTTACCCTCATGTTGAACCACCTAGTGGTACTGATGTAGAGGCCACTGTCATAACGTGATAGTGATATCCTGCTTGAAGAAGCTACTTTGCTAAGATACGAGCACTTGAATGCAACCTTGAAGAACTTTGATTTGCCTTGTGGATACTGGAATTAACCTTGTCTATGTGCACACATCGTGATATGGTACCTTCAAAATCCTTATGATGAAGAGTAGCTGCCAACACACGGTCAATGCGAGAATTGGATATTGTAAATGAAGTGTATAGTGACATGTATGAAGGAATATGAATTGGAATGGTCGATAGTTTGGAACCTTTGACTCTCCAAACTTGGGAAGATGAGCGATGATGGATGGGGATGGAGGTTTTCATGGAATTAGGACCAACCACTGGATATACTTTGTCCCTTGCTTGAGAAGCTTGCTTTTGTATTTGAGGACTCTTTTGATGGATACATTTCCCTTTTTTTATTTTTCCCCATAGTTTCTTTGACTAATGGAGTTTTTGAGGGATGATTTTCTTTATTTTGCTTTGGTATCCATTTGTATTTGCTTTATCCTTTTTACTTTACTACTTCATTTTCTTTGATGATTTTCGCCTTGCTTTGATAGGAATTCTTCTTTTTACATTGGTCCCAATTTTTGTATGAGATGATGAGTGAATGCCAACTCATGATACGGCTAGTTGTAGCATTGAAAACATTTTCATCATAAGGATTCTTCGTGCCACATATGTTGATGTTTGTTGTAGACAAGATTGCCTTCGGCGTTTTGAAGGTAGTATCAATACCTAATCCTTTGCCCTGATAATGTATCCTCTGATCCATAGCCATTGAATATGACTTGTCATGAACACATGATATTGCTATGGGTTCTTGTTGTTCAGGAATATGTATTGTTTGCTTTGGTTCTATAACATCGTTATCTATTGATATTGCTTCAAAAGATGTTGGTGTTGACTCAAAAGATGTTGATGATGCACAATCACTATAAGAATCGAGAATCTCGACTATTGCTTACTCTTGTGTAAGAATATCAAGAGTGGGAGACTCTTGTTTTGGAGGAAGAACGTCTATGTTTCCATCTGGAAGAAACATCTCAGGGGTGATATCAGGGACATATTTGGAGTTTAAAATGGTTTGGAAGATGTCCCTTAGCTCTTGGTGAAACTCTAGGGATAGCGGTTCTTGATCCTGACTCGATTCGGAATAACTTTCATTATCCTCAAGAGCCTCCTCTTGACATGATCCTTGGGTAGATGATATATCATCCGAAAAAGACTCTTTGCAACATTTTGTGGGTATGGGTGCAATAAGGGATATTTTTGGCTCGTTTGGAACTTCTTCAACATGCCCAATCATTGAGTCATATGTGGGAGAGATGTCACAATCTAATATCCAAACACTGTTGATGGGTTTGGACTTTGTTTTAAAATAGTATCTTGATACATGTTTGATTCCTCATGTTGTGATGAATAAATATGTCCCACCATGGTATCATGGGTATTGTTTACATTTTTTTAGGTTGATGCCTTTCCTGAATATTTTTCTTTTGTATGGTCAGGCATAGGGTTTGTGTAAATTTTCATATTTTCATTCCCAAATTTTTTATCGACATGAATGTCTCCTTGTTCAATAAGATCTTCTATTAGATGTTTGAGTCTAAAACAATTTTGTGTGTTATGACCTTTGTATTAGTGAAATTCACAAAAATGATCATCTCTATAGTTGCAAGGTTTGACTTGTGGCTCTTGATAGTTTGAAAAATCTAGGAGTGTGATAATATTATACTATATCAACCTCTTCAACACATCCTCCATAGGTTCCCTTAAGGAAGTGAATTATCGTTTAGGAGCACTATTTTTTCTTTGTTGTCCATGTTGAGTGTTTGCAGCATTGATTGTTGTTTGATTATTTGATGGTGACGTGTATGGTTGTTGTGTATTCATGGTTTGGGTGTTTTCTTGCCTAGGAGTAGTTAATACCACCTTTGCATCAACAACACCATCACTAGTAACATTCTTGTTCTTGGACCAATAGTGGTGCTTGTTGTTAAAACTAGTGGATGGGTGGTTGTCTTTATATACTTGTGTGTTTCCCTATGAGATTAGGGCTCTCTCGATGTTGAGGGCTCTAGGGATAAGCTCATCATAAGATGTAATGCACTACATTTTTAAGTGGAAGGATAGATCTAGATCAACATTTGCTATGATAATACCCACTTGTTGTTCATCGAGAAGTGGCCACTTGATTTTACTAGCTCTTTGCCTCCATCATTACAAAAAATTGGCGAAAGATTCTCCCTTGTTTTGTTTGAGAGTATACAACTCTTCTAAGATTACATCCATGTCAAGATTGAAGGAGAAGTGATCTTGAATTTTTCAACGGTTTCTTGGAAATTTTTGATGCCTGGAGGTAACTGTGAAAACTAATCCATGGTAGGACTTGTTAAACTTTGTGGAAAGAGGCGCATCAAATAGGATTCATTGTAGGAAATCTCCATACACATGATGTTAAAATCTTTGATATGGTCCACAAGACTTCCTCTCCCTTTGTATTTATCAAATTTTGGGACCTCAAATCCGGTAGGAAAAGGTACCATTGTGATGTTTCGATCTAATGGGTAAGGACATAGGTTTCGTTGTGTATGGGGCTTCTTCATCTTTCCCATTCAGAAATTTTTCATTTCTTGTCATAATGCCTTAAGTTGTGATGCCATATCATCTTGCGATTTTGGTGGAGGAACATACGTTGTAAATTGTGGGATGGCAGAGGGGTTGTACATGGGATTTTGATATGATAAGGTGTTGTATGGTGTGTATGGCGGTGTAGGATTTTGTGAAGGTGATTGTGGTGTTGATGTATATATTCCCAACATATTTGGATTGACGATGTTTTGCTGAGGATTATAGTATAAACCCTGTTGTTGTTATTTTGTGTGAGCAGTTGTTGTTTTTGGGCATATTATTGAGTAAGAAATGCTTGTTGTTGATCTTGTCGTTGCACGGCTAAGGCGGCTTGTTGGGATTGTTTTTGTTGTTGTACTACTAAGGAAGCTTGTTGGACTTGTTATTGTTGTTGCGCTACTAAGGTTTCTTTTTGTTGTTGTTGTTGTTGTTGTTGTGCTACTAAGGCTACTTGATGTTGTTGTTGTTGTTGGATGGCTTGTTGATAAGCTTGTTGTGCTTTTTGTAAAGCTAGGGCATGTGCTTGCAATGTAGGATCAATTGGTTGTTGGGAAATTTGCGATAGGTTTCGGGTGTTGATGTTTTGTGCAGGTTGTGGATTGTTGATGAGAGGTTGGTGGTTCTCTTGGTTTAACATCCCTTGCAAGATAGTGGATTGGGATGGAGGAATGTAAGATTGAGGTACCATTTGATTTTGCATGACGTGGGGAACCAAGGAAAAATATGATGTTGGTTCCATTTGGTATTGTGATGGTAATGACACATTAAGACCTTGTAACTGATTGAAAGGGTTCCGTTGTTGTATTTGAGGTGGGGTCAAGGTATTACCTTGGTTGATGGGATTTGTAACCAAGGTGTTGTTTTGATTTCCAGTCGATGATAGATGGGTTTGATGTGGATGGTGTATTAACTTGGGTAGCTTGGGTAACCACTTGTTTTAATGTGTCAATGAGGTTGTTGGAACTACTTGTCAAGGGTTGAATTTGCGTGAGAGTGTTAACTTGCCCTTGTTTTCCTACTTGAGGCACTTGGTCCACATTACCTTGCATAACATTAGGCATACTTGGGGTATTCGCTGTGATGGATGAAGATGGTTGCACTCAAAATGTTGAGGTTGTTGTGGCATCATGGAATGTAAGTGGTTTTCCAAATGTTGGTGTCCAACTTGTGTTTTGGAGAAGGTTAGCGGTTAATGGAATGGTCGTGTCGCGAATACCCACAGTTGTGTTTGTTCCTAGACATGAAGTGAGACCAAGGTTGGTTCCTAGCCTAGTTGCAAGACTAAATGTTAAGGATTGACTTGGCACAAGGGATTGAGTTGGTTGAATTGTAGATGATATCAAGCCTTGTGTCAATGATTGTGCAACAAAAGATGGGGAAATTGGAGCCACATTTTCTAAGGCTTGATGTTCCATGATTTCTTCCCTAGTAAGTCCAAATGGGTTATTCATGATGTTTTCTATCTCATATGGTCCTGATGGAGACGAGAGTTGTTGCAATGGGGTAACATGACTTCTTGGATCAAATTCTTGAGGATTTGGATCATTCGAGGTGAATGTGACTTTGGTTTTCTCCATGATTCTCTTGTGTTTTGATCTTGTTGTAACCATAAATTTTATGTCATCTTTGGGAGAGTTGTGTTGATATTTTTAATGTTGGAACTCTCTAGTTGACTCAAATCTAGGTAAAAGGGACGCTCTAAGTCTTTTTGGAGAAATCGTGATAATGGAAGATGAAAAGGTGAATGATTTGGGAAGTGATCTTTGCAAATGTTTTGGGACAACACTTTTGACTTAAGTTTGATTGTTTGATGTTTGGATAAAGGATGTTTTATGAACTTGTGAATCTTTAGGGTAGACTCATGACCTTCAAGATAAACTAGTCCAAAGATGATAACTAACTTAACTAAATGTATGGAAAATGATTCATTTCACATACAAAGTAGCTAAGTTAGGGGTTGGTTTGATAAATGTTTAAGTCAAAAGGTGTTGGTGTTTTCAAAAAAATTGTAAATTTTGGTGAAGTGAAGGATGAAATATGATGAAGGATGGATGAAATGTTTGACCCAATATTGACCTAGAGTGAACCTTTGTTTTGCAAGACCAAGGTAGTGAGAAATATGCTAGACTTCTAAAGTGATCAAACCCTAAGGACTTAATTATTTTGGTAAAATAGACCTCAAATGTTTTTGGAAATAGGACCCAATGATTTTGGCAATAGAATTTGGACTCATGTTTTGCAATGTTTTCTTTGTATGATAGCGGGCGTAAGGTTTGGTTGATTCAACGGAGCGATCGGACGCCAAATGGTCATGTGGGGTTCATTTTTTCAAGTTATCTTGCTTAAATGAGTTTATTTTACTACAAAAACTTGTCTTGATTATGTTTCCAAACTAAATGTCTATGTCAAAAACATCATAGATTCCACAATGTCCATTTTGTGAAAAGGATGAAATTCAAGCCATAGTTGCTTAGGTTAACTTTGGAAAATATCGATTGAGATGTAAACCAAAATATTTAGAAGTCTCTAAGGATAAATTATTAGGACAAGCAGTAATATCAAGGTTTCGTCAAAAGGTATCCATACTTAAACCAAAGGGTTTGAAATTTTGAGGAAGATCGTGAATGTTTGTAACATTTTGGAACCATGCAAAGTATTAAAATGACTCACAATCATTTACCACCTAGGCTAAAATGGCCATACTTGTTGAGTCCCCACTTGGATTTCTCCAAACACTAATACAATGCAAACAGTTAGAGATTTTGTGACACTAGCTCCCCTCCACGGCACACACTTCTCGCGGCCACCAAATCTCAAAACCCTGAAAATCCTAAGATCCTAAGGATTTTTCTATTTCAACAATGAATAGTACAAATGTGGGGCGACTTCAGAACGACCGTTCTTGCACCAACAAGTATTAAGGATTTTGGATTCTAAACAATGGTTCATAATAAGGGCTTCTGGTTCAAGGAATACTATGATAAACTCAAGAGAGAGAGGTCTCCCAACCCTTAGAACAAGTGTTTTTTGCATCATAAAGATACTAGGGGGGAGCTATCATGTACCACTTCCCATTGATTGTAATTTTTATTGCAACCACACATTTATATAGTGGTTTGGAAGAGCTTGGCTTTAGCTCGTTACCGCTTGGGTCGTTCCCTCCTTTCGAAGCGGAGAGGAAGACCCTCTAAAGATAAACAATAGCAAGGAAGTACGTTTATAGTTTGATCATCCCAGTTCACATGAAACAAGGAGAGAGAACACACCACGCCTTTTCCCTACACTAGAAAGGGGTTCATTTTTTAATCCAAATTAAAAGATGTAGGTGATTATACAAACTGTTAAGGAATGTTTATGTTTCTCAAGATCATCGAGTGGCACAAGAGAATTACATAGGCATTCAATAACAAAGATGTAAATCAAAACATAGCAAACACTTGTTAATTTAACCCTTAAAGAAAAGATGAATTCATTTTATGCACCAAACGAAATGTTAAGTTGCCTTGTTCAATTTTAGACCCAAAATACAATGATGAAATGAGGGTTCAATTTCAGTCTCATTTGAGCATTCTTTTTAAGACCCAATTGAAAACTAGTGTGGTCTTAAAGCATGAAATAAAAAAGCATTACAAATGGGTTATAATTTCCTCAAAAGTGTCGAAACATTTGTTACAATTATAGTTCAAATTATAATAGTACGCTTCTTTTCTTCAAGTTGTATTGTCCAAACCTACAAAACCCAAAAAACCAAAACAAGAAGTTAGAGACATGTTAGAAATCAAATGAAATCAAAAATTTAAAGCACGTGTCAAAATTTAAAGCAAATGTGAGGTTGTTTGGTTCAATTTTATCCAACTTTGAAAGCTAATTCATTTTATCATTTCAAATGTTTGCGAAACATTTTTAGAAAATTAGATTATAACAGCAACTTGAGATAATGACAACTTTCTCAAATCTTGATCAATTTTGAAATCGTAAAATGTTTTGGAAAGCTAAACATTAGATCTTCAAAACCCAGCAACCTTTCTACAAGATTAGTCATGTAGAATTCATTAAAAATTAAGGAAAATCATGCATTTAAGAGATTAAACCAAAAAAATTATAAAAAAAACAACAAAAAAATTAATCATGGACAATAACTTGAGATAATGACAACTTTTCAAATCTTGATCAATTTTGAAATCGTAAAATGTTTTGGAAAGTTAAACATGAGATCTTCAAAACCCGACAACCTTTCTACAATATTAGTCATGTAGAATTCATTAAAAATTAGGGGAAAACATGCATTTAAGAGATTAAACCCAATTTTTTTTTTAAAAAAAGCAAAATTAATCATGGACAGCAACTTGAGATAATGACAACTTCCTCAAATCTTGATCAATTTTGAAATCGTAAAATATTTTGGAAAGCTAAACATGAGATCTTCAAAACCCAGCAACCTTTTTGCAAGATTAGTCATGTAGAATTCATTAAAAATTAAGGAAAATCATAAATTTAAGAGATTAAAC
Source organism: Sequoia sempervirens (assembly GCA_007258455.2). NCBI lineage: Eukaryota > Viridiplantae > Streptophyta > Pinopsida > Cupressales > Cupressaceae > Sequoia > Sequoia sempervirens. Next base: position 136,399,662 of record VDFB02358134.1, on the reverse strand, counting down.
CCAAAATTTCTCCAAAAAACACCCAAAACATTAAAGTTCGCCCTCCTTCTAGCACCAAAATGTGACCAATGACATAGTGAAGGTTAACTACACCTGATCCATACGAATTCGAGGCATATTTAACCCACTAAGCATCAATCCCAATAAGATCATTCACTGTAAACAAAGACAAAGAAGTCATTAAAACTAACATTCTAAATCATGAAAGCTTGAAAAACCTCTAATCTAAGACATTGAAACTTATCCTATTGGGGGAGTGGTGTCACATTGGTGTGGAATGGCAACCCTTTCCCAATCCCTTAGATAATGAGCTTGTTTCAATCAGTTTTATTGAAGAAAATTGATGAAACCATTGATAGATGTGTATGAAAACATGATTTAAAGCTAAATGAATATGATGCAAGCTATTTTAACATGATTTATGCTAAAATGATTGATATGGGTGTATGCAAATGTACTATAAATGTATGCAAGCTTAAAAAGATTAAAATCCTAATTAACAAATAAGCTAAATGTATGCATCTATGTTATCATGGAATCCATTAATGGAAGCTTAAAGCTAATATGCAACTAAAAATGAACTAAAATATGCTAAATGTGAGTAAAGTATGAGTGTGAGTGTGAGTGAATTCAACAGCATAAATTTTCAATTGAAAGATGGATCCATTTGTCTCCAAATAGTGCTTTATTTATAGGAGAGCAAATGAGAAATGGAGGGTTGAGATTGAAAAAGCTAATCAATGGTCGAAAAGGAAAGAAGATGGAGGCATGGATCATGGATTCTCATCAACGGATGAGAATGCAAGATGAGATTTAATCAAGGGTTCTCATTCCTTCCAAACAAGCACACTTTTGACCTGTACAAGAGGTCAAAAGTTAACTTGCGCAAGAAGTCATAAGTTAACTTGCATTTGAAGCTTTGTAAGAATATTCCCTTTTTTAAATGATTGGAAGAGAGAATATTCTTTAGAATATTCTTATGGGTGAGGAAATAGATATTTTGCAAATTAAAACAAAGTTTAATTGTGTAAAAGGGGACCCTTTTGGAGGAATGAACAAAGGAGGAATATTCCCTTGCAAGTGGGAGAATTAGTAATTTAATAACTTTATATGATATTCATTAAATAATTGATTTAATGGAGATCAAATGAAAAAGTGATGGATGAGATTGATTTGATCTATCAATGGTCACAAATGAAAGGAGGATGAAACATGATCAAGGATTCTCATCCAAATGAAAGGAGGATGAAACATGGATCAAGGATTTTCATCAATGGATGAGAATTAAAGATCACATGGATTAAGAAAAGATCAAGGGCTCACAATCATGCAAACAAACACACTTTGTAACAATTTTTGGAGTAATGTTTGGAGTAATCATTACCTTTTTTGGAGGAAAATAGGAGAATATTCCTTTGGAATATTCCGTCCCTATGCAAGTGGATGAGAGGGAAAGTAGCAATTTAGTTAATTAAAACTAAATTTGAATGTGCAAGATGAGGAATGTGAGGATATTTATTAAATTATTGATTTATTTAATGAAAAGGAGATGCAAATATGATATTTAATTAAATAGTTTAGGTTATTTAATTAAATAAGATGACTTAGGGTTAAAATTAAATAATTTGCATTATTTAATTAAATCGGATGAAATGTCAGTGTGAGAGGGGGTGAATTAACCAAATTAGATCAATTAGATTAATAGGTAAAAATGAGGCATTTAATTAAATAATTAGGCTTATTTAATTAAACAAGCAAAAAGAGGATGGGTTTGAGGACGAAATGATGTTAGCTAACCAATGTGATCCATTGAGACATTTTTAAGTGTCTACAGTGTCCAAGTTAAATGATTTTTGTGTGCATGTGACATTTGGGAAGTCTAGTTGCAAGTTGGTAAGAGGGAACTTGGTGGTTGTGAGAGGATCTCATGTGGGGATCTTGTTTAGGTTGAATGCCTCCAAATTTTATAATTTTTCCAATGTAACTACCACTGAAAATGTGTGTATGTTGTGACATCAAGATGGAGCTGAAGGCAACAGTGAATGGCACTGTTGAAGACCTATTGAATGCATGGAAGTTGATCGAGGAAGCATAACATGGTTTCTTCGCTATGCTATTTTTTTCTTTTTGTTTTGATGGTTATTTCTGCTGTGTTTTCTAGGACTGTTATTATTGGTAATGGCCACTGGTGCCAGAACTTAAATATCTGTAATGTTGTTTATATTTTAAGTAGGGACTCTATGATAGATGTTAATAAGTATTTTAGATGGATAGGGAAGGATGCTACTGATGTTAGGTTAAGGTATTTTGATTCCTATGATAGAACTGCTATGTTTAATCGTATAGGAATTGGTTAAGCATTTTTTTTGTGGGAGGGGGGAAGTTTGGTGGGCTTCCTATTTTTATTGTTTCTTACCACCTGCTGTTCTTATCATGTTGTACTAATTTTTTCAGGTCAGGGCCCTCTCCCTGCTTAACCAAGCCCTCTCCCTGCTTAACCAATCAAAAACGTTTTGGTCACATAAGTGAAAAAGGTCTTAGGAGAATTCCTCATCAAAATTTGGCAATTTTTTTAATTATATTAGCAAAAATATTTTTGTGAGCATTGTGTTTGGAAAAAAAATAGATCTTCATTTCCTATTGGAAGTAATAGAGCTAAGAGCTTGTTAGAAATCATTCATTCAAATGTGTTTGGTCTAGTTGATGTGGATTCAATGGGTAAATATTGGTATTATGTTACAATCATTGATAATGTTTCTAGGTACACCTAGATTTATTTTATGCATTCAAAATTTGAAGTTTTCACTGAGTTTAAAAAAATCAAAGCCATAGTTGAAAAGAAATTAGATTATAAGATAATGGTGTTGAGATCTAGCAATGGTGATAAATATTACTCTAGGGAATTTGATGAATTTTGTAAGCATGCAAGAACTATTTGACAAAAAACTTCACATTATACTCCCCAACAAAATGAGGTCTAGAAAAAAGAATGAACCAAACCTTAATAGAAAGAGATAGAAGTATGTTAAGTGGTAAGCAATTGGATCAATATGCTTGGGAAAATATTGTTAGTATTTCTTGTTATTTGATTAATAAATCTTATTCAACTCATGTTAATAAAACTCCTTATGAAGTGTGAACAAGTAAGAAGCCACCAATTTCACATTTAATAATATTTGGTTATGAGGCTTATGTTTATGTACCTTGGTAATAGCTATGTAAATTGGATTAAAATACATCTTAATTGGCTATTGTGAGAATGTTAAAGGTTGCAATATTTGAAATCCACTTACCAAAAAAATATTTTTTTAAGAGATGTTCTTTTTAGGAATTTTAGAACTTATTGAGGTGAAGAACAACCAAAAGAAAAAGATAGAACAAAAAATCCACTTCGAAACAAAAATAGAAAAGAAAGAAGATGCACATGTGAAAGAATGGCTAGTTGGATCAAAGGATGGGGAAGAAGAAGAATAACATGGTTCAAATGAGAGTGCAAATGATGATGTGAAAAATTCACACATAAGAACATGGAAATCCCATTAATCTTATCTTGAGTACATCCACAAGACAATGGAATCCAATTGACAGGTATAGCCCATTAGATTTCCACTATGCATTTTCTTTGTTGAGTATTGATGATAAACCTATATATTTCAAGGAGGCTCTTGTTTCAGAGGATACTGAATCTTGGATGCAAGCCATGCAAGAGGATATGATAGCCTTGGATAGTTGTGACACCTAGGAACTTGTTAGTTTTCCCGAGGGAAGGAAACCTATTGGTGGCATGTGGGTGCATAAAAATAAATTTATTTCAATCAATTAGAGAGATGCAAGGCCATAGTGGTGACCAAGGGTTACTCCCAAAGATAGGGAGTTAATTTCAATAAAAAAATTCTCCTTTTGCCAAGTTATCTTCTATTATATTCCTTTTATTTATTGTTGCAACTTGTGATTTTGAGATTGAGCAAATGGATGAACTAAAATTATTTTGTTGCATGGAGATCTTGAAGAGAAGATTTATAATCAATAGCCTAGCAGTTTTGTTGTGAAAGGGAAGGAACATTTAGTTTGTAAATTGAAAATTTTGTTTTCTGATCTAAACTCACCCAAAATGTGGTACTAGAATTATGATGCTTTTGCATTAAATTTGGGTTTTGTTAGGAGTTAGGATGGCCATTGTGTTTATGTTAAGATTATTGATGATAAAATTTTAATCATCTTGTATGTAGATGATATTTTTTTTATTGGTAACAATAAGGTGGTGATTAGAGAGCTCAAAACTCAACTTTTTGGCATAGTTAACATGAAAAACTTAGGGATTACAAATGATATTCTTGAGATGGAGATTAGCTAGGATTAGGTACACAAAAAACTTTGGTTGAATCAAAGTATGTGGATACTATTTTGTGATGTTTTAGTGTGCATGATTGTAAAATAGTGAGTATTCCATTTCTTGTTGGTACTAAGCTTACTTTAGACATGTATCCTAAATATAATAATCATTTTGATAGGATTTATAATATGCCTTATGTCAATATTATTAGTAGTTTGATTTATGTAATGGTTTTCACTAAACTAAATATTGCACAAGTAGTGAGATTTTTGAGTAGGTTTATGTCTAACTCTGATAGAGTGCATTAGACTTTCATTAAGAAGGTATTTAAATATATATGTGGAAATTTTGATTATTGTGTATGTTATCATGTAATTGACTATGTACACAAGTCATTGGACATATAAGGATTTTTTATGCAAGATGGGTAGGTGACTTGGATAATTGAAGGTCCACTAGTGGTTGTGTTTTCTCTATTTGAAAGTACAATGAGTTGGATGATAAAAGATGACCCATAATTTATTTTTCCACAACCAAATTAGAATATATGGTTTCTAAACATGTGTCAAAAGAAGCAGTTTGGTGAAAAATACTTTTTATAGTTATTGCTTTTGATTACAGGATTGTTAGGATTGGATGTTACAGTCATAGTGCTATTTATTTGGCTAGGAATCCCATGTACAATGCTTGTGCTAAGCATGTTAATGTTTAGTATCACCTTGTGTGAGAAATAGTTGATAATAGTAAGGTTTTATTAGAGAAGGTTAACACTCTCAATAATGTTGTAGATTCGCTCATGAACCCAGTGACCATAGATAAGATCTCTCGGTGCAAGAAGGATTTTTATAATTAATTGTATATGTGTTTCATATGGATGTTTTTGCAATGTATAAATCCAAGTGTTAGAATTCTAATATTAAGGTGTCATCTACCTTGCAATCCTGTGTATATTTTTTTGTATATCCAACACTCTTGAAAAGTGTGTTCGGATGCCTAGGAAATTGGGAAAAAAAATGTTTTTGATTGATGGGTAAAACAAGTTTTGAAGGGTTCTTGAAACCCTTTACAAAATAAAACAACTAGGAAAAAAGGCTTGATACCATAATTGCAGCCAAGCTCCCCCAATACAACACCTACCCAACACAAAATCCAACCCAAAAAATGACCCAAGAAGAAACCACATCAGGCCTTTGCTTTGTTGAACACTTAGAATATTGAGAGGGAGTGAATCAATATTCCATTAAACCATTCAAACATTAACCATCCAATTACCAAATCATATTCAACTATTATAAGGAAAGAAAGCATGAAACATCCGCAACATCACATAACACATGAACACCAAGACTTTTACATGGAAAACCAAAAATGGGAAAAACCACGATGAGGGTTAGCTCACAATATATTATAACCGATTATAGTATATTACATAAGTTCTCACTGCAGGTGGACTCACTACCCATAGAGAAAAATATAGAATAAAGAAGGTGGCACACTACCTATTTTGAACTATTACAAATGCATCTGCAATATGCAAGAATACAGTTCCAATGAAGCACAATAACAATCTTCACACTGATCTGGATCAAGGCTCTGCTCTACTCTACATTCACACACCTTACAACTCAATTCGTATTATTTTTCTCAAATACACATCACACACAATACATGTCATATCTATATCTCATCACTTGTCACAAAACACCAAAAACAATCTAGCATATATATCGGCATCAAGTGTAACATCAATTAGGTCGGCCTAATTGGATGTAACACACAAAATTCAACTTGTAAGCCCCAAAACAAATTCTCCATACTTTGTGCCTCAATTCAAAATTCAAAACTCCTTAAGATGGGTCAATATGGACCTAAAATAGATCCCACATAAAGGCTCAACACATATTAATCCTTTACATACTCATCAAACGTGTTAAGTTGGCACACCATAGGACCTAAACAAAAATCCTTCAACTATTCATCCAATTTGCAAAACGTGAACCTCAAAACACGATGCCATCTGGAATTCAGGATCAAATAACATCTGGAAACTTATCTTCAACACCACAAAGACTCATCCGTGGAGGAGTGCAGAATCTCCCACCCAAACACACTATACAAGAAATGATTGTGGAATGCCAAACTAGACTCTGTCATTCATATCTCTTTGAATACTTCACCAAACCAAATGAAATCTTCGATTTAGATTCTTTTAACAACCACATAAATTAGGCTAGAAGCATAGAGAAAAATATTCCTTTGCGGAGTGGTGCAAACCCAAAAACTGATACACTGTTATAATGAACTGGCAGTTTCAACACTTAGATTTCCACACAATTGATCTTTTTGAACCAAATATTTTTGCACAAATGACTTCCTTAACACCTCAAAAATCTATTAGGATAACCCAAAGTGGTCTGGAACAATGTTGACATCAATGAAAACACTATAATACACCATTATATACAATCCATGCTCATGTTACCAAAATAGCATCATCAATGACAATCTCCTCAAACTTCCAACAATCTCCCCCTTTGTCATTGATGGAAACATGCCAAAAATCTCCAAAAATAATTTCCAATAATCCCCCCCTTTGACATCAAGGGCAAAGGGTGCCTATACACAATTGTACTGACTCTTACCAGAACTCCCCCTGAATGATGCAGTCATATATACAAATTGAATAGACTCCCCCTGAGTCATATACCAGAGATAAAACTCAAAATTGTTCTATATGGTCTGCATATTTACAAAGAATTTAAATAGAAATACATAAAAAGATAAAGAAATGTGTCAATTGAGGTGGTTGATGCCTGCAATTTTTTCTATTGGTCCTCTCAGCCTACCTTCCTTGTTCCCATTCATGCTTGGTCTCCACAAGCAACCTATTATGCATTTCCAACTCCAATATTAGTTCTTATCCTTCTCCCAGTGTAGCAGGTACTGGATTCATCTTCTTTTCCTTGTCAGAATTGAGAAGATCTTGAGAAACAATTGTAAGTTTGGGATTGACTAGATCCCTTACCTCTCCAAACTGCAAAATGATGTGTTATTTTTGTGCCTGAAACTGGAAGAACTTCTTGTGAAGATCCTCTATGATATTCCTTGTAACACAAGTGAGATCAATTGTTGGGTCATATGCACTAGAGGTTGCATTGATCTGAGACTCGAAAGAGTCCATTTCCTTATACTTTGTGTGGCTTCGGGCCACTTCATAACATATTTCAACAGTGTCTTAACCTCACTTATGCATGCTTCTACATCTTTCAAAAAAATTGAAATTTTATTATGTACATCAACACATTTCTCTATTATCTCCATCATTCTTTTGTCACTTAATCTCTTCTCTACTTCTTTTTTAGCCTCTTCATTTAGTCTAGATGCAAAGGACTTGAATGAATCAATGAGCAATTTAAAGTTTTTCATACCAGAAAAAGCGGTGTCGATGTTTGATCCTAATATGATTTGCTAAAATTCTTTGACTACCTCATTAATTAGCTCTCTGCTCTTCTGATGAGTTTCAATTATCTCCTTCCTTGCGGATGTATGAAACAAGTATCCTAGTTGAAGCTTGTCGATAGGAGAGATCTTGTTCAAATCAACATTTCCTTGTTGCATGGGCAACTGCAACAACTAGAAGATACAATAGGTTGGAAACTAGGCTAAAAATTTATAGATTTCTCAAAGAATCTCCAGAGGAGCCAAAAGATTCACCAAGAGACTTTGTAACTTTTGCAGCCTTTCCCTTATCATTTGTAGTACCGGAGTAAACTGATTTGTCTTTCTCTACATCTCTGAATGTATCCATGTTTTTGTCTTCTTCTTCATGATCTTCTTCTTTTTCTTCATCATCTTTCTCTTCTTTGTGCTCCACATCATCAATTTTATCACCAATATTTTTTGTGTTCTCTTCCTCTATAGTATTTTCTATGTTTGTTGGAGGAATAGATTCAACATTTTGTACTGGAGGAGTGATGACATTTTCCTTTGCAATGACTTCTCTGATCATTGCCTCTTCTTCATTCACATTTGACATATCCTCCACTTCCAGAAGGGTGTTATCATGTGCAAATTCATCATTGAAATCATGCTCATGTTGAGCATCATCTGCATGTACTTCTTCTTCTATATTGAATCCCGAAGCACTAGAACCAACATTCATTTCTTCTTTAATTACTGGACTCAGTCCTAACTTTTGCACAATCTCTTTAGCTTTATCATTGATCTCATTTTGGACCCTCTCCAAATCACTTTGGTCTTTTCCCATAAGGACCCTAATTCTTTGCTTGGTTCGCATCTCCTTTCCGTATATAGTGACCAAAGTGGCCCTATCATCTTCGGAGATTGGAGCCTCTTGTCTTCTTTTTAACAAAGCATTCCATAGCTCATCATCAGGAATATCCTTCTTAATATTTTGCATCTCAGCTTCAAGCACAACTATCTATTTGATTATTGCCTCAAGAATGGTGGCCTTTTCCACCTCATCTGCATTCTTATACAAAGCAGTTGTTTTTTCTAACATTTCATTCTATATAATGTTGTTAAATAGTGCCTCAAGTTTCATTGGGGAGTGAGGCCTTACCGGATCAGATTTTTTCTTCTTTTTGCTTTTCACCAAAGACTTCTTCTAACTTGTCTCATTTTCTTTCTTCTTCTCTGGAGCACCTTGCTTTGAAGCTTCCTTCTTTTCCCTTATTTGTATCTTGAAGACTTCTTTTTCTTTCTCTATTTCTTCTTCACTTTCAGTACCAATTATGTCAACTCTTCTCCTCTTGATACTAGCTTCACCTTGTGAAGCATCACTCTTTCTTTTATGGACCAATTGTGGTTCTTCTTCCAATTCTTCCTCTTCATCAGCAACATTTACTCCAATATCTTTCTCTCTTGTAGCCTTTTGTTTCAATCTTCTTTTGGTTGGGGTAACAGGAGATGCAGCAGTAGTGGTTTTCTTCTTCTCTGCCCCGGTGTTATGCATAACCTGAGGGGATTTCTCCCTTACTAGAGGACTAGTGGTAGTTTTTCTCTTCTCTCCTACAGTAGGTAAATCCCTAGAGGAATTTTGTACAGAGAGAGGTGTGGTAGCTACTCTACCTAATCTTCTTGAACTCCCATATGCCTCTCCAACACCCATATCTTCTCTCGCTCTTTCTCTAGCATACCTCACCTTTTCCTTTGAAATGCCACGTTCTTGTGCATATATGTCAACCATGGCATATACATTTTTCCTGATCTAGGGTTATTTTTGCTTCATGTGGACTTCCATGGACTTTTCTTCAAAAGTCTCATACCTAGGCTTTGTCTCACCCTTCAAACTCTTCAATAAAATATCTACATAGCCATTAATATTGTCCTTTGCCACTTCATAACCCAATTCTGGAACCCAAACTGATCTTGGTTCCACTGCCTCCATGATGAAATGATTTGTGAAGACCAGGAAGGTGATATCATTTTTGTATTTCTCCACAATGGACCTAGGGATCCTCTCTCTCTCTCTCATGAATTCTTCTCTGAAATACTACAAAGAAAGGAGTAAGTGCATCATCATGTGCACTGGTGTCTCCAAGGATCCTCATGTAGTCTACAATTTGATGTGCAATGGGCCTTCCATTTACCCAATTAACTTTTCCAATTACCAAAACCTCCTTCAAAAATTAGAAAAGTAAGAACATTACCAAAGTTCCATACTTAAACACATATTTCTTCTTCTTGATCTCCTTTAAATTTTCCATCAGTTGTTTCCTAAGCAATTCACAAAGGTCATAGTTAGCACCGTTCTATATCATATCATGTGCCACATGGATTATGGTGGAAGAAACAGAGTTGTCTCTATTTGTGAAGTAAATCTTGTAACCAATTACCATGGAAACATACCTAATAGCAGGGTTTCTAATAGGATTAACAACAAGGGATCTCTGATCAAATGTTGCACCTATTTTCTCCATTACATCTTTTTTTTAACATATTTCAAAATGGGAACCGGTCTACTGGAGCATAGACCGGTGACCTCTCTTATCACTTCCTTAGTAATCATGTGAGGTATATCAGTCCAAACGATCTGATCATGAATTCTACTCAAGGCCATTCTAATCCACTTGTTATCATAGAAGAAGTTTGGGAACCACTGCCAAACGTGTAATTTCTTCTTGACTAAGGCTTTTTATTCCATCTTAAGGGTGAATTCTTCACTGACTAATTCATTTTCCCATACATCCCTTAACTTTCCAGGAGAACGCCCATCCATGTTTCCATGAATGTATTCCCTAATGTCCTCTGTTGGTAAGACCCCATACAAAAGTGCAAAAAAGCGCCTAGAGGGTCATCTTCTATGGTTTTTGTAGGGTATCTCTTGAATTTAGGTTGGGGTTTCTCTAAAAATTCTACAACCTTAGGTGTAGCCATCACAATGTAGATTGAAACTGATTTTAAAAAATATTTTCTAAAAGCTAGGGCATGCCATATTCACTAAATACCTTTTTATCTTTGTTCGTCGAAATAGGATTTCGATGCTTTGAATCTCATATCACCTTGAACTCTTCAAATTCTCTTTTCGTTGCTTTTTTCTCCTTCAAATGCCTTTGGTGAAATGAATTTTCCTTAGCAAACTTGCTTGTAACCCTTTGAATTAACCTAATTCTACAATAAATGCTTCAATTCATAAAGCTGGAAACCCTAAAAATGTATGCAGTCAGCTTTTGAAGCTCCGCAATCTTTCGCAATACCATATTTTCTTCCGCAATTTTCACCAATAGACCAAACATGTTGGTCTTCATCTCATATCTTTGTGCTCAGACTATAGCACCTCTTTTCTGGCAAGGGACAAAATATATCCATTAATGCTCCCCCTAAGCCATAGCTATTGGCTTAGTTTGCAAAGGAAACATCTACACTAGAGGATGGCACAAATTCTCTCTTGTCTTCTATCTCTTCCTTCTTTCTCTAAATCTTTTCCATTTCCTTCTTTACTTCAACCGGATCAACCTTTTTGACTAGTTCATTCCTCTTTACCGGATTATCCTTCCTTGTGATTATGCTTCTACAAAACTTAGCAATATGTTTAGGTCTATGGAAATTGTGACATACAACATTTTGAACAGCATTCCTTCCATTCATCCTAGATCTGCATTGATTAGCTTTGTGTCCAAATCCATAGCATGTATAACAGTAACCATTGAAAGGTTGAATCATTCTACCATTGCTATATGCATTCATCATTTGACTTCTACATTCACTTGCTCTATGTCCAAATTTCTTTCATGTAAAGCATTGACCAGTAAAGGATGGAACATTCTAATTCACTTTGCTTCTACATCCATTGATCTATGTCCAAATTTATTGCAAGAATAAAAAAACCTTTGAAAGATGGGTACCTTTGAGCATTTGGTTGTCTGACCAGAGGTCTTCTAGCTTCATTTCTTTGTTTCTAGATCTTGCCATTATTCTTCTTGTCTCCAGTCTTCTCTAGTTCAATGATCTTCTCTACATTAGGTGTTTGATTTGTTTTTGAGCTTTCACCTTTTTCAAATCCTAAGCCATCTTTGTTTTTGGATGTTTTATGACCTACAATCAATTCATCAAGCATTGTAGAACTTGTCTTGAATTTATCTTCATGAATTCTTGCTTTCTCCAGATTTGATCTTAGATTTACCACTTCTTATTCAAGCCTCATGCATTCATCGAAAAAAAAATTCACCATTGCATTCAAACATTTCTCAACTCTTTTCTTTTCTTCAACTTGCACTTTTAATCCAATGATGTTTTCATTTGCTTGCTTCAATTGTTCACTGACTTCCTTATGCCTTTCTCTAAACTTCTTGATTTTCTCTCTCAATTTTCTGATACATTCATTTGCTTCTTTGACATCCTCCCTCAGATCCCTATTTTCACCTTCAACTTTGTCAAGATCTTCAAGAGCAACTTTGAGCTCTCCATCTTTGTCAAGCATGCAATATTCTTCTATGTATCCAATAGTAGGAATCTCTTCTGGAGGAATAGGAAATTTTCTATCAGTCATGTGTTCAATCTCCAAGACCTTCCAAAAGCGGTTAAGCTCCTTCCAAGGAACCAAGCTTTGATACCAATTGTTGAACACTTGGAATACTGAGAGGGGGGTGAATCAATATTCTATTAAACCATTCAAACATTAGCCATCCAATTACCAAAGCATATTCAACTGTTATAAGGAAAGAAAACATGAAACATCCACAACATCACATAACATATGAACAACATATTTTTACATGGAAAACCCAAAATGGAAAAAACCACGGTGAGGGTTAGCTCACAATATATTATAACCAGTTATAGTATATTACATAAGTGCTCACTGCCCACAATGAAAAAGATAGAATAAAGAAGGTGGCACAATGCCTATTTTGAACTGTTACAAATGCATCTACAATATGCAGGAATACAGGTCCAATGAAGCACAATAACAATCTTCACATTGATCTAGATCAAGGCTCTGCTTTGCTCTACATTCACACACCTTACAACTCAATTCATAATGATCTGCTCAAATTTGTATCACACAATACATGTCGCATTTATATCTCATCACTTATCACAAAACACTGAAAACAATCTACCATATATATCAGCATCAAGTGTAACATCAATTAGGTCGGCCTAATTGGATGTAACACACAAAATTCAACTTGTCGGCCCCAAAAAAAATTCTCCATACTTTGCATGTCAATTCAAAATTCAAAACCCCTTAAGATGGGTCGGCATGGACCTAAAATAGATCCCACATAAAAGGCTCAACACATTAATCCTTCGCATACTCATCAAACGTGTTAGATTGGCACACCATAGGACCTAAACAAAAATCCTTCAACTATTCATCCAATTTGCAACACATGGACCTCAAAACACGATGCCATCTGGAATTTGGCCTCAACTGACATCTAGAAACTTATTTTCAACACCGCAACATCAAAGACTCATCCGCGGAGGAGTGTGGAATCTCCCACCCAAACACACTATATAGGAAATGACTGTGAAATGTCGAGTAGACTCTGTCATTCATAGCTCTCAAAATATTTCGCCAAACTAGATGAAATCTTGGATTTATATTCTTCTAACAACCACACAAATTAGGCTAGAAGCGCAAAGCAAAATCTTCCTTTGCGGAGTGGTGCGTACCCAAAAACTAATACACTATTATAGTGAACTGGCAATTATGACACTTGGTCAGATTTCCACACAATTGATCTTTCCAAACCAAATCTTTTTGCACAAATGACTTCCTTAGCACCTCAAAAATCTGTTAGGATAACCCAAAGTGATCCGCAACAATGTTGATATCAATGACAACACTGTAATACATTGTTATGTACAATCCATGATCATTTGCCAAAACAACATCATCAATGGCAATCTCCTCAAACTTCCAACATGCTTAACCAATCAAATGTCAAAAATATGTGTATTAGAAACATATACTTGTTTAAGAAGACCTCTCTTCCTCCTTTGGATGATAGTCCAATACACAATATTATCTAGATCCTTAAATCAAAGAGACAAGGGAGGAGAATACACTACCGTTGTATTGACTTGCTTCACCACATAAGGCAAATAAGAGTGTCTAACCAAAGAAAAGCATCTAATCAAAGAAGACATGGGTTGCAATGAAACCAAAGGTGAGCAAGGAATAACGGAACCACCAACACACTCCCTAAAAGTGTCAAGCTCAAAAGGGGGAGCAACAACTAAAATAGTGTCTAGAAAAGGCATTCTATCAAGAAATGAAGAAAGCAATGAAGTTGCACCATCCACAGAAGGATCATCAAGATCCGAGGAAGCCAAACGAGATACAAAAACCTCCATATCAAAGAAATCACCTATAGTCAAATGATCAGGGTAGACATACTTCCACCAAGGTGAGGGCACTTTGAAGTGAGGTGACCAGTGGAAAATAATATTTTATTCCCCATAAATCTTGGCATTAGTTATCATATACATTTATGAAAGAGATGGAGTTGGCAATGATGGTTACAAATCTATTTTTTAGAAAATTCTCAACTTGGACATGAGAATTGAGTAGTGGAGCATCTTGCATGTTGTTGGTGGGTCTCATATGAGTTGGGTGATGATTTTGGACACCTACATTAAGATAGAGGCTAACATAGAGGATTTACAAGTCAAAAATGTTGTCTATTATTGGTATGAGATTCTTTTTTTCTATTAATGGCTCAATGGGAGTTACATATACTATTCTCGAAAGAGCCTCTTCATCTTGGACATGGTAGTTTTTGCATTTTACCATGGTTTGTTGTTACATTGTTTTGGTAAACCAATTATGGGATTCCTCTCACATTTCTCTATAATTAGAGGCATGAGATATTAGTTTCATAAGTTTATTTTACAAATGCACAAGTGTTGTCATGATGCTGTCGGAGTGAAGAAAGTGTTAGTGTGTTGGATGCATCTCTTTGTTGGAAATCAATACATACTTGTCCTCTTCCTCATGGAGATTTTTTTTCCCAAAAGGGTCTCTCCATGTAAATCTTGTGTTTATATATTTTATTGATTTTATTCTTATTTCTAATTGTATACAATTACATATTCATCATATTATCATCCTTGGACAACAATTATATTCATATTTGCATACACTTGTAGGAGATTCTAGTGCAATAGTTTCACCTTATTTCTCAACAAGCCTAACCTCATCTTTCATACCAAAAGGCCACAAGGTTGGAATAAAAATTATTGATATCGTCAAGCAATGAGAAGGAAAAGTCAAGGCCTCTAAGTTTCAAAGAAGAGGTAGTTCAAGAACAAAGAGCCCCACGTGCACCCACTCAAACATCACATAGCATTGCCCCACTATAACAAGTTTTCCAAAAAAAGTAGCAAACACAACGTTTCACTAGGAGACACCCACAAAGCAAATTCCAACGCAACAAAGGAGAGATGCAACAATGATAGAGGTAACCACAAGATAAGGTCATTTTGGACAAACAACAAGAAGATTGTAAAAAACCACTATTGGGTAGATGACCACCATATCATCATCACAAATGTCACATTGCAACGCAAAGTTTGTTTCAATCATCTATTGATGGTGATGATCTAAAAAAAGAAAGAGGAGAAAGCTACAAAAGAGCAATGAGCAGACCAAGAAGAAGGATAAAAAGAAAAAGAAGATATAACAAGAGCAACTAGAGGTCAACTCACAACAAATGCAAACAGGCATGGCTCCCGCTATGAGTTTTCCTTCTTCCTTCTCACTCTACAATACAACCTTCTCCCACTTCCCCACTAATTTATATTCCCTCTTCTCTTATCCACTTCTATCCCTATGTCCTCATCCCCATACACACAAGTTCCCCCTCCACCTCTTGATGCACCATAGGTTCTCATCTCAAGAACATCTTAGGTTTCCCTACAACAACCCTTCATTTAATCGCCCCCCATTTCCAATTCCCTCAATGTTACCGTCCACAATATCCCTCTCCAATTGGGAAATATCATATGCCAATACCCCAATTCCCTCTAGTTGGAGGTGATCACCTTCCATATTTCTAAGTTCCTTTTCCACAACATACCCAACAACCATCATCTCCTCCTAAGCCCGTGCAACTCCTCAATCTGCAAGTTAGTAACCCTCTTGTTGTTGCACAAGTGGGCACCCATCCCCATTTTCTCCTAAAAGTCCACTCAACATCAACAAAGTGTGACAATCATGACAAATCCTAACATGTATCATCAATAGATGTAACATATACATGTTTTGACTCAACAAAAGGAGACAATAAATTTGAAACAAGATGTCACCCATAAAGAGGGAAGAATGAGATGTGACATGGCACATGATGCCATGCACTTTGCTCATTTCACACCTCTAATTGACAAGCCTAAAAAGCAAATGTTGGCTAATGACTATCAAATGGAAGTAGTGAGCATCACAATAAAAAAAACACAAGAGCTAAGAATAGGATCAAATTCCTCACAAGAGTGCCAAAGCTATTGGCTCTCCATTATATTTATTAGAGATAAATTACAAGAATAAATGCATCAAGAGTTGTAACAAGAAAAGCAAACAATAAAAACCTCAAAGGTTGAGATCAAGGCACTAGAGAGCCAAGTGACTACAACTATGGAGAAGGTCATTCAAGCCAAGGACATGCATGAAAAGTCCTCAAAGAAATAACCCCAATAAGTGCAATGCTAAACAAGGTAAGCATGGAGTTGGTTGTGGTAAAAATCCAAAAGGTTGTCAAGAAGGTCACTACCAATGCATCATCCAAACAAGTGGAGGATCCATAGGAAAAACTAAACCAAGAAAAGGTTGATGTTGGTGTTAAGAGTCATAGAGATTGGATCTTTGAAGCAAAAAGCAACCAATCAAGAGTGAGCTACTAAAGTTTCAAAATCAAGTAAACACCCAAACCCAAATCGCCAAAGTGCTAATAGAGAAGGAGCTTGATTTGGAAAATAGATCAGAGACAACTACGAAACAAACCAAAACATTGAGGGCCAAAATTGAAAATGTGAAATTATTTGAGGGTTCCCTTGAGTTCATCAAGGCCCTACTAAAATTCAATTGGAAGGAGATTGAACAAAATGTGTCATCCTTTGCACCAACCTTTCACTTCATGGAGATGGCCACAACTCTACAAGCCATGGTCAAGAAAGAAGTTGATACAACTAAGGTGGCTCTCTCTCCTATCATCATTGATGCATGGGGCAATGTCCAAAAGTTTACATTTACAACATAGGCTAGTTGCAACAAGCATCACGAGCAAAACATCCACAACACAAAAGATGAATGATGTCTTGGACAAAGAAAGATGAAACTAGGAGTGCAAGATGCAAGTGGATGTAATACTACAAACAGTTAAAGATATTCAAACCCACATTCATTAGTTGATGTGACAAGGAATGCCCTAGCTACTTGATGAGAATCAAAGTGTTCCTTAATGACAAACTCATGGAGCTAAATAAGCAAGAAGGCCAAGATAAGTTCAAATTGGACAATTGTCCCTAACTTCTTTTGTAGAGGTGGTGTTAGCAATAATCAAGCCCTCAATGGAACTAGGGACACTTGTACAGATTATTGTGACTCTCTCACAAGAGATTTCTTATAGGCCAACCATAGAATTGGAACCTTGTCTCAAACTCCTATAAAAGATCAATCCACTTAAAAGTCTAACAATGGGAGAAGTTTATGGCTTCCCTATAGAATATTTTGCTAGCAATATCTTTTATTCTAACAATTTTGAAATTTTGTGTGGATGGACTCCAATCCTAACATATAATTTTTTGGGTTCATATATTTTCCCCAATGAAAGAACCCTCACAAACACCAAAACCATAGTGAATCCTTCGCTACAAACATCAGATTTTATTTTTGCCTCGATCAATTTTGCTCATGATGGCTCATGGCCTTCAAAGTTTTGAGTTTCATGGTGCACAAGGCAATTCTACGGATTTTATAAGTCTCGAGCAACACGTCATTGGATGGTGCCATGATGGATTCAATCTAATGATGCACAAGACTTTCCGGTGCAACAAGATTAATTGGTGGCAAGTCCCACATTAGCCTACATCACTTGACAGGCATGTCCCGATAGGTGCTATGCATATCATATGTCAATGTAGCCACACAATTGCCATCCTTTTGTTTTATCCACAGACCTTTAATGCCATGTGATGAACTCTCAAGAGATCTCAAGAAAAGTTAACCTCTACCAAAGAATGTTGTGAACCATCCAATTAATACAATGGAGCCTATCCAACAGTCCGTAGGGTCAACTGCAATACCACTTGATAGCCCCCAACTTCCTCATGGAATCCTAAAGCAATTCTATGATGCTAATCAATTAAGCAGGGGTTGTCGCTCATGAATTTCAAACTTCTCCACAGTACTTTTAAGCATTCAATTCCAACCCCTTCCTCTACATCACCAATGATAGTGCACTCAACTACGCAAGGATGTCTGATGCAATACTAAATGGTGAAATTCATTAATCTGAGCTCCTTTTACTCTTCCCAAAACATCTCAACCATTGACAAGAGCATTGAAGTCACCACAATTAAAAAATGCCATTTCTTCCAACAATTGCAAATTTTGAAATTCAAATATTTTGGTAGAAATCCTTGATCGTAGGCTAAAATGTCTTGTAATAAATAGTAGATTGCATGCATGTTTTCAAGTGAGATTTTGTTTGATATAACTGAGCTATTGATCTTGCACATAAAACTGTTTCACTTTTTTTAACTCTCGGTTGTGTAGAATTTGTCTGATGCATACCTATCTTATTGTCGTGATTTCTATAATTGCACCGTATGTTACAAAGCTATGTTCCTATTGCAAGGGGAAATCTATTCAACGTGAACCTTTTTATTTTACTGTTTCCTTTATGCATCTATACCCCTTCCCAACCCTCAATAAATTAGGCTAAATTAAAATAGATAACGAACAAACCTTGTAATCCCAAAGATTGATTTGCAATTCACGTCTCACACGTACAGGTCTTTCCACTGTTGTTGGTTTAATGTACTTGTCCTAAAAAAAATTTAAACTAACCGGCAAGAATAAGAATATAACGTCCAGTTCAATCATTTTGAAAAATGTGGATGGCATGTAAATTGTACACTTCTGATAATTGGCAATCTCACATAAAATATTGAATCACATGATCAAGCTGAAAGATGATGCTTGTCACCTTACATTTTTTAACGCAGGCTGTGAAATTTATTGGAGATTTGCATTTTACCTTAATGTAGAGTCCCATTTGATATGAAGTAGCTGCACATTGCTGCTTGTGGTTTGATGCTAATGAACATTTAGCCAATGTCCAGTCTAGCAACTTACAAGAGACAACAAAGATCAGGGACAGATGGCTAATTTATAAGGCATTAGCAATTAACTATGGCTTGAGGTGGAAGCTATATATGGCTGAAGGTTACTAGCAGAGAACATTATAGTATCTCTCATTAAATTTATCAAATATCTGCGCTCTTACCAGTGATTAGCCTTCTTACTTGTTGAGTGCAAAGGAGCTCCAACGCTCACCAGAAACAGTTAATCAGACCAGCAAGTATATAGTCAGCAACGAATGGAAAATGTGCCTAGACCCACTAGACCTCTACAAGTTAGCTGAAACTAGTAAACTGAAGAAACCAGTTTGCTATGAGTACAAACTGATATATGGTGATGAGTTACAGCTGTAATAACAGCAGTTACTCAATTCGAACAAGTTAGTGTGTCCATTTTGCTTTGATATCTTGTATGTTGGACCATGTATTATTTACGGCATGAGTAACTGATGATAAGACTATATCTACCCTGACGAATCATATGTTTATATCAGGATTACACAGAGAAACAGAAATATTATAAACAAGTTAACATCCCTCTTTAAAACAAGACAGTATTCTATCAAATCAGTATAATTGATACAGGACAAATATGCACTCTCTCAGGTACGGCCACATTATTAACATATATACTAACTACAAAAAACTAATTAGGCAGCATTTTGTTGCTGAAGGCCCTGTGTTAAAAAAATGACTACAACATATCCAGTTTGTTCTTTCTCCAACTTGAAAGTGGAAAGTGAGTGATGCATAATTTACTCAGGCGATAAAACATCTCTTTAACTGCTTAACAGTAACACCATTTATATCCTTAGCCTTCTGTTGATATACATTCTTTGCAACTAAGCTTTAAATATGGGGAATTTGTCCCTCTTACAAGCACTGGTAGTACTTTGTTTTGATATTTGTTTCATCAATGTTTATCAGTGCATATTTGAAGACGAGGATTCCAGATGATCAGAACTAGCAATCAGCCGTTTACTGCACAAAACTGATTACAGCAAGTAGTTCGTACATAGTCTTAGGCAGGGGCACCTAGAAGTTAACAATCTTCAATGAAAAAAAAAATTCTCTGAACGGGTTATTCAGTCCCATTCTTAAATTCCTGAAACATCTTGTACACCTGCAAAATCAAAGGCATCCATAACAAATCCCTTTCATGAATTACAACGAAGATTACCTTCAAACACAGTTAATGAAGAATAAATCTAAAAACATTTACCTTTCTTACTCCACTTGTCAAGCCCATGCTCTCAATGGTTTTTTTATCTACCCACTTCAGAACTGTGGCATTCAAATCCTTATTTTCTCGGAGTCCATCTCGCCCATCTTTGTATATTGAAAAGAATTGTTAAAAAAGCTAGCAGACTTGATCATACTTATTAAAAATTGTTAAGCAGCATCCTTATAACACACGAAATCCAATTAGAGATTTGCTATCTACCTGGCATATGTAAAAGCATCCATTCAATGTACATGTGTAACCGAATATGAGAAAACACGTGAATATACTTCCCAACTGAGTTCCGCTCAATTACGTCAGATTTTCCAGGGGCAATAACAATCCCTAATGAGCTTTCCAGGTACTGATCCATGGCAGCCGTTAGTTCAATAAGGCTGAGACTTGATCCACTAACCAGGACAGAGGGAAACTCCCAAAGACCTGCAAGCAATCCTTTTTCTGGTCGTTTAACAATAAGAAATAAATTTGTGTCACTGTTTATCCCTTGAGTACTTTTTGTTACATATTCAGAAGACATTTCGACAACACAAACAGCTGCAAACTCCTCCCGAGCTTTTGCCTTCAGGACTTTCATTGGATAATCAGTAACAGATGGGACTGTCACAACATTTGCTGCATTTTTCACTGTTGATAGAGACTGATGTTTATTCTTTGAATCATACCTTCTAACAGTAGCAAGTGCATTGCAGTGTTCCGCAACTGGGCAAGAAGAACATGTAGGACTAGATGGGATGCAGATGGTAGCACCAAGCTCCATAATTGCTTGGTTTAGATCACCCGGTCTCTTTGGGTCAACAAGTTGGCCTGCAAGCTCCCTGCACAACGAATGCAAAATCAGGATCATATATTCACATTAAAAGCTAGAATAAAAAACGAATTTGCTAACTTTACAGGTATTTAGCGTACTTTTTTCAATTTTCTTGAAAGCACCGGATCCTTAGTAATTTATAGATATTAAAAACCATATAGATGTAGGAATTACGAGTTCATAGAAATAATAAACTGAGATATTAAGGACATTAAGATAAGCTACAATTAAAAAAGTGAAGTCGTGCCTATTTCTTATTTTTCACAGGCTAAAGGTAGAAAAATAATTTCATAATTATATTTTAAGTATTATTATTATTATTTTATTAATGTATCTAATATAATATTTTATGTGAAAGTGTTTCAAACATCTTTGATGGTAATGATAGGCCAATAAAAGGAAACTCAAATTTAAAAAGAGATTATAAAAGAAAGAGTTTTAATAGAAGTTACCCATTGCTATTGTTATCAAACTCTTTTTCACTGCTTAAATATTTATGTTCATTTCCACATTCAAAGACGAAAAATCTTTTGATGTAAGAAATTTGGAGGAAAATTCACTTGATTTTCGTTTTGGATTGAAAGACGGAAACTCTCTTATCCACTTGAGGTGATTCCATTTAGAGATCACAGTTCTGCTGAAAGATTGCAATTAATTTCAATTTAACTTTTGGTGATTGAAGAATCCAATGTGATTGAGGATTTTAGAAGTAGTTTTAGACTTGTGTGATTCCAAGGTATAATCATCTCAGTTTATTTGCTATTTCATAACAAATTAGTTTGCAAATTTCTTGTAACTTGGTTGTACCCATAGTTTGCAGACTTTGCGGATTCGCCGCGGACTCGGGAGTCCCGACCCTGGCCAAGTCGACTCGCCACGGACTCGGGAGTCGAGTCCAGGAGAGTCCTGGTTCGGGACTCCCGAATCCGAGCTCAGGACTTGGCCGAGTCCTGAAGTCGGGACTCCCGAGTCCTGAAGTAGGACTCGGGAGTCCCGACCCAGGACTCTCCTGCACGGCTGAGTCTTAAAATGGGTTAAAACCCATGTTTCTTTTTATTTTATTTTTCATTTTTAGACTCTAAATTGTGAAAAACAGGTCTGCAAATTGATTTGGGGTTGATTGAAGCAAGGAGAACGAACTAAAAAGATCAAAATAGAGCCAGGTAAGTGATCTAACAATTCTTTTTGTTTGTTTTCTTCAATTTCTTGCATTCAAAATCAAAAAAATAAAGAAAAATAAGGGGAAATGCTGCCAATTTTTTTTCTATATTCCTTAATAGCCTAATTCTTATTGTTTCTAGCTTGGATTTGCGTTCTTTTTCTTTTGCAAATGTTTGAAACTTTGAATCACATTTATTTGCTGATTTTTTAGCAAACCCTAGCTGATTTTTTTTTTCCATGTTGAACTTGAAACAGCAGTGTCCTCTTCAAATCCAAAGGGATTGAAAAAAGACCCTGCATGGAAGTATGGAATTCCAGGAAATAAAAAAGGTGAAGTGACATGTAATGAATGCCAGAAATGGATGACAGGAGGAATAAACAGATTAAAATGCCACCTTGCTAGAATCCCTGGGCAAAATGTGGAGGGATGCAAGAATACTACTCCTGAGATTATTAGAGAGATGAAAGCCCTTCTTGCTGAAAATGAGCTTAAAAAAGATGAAAGACAAAAAACAAAGGATGCCCTAGCAGCAGCGATGAGTGGATCCCAATCCCATTCTACACCATCTATGCCCCATGGTGCTACAAGTCCAAGCTTCCGTGCTCCACATTCATCTTTTGGTGAGAGTCCTAATGGTTCCTTTTCTATTGCTAGTACTAGTCAGGGTCCTTCATCAGGACCAAATTATTTTATTCCACGTAATGTTCCAGGAGCACAACCTTCACTTGAAGGTACCGGTTGGAATAAGGAAAAGCATCAAGAAGCTAGGATGGCTGCTGCAAACTTTTGGTACTACAATAATCTACCTTTCAATGTTGCAAACAGCCCATATTGGGAAGGTTTGGTGAACGCCCTTACAGTTGCAGGAAAGGGGTTTAAGACCCCATCATCTAGAGATTTGAGTGGGCCATTGCTAGAGGAAGCCGTAAAGAATACACGGCTTGTGGTTGATGAGCAAAAGAAATTTTGGCGAAGAAAAGGTTGCAGCATTTTATCTGATGGGTGGACAGATGGACGAAATAGAACTCTCCTTAACTTTTTAGTGGCCTCTAATGGTGGATTGGTGTTTCTAAAATCAATAGATGCCTCCCATGAAGTTAAAAATGCTGAGACTTTATGCAATCTATTAGATGGGGTGGTCTAGGAGGTTGGAGTTGATAATGTTGTCCAAATCATCACGGACAACGCAGCTGCATATGTAGCTGCAGGTAGACTACTTATGGAGAGGTATCCCACAATTGCATGGTCTCCGTGTGCTGCACATTGCGTTAGACCTATTGCTAGAGGACATTGGGAAGATTTCATGGGTCAAAAGAGTGGTTGAAGATGCAAAAAGTGTTACAAAATTTATCTACAACCATACTTGGGTGCTTTCTTTGATGAGGAAATTCACAAATGGCAAGGACCTTGTGCGACCTGGAGTGACACGATTTGCTAGCCACTTCCTCACATTGCAAAGCATTCTTGGTGCCATTGGTCATCTCAAGCAAATGTTTGTGTCCGATGCTTGGAAGGAGTCCTCATTTTCCAATAGACCTGAAGGGGAGAGGATTGTTGCCATAGTTTTTGATGAGACATTCATCAAAAATGGAGAGGAGTTGATGGGGGTAAGTAGCAATCACACAAAAAAAATTATACATGATAATCTATTTGCTGTTTTTATTTTTTGAGGGGTTAATTTTGTTATAATTTAACATTTGTTTTCATTTTTTTAGGTGACAGAACCTTTGGTGAGGGTTCTTCGTATGGTGGATGGAGATGGCATGCCAATGGGTTTCATCTATGAGGCCATGGATAGGGCCAAAGAGGCCATATCACGTTACTATGGTGGCAACAAAAGGAAATATGAAATCATATGGCGCATCATTGATCGGAGATGGACACACCAACTCCACCAGCCGATTCATGCCTTTGCCTACTTCTTGAATCCGAAGTTCTACTTCTCGGACACATTTAAGGCGGATGAGGAGGTCATGGAAGGTCTTGTCATATGCATTGATAGGATGGTGCCTGATCGTGAGCTGAGAGATAAAGTGCTTGATGAGTTGGAGGTGAGATTTGTTACATCTTATTTATGAATTTGCAATGTTGAGCCTTGACTATCTATGAATTTTCTATATTTGATTTACTTTTTCTTTTATCTATTCAAGGTCTACAAGGGTGCAGAGGGGAGACTCTTTTCCTCCCAGCAAGCAATTGAAAGGAGAGGAAAACAACAACCAGGTAAAAAATGAAATTAGAAACTTGATTCTTATTTCTTACATATAGATTGTTTACTTTATTCTTATTTCTTAATACTTATATTTTTTAAACATGTTTTTGTAGATCTATGGTGGGAGAACTATGGTGCTAGCACACCAAATCTTCAAAAGCTAGCCATACGAGTCTTGTCACAGCCATGCAGTGCTTCTGGGTGTGAACGCAAATTGGAGTTTATTTGAGAACATTCACACAAAGAAGAGGAACAGGTTGACTCAGCAGCGCCTAAATGATTTAGTTTTTGTTCGGTACAACCTTCGCCTTCAAACTAGAAAGGTGGAGGGTGTTTCACACGAGTCCATCGACTTGGATGACATTGATCCATATGGTGAATGGACTATTGATGAACAAAATGATGAGGCTGATGTCTTCCTTACTGATGAGGATCTTGCTGAATTAGAGAGAGCAGCAGCAGAAGAAGAAGCAGCAAGATTGGATGCCATGGAGGATGATGAAGACACATTTGAATATCATGTTTCCCCTACTCGATCTCCTAGTCCTCGTTCGGATACTATAGCACGGGCACCTTCTAGTTCTAGGCCTCCAAAATTGAGTACCATTGGGAGGGGAAAGAGGAAGATGTAGATTACATGTGGTTGTTAATGTTTTCCTCTTTTTGACATGATTATATGTAAACATTTATAAACTTATGATGCTGTTATACATTGAAACTATGAGTATTTGATGACTATGAATGATGAAATTTCAATTATTGAGTGTTTGATGATCATATGACATGTGTAATCTTTGAATTATGAGTGTTTGATAATCAAATTAGGCTCTTATGTTCTCTAAATGCATTAATTTGTTCTCTAAATGCATTAATTTGTTCTTTTTTTTGGTAAAACTACGGTTTTTTTTTTGCTGAGTCATAGCCGAGTCTTTTCCCGAGTCCGTGCCGAGTCCCGAATCCGAGTCATATTTTTGGGCTGCCGAGTCCGCGGCGAGTCCGAGTTTGCAAACTATGGTTGTACCACTATTGATGGTGTTGTACGTTGTTCCAGCAAGTCACACATCTTTCATTGTTGCTTATCTTGTTTGCTTGGACCGCCGTATACATTTATTGTTGTTTTCATTGAGTTGCCAAACAAACGATTGGGAGTCCCTGTAGTTGCTGCCGTACCATATGGTATTAGCTGCGGCTATTCTTTAAAGTCTGCCGCTTTTCTACACCTTTTCCTGTCTGCCGCACTTGTCTTTGCAGCGGTATTTCTTGATGTTTGATGAAACTTGGATTATATACCATTATAGTACCATTCAAGGACCATACAGCAGTACTTTGTGACAAGAATTTGTAAATTTGGATTGCAGCAATTTACTATTGATAGTATTCTTTGTTGGAAATTAATTGTAGATGAGATTTTGTATCTTGATCTCAATAATAATAGTTGACGATGATTGAAGTTCAATAGTGTTGTTTTGCATTCCTTAATTATTCTAATTTGCATAAATCAAAAAATAAAATAAATTGCAAATTTTATGAAAATTCTAAAAAGAGAACATTACAAAAGAATCTGTTAAACCTTTGCAGAATATTAGTCTTATTACTCTTCAACCTATTTTTAAGAAGGCATTAGATCTTTGGAAGTTTTAGACATTAACAATTATATGTTTTTAATCTATTTTTATAAATTCCTAACACTATATTGTCATGTCCTCTTTTTGAGCTAAGAAAATAATTTAACTTAAATTGTCCACAACATAACTTTATGTTATATGCATACAAAGACAATTTATTTTTATAATTAAAAAGTTGTTTTATATAATGTTTTTTTAAAGTCTTTTTAAACTCTTCATAAATTAAGTTTTGGCTGCGAAATGAGAGAAACTAATATTAAATTTCCCTTCAAAATTTCTTTAAAGGAGAAGCTAGGTAGAGATGAGGATCATCTATTGTATTGTTATCAAATCCCTTTCTCAAAGAACAAGCAACTATTATTCATCTCTTACGGATGATGAAAACCCTCTTGATTTCCAGATTGGATAAGGAGATGAAAACCCTCATATCCATTAAAAATGATTTCATCTATAGAGATTGTATATATGCTGAAAGATTATTTCAAAAGCATATTGAAGATTTCAAAAAATGTGCTCAAGATTGAAGAATTTCCAAATTTCAATTATTTTGATTGTGTAAGATTTATCATGGATTTCCAAAAAACTTGTGTTGAGAGTTTTTAAATTTTAATGAATTTATGTTAATTATTAATTGAATAGTTCTAAAATAATACATTTTTATGGATTATTATTTTATGCTGGTCGTACCATTTCAAATTCAACTGTATTATTTATTGTTGATTTTATTCATAACTGAGGCTAAACCACCTCTTATTTCTTTATTACGCCGAAAGGCGTTTATAATGGCATCATTATTATGACTAATCCATGTATAGAAAAACAGCAAAGTAAATCTCGGAGTAATAGCAAATTGGGACCGTTGAAGTTGGATAGGATGCTTTGACGGGAATATAGGAGATTAGTTATATATTTGAAGATGTGCAAAACTGTTTATCATAGTTCATTGTATATTTGAAATGAAATAATCTTGGGTAGTCACAGAGCATCAAAAGTATTACTCAATTCATAGGATGTAAGAATACTACGAAGCTTATCAATAGTTAACTTACCAAACTCCTTCATTTGTTTAATCTCTGAAACTTTAGCATTGAAACGTACGAGGAGTGATCTCATAATCTTCTGAACAGCTGTACACTCCTCAACCTTCTCTCCTAGGCTTTTGATAGTATTTATGACTTCATCTACATGCTGAAAATAATCGGCAACACTTTCATTTTCTAACATGCTGAGATTCTCAAAATCACCTTCATACATTCTTCGAAGCTTATTCCAAATCTTTTGAGCAGAGTCACAATGCATTACCTTCACAATTATTGTTTCTGACAAACCACTTAAGATAGCATTCATGGTTGTTGCATTAAACTCAAAAGCTTCCTTTGCAGCTGCATCAATCGGAGGAGTTGATGGGATAGTATATCCAGTTTCTACACTTCTCCAAACATCAAGACCAAGAGACATAATGTAAGTTCTCGTACTAACACTCCAAAAAGCATAGTTAGTACCATAGAAGCATAAATCTGCAAAAAATCCCGATTAATCGCGATTTTTAAAAAACTGTAGGCTGGACGATTTTTTCCCCGATTTTTTGAAAAATATCGTTGACTTTTTGGTCAATGATTTTTTTTTCCGTTTCAAACTGCAAAATCTGCAAAAAAACGTGAATAAAATCGAGCTGATTTTCGCGCAAAAAAAACCATGAGACCATGGCTTGTTGCTTATTATTATGATTTGATAGATTTTTTCCAAGCATCCATAGCTTGTTTGAAAGCACTTGTTTTAGGCTTTTAGCCATAGCAACAAGGCAATGAACTGTTTGATAAAATGCTTTGGTAGACATGTATGAAAAATGCGGTAGCATAGACAAGTGAACTGCTTGAAAAAAATGTCTCAAAGAAATGTAGTCTCATGGTGATGGAATGCCATGATGAATGCCATGACAAGCAAATTGCTATGGATTGTCATGGCATTCCATCAATTTTCTTTGAGGCATTTTTACAAAAAATTCACTACCTTGTCTATGTTATTGCTTACTATTATGCTTTGGTAGAATTTTTCCAAGCATCCATAGCTTGTTCGAAAGCACCTGTTTAGGCTTTTAGCCATAGCATGAAGGCGTTGTTTGATAAAATGCTTTGGTAGACATGTATGAAAAATGTGGTGGCATAGAAAAGGTAGTTTACTATTTGAAAAAATGCTTCAAAGAAATGTGGTCTCATGGTGATGGAATGCCATAATGCCATGACAAGCAAATTGCTATGGATTGTCATGGCATTCCATCACCATGAGACCACATTTCTTTGAGGCATTTTTTAAACTTTTGTCTATGCTATTGCTTACTATTATGCTTTGATAGATTTTTTCCAAGCATCCATAACTTGTTCAAAAGCACCTGTTTTAGGCTTTTAGCCATAGCAGCAAGGCATGAACTGTTTGATAAAATGCTTTGGTAAACATGTATGAAAAATGTGGTAGCATAGACAACATCACCATCGATATTTATGCAGTTGTTGTATGTTTTGTGCAATGTAATCAGCGATATGAATATAACCAACAAAAATCTATTTTCTATAATTCATGGATTGAACTCGTATTTTATTTGCTCTCAATGTCGTATGCTATGGAAATGCCATTAAATTTTTTAAAGTAGTTTCACTATTTTTCTTCAATTTTTTGTGTTTTTTTGTAAATCCGATTTTTTCCCAATCTTTTCCCGATTTTTTCCCGATTTTTTCAAAAAATCCTGAACTTTTGGTTTGCCGATTTTTTCCCCAAACGATTAATGCTGCTATGGAACTTAGTACCATTAAACATAGGAGCTCCATTAACAACAAACTTCTCAAACAAGTCCATGTGTGCAACTAGAATCTACCTCCAAGCTTTTAAGCTCACTTTCCGAAGGAACCGGGCTCTAATACCAATTGAAGAGCACATAGGAAATACTGAGGGGGGGGAGGGCTGAATCAGTATTTCAAAACTTTTTAAAACTTTAAACCAGATTAAACAGATAAATCAAAAATCAGAACATTAAGAGCATCAACAAACACCATCAATAAGATAAACACCAGGATTACGTGGAAAACCCTTTCGGCTAAAAACCACAGCAAAATATTGCTTTTATTTATCTCCAAAGGGCACCAACCCTGATTTCATTTAGTGAGCACCAACTCACTGAAAGCACCAACTTCGATTTCATTTAGTGAGCACCAACCCTCCTTTGAAGCACCAACTCCGAATACACTGAAGCACCAACTTCAGTGGCTGAAGCACCAACTTCAGTGGCTGAAGCACCAACTTCAGTGGCTGAAGCACCAACTCCAGTCTTCGAATGCAAATCTGCAAAGCACTAATTCGAACAATGCATTCACATGAACTGTGAGGCTCTCACACTGTCCAAAGATCAGAAAACTCAAATACCACAACCTCTGTCTTGCACACCCAAGATCATTGTGTCAAAACAAGCAATAATGTCGCTCACGTCTTCAAAGAATTCAGAAATAAAACTTCAGACAATGACAGCAATCAGCATACTTAGTTCCCCACTCAAACTGAGAACACCCTTCTTAATCAAGGTCTTCATACTTTTGCAAACTAGAACGTATAACTCCGAATGCAGCATGGAGATATTCTAATCATGACTTCAACACAAACTGCTGAAACAGTCATTTCAAAACTTCATCAGGAATACCTCCTGTATCACTCAAGAAAGGTTAATGGTGCTATTATTCTGTCATTTGTCAATGGATATCGCCCTTATGAAGATGCAAGGCAGTTTTTAATGGGACTACACTATGAAGCCGACCCATTTGTTCCCAAATGATGGGAGCATGGCCTCTGCCGTCCCTTTGCGCAACAATTGATTGACCAATTGATACGTTGCTTATGTTTTATGATCTGTGAACAACATTCTTTGGGATTTGAATGCAGCAACTGCTACTCTGTATCGAATCAGTAATTTTGTCTCAATGGATAAAATTTTCAAGGATAAACTCATGATTTTTGCTCTGTACTGAACTGTCTTGTTAGTTTTATTCACAATCTTGGTCTATATTAAGAGAAATGTTAAATTTAATCCCCACATTTGATCCATCCTATAGATTAGGACTTCTGTCAGCATTTATAGAGTTTGAATTGAGCCAGAATTTGGGCATATCTCAAATGTTTGCCAAATGTTTAGATAATATCAAATTATTTCTTTGAAAATTGTTTGCTCTGTTGATGTGATGAGTGCTTGGTGATCTGGAAGCCAGATACAAGGGATTTTCAAGTCCCTAACATGCGCCGAGGTATGACTTGGGTTAAATAGTTTCAAGTTTGTGTAAACTTACTTGCCTTGATTGCCAAAAGGAAGATGCTTGTGGCCAGGTATATTTTTCATTTGATCTTTAAGGAAGTCTGTCTAAAAATTGTTGTCTTTATTTTCATTAGCCTACAGAGAAGACCGTTAAGTGTCCTCTTTGTATGTGGACTGTTGATCACTTGCCAGAAACGATAGGTTCTTAATCTAATCAAACACTTTTCATCCTTTTTTCTCAGTCAAGGAGAGGAAGAAGAGGGGCTATATGCTTCTTTCAGAATAAGTTAAAGAGGTCTGGGTTCTAAACTTAGTAACATGTAAGGAAAGGTTGTTCCTTGGAAACCTGCCCTCTACTAGGTATGCAAAAAAATTTTTGGTCAAGTTGTTTTTATGGCTGATTTTCATCTAGAACCCTGATTGGATGTTTGTTCTTCTGGTTGAGAAATTGATGTGTCTACCAGAGAATGCCACATGTTGTTCTTTTGTGGGACATTTTATCTTTTCCTCATACCCCTTTGCTGAAACCTATATGATTCATAGAAATTCTCAGATGGTCTTATGTCAGACTGATTTGAATCCGTTCACCAACTAACAACTAGAATCTCACAGCCTGAATTAGAAAGGAGTGTGATATGAAAGGCAAAAAAGTGTGGAGAGTCTTGCAAACAAGTTCCCTTTTAAATATGAAGCCTATAAATACACACCCATTCTGATTTCTACACATTATTTCAGAACTTTTTCTGAAACAAGTTGTAGGGACATGCATGTGCAAGAAACTAAACATGTTTTTATTTTGTAACTTTGTACAGCAACTTGCTAAGGCTGAAAAAGGCTTTTACTGGTGTATGAGCATTAAAGTACATTCACCACAATTTGCAGGTTAGATTTGATATATATATATGCAATCTTGTAAATAGTTTCCGTTCCAATTGATTTCCAGTCCCTACAAGATCATGCTACAATTTGGTGTTATTGATTCTAATATAGGATTCATTGTTTCATTTTGTTTTATTTCTGTCAACTGGTGTGAAAATGGGATTCTGCTTTTCTTTGGCTACTTGTGTGGCTTGAAGTGTGCACTATGGATCATAAACCGATCAAACTTCAGATTTGGCTACATCCTTGTACTATGAGTTACATCATCTAATTAATTTAAAAAGCACATCAAAGAAAACATGTTTCAAAACTCACATTCTAATTTGCAATGGAAGATGAAGAAAGTTTGAATAATCATATTTTAGTCATGTAAATGCCTATCACAGGTGGTCTCAACCATAGTTTACATACTTGGAATCGGAGAGTACTCGGCAAGCCCAAAAATGTTGACTCGGGAGAAACTCAGCAAATACTCGACAAATACTCGGCAAATACTCAGAAAATGTGTGTGGATATTTATGTATGTGTATACTCAAGACTGCACTGTGCACACATACATAGGATGCCAAGTTTGCATGCATATACACACACATACATATTTATATACAAACAAACATGCCAAGTTTGTGGGTTTTTGCGAGCTACTGGCGATTACTCGATAATTTGACGAGAGAAAATCCATCTGCATACTGTCCAAGAGTAAAAGCAGAAATTACTTGGCATGCAAATTTTTTGGAGATTACTCGGCTACTCGAAGAGTATGTAAACTATGGTCTCAACCTTTTTGAACGTATGATGCTTTTTCCAGTAAAGGTGTGATGCAGAAGCATCCAGTGGTGTAAGGGCAATCTTGCATCACCCAAAAATATTGTATTTTCATTTGTTTGTAGTTTCCTTAGTTGTCTTGGGGCCCATGGCAACTCATGCAGTCTTTGGGATAGTTAGAAGTTTGAAACAACCAAAAATAGTCACCTACTATTTTTAGTAAGTTGACCTATTCGGGTTGTATGGACACGAAAATTGACCCCAAGGACTGAAATTGGAAAATAAGATTTTTGGTGAAAGAATCATCTCAAAATCTTGTACCGTTTGGAAGATATTAAATTTTCATCCCACGGGAATTTCTCCAATAAAGTTTAAAACTGAAAATTGAGGCCCTTCAAAGCCTCAAAACAGGGTGCAAAATCTCTAATCTTTCAAATCTGGTGAAAGATAGTTGTAGATCTCTTCACAAGCTTTCCAACGATATATTACAATTGAAAATCTAACAGTTGGATCAAAAGTTATGGCCCCGAGAAGTTGCCCCACTAAAAAGTGAATTTCATTAAAATATCTTCTTAGGCCAGAAATCAAATGGCGGGACTTTTGGCGCCAAAACAAAAGGGAAAGTTACACTTTCTAGAACATTCTAAGGCGGTTATTAGGTAAAATAAAAGGGTTAAGTGGGGGTTGTAGAAGGTGGCTCCATTAGTGCAGATTGTGGCTCTGAATGATAGATTTTCTTTCAGAGTTGATTTTGTTGTAATGAATCAAGCCCATGAAGCTACAGCATTGTAATTTTTGAATCTGTAATTTCATTTTCTGAAAATAATTGAAAGTGAGTTACTTTTTGTCTCGCATCTTCTATGTTGGTATCTTTTGTTGTGTTTTGCGTGGGTTTCGGGCGATGTAGCCCTCATCAAGGTGATCTCAACCTTTGTACATTGTCTTTGGATCAAGTCTGGAAAGTTGAGATTTATGGAAATTTTCTAAAAAATGGTTGCTTAGCAATTTAAACTAAAACTAAAATGTGAGAATAAGCTACAAATGTATTGTTTTCTTTACATTTCAAACTTCCAAGGCTTAATGGATGGGACTGGGACAGTCAAGTAAGAAGAATAAGCTGTAAGACCAACTTAAAGCTAATGCAACCCAAATGATGTGAATTTCCCTAGTGTATCTATTTGCTAAATATATCTGAGATCTTGCTCATATCTCATATGACAAGAAAAATCACTATTTTATGTAATTCACCTTTGCCAAAAGTACCTTCACTCGGTTATGATCAAGCTTGATATTGTAATTATTTTTGGCTGCCCATTATATGTGGGCTGATTGACTTACTGAGATTTTAAACAATCACGCATATAACTGGGGTAATGATTGCTGCACCGTATATGGTTTGTATATGATTTTAAACCATGTTTAAAACTAAAGGCAATATGTTAGCCCGAAAGTCCCATCGACCAAGAAAAAAATAATTGCTGAAATTGGAGGAATATCCAATTCCACCCAAAAACAAACAAACAGTAAAATTATCATAAATTGTAAATAAAAAACCTGCATGTAAAATCTTTAAATCCTTGATAAGAACATTTTTTTAAACCAGTATGCTACTTAGATGGTCATCATAACCCCAATATCCATTAAAGAATCCCTAATTAGGCTTCATCATGAGTTGGTGTTGGCACCTATGACAAGAACTTCATGTGAACACAACTTATAATAATGAAATAAACCCCTCAACCAATCAAACATAATGAATTAGCATTATCTCCTAATTTCATCATTTGGGGTGTCTAGTTGTCCCCAAGACAGTTGAGGGAGGTTTCAAATTTCCCCAATAGTTACAAGGATGACTAGATGTCCTAAACACATTTCCTCCACTCAAAAGTTGTTTGTATTTCAGAATTTTCGAGAATGCCCAAGGGATGTACCCTACCATATCACCAGCCCCAAAATGCTAATGGGGATAGGGAGAGGTCTAGTTGAGGGTCGAGGACACATCCCCATGGAACATAGGAAAAAT
Organism: Sequoia sempervirens; assembly: GCA_007258455.2. NCBI lineage: Eukaryota > Viridiplantae > Streptophyta > Pinopsida > Cupressales > Cupressaceae > Sequoia > Sequoia sempervirens. The sequence goes on along the minus strand of VDFB02358134.1, from coordinate 136,365,492 downwards.
CTAATTGAGGAAGAGGCCTCAATAGTGGTGATTAATGCAATAAATAATGGAAGAAGCCTGAGTTGGAAATTTTATTGTTATGTAAAAGATTTCTAAATTTCAAAGGAGAGTTTTGAATCTATAGGCTTAACACATTGCAAGCATTGTCTTAATTTTGTGACAAATTTTCTAGCCAATGCGGGGATTGAATAAGAGCCAATAACTACAATTTATAGCCATCTATCAACTACAAGAGTCATCTTAACTCTATGGCAGATATCCTAGCCATTGCAAGAATCGAACAAGAGCCAATAATGGCAATTTACAGCCATCTATCAAACTCTTGGAAAGACTTAGATTATATCCTCTTCTTCAAGCCACCATAATCAAGTAGAGTCTATATAGGGTGAAAGCATACACCTAGTTTGCAAAGGAATGATCAGCAATTATAAGACCTAAATGGAAATATCATTTTAATTAGGTAAATAAGATTAATTTAAAAGGGTTTAAGCAAAGAGTTAAGTCATCTTTGGGTGGCAAGTGTTTAGCCGATAAATTTGGCAACAGAAAGGAGGATTCAAGGCTAGAACTCATTAAGTGAATCAATGTTGAAGCACGGAGGTGAATTTATATAAGGAGTTGGAGTGCTTTTTGATAAATGTACATGCAGGTTGGTGGAGTCAAGTCAAAGCTCTCCTGATTGTTCTTTTGCGGGAACCAAAAAGTGAACAAGGAAGGTTGGAGGCCAAACAAAAGGCAATGCAAGGTTTGGTGGATTCATCTCAAGGGATTACCATAGGAGGTTGCTTATTATTTTCTCATATGACTTGCCAATTGGCTTGAGCTTTGTGAAGGAAATTCTTGGGAAGAAAGCATTGGCAGGTAGAAAGAAGTCAAAGGTAGCAATATGTCAAGATTTCATTACAAATGTTGTATATCACATTCTTGATTCTACAATCATATTATGGCTTTTGCTTATGCTTGAGCGATTCAAGGAGTCTAAGCTAGCAAATGTAGAGGAAGCCATAAGGGAGGAGTTGAATGTAATGGCTAAAAGTGAGAAGGGTGTAAAATCAAAATCCAACCTAAGGAGAAAGTTGGACAACAAAGAAGAATTCAAGGAGCTAGGAAGAGAGTTGAGAGTGCTTCATGCTTTTAGCAAAGATGTAGGCAAAGTATTGGTAGGATTGCATGTCCATCACCACCATGGTTGGCTTGAAGTTGGAAGTGATTATAACATTCTTATCTTCTATGGAAACTCAATTCATTGGTCTTATAACCACATGAAGGTATGTTATAGCGTCACATTCCCTTCTCTAACAAAACATCATTGTAAGTGGTCAAAGTTGCACAAGCCGACATGTCAGTCCAATGATGTTTTGGCAATCCCAACTCACAACCCTTGAAGGCGTGAATTACAATTCTCTCAACAATTTCACACTCGATAACACATCCTTCATCCTTGTTAGCCCCTTGTCCAACCTCCAAACTAAGTTCCAAGTCTTTGCACATGTTCAAAAAACCTTTTACAAATCCTCAACAAGAAGGTCATTCAAGAGACACGTCCTTAAGTCGTAGGGTCAACCAAGTGACCAGCCCTAGCAAAAGGGACAACCCTATTGTCTTTTAGCAAGCATGGTTTCTTTCAATTCCAACCAGTTAACCTCCATTTTTGTTTCTAATTCAAAGTTCTTTGTTGTTTGACTAAACCACCACTCCTAACTATTTCTCTTCTCCCAATAAAAATGTGTTTCATTCCCAATCTTTCCCTAGTGATCTCTCACTCATTCTCTTGTTTTCTCCACATCATACTTTTATGATCTTCCAATCAGCTTTATAGTTCTCTCCCAATCAGCTTTGTAGTTCACTCCCAATCAGCCCCACTTATGGCATTGATTTTCAAACTATAAATACCCCTCCCCCTCTCTTGTTTTAGGAGAGGCTGATTATTGTATTTGCATTCTTGCTATCCTTGCTTTGAGCCCTCATTCCCTAGTGAATCACCACTACAACATCAAGTTCATGCATTCCAACCTGCATTAGCATTTTTCTGCTCATACAAGACTTCGTGAGCCTTTTCCTTTTATTATCCAAGCTTCTAAGCTTCAATCATTCTGTCACCAATATTCCTTATTATCATTATCTTCTTCCTATCATCACGTGGAGGACACAACTATTGAAGAGGAGGATGCACACTATGCTAGATCCCTAAGGAGATAAGCCAAGCGCAAGCACCGCTCATTGTTTGACAAATTCTTTATTTGATTTGGAAAGGTAGTTAGATTGGTAATTGGCAAACACTATCATCCTTGGGAAAGAAAAATTGTCATTTTCTCTTGGTTAGATTAGAATTTATTTGCTTTACTAGATCTAGATTTCATTTCCAATATTATTAAATTAGATGCATTTTGCTTCCATTAGATTAATTCACATTCAAAATCAAAACTCAAAAACATCGAAAACATAGAAAATTGCCTTAGGGAAAAGCCATCCAGGTTTTGCATTGATAAAATAAGTCCATTTTCAAGTAAAATAGATAATTAGATCACATTTAAAAATTGAGAGAATACGAAGAGAAAGTTGCATTCATATATAGACTTGAATTGTGTTAGAAACATCATTAAGACCAAAAACATCAAGAAAACAAGAAGAAAGAAAGCCCTTGATCTCATCACAAGGCACACAATGTTCAACATTCAACCAGTAAGAAAGAAAGCCCTCGATTTCATCACAAGGCACACAATGTTCAACATTCAAACAAACAAAACAAGTCATCCTTCTTCCTCATTTCGTTGATCACAACCAATGTGCCCTCAAGTAAGGGAAGACTATATAAAAGCAATATTAGATGAAATTGGAGAAAACCTAACTAAAGAAACCATACATAAACAAACCCAAATCCCGCAACAAATAGAGAAAAACACTATAAGGACCTACATCTTCAGAATATTCCAAATTCAAGGTCATGTCATAAACCACTTTTGTGAAGAAACAAAGCAAACTTAGAGATTATTAGGGAGACAACAAAGGCCAATTTGACTTTACTACAAGACTTAGTATCTCAACTTCACAAATCAAGTCAAGAAAACCACAAGAGCCATCAACTCAACCCACAAACAGACCATACAAATAACATAACTATCATCCACAACATTCTACTCCCCCCTAGACAAACAACCCATCAATCCCACCACCTCTTGACTAACTCTTTCCATGGGAGCAAGAGTGACTAGGCAAACACCTCTAGCAAGGGTCCAATTAAATGTGTTGTGTTTGAGTCTAACTCACTCACATTGTGCTAGCGTCAATTCTAAACAACACAATCACAAAAGCAAGTGCCTCGTGAGGAGCGCCAAGTGGAGGAAGTGGTAGAAGAGAGGCATGATATTTCAATTTCCTAGGAGTGTTGGGGATTTGTGTAGCCTCTAGCTTTATTTGTAGTTAGTTCTCCAAGGTGGCCTAGATTGTTTAGCTTTTTGCCGATTCTTTGTCCTTTTGGTTATAGTTGTGCAGTTCTAGAGCAACATTTTGTAATTGGCTTGTCATATGTAAGGCCTAGTGGCCATTTTATAGTCCATATATTATTCTCTATTAAGGGCGAGGGGCAAGTGAGGGGTCCCAATAGAACCCCTACTTGAGGTCAACAAAAACAAAATTGAAGTTTATAAGAAATTTCACAATTTGTTTCTCACCATGGTCAATCTTAAGCTCAAAACAAGAAGCTAGCAAGCATACACATATCTAACCTCTCAATCATATATGGTCTGTATCAGCCTTATATGAATGAGCCAAATGACTAGTCACAAAGGGAAGTTATATAGCAGTAAGATTTAAAGTTCACAAGGATTTCATAGTTTGACATATTAAGTGTTACCTTATAAAAACTAGGCATTTCATTGCATACCACCAACATTTTATGCTTTTACACCAACTCCAAGGTCTAGCGGCATTCACCAAAGATGCATTTAAGGCTTCTTTCTTTTTCTAAAAAAGGTGTAACTGTATTGTATGTTCTCACCAAATCTAGTTGTAATATCAAAATGAAAAAATAATGATCAAAGTACCTTTGTAAACACAAATTTGCTTTCACAGCTTACCAGATGCGTTTGATGGTTGTAGGCAGTTTAGGATTTGCAGATATGGCTTTCAGTCTGCAAACCACCCGAATTACATTTCCATCAACTACTGGCACAACCTACATGCACAAAGGGAATATAATTTACAGCATTACATTAACCTGCTATATTCCTTGTCCACATAAGCTGAGGCAATTTCAAATGTCAGATGTTATGTACAGTCTCCAGTGTATTGAAACATGCTATCATGTACTCATAATAAAGCCAAAAGTTGTTAATTGTTATGGACAGCACATGATGTAGAAGCCGGCATTCATCCAAGTCCCAAGGACAGGGAAATGCAGAGACATGGGGATAAGGTTATGGCGAAAGCAAAAATATTCCTAGATTTTGGAGATGGTGTGAGAACAGCTGTTGAGAAAATATGTAAAAATAAATATGTGAACTAAAAGAAGCTGAAACTTATTTTATATAAATAACATTAATTACCTGATCCAGATTCCATGATCAAACAGTGGATAATAATTTCATTTGTATTATTGTATCATATGATTAATGACTAAAATCATAAATGCATTTACCTAAGAACTGGAAATACAAATGTCAAATGCAATGTTTTTTCTTGGCTAATTAAAATATATATATATATATACATATGGCATTTGGGGAGGCATCACCATCTCTGGGACAATTGAGATGCATTTTGACAACCCCTAGGGCATTCCAAGGACGACAGCATGCCAGGACATTTCTCTAAACAGGGGATGTCACCATCTGAAACGCCCCATTCTTTTTTTGCATGGGATGGCAAGGAAACATTTCATCTCTGTCCCCCATCCACGAGATGTCTAGGACAACACCCAAACCCCTGGAGACACATCCCTATTGAATAACATGTAAAGCAAGATTGAATGCTAAAACTGTCACCTTCTTGAAAGCAATTGAAGCAATGGCCCCAGCCGTATAATCACCGATACCAGGAACTTTCCTCAAACCTTCCATTGTGCAGGGGAATATACCTCCCTGATTTTCGACAATCTCTTTTGCTCCCTGCATCCAACCCATAAAAACTTAGAATTGATAATGAATAAAATAAAAAACAGAATATTAGAAACATGTGAGGAAAAGGAGCTGTAATTTGGATCATTGTTTACAACATTCCCCCAAGCCTCGTTATTAACTTGATACACAACAACTCCTATAATAAGAACATGCAAATAAATTGAAGAAAGAGAAGCAGCATTTGGGGAAAAGATATTTGGGGGCTTTGGAAACATGTTAAATGACATTTGAGATAAACCAGGAGTGCTTTGTTTTTTGTATGGTGCCAATATCATTTTCCTTTGAACAAGGAGATTCAAGTGAAAGAAAAGTACATCTCCTAACAAGGAATCAAAAGATTACAACATCTAATAATCTAGGTGCAATCGTGAAGATTTGAAGTAAAGCTGACTTCAATCAAATATGCTCAGTAAAATTATTTTTTCCACCACTGGTTACACTCAGAATTGAATTGGACAACTGCATTGAGAAGTAGAAAATTTGCAGGTTTGAAGGTGGTGGAAACACTACCACAAGTAATTTGCATAAGATATTAGCAATCATATAAGGATTTAGCACAAAAGAATTGTACAGTGAAGAAGAGATCATCGTGAATTATTAATAACTGTTCTCTGGAAATACCATCTGAATGATGCGCTCAGCAATGAGAAGCTCTAAATCATTTTTTACTCAAAGCAAAAACCTTCAAGTTTGAGCCTGCTCCCCTACTCTAACACCAATACTAATCTTGAGTGTGAAAAAGATAGAGAAGGAGATAGTTTGAAAAGAAACGGGTGCGATGTGCCAGAGTAAATGATCAAGTCTCCAATTTGTAATACATAGAACACATTGAGAACCAGCAATATAGCCTAAAAAATCAACACATTTAAAATATTGCTAACAGTTAACATAATGTCATAAACCATAGAACAATTTATTGCTTCAGAAATACTCAGTTACATTTAGCTCTAAAAGGCTAATTAGCAAACAGAAAACAAGAAAATTAATACAGTTACTGAAATGGAAAAAGGATCTTAACCTCAGAACCTGTAATGTCCCCTCTTCGAAATTAATCCAAGATAAAACCCAAACCATCCATCATATATTTCCCATGGGTCTTGGGAATTTTGCACTAGGGAAATAGGATTATAATAATAAAATAAGAGGGTCATAATGTCACCAAGAGGGGCACCTAAGTGATATTATAAAATGAAATTATAATAAAAAGGGCCTCAAGAAAAGTTAAAATATAAAATAAGTAGGTCTCTTATAAATATGGTTTATTTTAAATAATTCCTCTCAAGTATCATGAAGGAAATTAGAAAAGTTATGTCTTTTGGAGGAAAACTCCATTTGAGAGAGGCCAAGCAAGGAGGAGGAGGCATATTGATCAACCATTCTGTTTTCTAATTTCTACTCCTTGTTGGAGCAATGGACTTTAATTAACCTGAGGACAAAAATCTCTAGGTCTAGAATTGGAGGACAAAAACCTGCAATTCCTTGGAGTTTTCACACGAAGATCACCATTGTGCAGACTCGTTCAAATTTTCAGTTGGTAATCAAGATATATCTTTCTAGATTTCAATGCCAACATCTAAGATTTCAACTGGGCGACTTGGCGAAGGATCATGGGAATTTGTAATTGGTTTATAACAGATTTAAAGGCAAATTATAATTAAAATCAGTGCAACCCAGTTTAGGGTTCCAGCCACTCTGTTCTTGGGAAAGTTCATGGCAATTTTAGATCTGTTTAGACCAATCTGGAGAGCAAAGTTAAGTTGGAAAACAGCGCCAACACTTACGGTTAAAGTGCTGCAAATTATATTATAGTTTGAGGCACCCAAGATTGGGGAAGTGCACTATCCATTTAAAGACAGTTTGCTGCTCAATAACCTAAGAGAATTTGATAGTATTTTAAAGAAAATTAAGGACAGAATCATTACTAAAACAACCCCATATTTCAGGGAGAAATCAATATTTTCTGTGGTAAGAAATTGCAGCCCTTGGAGGTATTTTGAATTATCATTCATTGCTGGTTAGGGTTTGGTGAATTTGTGCAAAATAAGAAAAAAATTAAAAGGTGATATTACAATGGTATCAGAGCTGGATCTTGCCAGCCTATGAGATTTTCTTCTTATATCGTCAAGTGACAGAGCCAGTAAGTATCATCAAAGAGATCTAAAAAAATTCAACATCAATTTCCTAAGAACAAAGAAACAGAAACTCCTTTGGAATTTGAGGTAGAAAAAGTAAATATGGAAAGAGAGAAGAAAACTTCAAAAGATCCTACAAATAAGTTTGAAAGTAAGTTTGACCTTATGTTAGATATGATGGGGCGGATGTTACACATGATGCATAACAATCAAAAACACAAAATAATGCAAGAAATTCCAACAATCAAAATAGTGAGGCAAGTTCTTTTGAAGCCAACAACAGCAACGATAATAAGCAGAAAAGTCACGCATGGAGAACCATGGTTGGGTTTGTTGATAGACCTCTTCGTCCAACTTTCATTCAAAAGGAAGAAGTAGTTCTTGTGGGGGAAGCACAAAGTTCAATGCAAGATGATATTACTACATATTATGCAAAGCATAAAAATCTCCTTCCAGAGATTTAAAAATCAAAGACTCTCATGAATTACATGAATATGCAGAGAGGCAGAAGTGGATCAAGAATTGAGCCTAGGCCTCAACCAAGACAGAATGATCATCAGCAAGCTTTAGATAAGTTGACACTTTCCACTTTTGATGGTTCTAATAAGTGTATTGCTTGTGTGTGGGTTCAAAAGTTAGACACATCTCTATATCTAAAACCTATGTCCAAGGATGACACCGTCAAATTCGCCGCCTTACACTTGGAAGGGGCAACACACAAATGGTGGTACAATGCTCATAGTCTAATTGACACATATGATGAATTTTGCAAAAGGTTGATTGAAAGGTTTGATAGAAAAGATCCTGAAGTTCATTTTAGAGAGTTGACCCAATTGAAGAAAGGGGGAATATTAGAGAAATATGTGGAGGAATTCCATAAATTATCTGTAATGGTGCCTAATGCAACAGAAAGAAGATTAATTGTCCTTTTCATAGAAGGATTAACCAAACCTCTCAGGGGTTCAATTAAGGTGCTTGATCCATTGTCTCTACAAGAAGCAATTAAAAGAGCCCTAGATTTGGAGGCTGTAGTCCCCAAGTATAGATTTCATTCAAAGATTTCATCTTTGGACCAATCAAAGGACGTTTCATAAAAGGAAGAGTCTTATGCACGACTGCAAAACAATGTACCACCAAAGACAAAGACAAAATATAAGATCAAGAATGATCTCAGGAAAAAGAGTTTGTGTTTTAATTGTAGAGAACCCTAGGAATCAAGTCTTCGATGTATGGGCAAGGGAAAAGTTCATTATATTGAGGCAATTCTTTGATGAGGAAGAAAAAGAGGAACCTGAACCACATTCAAATAGTGGAGGAACACTTGCTTCTCTTTCAAGAGCACCAAGATACCACCCTTTCAAATTTCAAGGGCCTCTATGTTGAAGCAAAATTTTAGTACTCCTTGATAATGGAGCTACTCATAACTACATGTAATGGAGTGAATTTGCACCCCTCGCAAATTCCCCATTTACACCCCCTTACCTTAGGAAAATCAAACCCGACAATGCTTTCTACCTCATCCATTTGCTTTCCACCCACCTGGCAGCTGTCTGTAGTGTTGGTGGGGGATTTTTTGTCGAGGACGCTAGCGCGACGCGCAGACGTCTACACGGCGCGCAACCGTCCTGACAAGATTCCCGCCTCTGGAATCTGCAGAGGCATTACACTTCCCCATTGGCGATGAAGCGTAACACCCCTGCACCCTTGACCGACCTCGAACGGCTCTTTTGGGCTTCTATCCATCTTAAAAATAGCTTCTTCTTCATTCATTCGATCTTCTACACATTTCTTGAATCACACTTGCTGCTACACACTTCATTTTCATAGCATTCTCCATTGTTGGAGCTCCAAGACAACACTCTGCTGGTTTTTCTTCTCACGTTGTTGGGACAATGATGGCACTCACAAGCTTGCAAGCTCGCATCTCCCTTCACATGCTTGAGAGCATCTTGTTTGGGAAGTGATATCCATCTCATTTAGCATCATAATTTGATTTACACAGCATATCTGTTGTTAGCATTGCTTGGCTTTTCTTCCATTTCAATACATTCTTTATCATACTCTTTCTTTCGTGGCTATTCTGGTTGTCCATGGAGGTGGGAACACTGAAACAAGGGTTTGACTGCAGCAAGCCCCGAAACAACCCCAACATTTTTCCCTGTTCTGTTGTGTGTAGGTATTGCGTTCATGTGGAGCTTGCAGGAGGCTGGACCAACCGTGAGTTCGATTTTCTACCACCTTTACTTTCGTCAACTTTCATCTTTTAAGTTAAAATGCTATTCTTGTCATTTCAATAGCTTAGCTCTTTATGCTTTCTATCATTATATAAAACTCCGTTTAGCAAGTAGTTAGTGAATTTTCCGTTAGTCTTTACTGTCTTTCGTGCTTTTTGTCCGTACAGACGCCAGCGCCCAACCGGGACACCAACGCATCGCGCTATCATCCATCTCCTACACTGGAGTCCTCTGGCAGAGAGCTACCTAGGTCACAGTCTTGACTTGGGAATTCACCCACCCGATTCCCTAAACCTCTCGAGTTGACAAAAGGACAGTGACAGATCAATTGCCCTTCCTTTTCACCCTCTTAAAACATTAAACTTACCTTAAACGATCCTTTGTGTGAGGTAGATTAGGACAACTAATCGTTCTAGACCCTCCCGTGACCTGGGGTCCTGAGCGGTTGATCCCCCTCCTCTACAATACACTAATGAAGATTCAGTAGCTAAGAAAGGATTTCAACTAAGACTTTGAAGGGGACTTGATGTGACAGTTGTTGACAAATTTATAATCCCCTACAAAAAGAAAATTAATTGGCTCAGGACACTAATAGAGGAGGTGTGTGATGACTTTTATAGTGTTGGTTTACAAGAAAAAGACTAAGTTTGGGTATTCAATGGTTGTGCTCCCTTGAGGAAATCACTCAAAACTTTCAAACTTTGGATTTTAAGGTCCATTCTAAAGGAAGAGAGGTAACACTTAAGGGACTTCCTAATGGGCAAACCAACTTGATTACCACAAAAAGTATGGAAGTGTCCACCTACAATCAGCCACTCATCTACAAAGACTCTTTGCACAAATTGTTCAATTCACAACAAAAAGGCACTGCAGAAATCAATTGGAGAAAAATAGGATTGTCAGGGACTTATATAAGCTTTGCAAAAGATTTATAGATAATTAGAGAGGCAATTTGAGGAAGTTATCTTTGAAGATGTCTTTCAGCCAAGGTCACACAAATCTCTAAGGTTGATTTGGGATCCAAGTAACTCCAAAAGGATTCAATCAAGTGGAGAAGAAATTCTAGAGTATCCTAGTTGCGATTGCTTAAGGACAAGCAATCTTGGGAAGGGTGGACGATAAAGTCCCCTCTTCAAAATTAAACCAAGATAAAACACAAAACACCATCATACATTTTATGTGGGTCTTGGGAATTTCGCACTAGGGAAGTAAGATTATAATAATAAAATAAGAGGGTCATAATGTCATAAAGGAAGCCACTTAAGTGATATTATAAAATGAAATTATAATAATAGGGACCTCAAGAAAAGTTAAAATATAAAATAAGGTTTCTTATAATTAAAGTTTATTTTAAATAATTCCTCTCAAATATCAATCAAGGGTCATGAAGGAAATTAGAAGAGTTATGTCTTTTGGAGGAAAACTCTATTTAAGAGTGGCCAAGCAAGGAGAAGGAGGCTTATTGATCAACCATTCTATTTTCTACTTTCTACTCTTTGTTGGAGCAATGGACTTCAATTCAGTTAACTTTAAGGACAAAAACCCATAATTCCTTGGAGTGATTTCACGAGAAGATCACCATTGTGCAGATTTATTCAAATTTTCAGTTGGTAATCAAGATATATCTTTCTAGATTTAAATACCACCATCTAAGGTGTCAAGTGGGGACTTGGTGAAGGATCATGGCAATTTGTACTTGGTTTATAACAGATTTAAAGGCAGATTAATACTTAAAATCAGTGCAGCCAGTTTAGGGTTCCAGCCACTCCATTCTTAGGAAAGTTTGTGGCAATTTTAGATCTGTTTAGGACAGATTGGAGGGCAAAGTCAAGTTGGAAAACAGCACCAACAGTTAGGGTTAAATCGCTACAAATTATATTAGAGTTTGAGGCATCCAAGATTGGGGAAGTGCACCATCCATTTAAGGACAATTCAATGCTCAATAATCAAGGAGAATTTTATAGTTTTTGTAGGCAGAATTAAAGACAGAATTATTGCTAAAACAATGCCATATTTCAAGGAGACATCGCTGTTTTCTGTGGTAAGAAATCACAGCCCTTAGAGGTATTTTGAATTACCATTTGTTCCTGGTTAAATTTTGGTGAATTTGTGAAAAATAAGAAAAAATTTAAAAGGGGATATTACAGAACCAGAGTCCATATATTTACAATTTTACATATGCTTTCAGGGCATCAAAATTTGCCATGTATTAGTGGCCTGCATGTTTCTCTACAGGTGGCTTCAAAATACTACATCAACTTGTGTGGGTAATCCACGTAAGCCCAAAACAGATACATATCCCAGCTGTTTGAATTATTATTGCTTGCCTCGCAAGCAATTTTCTTCCTTTACAAAGTCAACTTTGGTCCACTGCCAGCAAACATGTTTGACTGCAATTGGCAGCATACCTTTGACTAACTTTGATTCTTCAAATTATTGCCTGCTCTCTATGACTATATCGCTTTCTGCACATTGTCTTTCCTTGTCTGTAACGTTCACTTTTCTGTGTTGAAACTCCTTTGTGAACTGGACAGTTCAGGATCAAACTCTACTAACATCCAACAGTCCTCACAAATTTAGACATGATAGCACATACCATACTTGTGATATGTTCTGGCTATGATAGCTCAAGCTGTGGACCACCTTCTTATTTTCTTTAGCACCTTTAACGTTTGCCTTCGCATTATTTGCTTTGTTTTAGCACAGCTTGCCAGCCATCTAATCTTGCTTTGTATCAGCAGCAAGCACGATCTCACACTAACACAGGTTTTTGTACTCTCAAAAATCTCTGAACACTTTACGTTGCTGAGGTCCTTTACCCTGAGCAGACCCATCAACAATTCCCTCTTTATAATTAACATGCTTGGCAGCCGTTAGATTGAGCTAGCTGAGGAAAATTCATGGCTGCCACATCCCCCAAAGCTTCTGCACATAACCCTGAGGAACGCCTGACAAACATTGGATCTAATGTGAGCTAAACGGTGGACGCGTCTGTGGAAACCCTTTGACAGCACCAACTTCTTAAAGTTGTGGTAGCCATTGGATTAAAAATTTAAAAGCCTAATCAACTGAGCTGTCACGTATTTAGGGTTCTTTGATAAGGGAACATCCTCAAAGGTGCGTCGATGGTTGAATTAGAAGCCAAGATCAACAATAGCAGGGGGCAGGGGCAGGGGGATCCGACAATTTACTAAAGAAATACAAAAAACTTTGGAAAATGTGTAAGGCAAAAATCTCATGAGATAGACGCAGTTTGAAACAGTTAGTTACAAACACTAGGACAGTAAAAATGACCACGATGACAAATACCAATGCAAACAAGATGATTACGATGACAAGATATCTTTACAGGTCTATGACGTGTTATGGATGTTATTAGCAAGTGACACTGCCAAAAATCAGCAAAAAAATGGATTTGGGGAAAGTTCAGATTCCAAGACTATCAAAAAAATGCAAGGGAAGAAAATTCAAAAGCTAGTAATTATAAGGCTTAAGGAATATATTCAATGCAAATACCTCCAACAGATAGCGCGCACGGCGGTAGTAACCCAATCCGGCCCACATTTCGTTAACTTCCTGTTATCACAAGTGACAGGTCAGCCCTGAGCCTCTTGTCTGTGTTGAAGTTGAGCATACGGCAACAAAATATAAAAGGCGTAATATGAAGTTACCTCTTGAGAAGCCTTGGCAAGATGATGAAGCGTAGGCCATCTGTCCATCCAACGAGTGTAGTAATCCACCACAGTAGCCACCTTGGTCTGATGAAGCATTACCTCCGACACCCACACTGCATATGCCCTGCGTTCCCTCTCCTCTTCGCTGTCTTGTTCATCGTCCTCCTTCTGGTTCGACCTCCATGGCAACACACGCTGTTCTGCATAATACCATTCAAGGAGACGCTGAGAGATTGATGGCGCCTCTTCCTGCTTGAAATCCTCTATGTCTGGAACAACGGGACTTTCTCTGGGTTTGGACTTTGGTGTTGCTTGTCTGCTCTTGCTCAGCTTAGGAGGAGACGGGGGAGATGTGTTGCACGTAGAAGCCAAATGGCTAATGCCCCTCTTCTTCTTCTTGTTGCTGCCAATGAAAGGGGGCTGAGTCAGAGGAAGAAGAGGAGGGTCCGCCATTACAGCCACCGCTACCCCTCTCCGCTCGCAGGCTTTTACAGTGATAAGTAGCAAACTGCTTGATGGTGTCGGGAGTTCAAAAAGAGAGGGAATTTCAAGGACAGTCTTCAAAAATAAGCGAAACTCGTGTTTTTAAATTTGAAGATATAATCATATCTACCATGGCTTGGACTTCGGAAAGCCTAAAAGCTTTTTAATTATTGAAAAGGTCCTTCCAGACTCATCGGCTATTCAAGTTATTAATATAGCAACTAATTTTAGATAAAAGAGAGTATCTAAAAATATTTAGTTTGAATTTGAATAAATTAAAACTGAAATTAAATGTTTTTTTGAGTTAATAAAGAGGAGATTAAAAAGAATGTGATAGAAGGAATATTGTGAAATTTGGAATCACAAATAAATGAGAATCAGTCACATGTAATTTGATCATCATATTTGTGTTTTTATCCCAAAAAATATGTGTGATCTTAACCGTCTTTGGAACTTCAATATGTCCTTTAAAAACATTTCAAACTTACCACTAATCTTTGTCTTATTAATTTCTTGCAAATTAATTAAATAAGTAATTATTTAATTAATCATCCTACAATTGACCAATATCCTACTTCTCATGGTTAAATAATTAAAATTAATTAATTAATCCTATTTTATACCTCCCTTAAGGTTAATTAATTAAATAACCTTGGTCTTAATTCTTCCAATTTAATTAATTAATATATGTCTAGTTAATTAATTAAGACTAATTAACCCCTCTTAATATTTCTTCTATTTTAATAATCCCCATCATCATTAAGCATTAGTTTTTTAATCCTAGTCATTTAGTCCATCTACATGGATTAAAATCTAAGTCATACATTATATAATATGTGTCCCCACTCCCCCTCATGTTCTCACATGTGTGGGCATGCTAACTCACCCCACTCTTAGCTCACACATGTGTGAGCATGCTAACTTGGAGGCATGATAATTCTCCACCTCACCCCTTGACCTTTGATTCATCTCTACCTCAAATGCTCACATATGTGTGAGCATATCTTCCACACGTGTCACCTTGCTCACACATGTGTGACCATGCTAAGTCTTTTCCACCTCACATGCCACTTGCCCTATTCTCATTGAATATCATGCCTTGATCAAATTTCATCCCTTAATCTTGGATCTTCCTCCCCTTTGTGACACTTGTCACAAGGTTATGCCTTCAATCCATGTCTTCAAGTCTTGGCCCTTCATTTTCCTCTTGAAAAATATATTTAATGAAAGGCCTCTCCTTTCATTTTCATCATCTACTTTCATGTTAATTTTATGGTGTGCTTTTTATGAGCTAATCATCTAAACATAACCTTATATTGTCAATCTAGTGACATAAAAAAAAAAAAAAAATTAAGCAAAAGGCAAGATGCCTGTAATTATATTAATAGATTATCATAGATAAATACATATAGAGTTTTGACTAAAATATGGGCTTGCAAAAAAGATAAGTAGCCCAGTTGATCTGAAAGCACACATAACAACTACATCCCCTATACAAAATTTATATCACAGGACTATACATAGCAAACCCTACCACCCTGATAACTATTGTATCCCTTATCCAAAATTCTACTGCCCAAACCTTTACATATGAAACCCTACCATTTTGACTAAATATTTTCATATATACTTATATATAGTGTCATCAAAAAAAGATTTTCAAAATAATAAACTAAACACCCCTATTCACCAAGTTGACCAAGTTCTCTCCCTAACCCTCAAGGGCTATCATCTGCAATTGGCTTGCAACTTGAGCTTGAGCTTGACATAGTTACAATGAACATCAACATCTATATAGTGAATCTTATACAAAAATCGATGATGAATGTACAAATATTTGTTTTGCTTGTTCTTAGCTTGCATTGTTGTCTATTACCTTCCTTGGTTTGCTTTAATACGATTGTCATCTTTCACTTGAGTTTGGGTTTTGTCACTATACTAATTCACTTCTTTTGAAGCTCATTCAAAAGGTGTGCACCTACAATAAAGGTTTTCATGTACATGTGCTTACAAAGGAAAGACTAGTACTATTGAAAAACAATGTTAGAGTTTGTGATGCAAGAACAATTATATCAACATGTTTCCTTATGCCTTAGTTGAAGCTTGTTGATCAATTCAATGGTTTTGATAAAAGGTGGAAGACACACCAAGCAACATATGTAGGATGTGTCGGAGGAAACTGTCAATCTGAAACAGAGTATGGAGGGAAGAATGTTATCCCTTGAGGAGAAAATTGTTAAAATTTGGAATGTGGTTATGAAGAGTGGAGAAGCCCCTAAAGTCTTGACTATGTCGGACTTTGCGATGGCTTTCTCCCCTAAAAAGAGAAAGGAAATTTTGTCTGTTGATGTTATCGCTGCTAAGGGTAAGCTGATGGTGGAGGATGTTGTTGTTAAGGGTGTTGCTAAAGGTTCTGTTTTGAGTTGTGAGGTAAAAATTGGTGGGCCTGGGGTTAAGACTAGAAATAGATTGAAAAATCAAGTTGGGGCCTCGGGTATTGAGGTTTTTGATATCGGGGTTAAGGGACAGAAGCTTGCTGCTAGTGATATGGAAGCTGTTGAAATTCTGAACAATATGTAATGGTGTTTTCCAATTTCTGGCTATTTTTTGGCTGGTGGTTTGTTGACTTTGGGTTGATGGTTGTTTAATGTTGTTCCCTTTTTGCTTCAGTTGTTCCTTTTTGTAAAGGGTTTTGGGCCCCTTCAAAACCCGTCTTTTACCTCTAATCAAAACATATGTAGGATGTCTAAATAGCTTATAATGATATAGAGGAATGATAATGAAAGCTTGAAATTTGATTAATAAATGATGAAGTGGCCTAGAGAAAGAATTAGGGTTTTGATATTTGCTAATGTAAGAGTTGATGTAATTGGAATGGTTGATACAAAACATATAGCTATGATAACAGCATGAGTAATTCTAAGTATCATAATATGTGAAGGAGGGTGATTTATTAGCAATTGATTATGAATCAAATGACTTAGGAGTTTTTTACCTTTTTACATGTCATGAGCACACAATTTAAATATTTTAACAATGGAGATGATTTGTAACAACTAGTTCAATCTAGGACTAGTGTGAATTTTGAAAAGTGTGTCAAGGTTGCACTTGTGAATCTATAATTGAGCATAATATTTATTGTTCTAAGCTCTAAAAAAGTTCTAAGAACAAGTAGTATGACGTTCATGGGTATAAATCTTAGTCTAGGATTAGTATGAGCACCAAATTAGTCAAGATTATGTGTTATGACAATTTAATTGGGATATCTACATAAAGTGGTGTAAAACAAAGGGGGAAAGTGCAAGGGATGCAATTTTACCCTTATAATAAGAAACACTTCAATAAGCAATGTTGTAA
The DNA here is from genome assembly GCA_007258455.2 of Sequoia sempervirens. Taxonomy (NCBI): domain Eukaryota; kingdom Viridiplantae; phylum Streptophyta; class Pinopsida; order Cupressales; family Cupressaceae; genus Sequoia; species Sequoia sempervirens. Next base: position 136,348,495 of record VDFB02358134.1, on the reverse strand, counting down.
AGGAAGAAGGAAAATCCTAATATATTAAGTTAAGAAGTTAATTTATCTCATTTATTATTTTTGATCTAGCATTAATCAAACAAATCAATTAAGCATGATCACCATTAAATATAGAGAGTTCACCCTAATGCAAGAGAAGTGATCTAAAGTTTAATTGATAAAGGTAAAGGTATACATATATGTTTATCTTCCTCCTTAAATTCTAGTTGGTGTATAACAAGCCCATGAATTGTGTGTTATAACATATATGAATTTTGTATCAAAGCAAGGACATGAAATTTATAAAAAAAATCATGGGCAACTAAATCTAGTATTATAAATCTCTATATAGAATTACACCTTCAAGGGTAGACTTTAGGAAATGTAATCCTAATTCAAAAATATATGATCCTATCCAAAACATGTTATTATCTTAGCTCCTAAAAAATATAATTCCTTATTTTCCTTTAAAAGATGTCAGATCTAGGGCATGTGGTATTAAGAAATTCCTTTAGGAACTCACTATGCTAGGGTGCAAAGGCATCTAACATCCCCCTTGCACCTTGATTATTGAAAGGAATTACATATATCCTACACTTTCATATGATAGAAACAATGCAACAAGTTACATATCTAAATAAATGTTAGTAGCATAATAAATTAGACAAAACAAGACTTACCTTGGGAACATCCCTATAAGAAAAAATAAAACAACAAAAGCATAGTCAGTGTATTAATATCAAATACAAGGTTATAATATAATGTCATGTAATTCTAATGGAGATCCTTAACTTTGAATATGGATTCAATTTGATAACGCGTACTTACAATAAAATTGGAATAAATCTCTATCCCAAGCCTCTAATATATAGGCCAAAAAGATTCAATACATCACAAATAGTTTTTAAAAATCGTGAATCAAGTATTAGTCCAACAATTCTAAGTTGAATCCATGTGTCCCTCACTAAGATTAACTCCTCCAATAGTAAAATATAGCTCCCACATCAAAAATCCCACTAAAATGAAGAAAAAGGGTGAGACCCTAGGATTTTACTCTAGGGTTTAGGAGCACTTTTCTAACATTTCATTTAGAGGGTTGAGGTAGTGGGGGTTTGATGACTTTGGACAAGGTATAAGATTGACTTACAACCTGAAAAGTGAGTCAACTTTCCCTTGACCAAACTTGGGATGTATTTTGGAATGAAATACAATGATTTGACTTGGCTAATGATGCAAATAACTATTTTGATACAAAAACAGTAGATCTAAAAAATCATAGACAAATTCAAAATTTGAAAACAGATTGAGCAAAGTTTTGTGCACTTGTGATATGAATTTGGGGTTGAAAATGGAGGACTAAGTCCCAAGGTGACAGTGTCCTTTTGACTTAGTTTCAAATTTGATTTCACAGTCCTTTGGAGTCAAATCAAATCCTTCTTTTCTCAAGTGTTGTATTGTTAGATCTTTGTCGGGTGCTGAGATAATTGAGTTTACGTATGTTTTCAAGGTGTAGGTTTGAATACAACAATCAATAATTGACCTTCAAAATTTTCCCAATCTTCTTCAAATCTAGGACTCACACATTCAAATAGAGAGGAAGGGTTGTGCCATATAGGGGCTTTCCTTAGTCAAACCTTGTGTTAGTGTTTCCACCTCCACAATGGCAAAGTCAATGATAGAGAGATTATCCTTTTGAGGGATAGAGGCTAGATGACAAATGAATGATAAATCAACAATGGATTGTAACTCACCACTCAAAAAATGGTTTCCTTGAAGGACTAAAGTCATACAAATCTCCTCAAGGCTTGATTGTTTTTTGCTTGATTTGCTTGGAAGACCTACAAATGTTAGATATCACAAACAATATGATAACATAAACATGAACAAACTCACATACACTTTGAATGATGCTTTGATATTAATTTTTTGCAATAAATCTGCTTTTGACTACTCTTGACTTGCTTGATAATGCTCCTGACAGTAATTCTTGCTCAATTCTCTTGTTGTTGCTAGACAGTTTTCAAATGATACAATGACTAGGTATTTATACACAATTATTCTAATTTCCCAAAAATTAAATCTAATATCCAATATTTGACATTTGAAATTCAAATAATAAAATTGTTGAATCCGACATATTAAATTTTGGAGGAAACATAGGGGGACCAAGTCGCCTAGGGCGACTAGGTCCTGGCCTATTTTGTGGGATCTAAGGTGTCAAGGAAAAAATATTAAATGTTTGTAATGGTTTTCTCTATGGGTTTTATTGATAATAGTCCAAATGGGCTATAGAATGCATAATTTAGGATAATAGGTCCATGCACTTAAGGGGGAGCAAAATCTAGTGTAAAATTATCAAGGTGACAATTTAGGATGCTACATTTTTCCCCCACTTTAATGAGAGTATGAACTTACGCTCAAAATCACACTAAAGTAGAAAATATGTTAAGAGGGGTTTGATTGTCCAAATATTGAAGAGATAGGATGACAATGAATCTAAGGGGAGTGCACAAGCCCCCAAGATTCAATATCCCATGGAAAACCAACATAAGCACAAAGGAATGCACATGTATGTAATGTAGCAAGACAACATACAAAAACATACACACTGTCAACATGAAATGCACAAGGAGGGTATGAATATCACAAACTAGCAAGTTGCATTATGTTAGGATCCACACCCAAAAGTGTTTGTGACTCACAAGCTAACAAAGTTTTATATTTACTAGGTGGATCACAAATCAAAGGCAACACGAGCTAGTGAAGTTTGATATTCACTAGGTGAGCCCCCTAGACAAAGTAGCAAAATGAGAAACACACAAGGACTAGTGAGGATTGAATTTCACTAGGTGTGTACCTATGTCAACCATACCAAGAATTATACTACCTGATAATTTTGATAAGGTGTTACACAAATGATCAAATGTTATGCCTACGCATCACTAATTCCAACAAGTGTGAATAAAGTGAAGCAAAATGCCATGTCAATGCATCACCAAGTCCAACGCGTGTGAATAAAGTGAAGCACATAATGGAATGTATGCCCTCATCTTAAAGTAATTGCAAAAATCCTTGCTATGAGCAATTGCTTTAAGGTAGAAAAATTATAAATGTCATGCGATAAGGTCACAAGAGCTTAATTTGGAAAGCCCTATGCCAATGATATGTTCCCAAATGAAGCTACCTCATGACAAGGGGTTGCCCCCAAATGTAATTCCACAAAAAAAAAAGAACATATAAGTGATCCATGGATCTAAGGTCAGTATACATCTTTTCTACCATAATAGAAATAAGTTGAGAATTGGCATCATTCCCCAAATACTCATGGAATGCAAACAAAATGGAAGAATGTCACGTAGACAAAACAAACAAAATTTTGGGTCAACATGGAAGAGACCTAAATGTCTCAATTCCTTGTATCATCCCCAAAAGGAAAACATAAGACAAAAAAGTAACAAATTTTATGACATAAAGAAGAATGGAGAATAAATGGATGGATGTCACGACATATTCATTTCCTTTGTATCCTTGCACCAACGGTGCAACAAGGGTCATCCAAAGAAAAATCACAAATATAAAGACACACCAAGCACCACAACACGGGAGATCACATCACATCCAAGAAAACACAAAGAACACATAAAACGAACAAAAAGAGGTACTGCAAATGTGAGGCAATCTAAAGAAAATCATTGGTATCCTAGTCTTGCTCATCATATATGAAGGTGGACAACTAGCTAAAGGGACTACAACAAGTGTCGTACTAGGAGCATCACCAGGTTCAACACATGGTGAATCACTCTCATTAGGAGGATCATCACAGTTGCCCCCATCTAAATCCATAGACTTTGGAAACAATAAAGATAATTCTTTATGCACTTGTTCATCAATTTTAACATCTTCATTCTCATCATGCAAATTTATCACCATGGGTGGTTTAATGACAATGTCAGTTGTATGTTCTTATTTTATTCTTTGTTTTGGTGGGGACATGTAAGGTTCAATGTCATGTTTTGGTGAAATTTGTAATTCAACTCAATTTTTGTGCATAGGTATTTGATCATCAGGTGATGTTTTATTGTTTTCGCCCAGCTGACGAGCAATAGCACGATGTCTACACCTATGCTCTTTAGCATTTTTGTTTCTTCTCGTACGGTTTTCAATTATTTGTGAAGGGATAAGAGTAGGTTTCTCAACCATTGCTCACTTTTCTTCCCTTGGGATAGGAACTACCGAGGGTTGGGAAACTGTTATCTCTTTAGGTCTATAAACTTGCTTCTCTTTTGGTGGCACAAAAATAATCTTTTGATTGTCTCTTGGTCTTTTGTATGATATCGGTGGAGGAATTCTAGCATAAATGGCTTGTGAACTTGGAAGAGTATTTGTTTCAAACATGGGTTCATTCACAACTCGTGGGGCAAGAGGAACAACCATAGCTCTATCATTTTTAGGAATATTGCTAAGGGATAACTTTGTTATGCACTTTGCCTTAAATTTTTGATATGACCTAAAAAAGAAGTCCTCGCGAGGCTTAATTGATTCTATGGGTTGAGACCAAAAGTAATCAAATGAAAAGTTTCAACAGGAATACAAAGGATTAAACCCACTATGATATACTATGTATATTTAATTTTCAAATGGGAACTTCATGCACTTATGGATAATCGATGGGACAAAATTCATGGAGCATAGCCATGGATAACCTAGCTTCATATAGAATCGGTCCAACATCAGGATGATGGTGATACATCTAATTATTTTGGTCCAACTTTAAGTGGAAGAGTGATTGAACCTATAGCAAGGTGAACAAAATCATCATGAGTTTTTAAACATACTTTCGGTTGTTCGTAAGAATCTTGATAAAGCTCATGCACATACAAGAATTCCTCAATGATCACATTCTCTAAACACATGGGATCAATGAGTAACCATTATGTGTTTTTGTCATTAATTTACGTTTAGGGATATAGAGAGGACCATCTAGCGCATGTATAGATGCATCAATATGTGTGAAAGCAATGTTAGGTAACAAAGTGGTTTGGCCCTTACGAGGTTAAAAATATATTAGAGAAACTATGTTGTCTCGACCATCCTCATCATCATTCTTATGATCACGAGCTTACAAAAAGTTGGATGCATGATTTAGCATTGGGTTTGTGAAAATTTACAAATTTTGATTTAGCGGGGCAACAAACTTGTTTCCTTTATCATTAACATCAGCCAATTGGATGTGATTAGAATCAATGAGGCCTTGCACTTGGTGTTTAAGACACATACATCATTATGTATCATGTCCATGTGTATGATGATATTGACAAAAGGATTTTGGATTGAAATTTGGAGATAAAGGTTTTGTTGTATCCACATGTCTAATCGAAGGTAATTGGATTAAGTTCTTGCTCAAAATTTGTAACATAATTGAATGAAGGGAGTCAAGCAATTAGGTAAATTGTCTATCTCTCGACCTAAATTGATAGGGAGTTGAACTTATGGCTGTGACTTGTGGCTCAATGTGGTTGGTTGTTTGAGGTGTGCTTATCTTGATAAAGTTCTTATTTTGCTTCTTAAATGGTTGATAGTTGTTTTGAGGTACATATTCAGATCACTTAGTAGGAGTCAATGAAGATGTTTCTTCATATTGACTAGCTGAATTCTAATAACCACAAAGAGCAATACACAAGTGTGTAAAGGATGGATACTTCATCAACAAGGTCTTAACCCTAATGCTAGGTTGCAAATTCCCTATGAACACTCTTTGAACATCAACATTAGGAAGAGTGTAATTGATTTGTGAGTAGAGTAATTGATATCATCCTATGAAGTCTATTACCTTTTCATTTTTTCCTTGTTTGCACTGCACTAAATCAATTAATGTAATTTGAGGACCTATGTTTTCTTGGAAATGTTGTAGGATTACATCAATAAGTTCATTGAATGAATGTATTGAGTTATTTCACAATGAGAAAAACCATTATAAGGTCATGTCTTTCAATGAACTGGGAAAGAGTTTAGCTAGGAGCTTATCTTCAAAGATGAAGTCACTACACAATGCCATATAAGTCGATATATGACTATTAGGATCTCCTTTACCATTATACTTCTCAAATCTAAGAATTTATGTATTTTGTGGCATGTGTGTTTTCAACATTTCAAGTGACAATGGGCTCCTTTTGACATATTGCAATGGTTTTCCATTTTGAGTTTGATTCGATGTAGAGATTTGTTGTCAAAGTGATGTCACATTTTGCAATATTTTATTTATAATTGAATCATTGCTTGACATGTTTTGAGAATGTGGTGAATATGGTGGGGTTGTGTAATTTCTTGGTGGACTACTATGTTGCAAGTTTATAAGAGGTGATGAATATTGAGGTGTCACATGTGAGGTCACAAGTCTATAAGGATTTCCACTAGAAAGGCCTAAGCTTGGAGTTATGCCATTTGTTTGTTGTATCGTTGAAGCTATAGTTGGTAATGTGAATGTAGGAATATAGGTTATAGTTGTAGGGATGGAGATTTAGCTTCCTCCTTGCCTTTGAGTATGTCCCAAATCTTGAGCACCACTAGCCAGCGTAGGAATGTTAGCATCAACTATATGGGCTAGACTATACAAAACCTCTAATCCTTGAGCATCATTGATTAATTTCCTTAAGTTTCCCACTATAGGTATTGCTTGTCCTGCTAAGGATTCAATGCTTAAATAGTCTTGTAACCCTTCTAAGTCTTTGTCTAATTGTTTTAGTTTGTCCTTGGGAACACGGGCAACAATAGTCTCAACATCCATAAAGGTGCTTGTTTGTGAAGTTGTCATTGGTATGGTAGGATTAGGGATAGAGTCTAAAATGGGTTAGGTATTGACAATACCTTGTGTGAAAGAGTTGTACGACTCAAGATCCACAACGAATGTAACAATGCAAGATGTCATAAGTCTGCAACTATGTCTCACTGAAGTATTGGCAATAGAACACCAGGTCATGAAGCTCATGTGTTTAAAAACACTAGGTGTGCCCACTATGAACACTAAATTTCAAAATAGTCACAATAAAATAATCAGGAGCAAAAATAAAAAAGAAGTAGACAAAAGACACAAACATAGAGGTCTGAGAAAAATCTAAGCCAAAATTAGTTGAACCAAGTCATCCAGGGTGACTATGTCCTACATAGGTTGTTATAGATTTCAAAGTTTGGTTGTTTGTTATACTATTTAAGGTTCTCAAGTCTATGTGCATACAGGTTTGATAGTGATTTTTTTTCCTAAATTTGCCTAATTTATGATTATGTAATTCAAAATGCAAGTGTGCAACAATTTGTAAAATATTCAAACAATAAAAAAAAAAGTTGTAAATGTAATTTCTAGATCTACGATGCAACAATTGACTGATTCTAATATGCCAAAATCTGAAAATGATGATGTTGATGCCTTTTTGAAATAAAATAATGCATTTTTTTCACTTTTTGACCTATATGCAAGATGCCTAAATGAGTGCAATGAACACTTCTAGATTTTTTTTTTATATTTAAATGGCCTAATGTAGATTTGTAAATACAATTGGAATGTATATTTGACCTAAGATGACTGAAATTAACCCTATTGCAACCTCTAATGCAATATAATACATAATTTTTGAATTTTTATATTTTCATGATGTAAAAATGAAAGCCTAAATGAACAATGCAAAATCATGCAATACTAAACCTAGATCTAGGATGATTTTCTTCATATTTCAGAAGGTTTACAATGCTAACATGTCGAGTTCACCAAAATGAAAAGAAGAAAAAGGGGTGAGATCCTAGGATTTTACTCTAGGGTTTAGGGGCACTTTTCTAACATTTCATTTAGAGTGTGTACCATCGTAAATTGTCACCCATGACAATTTCACATATGTTTTGGACCCCTTTAAATTAGTGGACCTAATTGAGTATTTAATTTCCTAAATTATGCATTCTATGGCCCATTTTTGACAATTTATAAGGAATTACAATCGGGAATCAATTGCATCTATCTAAGACATTGCCCTCGATGCTTAAAATCCTAGAAAATAGGGTAAGGACGCATGAGTGTCCCCTCTATTTTGGCTCCAAATTCAAATATGTCGATGTCAAAAATTTAATATTTGCTTGATCAATTGTCTAAAGTTGGCTATCAAAATTTATTTTTTGGAAAATTGAATAAATGCCTATAAATATCTAGTTATTGCATCATTTCAAATATATCTAGCACTAAACAAGAGATTATTTGAAAACTTATGATCAAGAGCATTCTTGAGCAAGTTAAGAGTAGCATTTCAGAGCTCATTACAGTAATTCAAGATCCTAACATCATGTCCAATTCTATGTGAGTTTATGTGTGTTCATGTTATCATTGTTTTGTGAAGGCTAACATTTTTATAGGTCTCCAAAGCATTCACACATTCAAGCAAGCAAGATCAAGACCTTGAAGTGATGTGCATGACTTCAATCCTTCAAGGAAGCCATTGAAGGGTGGTGTGTTGTAGCGCTTTGTTGATTCATCATTCCTTCCTATCATTTATCCATTTATCATTGACATTGCCATTGTGGGAGTGGAAGCACTTACACGGGGTTTGACTGAGGCAATCCCCTAAAATGGCCCAAAATTTCTTCTCTTTGTGAATGTGCAGATTTCAGGTTGAAGAAGATTGAAGAGGTGTTGAAGAAAAATTATTCATTGTTGCAATTATTTTCATACCACTTATCTAGTCATAAAAACTCAGTTACAAAATATCTAAAAGTGTTTTGAAAGATCTTAATGTAGGATTCAAAAGTTGAAATCCAACATCAGAGGACCTAAAAAATAAATCCAAAAAATCACACAAGGACACTCATCACCTAGGCGTCTGTGTCCTCCATTTTTGGCCCCAAATTTGAATCACAGGTGCACAGTGTCCTACTCTACTCATTTGTATTGTTTGAATTTATTTGTGGACTTTTGTACTTTTTAGATTTGCATTAGAACAAAAAATTGCATTGTTACCCTAGTTATATCATTGCATTTCATCATTAGGACATTTCTAGATTTGGTTAAGGGTTGGTTGAATCACTTATCAAGCTGCAAGTCAATCTCATACCTTGTCCAAATCCATCAAACCTCATTCCATCCTTGCATTATAATCCATTTTATCCCCACACACATACACCTTATTTCAATGAAACATTTGGGAAAGGTGTTAAACCCTAAGGCAAAAACCCAAAGGGTTCCCTTTCACACCATTTCATTGTGGTGAACCTGGCCTGTTAACATTATATACCTTCTGAAAAATCACCCCAAATCTAGAATTTGCATATCATTGTCATGTATTTCTCATTTAGGGTTTTGTTTTCGCATCATAAAAAGACATAAAAATACAATATATAACATAAAAGGTTACAATAGGGTTTGTTTCATTCCTCTTAGATAAGATCTACATTCAAAATTGCATTCATTAGGTCATTAAAATCTTAAAAAAATCATTACATTCAAAATTGCATAGTTTTATTTCAAATTTGTGCCAAATAATCATTTTTAGGGCTTTGCATCTTGGAATTAGTCAATCATTGCATCTTGTATCTAAATTCAAAAGTTGTCATTCATATTTCATAGATTTGCATACTTGCATTTTCCATTTCCATAGTCATAAAATCAGCAAAATTTGGAAAAATATTTACTGTCAAAACTATGTGTGCGCAAAATTAGAAACCTTAAACAATAATGAGAATAATCAATCTTGTTGGACTAGAATATGGTGGGATGGATGGAAAGTTGGTTGATTTGGACTAGAATAAAGGTTTGATGAATATATGGGATGAGTATAGAAGAGGGAGATGAATTTCCAGTCACCCTATCTAGGACATAGACACCCTGGGCACCTATGTCCTGATATTTTTGACTGGAATTTGAATCACATATTTGTTCCTGTGTTATCTATTGGATTCTAATATTTGAATTTTGTTTTTGCATTTCAAAACTGTCATTTACCTTATGCATTGTTGCATGTTTACATTATTAAATTCACAATTCTAAAATTAGAAAAATATGGAAAACAATTTACTGTTAGACTTGTTTGAATATAGATCTAAGAGCCTTAAATAGCACCCTAAATAGTCAAACTTGAAATTCCCAAAACCCTTTCCAGGACACAGACGCCCTGGGTGCCTATGTCCTACTATGTTTGACTAAAATTTGAATTAAATCTCTGTTTTTGTGTTCTCAATGTGTTTCTATTGTCTAAATTTTGATTTTGAGTGTTGTGTTATCAATGTTTGACAATTTAGTGTCCATCTTGGGTACACTTAATGTTTTAAAACTTGTATGAGTTTGATGACCCGGTGTCCTATTGTCAATACTTCAGTGAGATGTAGTTCTAGACTTATGGCATCCCACACTAGTTTTACATTTGTTGTGCATCATGAGTCTTCTAACTCTTTTATGACAAGTGTTGTCAATACTCAACCCATTTTGGACTCTATTCTTGATGTTACCATACCAATGACAACCTTACAAACACTTATATTTATAGATGTTGAAACTATGGTTTCCCATGTTCTTGAAGACAGATTGAAAAAACTAGACAAGGACTTAGAAAAACTTCAAGAATTTGTGAGTACTAAATACTTTATTGGTAGAACAGTTCCCATAATTGACAACATGAGGAAACATATTAATGATGATCATGGATTAGAGGTTGTGTGTAGCCTAGCCTATATAGTTGATGATAATATACCTACAATGGCTAGTTGCACTCAAGCTTTGGGATACACTCAAAGCCAAGGATGAAGTCAAGTCTCCCTCCCTACAACTATAGCCTCTATTCCTACATACACAAATCCAATTGTCACTTCAACAGTACAACCAAGCATTGGCATAACTTCAAAAATAGGCCTTTCCACTAGAAATCCTTATGGTTTTGGATCTTCCCATTTCACACCACAAGCTTCATAACCTCTCATAAATTTGAAACATAGTAGCCCACCTAGCACATACACAATTCCACCAAGTTCACCACATTCCCAAAACTTGTCAACCAATGATTCCATTTGTAAGGGGGAAATATAGCATAGGAAAACAATAATGAATCAAACTGAATCAATTCAAACAAGATAAAATTATAAACACATACTTATGAAATACGAAATGTAAATCCATGAATTCAAACAAATAAGCAACTAAGAAACTTAAATGAATCCAAAACAAAACAATTCTTACCATACTATGTTGAAGTTGTATTCGTATTGATGTTGGATTCCATTTGAATCAATACAAAGCCTCCATTTGTTATTTGTAAAAGCTTCAAAGTGTGTTAATGTCGATCAAAGATGTGTGTAAAATATCTCAAGAATTCGAATGTCAATTTAGCATGACTTCATTGCATAAACTCTATAGATTCTCTAACCATTTTTTAGAATGAAGAGGATTGTTATATATATTTCATGTTTTGAGATGAACGATCAAGATTCTGTTGTAAAAGATCTCGATCAATGGTTGAGAACCGTTGAGAGGAAATATATTGGAATGATTAGTGGAATTAGATTGGATTGATTGGGGGGATTGAAGAAATCAAGTTGAGTGGTTAGTGGGATTAAGGAATAGATTGAGTGGTTAGTGGGATTGGGAAATAAATGAGTTAGTCCACCAATTAGAATGAGAAATCAGTGGTAATGATTTTTTCAATCACAAGAGGGGTGAGGATAATTAATTAATTGAATAATTAATTAATATTTAGAGATGAACATGCAAGTCATGTTTGATTTTAACAAATAAGGTTGTATTTGTTTGTTGACTACGTTGAATGATTTCGAATAATTAATTTAATTATTCAAGTTTTAGAGAGGGGGAAGTGACTTAATTAAATTATTAAATGATAAAAAATTAATTGATTTAGATGAATAGGGTATATTAGTGACATAATTAAATAATTGATGTTTATTTAATTAATCAAGAAGAATAAAGTTAAATTAGGTGACGGTATTAATGAATTAATTAAATAATTAAAGATTATTCAAATAATTGAGGAAAATAGGGTTAATGATTTAAATTATGTGAAATGCAATTAGATTAATGATAATGATGTCGATAAGGGAAAAATGTCATTCAAGATGTGTGATGTGTTAGGTCATTTTTACATGTCTACATTTTTCCCCTCTTTAAGATAAAGTATCAGTTGCTTTGTTTCAAAGAATTTGATGTTTAGATCAAGATTTGAAAAAAATTATATGCCCCATTGTGCCCCGGTGGTCAATGGAAGATAATATGATGATGGGCTTCCCCCTTGAGAGATTGGCCGAAAAATTAGATTTTGGGTCAGGCTCGCGACAAGCTTTCATTGCAGTTCAAATGCGTAGAGGATGAAAAATTAGGCTATAGGGCCCTCATTCATGATTTCAAATGTTTCAGGGTGCTCATAATTTTAACCTAAGAAGGCTTCCAAGGTAAAACATTAGGGTTTCGGGGGTAAAAATATGAAATTAGGGTTCATTTTCCTCATTTGCACTCTTAGCCTTTAGTGAATTCTTGCCTCTAGAGATCTCGCATACACGATTGTTGAGTTGTGATGGTGAGGATTCCAGGTGCCCCACACTGTGCAGACACAGTCCGTTCTTTCAAGAGGCCAACTGGCACAGGTGTCACAGTATGTACCACTTCCCTTCTTATTTTTGTCTTTCCACGTTTGCGTAATTAATGCTAGAAAACTTTTTTAACGATAGCAGTAATTTTGCGCTTTTACTTGTTTTGTCTCGATCTTACCCCTGTTGTTCTTTGTGTTTTTACCACTTTTGTAAAACTTAGAATACTATCATTTTTCTTGTGTGCTATCACAAAATTTGCTCGCTATTGTTTATTACTTTCATAAAAATTATGCTCTATTGTTTTTTTGTTTGTAAAATGACCGCTTCTGTAAAATCTAGCTGCTTTCATTTATTTTGTTCGCTTTTGTAGAATTTAGCTGCTATCGTTTAAAATGACCGCTATTGTTAAAAATAGAGTCGCTGTCATTTTTCTTGACCGATATCGTCCAAAAAGTGGTTGCTATTATCAATTTTGAATGATTTAACTAGTTTACTTATAGTCTTAGGTTTGTGATTTGATTTTGTGTGAGGGGGAAAACCATAGATGCAAACAAGATAAAATGCAATTGAAATTAGAATCTAATCTAAGATCAAGAACACTAATCTAGATTTAATCCTACACTTACGAAATGAACAATTAAGATTACTAAATTCAAGAACATGTGAATGCAATACATAAACAAATGAATTCAACAACAAAATTGTTACCCATCTCGTATCGGAGTGTGTTTTCCTGATGTTGGATTGCTCCTATCACTATGAAGCCTTCACAGTTCGTGTGCAAAAGCTTGAAGAACGATGTTAATGTCGGTTGATCAAAGAAATGTTGAAGCTCTAATGGTGATTGTGAATGTCAGTAGTACTTTGTTGTGCAAATGATGTTGGATCTTCGATCCTTTTTTGTGAGGAAAGAGGTTTGTTATATAGAAAATGAGATTCGAAAAGGACGATCAATATTAAACAATGTTGCATCAAGATCAATGGTCGAAAGGTGTTGACAGGATTTAGACACGAGTAGATTGTGTAAAGTAGATTGCATAATTTGTGTGATTGAGGAATATATTGGTTAGTCATGATTTAGATTGATTAGTCAGGATTTAGATTGATCAATCAGGATTTAGATGGATTAGTTAGGAAATTGATTGATCAATCAACAAATTAGATTGCTCAGTTAGCAATCCTAATTTGCTCAATCAAAAATGGGTGAGGAAAATTGATTAATTGATTTAATTAATTAATTCCTTTTTGGAGTTGAACGTGCAAATCAAGTTTGACTTTTACAAACAAAGTTGTATTAGTTTGATTTGATTTTTGATAATTGATTTGAATACTTTGATTTGATTATTCAAATTTTGGAGGGAAAGTGTTATAATTAAATTATCATGATTTAATAATTCAATTAACTTTAGGGGAATAAGGTGATTTGGTGACGTAATCAAATATTTGGTGTTATTTAATCAATCAAGATGAAATAAAGTGGGATTAGGACTTCATTAAATTTAAATGCATTATATTTAACTGGTCGAAATAATAAAAACATGAATTTATTAAATAATGTTGTTTTATTCAATTAATAGTAGAAATAGGGCTTTCAGGACTTTATTAAATAATGGAATTTATTTAATTTGTCAAAAATTATGAAAAAGTGAATTAATTAAATAATGTTGTATTATTCAATTAATAGAGGAAATTAGGGTTTTGGATGTTGTTTGATGTTGTGCGATGTTGTGGAATGTTGTGAGATGTCGTTCGATGTTGTTTACAGTGTGTGATAGGTGTTAGGTCAATTTTACATGTCTACATTTTGCCCCTCTTTGATAGAAAGTAATGTTTGCTTTGTTTCAAATATTCTATTTTTTAAGATCAAGTTTTTGAAAAAAAATTATGCCCCACATGCCCTAGCGTTCAATGAAATTATGGTAGGACTTTGTGCTGCCCCCTCGAGAGGTTAGCCAAAAATTTTGATTTTGAGGTCAGGCTCACGACACTATTCTACTTCAGTTTAGATGTGTTTAGGATGAAGAATTAGGTCTATAGGTCCCTCGCTACTTGTTTTGTTGTTCTCGGGATGTCCTAATTTTGATGTAGGGAGGTTCCCTAAGTAAACATTAGGGTTTCCTAGGTAAAATTAGGGTTTTTTGAGGGTTAATATAGGCAATTAGGCTTCTACTTGGCTCATTTGTGCTTTGATCCTATAGCTAATTATTGTCTCTAGATTTCCCATTAAGTCAGTTATTGAGGAGAAATATCAAGGATTTAGGGAGCCCCACATCGTTCAGACCTGGTTCGAGAGTTTGGATGGCCCACAGGCATCGGTGGCCTGGTATATACCTTGTTGCTTCTTGTTTTCATCTTGTTACGTTCTCGTATTACATGTTCAAAGTTCCTTGAGTCAATAGCGAAGTTTTTATGATTTCAGAGCATTTGCATCGTTTTTCTTGCATTTTCTAGGTCAGGAAGCTCGCACTTGACATAAACCGTTGCCCTTGCTCAAGATCCTTGCCTTTTCTCTAAACCCTTGCATTTTCAAATAACAGCTACTCTAAATCCTTGCCCTTGCTCTAAATCCTTGCATCTGTTTGTTGTTTAGACTGTTTCCTTGCATCTACTTTAGATCCTCACTGATGAGCTCAAAATATGCTCATAATTTGAATATTATGATGTATTTTTAATACCGTTACTCTTATTGTTGATGGTTGTTTTAACTCTTTGATTAAAGACTTTTTATCTAAAATCGGGTAGTATCCTGTAGCAACACAATCCTATTCCTGCAGCTTAACATCTCTATGTGTCTGTATTAATTACCCTGTTTGACCTCCCGAATGACTGATATAATGCATGTGGTTTTTGGATAATGAAATGGATTTAATGTGATTAATGAATGTGTATCGTGTTATTTGCCACGCGTGCTTTCTTTTGCTTCTGTCGCCATGTGCATCGCAAGTTGTTGAAGGAAGCATGAACGAATCAAAGCACAACAGATCTCGGCCCTGCAGTAAAGTCCATTTCCAGCACGGCATCGAGGAAGTTGTTCCAACAAAGACTCTCTGACTGGGTCGTTGGGAGGAAATCTAAATGATCATTAATCTAGGAAGAGTGGAATACTAAATTCTCTCTGAATCGTGTTGAACAGATATGCCTTCATTTATGAGAAGTATGTTCCTCGATTTCAGGATGCATTTATGTCCACCTCTTTCTCTGTTAGAGTTAGGCAGTTAGTTGTTTTTCTAATATAAATAAGTGTTCCTCCTGCGTGAGTGAGCAACAGAGTGTGTTAAAGTTAGTATTATAATGAGAAACAATGTTTTGTGTTAGTTTTCTTACAAGCGGAACAATCAATGTTTATGATTCCAAGTTTATGAATAAACGTTGATGAAGTTTTGAGTTCAATTCTTGCATAAACTGGTTGATGCTTGCTAAGGGGGCCCACTTAGTGAGTATCTATAGTTAGTTATTATCTCCTGTTGATTATAAGTTAGATTTAATTCTTGAAGGTTTCAGCGCAAACTCAGTCTTATATTGTTCCTGCAGCATCAAGAATCCATCCCCGTGTTTGTTCCTGCAGCATAAGGCCAGTTCATAGTTTGTTTCTTAGTAATAGTTGTCATGATTTCTACTTTTTTTAAGTTATGCTTAAGTTAAGAAGACTTTACATTACATTCCTGCAGCATAAGTAGAATTCCTTCCAAGCATTTATTTCTGGTAAATTGTGACTGAAACTGGTTCTTAGTGCACATACAGTGCCGCTCCATTTCAAGTATACGTTCCCTAGTTTGACAATGTAAATGAACGACCATAAGAGGATATTAGTCACCTGCTGGAATTTCCAATTCCCAAGTTAGGATTTGCCATGACTTTTATTTCCTTTTATGGAATCGACCACTCACACTTGCTTTAGATCCTTGCATTTGATTTTCTTACCCTTGATTTAAAACCTCACCCTTGACATAAACCCTCACTTTTGACTTAAACTCTTGCATTTGGAAGTAGCATTTGCTTTGAATCTTTGCATTTGACTTAAACCCTTGAATTTTCAAGTAGCATTTGCTCTGAATTTGTGCACTTGCTTTGAATCTTTGCATTTGACTTAAACCCTTGCATTTGCAAGTAGCATTTGCTCTGAACCTGTGCACTTGCTTTAAACCCTTGCATTTGCAAGTTAGCATTTGCTCTGACTCTTGTGCACTTGCTCTGAATCTTTGCATTTGACTTAAACCCTTACATTTGTAAGTAGCATTTGCTCTGAACCTATGCACTTGCTTTAAACCTTTGTATTTTCCTTAAACCCTTGCATTTGCTTTGAACCTGTGCACTTGCTTTAAACCCTTGAATTTTCCTTAAACCCTTGCATTTGCTCTAAATCTTTGCATTTGTTAAATATTGCTAGCTTTTGATCACTTTTTCCTATTTGCAACCCTGTCTCATTTTTCATCATTTTTGTGTTGTTTTGCATGTTCAGATTGAAACCCTAACATTGTGAGTTAAAATGATTACAAGTGGTCATTCTGTTAGACAACCAGATCCAAATGGTGGTCTGCAGCCTAGTCTATAGGGTTTTGTCCTTCCTGTCGAGTAGTTTTACTTTTTGTACTTGATCTTTATGCTATTTATTGCTCATAGACATATTGCAGACATGTTTTTTGTATATATATTCATCGGCCCAGTCGAGGCATCGTATATATGTTATGATTTTGTATTACCCTATCACACTTGTTTCACTGATGATGATGTACTTATGACATTCGCTTTTCTTTTATGATGATATATATGAGATATACCTTCTTCGATTTAGCTTCATTTTTTGCTTCATGGATGATGATGTATGATAATGTATGCATATGATATGGATTGATGGATCATACTTTGTATCATATGATGTTTTATTATGGATGATCAATATATCGTTTTGATATATGATGTTTGTATGATGTTGATATATGATGGATGTATGCCCTATACATGATACATGATGTTTTTATTAGTTTATTATCATCATGATATGTATTAATGACATTGTGGATCCAAGATGGATATGGTACTAATGATATTGCTATGCAGGATGGATGTTAGTTAGAAGAAATATTTGATGATAGATAGAAATGTGATGTTAGTAGTGATGAGTTGCTTTTGCTTTGCTTGGAGGCTTTGCAGTTTTGAACAATCCTGTTTGATGTAGCAAAACAAATATGATGCACCAGAGTATTAATGACCAAGGTGACTTTATATCTATTGCGTGGAATTTGACTCTACAAACAAAGAGTATTCTTGTTCATACTAGACATATAAAAAATTTGTTTAAAATATATGGGTGGGTTGTGTTAAAACTTTTTCAGACCATTTACACAGAGAGATATGAAATACCTAACATGCAACTGCTACATGAATTTTGGACCATTTACATAGAGAGGTATGAAATACCTAACATGCAACTGCTACATGAACTGTTCTCAACACAACTTCCATACACTCAATAAATCAAGTATTTTCCATGATAGTATCACAAAAATATCTTACAAATAACAAATTGAAATGACACTCAATTTCCCCCATTCCTTCTTCTCTAAATCCTTATGGACATCCTTGAGAGATCCTAGGAATGAGTCAATAAGATAAATCATAAAAATAAGACTATAAAAAAGATAAAAACCAAGTTGCAGTATCACTTGCCATATCTATTTGAGGTTTCAGGACTATTATCCGTTGTTGATCATGCCTATCGTAGGAACGGATCCGTTAAGGTATATCTTAGGATGTTGGTGAATTGTCAAAAGATAGGTAGTTGATACTTTTGCTTTGTTTCTGTCTGTTTTGCGATCTAATCTTTGTGATTGTTTTGCTTGAAAGTTCTAGCTTGTTGATGTTTGCTTTGCTTGCTTGTTTGTTTTTTCAAAGGTGTGAGTGTGATGATTTGTTTATTATGGGTGAAAATTTTATTGCGGGTTTTGATGACAAAATGGGTTTTTAATGATTTTCTAAGTTTTATGATGTTGTTTTGTTGTTTTCAGGGGACTAATCTAGGGCCTCGGGGGCTCATCAAAGATAAGCCTTGCCTATGTTATACACAAGAGGCTCGTAGTTTGCTTGGTTTTTTTGAATGTTTTTGATCTTTTATGTTTTGTAGATGTTTTTGGATTTTGTATTTTTGACTATTTTTAGATTTTTGTCTAAGTTGAAATAAAGCATGATAGAAACCTAAGGGGACTGACCTAGGGTCTCAGGGGCTATTACGCCTTGCCTATGTTGTACACACAGAGACCACGTAGTTTGATCGATTGACTCAAAGCATAAACTATTTTTTTGGATAAACAACATTGATAATCTGGATTGATATTCTACTTTTGTATCTAGAGGATATGTTGTGGGAAATTCACTTGAACTAGCTATAGGGTTCAAGCAAATGTTGATATCTTAAACTGTTCGAGTGAAGGAATAATCCAACGATGTTGTTTTGGTTTTTATTTTTTTATTTTTTTCAAATGTTTTTGATTTTTGAATTTTTTAGATGTTTTTGATTTTTTCCATTTTATGACCATGATAGGATGTTCCAAGATCTAATCCATGACCAGCTTCAGGAAGTTGCCCCCAGTTGGAAACAAGACTCCTTTCCAAGCCATGGTTGGACACATGTTTTATTATGGGACGAATGGGTGGATGGTGTGGATAGTAGCGATAGATAATGATGCAAGTTTTATTCAAACATAGTGCTTGTTTGCCAGGTATTCACTACGGTACCCATTCTAGAAGCGCCACAAAGTGGTTTTCACTCAAAGAACGCTTTATTTCTCTTTACTATTTTCTTAATTTTATTTTTTTTGTATTTTTTTGTATTTTTTTTTTGATTTTTACCCTTTTGCTTAGGTATAAGATGTTGACAACTTGGATTGATATTTCACTTTGCTTTTTTAGAGGATATGTTCTGGGAAATCTACTTGAACTAACTGTGAGGATCAAGCAAATGTTGATATCTTAGAATTTTTGAGTGAAGGAATAATCCATGTTGTTGGTATCTTTGAAGGTTACCTTGGTAGTGTCTTATTGGTACACCTTGTTGTTCGAATGAACTATTTCAAAGGTTACCCTGGTAGTGAGTTGATGGTATACCTTGTTGATGGGATGAATTGGGAAGGGTACCATGTGGCACACCTTGTTGTTTGGACAATGTTTAGATCACAATGTGAGCTAGAAGACATAGATCAAGATTTATTCTGAAGCAAGATGTAAGTACTTCCCCCCCAATGTCTAGCAATGATGACAACTTGGATTGATATTTCACTTTGTTTTTTAGAGGATATGTTGCAGGAAATTTTCTTGAACTAGTTGTGAGGATCAAGCAAATGTTGATATCTTAGAATTTTTGAGTGAAGGAATAATCCACGTTGTTGGTATCTTTGAAGGTTACCTTGGTAGTGCGTAGGTGGTACACCTTGTTGTTGGGATGAACTATTTCAAAGATTACCCTGATATTGCTAAGATATTGACAACTTGGATTGATATTTCACTATGTTTTTCTAGAGGATATGTTGTAGAAAAGCTTACTTGAAATAGTTGTGAGGTTCAAGCAACTGTTGATATCTTAGAATTTTTTAGTGAAGGAATAATCCACGTTGTTGGTATCTTTGAAGGTTACCTTGGTAGTGCATTGGTGGTACACCTTGTTGTCGAGATGAACTGTTTCGAAGATTACCCTAATAGTGCTAAGATATTGACAACTTGGATTGATATTTCACTTTGTTTTTCTAGAGGATATGTTGCATAAAATCTTACTTGAACTAGCTGTGAGGTTCAAACAATTTTTGATATCTTGGAATTTTTGAGTGAAGGAATAATCCACGTTGTTGGTATCTTTGAAGGTTACCTTGGTAGTGTGTTGGTGGCACACCTTGTTGTCAGGATGAACTATTTCAAAGGTTACCCTGATAGTGTGTTGGTGGTACAACTTGTTTTTGGGACGATGCCTAGATCACAACGTGAACTAGAAGACATAGATCAAGATTTATTCTAAAGCAAGATGTAAGTAGTTGCCCCCCAATGTCTAGCAATGTAAGTAATGGGTTATCTTGTGACAAGATAACATGTTTGGATAGAGTATGCCCCTTTTGGACGATGCCTTATTGCCAGATAATGTTGGATAGGATAGGGTCAATGATAGTGACCCATGTCAAGATATTTTCCATAAGAAAGTGTAAACTGTACACAAAACATTTGTCAAGATCAAGATAAGTTGGATTTTGGATAAAAATGGATGGGATTTATTATGGATCAACTAAGATGCTTCCACCTAAAATGGTGCATGTAGATGCTCGATTCTACACATGACACTTGTTTGCCAGGTTTTCATCACAGTACTTATTCAAAGCACCACCATAGTGGTTTCATTGGAGGATGATTTTTCTCTTGACTATTTTCTTGATTTTTTTGATGTCACACAAGATGCGTGTTTACCAGGTTTTCATCATGGTGATGATTATTTTGTTCATGTTGAACCTTATTTTGTTCATGTTGAACCACCAAGTGGTGTTGATGTAGATGTCGCTGGTGATAATATGGGTGTTGTTACTGTCATGATGTCCCAATGATATCTTGCTTGGAGAAGTTGTTTTGCTAGGATACAGGCACTTGAATGTAACCCCTGATAATTCTTATCTTCCTTGTCGATACCGGAGTTAACTTTTCCTTAGCACACATATCGCGATAGGGTTCCCTTAGAATCCTTATGATAAAGAGTTGCTACCAACACATGGTTAATGTGAGATTTGGATATCATGGATGGAAAAATGCGTCGAGGGATATGATATTCAAATGGATTGGTTGACAATTTGGAACCTTTTTATTTTCCAAACTTGGGATGATGAGCAATGATGGGTGGATATGGAGATTCGATTGGGACCAATGTGTTGATATACCTTGTTTAGATCCCTTACTTGCTGAATAACCAAGATCTTGAAGCTTAGGATTTTTGATAATCTGCACTGGTGCTAGGATACCTATTCATGTAGGCCTAATCCTCTGCTTTGATAATGCATCTGTTGAATTTTTTTACTTGCAATAGGATATGTCTTACCTTGGAAACAAGGTGCTAATCCTTCTCTGCTCTATTGTGGATCTTCAAAGGTGATAGCTTCTTCATTGGTAGGATCCTTCATACGTGGGATAACTTCCTGATTGGTATCTTTGGCTTGATCCTGTGAAATATCAAATTTGGATGGTTCTTCAAGATATATCGATGCTTCTTTGACTGTTGTATACCCAATGCTCTGTTGCTCAGGATTGCTATCTAACTTTGCTGATTTTAAGATATTGTGCTACATATTTTCATGCTCGATGTCTTCAACCTTCTTGGAGGATGTTTTTGATTTTAATGCTTCTTCTTGATCAATTTCTGACATGTCTATAGATTCTTCTATACTTTGATCAAGTGTAAAGATGTTAAGAGTAGGCGACACTTGTTCCTTGGTAATGATATGAAGAGTATGAAACTCTTGTTTTGGATGAAGATCATCTACATTTACATTAGGAGTAAGCATCTCATGGGTAGATGTATGTGTGTTTGGAATATGGATGTGTTCTTATTTTGGAAAACCTTGGATGTCTTGGAAGATATTTGCCAAGTCATTGTAGTATTTTGATGATAGGGATTCTTGATCTTGACTTTGTGTGATATCATCTTTGATATGCTTTGGTTCGCGCTCTTGACATGGATCAATTTCAAAGAAGGACTTGTTTGTAAAGGATCCTTATTTTTTCTCAAAATGTGGGCATATGGGTGATAACTCTTGGCTTAGATTTTCTGCATTAGGTATAAGTGTTAGATTAAGAGTCTCTTGATCATCAATATGTACTTCCATGAGCTTGGATGATGTCAATATATTTTGGATTGAATCATTGCTAGCCTTGGGTGATTGAGTTTGATCATTCTTGGGATTAAATTCTTGATGTATGTCCTCTTGCTCACTGGATGATGTAGAGACATTATCAATGTGATTGGTGATAGATAGCTCTTGATCATTGTTTTCAAATTTTGAGGTTAAAACATTGTCATTGTTGTCATTAGTGTTGGAGCCTTGAACGCCATTTTCAATAACTATTTCTCCTTGATCAATAAGGCTTTGGATGATATTTTTGAGTGTAACACATTCCGATGTATCATGACCTTTGATTTTGTGGAACTCACATCGTTCATACAATCTATACCTTGGGGGTTTAAAGTTTGGTTCACCATAAGTTGGACTGTCATTGATTTTGATAAGGTCATGTTGTACTAGTTTGTGCATGATTACCTCTGAAGTCTCTCCCAAAGGGGTGAATTTCCTTATTAGTTGATCGTATTTCCTTTGTTTCCCTCCCTAATTTGTTTGCTCTTGATTTTTCTACTGGTTGTTCAATTGATTGTTTTGGTAATCGAGTTGATTGTTTTTTTTTAGATAAAGCAAGTTTTGGAGGGGCCTTGAAACCCTTTACAAAAAAGAATAGCTGACTCAAAAGATAACTACAATAAGCAAACAACAACCAAAACACAGTAAACCATCAGCGTGACAACATCCAAAAAGAGGAACAAAAACAATAGCATTAAATATTCTCCAGGATATCAGTAGCCTCCATGTCACTCATCCCAATCTTCTAAAAGTCATCCATAACTTCAGAAAAATCCTTAGTAGGAGCCCCAACCTGCAACTTGGTCTTATTATGCGTATGCACACCAGGGCCACTCACATTCACCTCACTAATCAAAACATTTTGCACACCCCCAACCTTATCAATAGAAACCTCTTCCTCCATAGGCCTACCACCAACACCAACAACCTCACCAGGAATAATCTCCTTGCTTTTATTGGCCATTTCCACAGGGGGAGAAATGCCAATAGATTCATACTTCACAGCAGATTTAGTACCTTCCCCACCCTTCTCCAAATTAGCATTAATCCTTTCCATTTGGTCCTCAAGGGTCAAGATTCTTAGCTCTAACATATGCTTCATATTCAGAGTTTTCTCAGCAACAGTCTTCAAAGAGTCAAACAACTCATCAATTTGATTCTAAATCAAGGACTCTCCCACTTTACTCACCGCCCACGAACCCGAACATTGTTCATGTTGAGTCCATGAAACACCCATTTAACCATTTTAAACAAAGAAATAGAGCTCTCCTTAGCCATTCCCAGAACATCAAAGATTTCCTCATGATCAAAGTTAAAAACATCCTTACCCACAATAGTATCCTCCTCGGAAGAGCTAACTTTATCCTGACTAACACAAATATGCTTACCTTTACCACTAGGAATCAACATTTGAAGCTTGCACACTGAATCAACAATATCCTCATCATCAAACCTTCTTCTATTCAATGTACCCAAGTCCACACGCGGGGAATCCACAACATCTTTCCCGACAAAATCCTTCAAGGGAGAAGTAGCTTGCATTTCCAACAATTGGCTAGCAGATCTGATAGCCAATTTCTTGTTACTGAC
The DNA here is from genome assembly GCA_007258455.2 of Sequoia sempervirens. Classification (NCBI taxonomy): domain Eukaryota; kingdom Viridiplantae; phylum Streptophyta; class Pinopsida; order Cupressales; family Cupressaceae; genus Sequoia; species Sequoia sempervirens. Next base: position 136,324,493 of record VDFB02358134.1, on the reverse strand, counting down.
TGCCTTCAGGTCCTTCTTTATCTTGGTCTGCAAAATAGGGGAAGGTAGGGAAACTTCTTCAACCCTTTCCTTCTGAGTAGTAGAAGGAGCTTCAATATTAATCGGGTTATCATCAGCCTTTTGCCCACTACTAGTCTCATAGCCCTTCAAATTAGGACCCAACTCCCCTTTACCAAACATTCCCACATCCGAAGGCTGGGAGACCACTTCCAAGGAAGCTTGGGACTTCGGGACATAATCCATGTCATCCTTAGTCATCTTTTTCCCTTTCTTGCAAACTGACTCCTCTTCAGAGACAATATCATATTCCATAGTTGGCTTCTGGTTCTTACCCTCGGGAGTGGCAAGTGGTTTGGCAACCTCAAAGGCTTTAGCATAATCTGTAATTAATAGAATAAGCCCTACATGCAACACCAAGTTCTTGGGATTCCTTTTGTGATCCTTCAACCCATATTCTAGAGATTCTAAAAGATAAAAAGGAAATGGAATTTTCTTTTTATGGCGAAAGTGATTAAGAAGGACAAAGTGATAAGCATTTACCATAGAAAAACAACCTGTGAGGGTAATATATCTCATAAGTTCCTCAACAATGTCAGGCCCCAAAGCACTTTGAGCAAGCTCCTCTGGTGCCACCACTTTTAGCCAGCTAAAGGTCTTGAGCTTCATTCCCCTTGAAAAAAACTTGTATGGTAGCCTTCAATTCCTTCTTGTCTCTATAGACCTTTTTACCTTCTGTCGAGAGCCCAGTGATATTAGCTATGAAATCCTCATTTACATCAAACTCTGAACCCCCAGTTTCAAAACCCTATTATTCCAGGCTTTAGCAAACATGGCCGTCGCTTGTGGGTTGTTTCCATGCAACCTTTCCAGATAAGGTGTGAGCCCACCTTTATCCAAAATATGCCATACCTCCTCCTTTTTCTTAACAAATTCACAAGAAAAAGGATCTGTAGATTCCTGTCGCCTCCCATGGCCCCAGAATTTGCAGAAGATAGAAGTTTGAGAACCTTGCAAGTGATAAGGAGAAACCTCGAGAAGGAGAGAAAAATTTCCACAATCTTTGTGGCAATGGTATTATGATAGAGGTAAGTAATGATTTTTTAACGCCTCCCCATACAGAGATCGAACAAGGTACCATTAGCCCAATTATAATGTAGCTCACCAACACTCCAAATAATTACCTGCCACGTGAAAATAGCCATGCCAGACCAAAGCATTAAAAGGTCATCAACCAAGTTGGAAATTTTGAAAATCATGATTTATACATGCAGTTGCCTCATTGGGGAGAGGGTCGTTCACCTCCCATTCCTTAGGACCCCTAACACCAAGATTAGCAAAAATATCAGCTAATCCATTTCCTTCTCGAAATATATGAGATTTATAATATTCATCAAGGGAGTTAAGGATTTCAATAGCATCCAAGATGATGGCTTCAACACTCCATGAGGAGGCATAGCATTTCTTCAGATTATTAATAATATTGAGAGAATCCCCCTCAAACCATACCTTCTTATAACCTTTCAATTGGGCCATTTTCAAGCCATAATAGGCTGTAGCCATAATCGAGTTGATTGTTATTTTGTAACTACAAGGTTATATCATCAATAGGTGTGTTTGTTTGGTTTGGAAGGATGTTATAACCTTGCTATCTAATGACGTTTGCTCGATCATAGGTGGGGTTTTGTGAAGGCGTGGACCCTTGATAACCATGTTGTGTATAAAGAGGGTTAAGCCCTTTTTGTGTGTTGTAGGTATCTTGAGGGTGGGGTGCACCTTGATATTGAACTTGAGGAATCCTTTGATCTTGAGTTTGAGGTACACCTCGGTGTTGTGGAACTCCTTGATATTGCAATTGGGGTACATTTTGATATTGTATTTGAGATACACTTTGATATTGCATTTGAGGTACACCTTGGTGTTGTGGATTTTGTTTTGGCAATTGATGTTTCTGATTCACTTGATGTTGTCGATATTGTGACCTACTTTTTGGAGGGTGTCCAAACCGCTGTCGATAAAGTTTGTCAACTTCTTTTTCAAGTGCATTTAGCTTAATTTTTTGTTGTAGATTTATTTGTTCTACTTGATGTTGTGACCATTGATGAGAGTGATTTGGGTAATAGATTGACATGTTTTGGGGATGTTTTGATACTCAATACCCTATCATAAGGTCACTTGGTTTATATCCTCATGGGTCCCTTTCGTCATTTGTGGTGTTTGTTGGTGGGATGCTAGCACTGCTTTTTTTTGCTTCCATTTTTCTTGTGTTGTGATCTTGTAGTTGTCATAAACAATTTCCAAGCTCTTGTGATTGTTTTTGTGACTCCTAACTTATGGAAAAATTTGGCCTATTGGTGCAAAGTGTAGACATAAATGTTCTAGTTGATTGGATCTAAGGGTGGTTCCCTCCTTGAAAAGCATGCATAGAAATAGTATAGTGTATTTTCACAGATGTGGTATCTTCTCTGGATATACCCTTTGGCAACCTTTTTTGTAGGACGGTTCTTTGGAAGGTGGAGTATGGATTTCCACTTAAGGATCTTTCTCTTTTTAGATCTAAGAATTTTTTTCTTGCCGAAAAGCATGATGGATGTATGTCTATTGCCATGCAGGTGGTGGTAACACAAGTCTTTCAACTGCTATGTCTACTTTCTCTTCCTCTTCATCTAAGATTTGTGTTGCGTTTCTCCACTAGTTGGGTGTTTTGTTCTTCTCAAATATGAAGGTTCTTAAACTACTTATAGTGTCAATTTTTTCACCTTCAATGTGTGTGAGACTAGGTTGGAGGATCGGTGCTACAAGGTTTGGTTGTTGAACTGAAGCAGTTGGTCGCCAGATGGTCATAAAGTGTAATGGTGTTTGAGACGGTTGTTATGAAGCTCAAGACCCTAAGGTTTGAGTGTTGTTTTGGAATGGTGCTAATTTTTGGAAATAAAAATGTTGAAGGACTAGGGTCGATATTTCACTTCCTTGTCTAGAGGATATGTTGTGGAAAAGCTTACTTGAACTATCTGCGAGTCCCAAGTAGTTGTTGATATCATAGACGTTTGAGTGAAGGAATGATCCCAGTGGTTTGTTTGATTTTGATTTCTAACAAGTAGGATGGAAATAATGGATGAGGGACTATGTGAATTATCTAGTTTTCCAATCATTTTGTTCTAACAATGAACCTGTAAGCAGCTTTGATTTGTTTTCCCAATTGTCAACAGGATAAAGCAATAGCGTTGGTTTTTGAGCAAATACACAAAACTGTGAGCAAGAGCGGCCAAATTTATCAAGTGCAACCAAAAATGTGTCAAGTGCTTGGGTTTAAGAGAAGCAAGTGTGAGTTGGAATGACAAGTGCAAATTTTGTGTGTTGATGTCAAATGTAATAATTGTTCAGGAAAAAGCGAGTTTCTTGGGCAAATGTGAGCATCTTAGTGACAAGTGCACTAGTTTCTCAAAAGAAAATGAAAGGAAATAAAATCAAGTGCGTGGGTCCCACAACAAGTGCTCAATTTATGTTAGATGCAGCTGATTTTCATCAGTAAGGTTTCTAGAACAGAGAGCAAATACAATGATTTTTTGGCAACTGCTCCAAAAAATGTGACAACTACTCTAGAATTTTGTGCAAAGACGGTCTTTATGTGTTTTGTTTCCAGTTTAAGCAATATTTCTCCAAATTTTTTTAAGTTTAAGTTGGTTTTTCTCTCAGTTTCTCTGTGTTTGGAGTATGGCAAGTGATACAGAAACACTTGGATTGACTCAAAAAGCATGGAATTGTGTGACCTTTATGTCTATAGCTTAAGTTGTGAAATCACGACACCCAAGCCATAGTTCCCAAATGTTTACTTTGATCAATGCAACCTAAAATTAAAGCCTGAATATTTGAAAACCTTTAAAGAAAATCCTTTCAAGGAGTGCAAATATAGGGCTTCTTTTATAAGCATACACTAAGTCAAAGGGTTTGTGATTTTGATCATCATGTTTAGTGTTTGTTTGGATGTGTTATTTTTTAGATCAAGCACAGAGTTTGATGTCAAGATTGTTTTGAATGTATTTGGAAAGTTTAACATAAACAAGCATTTACAACCCTAGTGGATAGAAACCATTCTTTTAGGTAGGCCCGCCTCATGCTCCAAAGAGACGATTTTACATGCAACTTATGGCGCGGGCCTGTAGTCGGACATGGAAAGTAACTTCTTGGAAGTAAATTCTAATGCACCACTTTCAAGGAATGTTTTTGGATAAAGGGGTAGCTTCTAAAACAACTTGGCTCTTAGTAATGTTCTGGGGATATTATTTTTGGGCCCCTATACATGTGGTGTTTTGTTTAATTAAGAACCTCCCAGCCCTTACGGGTTTTTATGCATCACAAGGATATTGAGGGAGAATACGTCGACATAGGCCAGTAGCACCTGGCGGGATGATGAAATTTCCTCACACCCACAACTTATTTATATAGCAATCCAGAATGAAAATGCCACTTGGGTCGCCTGAGTTCTCCAATGCGGGACATTTCTCAATAGGCAGGCCCTCTAAAAAGGTATTCTTGAAAAGAAAGGTGTGAAGCTCAATATGTTTTCGCTCACCCAAGATCACCAAAAGGTGCAAGGGGAGAAGACAACCATATAACTTTCCAAACACTGAATGCACAACAAACACTTCATAGCAGTTTGATTCTTTTTAAGCACCTCGAGCAGTGTTATCCCCAAAAATATATGAATAAAGCAAAACAACTTGTTCTTTTTAATTAAACCAATACAAAGTATTCTGGATATCAATCACTTAAGATAGCAATGGTGCAATATAAAGAATAACTTATTCATTTTTAAGCCCAAATATGAGTGTTTCTAAGAAATCAATCCTGGTTTTTAACTTGGTCAACAAAAGTAAAATGAGCGCGCGTCAACAAAAATAAATTGTTTTGTGTTTGTTCTTTTTATGCACCAAAATCAAAGTTCCTAATTATGAAAACTTGGAAAGAATTCATTTTTAGAGCACCTTAATTGAAATGTTTTATTCTTTTTAAAGCACCAAATAACAAATTCCTAACTTAGAAAAACTTTGAAATGGTTCATTTTTAAGGGCACCAAAATGAAAGATTCATTTGTGTTGTTCTTTTTAAAGAACTAAATAAAAGTTCCCAATTTAAGAAAGTACAAAATGGTTCAATTTTTAATAACACCAAAACAAAGTGTGCATTTTTCTTGTTCTTTTTAAAGCACCAAATGATGATTTCTACCTTAAGAAAGCTTGAAATAGTTCATTTTAAGAGCACTAAAACAAATTTTGTTTGTTCTTTTTATGCACCAAAACAAATATTCCTAACTTAACAAAAAATGTTTGTAGATCTGGAATGCTTTGACCGTTCGTCTTCCCTACACAAAAACATGTTAGTGTTTCTCAAACCCTGCATACAAACACGTTAGCACCTGTCACACATTCAAAAATAGGCATACATTAGAAAATAATTAGTTACAAATTTGCAGATCTCGTGCACAGGTCTATCAGAGCAAATGCTAAAAAATCAGAGTCAAGTGTGCCCCTATCAAAGAGCAAATGCGTAGGTTTAGAGTAAGTGTGCCCCTGTCATTTGTCAAATGCTCAAGTTTAGAGCAAGTGCACCCCTTTTAGAATAAAATCCTCAAAAAAATGTCAAATGCGCAGTTCTTAGTGTTAGATGCGCGGGTTTCAAAGTCAAATGCTCAGTTTTCTTGATAGCAATTGCAAAATTTTCTGGGACAGTGAGTGAAAACTTCTTCAAATGCGATTTTGAAACTTGCAACTTCAAAAATGGCTTATATGAACGTTAGTATAGGGGACCATGGTCCCACTGGGTGTGCCAGAATGTGTGAGGGGGAAAACCATAGATGCAAACAAGATAAAATGCAATTGAAATCAAAATCTAATCTAAGATGAAGAACACTAATCTAGATTTAATCCCACACTTATGAAATGAACAATTAAGATTACTAAATTCAAGAACATGTGAATGCAATACATAAACAAATTAATTCAACAGCAAAATCGTTACCCATCTCATATCAAAGTGTGTTCTCCTGATGTTGGATTGCTCATATCACTATGAAGCCTCCATAGTTCATGTGCAAAAGCTTTAAGAACAATGTTGATGTTGCTTGATAGAAGAAATGTTGAAGCTCTAATGGTGGTTGTGAATGTCGGCAGTACTTTTTTGTGCAAATGATATTGGCTCTTCGATCCTTTTTTGTGAGGAAAGAGGTTTGTTAGATAGAAAATGAGATTGAAAATGGACGATCAAGATTAAACAATGTTGCATCAAAATCGATGGTTGAAAGGTGTTGAGAGGATTTAGACACGAGTAGATTATGCAAAGTAGATTGCACAATTTGTGTGATTGAGGAATAGATTGGTTAGTCAAGATTTAGATTGATTAGTCAGGATTTATATTGATCATTCAGGATTTAGATGGCTTAGTTAGGAAATTGATTGATCAGTCAACAAATTAGATTGCTTAGTCAACAATCCTAATTTGCTCAATCAGAAATGGGTGAGGAAAATTGATTAATTGATTTAATTAATTAATTCCTTTTTGGAGTTGAACATGCAAATCAAGTTTGACTTTTTCAAACAAGGTCGCATTTGTTTGATTTTATTTTTTGATAATTGATTTGAATAGTTTGATTTGATTATTCAATTTTTGGAGGGAAAGTGTTATAATTAAATTATTATGATTTAATAATTCAATTAACTTTAGGGAAATAAGGTGATTTAGTGACATAATTAAATATTTGGTGTTATTTAATCAATCAAGATGAAATAAAGTGGGATTAGGACTTCATTAAATAATTGTATTTTATTTAACTGGTTGAAATGATACAAATGTGAATTAATTAAATAATGTTTTTTTATTCAATTAATAGCAGAAATAGGGTTTTCAAGACTTTATTAAATAAATGGAATTTATTTAATTTGTCAAAAATGATGAAAAAGTGAATTAATTAATTAATGTTGTATTATTCAATTAATAGAGGAAATTAGGGTTTTGGATGTTGTTTGATGTTCTGCGATGTTGTGTGATGTTGCGTGATGTTGTGGGATGTTGTTCGATGTTGTTTGCAACATGTGATAGGTGTTAGGTCAAATTTACATGTCTATAGATTTTATAGCCAATGCTTGACATTGTGGGTTGAATGTTTGCAGGTAGTTCTCAAACCACTTTATTCTAGGGATTGACGACCACGACAACTGTTCAACTTAATCGCTAGTTTCTTTGAGGTGGAGAGAGATTTCTTGGATGTTGTGGGTTTACGTTACATATGTTACATGCCTGAGATTCTATGCCATAGGGCGATGATGACAACCCTTATAAAGAGATGGCATTCTAAGACGTCATCTTTCCAACTTCCCACTGGCAAGGTGACAATCACGCTAGAGGATGTTTGGAGTATTCTTCGGATCCCTATTGATAGCGAGCTTGTGACGTATGATGTTTGATAGGGTACCTATGCCATGCAGTGAGTTATTGGCGTTAAGGGACTACAGGTGGTGGACTTGGAGATAGACTTGTCTCCATTTATTGATGACACTGATCCAATATCCATGGTTTTAGTTGTCTTGATCATGGGGCTTGTGGTGCTTGATTGTAGAGGTAGGCATTTTACTGTTGGTTGGGGCATCTACATTAAGCATATGTTGGAGCATGGTACGAGGTATGCATGGGGCCCATGTCTTTTGGCACACTTGTATAGAGACATACACAAGGTTGCTTATTGTGAAGGCAGTTCCATCTCCGTTGGCATGACACTGTTGCACGTATGGGCCTAAGAGCATATCCCAATGACAAGGTCAAATGGTGTTATGGATTGAGATCCTGAGGATCCATTTTCTTACAGATATTCAGATTTCATGCATTATACCTAGCCTGGTAGGTTACCTTATTGGCGAGGCATTTTTGATGATATGCCTATGTTTGTTTGGAGGCCTTAGCTAGGTTTTTAGGCCTAGCACAATGACATGGAGTAGCTACCATTTTGTCGATAGACATGATGGCTTATAGGCCATGTGGATTCCCTTTTAGAGCATTATTTTCCAAATCGGGTTCTTTGTCAGTTTGGAGAGTGCCATACACAGTTTGTAGATGATTACCATGAATGGTTTGGGTGGACATCCTGAGAGGTTAAAGTGTGGGAGCCACATGCCTCTTCTACTGATGCTATTGTAGAGTTCCAACGACTTGCCCCATTTGGATGGGGCTGGGTAGTGGGTCCTGCAGATCCAAGGACTACTTGGGATTATGATTAGTGGTGGGCTTGTTGTATCCCATTGCGTTTTACAAATCCTACTGCCGTTGGGCTAGTCATGAGATAGGTCCAGAGGGTGGATGGAATTATAGGGAGGAGAGGGTACTGTCAGAGGCTACGTATCGGTGTTGAGCAGCTAGACAAAGCAAGGCATGATGGGCAATAGGGTGATCAACATCATCAGGATTAGCTTCATCAGGACCGACATGCACTGTAGGGTCCTCCTCCATAGATGGATGCAACAACAACGCAGATAGCCCAGTTGACCATAGACAAGGATGCTTGGGTTATTGAGAGGGATGCAAAGATTGCATGGAGATAGGTTGTCAAGGGTCAGGTTGTCGTTCTTACTACAGAGTGGGATGGTTTTCGACAAGAGAGAGAGATGGCTTGAGGCAAGAGATAGCTACTGAGCGTCAACATAGATTAGCTGTAGAGATTTCACTAGCTTATTTTGTTCCCCTTGCTTAGTATCAGGCTAAGCAGGATCAACTTCTACAACGGTGTACATATTATTAGACTTTGTGCGAAGCCTTTGTTTTGAGGGCTCAGAGACACCTACATTTTGGAGAGCCTAGTGTATAGACAATTGCAAATTCTGGGGGAAAATCAGGGAGACAACCTCATAAGTCTCTAGTTATTCCGTAGCCATCTCCTCATTAAAGCCAATAGCAGTACGGATCCCCTCCACGAGACGGTCAGTAGGGCTGAGTTTGTTTATGATCTTTATATTGATGTTTATTGTATTAGAGACTTATGTAGACATGTTTTTTTGTATATACATTCATCAACCCAACTGAGGCCTCGTATATATGTATTTTTTTGTATATTTGGAATCACACATGATACTTGATGATGTATATGACATTCTAATTTTTGATGATATATGCGATATACCGTATTTTGATTCGGATTTTTATGTGTTATGCGATGTTTATGGATAACTATTTATACATGCTCATGTTTTTGTACTTTTTTGATGCATTTATATGATTGGATGGATGTATGATTTATATATCTATGTGATGGATGATGATCTATGATTGTATTCTATGGATGATGATATATAGTGTATGCTATGGATGATGATGTATCATTTTATGATGTTTTTCATTTTATTATGGTCATGATATGTACTGATGAATTTGTGGATGTAGGATGTATGTGGTACTAATGATATCGTGATGCATGATGGAGATGTTAGTTAGAAGAAGTGTTATTATGATTTAGAGATGGATAGAAATTTGATGTTTGTTAGTCTTTGAAGAGTTTGCTTTTGCTTTCATAGAGATTTTGTATTTTTAGCAATCCTTATTGATGTAGCAAATAAAAACGATGCACCTGGGTATTGATAACCAAGGTGGATTTGTATCTATTTCATGGACTTTGACTCTGTAAAGAAAGAATATTCTCGCTCATACCAGACATATATAAACCCTATTAGAGTATATAGGTGAGAAGTTTCAAACATTTCAAACTACTTACATAAAGAGGTATGGAGTATCTAACATGCAACCGCTACACGAATTGCCTCAAAATGACTTCCACACACAAAAAAAGCAAGTATTCGTTGTGGTATTATCACAAAAACATCTAACAAATAGAAAAAATAGGAATCAACGATCAATATTTGCATTCCTTCCTCTCTAAATCCTTATGGATATCCTTGAGAGATCTTGGGAATGTGATATTAAGATAAATTAAAAGGATAAATAATGTTGTAGTATCACTTGCCATATATGTTTGATGTTTCAGGATATTATCCATTAGTGATGTCTATTGTAGGAATGTTTTATCCGTTAATACATACGTTAGGATGTTGATGATGAATTATCGATAGGTAAGTAGTTAATACTTTAGGCATTGTTTCATCTTGATAGTGATCCAGTCATTTCAATTTTTACTTTGGAAGTTTTGATTTTGATGTTTGTTTTGTTTGTCGATTGCTTTGTCAAAGGGTGAGGGTGACGATTGTTTATTATGGATGGAGAGTTTATTGCGGATAGATTGTCTATTTATTTAATGTTGTTTTTGTTGTTTTCATTTGATTTATAAACAAATAGGGGGACCTAAAGGGACTGACATAGTGCCTCAGGGGCTAATCAAAGATTAGCCTTGCCTATGTGATGAACATAGAGATATCGTAGTTCGACTGTATTGAGTGACACTATTTTTTTTTGAGTTTTCTAACTTTTTACGAATGTTTTTTATTTTGAAAATTTATTTGGATGTTTTTGTTTGTTTTGGGGGACTAACCTAGGGCATCAGGGGCTCATTAATGATGACCTTTCCTACATTATACACACAGAGGCTTGTAGTTCACTTATTTTGTGACTCAATTACAACTTGTCTAGAGATGACCTGCAATATTTTTTGGGATTTTCAATGTTTTGACCTTGTTTTGATTTTGCTTGTTTTCTTGATTTTTTTATTTTTGTTATTTTCTAGATGTTTTCAATTTTTGATATTATTTTACAGTGATGGGATGTACAAGGATCCAATCCACTACTAGTTTTAGGAAGTTTCCCCTAGTTTGGGACAAGATTATGTTCATTAGGATAGATGGACATGAAGATGGTGTAACTTGGTCCAATACTTGATTAGTTATCAAGCCATGGTTGGATACATGATTTATTATGGGATTGATGAGGTGGATGCTTTAGATAGTGCTGATAGATAAAGATGCAGGTTTTATTCAAATGTAGAATTTGTTTACCAAGTTTTCACTACGGTGCTTGTCTTAGAAGTGCCACAAATTGGTTTCCACTTAGAGGACATTTGATTTCTCTTCACTGTTTTTCTTGCTTTTTTTGATTTTTTTGTTTTTTTAGCTTTTCCACTTGGGATATTATGATGCGCTCAAGTATAAAACCTTTTGAGATGGCTGCTATTCATAGGTTTGGCTAAATGTTCTCCTTCAAGAGTAGCCAAATGATATGCTCCTGAGCCATAGCTTGTTGTTATGATGAAAGGACCTAACTGGTTTGGTTCAAACTTTCCCTTTCCATCTCGATTAAGTTGGATCTTCTAATTTACTGTTAGTACTAAGTCACCAACTTGAAAGCTTTTCTTCTTGATCTTTTTTTTATAGCTTCGTTTGAGCCGATTTTGATAAATCTAGAGATGGTTTAATGCACTCAAATGTCTTTCATTTAGAAGCTCTAGCTCATTAAGTTTGGACACTCGATATTCCTCATTGCTGACCATGTCTTTCATGGATACTTGTAGTATTGGTATTTCAACTCTGATAGGTAGGATTGCTTTAGATCCATAGACCAAGAAAAAAGGTGTGGCACCCACGGGTGTGTGAATGCTAGTTTGGTAAGCCTATAAGGCTAGATTTAGCGACAAATGCCAATCGTGTCCGATGTCATTAACAATCTTTTTTAATATCTTTAGAATGGTTTTAATGGATGCTTCAACCTGACTATTTCCTTGGGGGTAGTATGGGGTCGAGAATTGGTGTTGGATAGAAAAAATTCAACAAACTTCATGAACATCTGGGTTCTTGGATGGGGTTTCGTTATCTGTTATGATGGTTTGCGAAATTCCATATCGGTATATGAAATAATTCAAGATAAAATTGGATATATGTTTCCATGTGATGTAGATTAGAGGAATAGCCTCTATCCACTTTGTAAAGTATTATGCCCATTGGATGAAGTGGGAGAGATCTTTCCTATCAAGTCTAGTCCCCATTATGAGAAAGGCCATGGTGTTGTTATAGGTTGCAGCTCCTATGCTGGTGCATAAACAAGATCAATGTGTTTTTGACATTGGCGACACTTCCTTGAGTAATAAATGGATTCCTATTCTATTGAGGGCCAATAATACCCTATTCTTAATAAATTTTGTATTAGATTAGGTCCACTAGCATGAGACCCACAAACACTTTCGTGCACTTCTTGTAAAGCGGTTTGTGCTTATTCCATGTTAAGACATTGAAGTGATGTACCATCTAGAATTCATTTATATAGGGTATCTCCTAAGATGGTGAATCAGGATTTTTTGTGGACAAAGGTTTTCTTTTGGTTTTTCGTTAAGTCAAGGGGTTTGATACCATGTTGGATATAGGAAAATGTATATTGGTACCAAGGTGAGTTAGGCCCAACAACATCACAAACAAGTTTTGATTCTAGGATATCAAATGTTGGTATAAGTAGTTGCTCCAAGAGGAATTCATATTTGGGAATGTTTTGGGGAATGTCAAGGAGTGAGCCTATTGTTGATTTTAGGAACCTATTCAAAGGTGATGATGATAAATTACTGCTTGAAACTATCCACTATTCTTTTGTATGGTGTTAGCTTGTCATCCTTCATCTAGTACTCATCATTTACCTACCTTATATCTAGCTAGGAGTCTCCATAGACCTGTAGTTCTTTTATCTTCCATTCTATATCCATTTTTAGTCCCGTGATGAGCGCTTCATATTCAAAAATATTGTTAGTACATAGAAAAGAAATCATGTAAGCCTTGGGTATACTATCTCCCTACGGTGTGAGAAATAGGATAATAGCCCCTGAGCCATGTTGAGTGTGGGACCCATCAAAGTATAAGGTCCAACAACTTGACTGATCAGTTAGAAGTGTGCTTTCATCTGGAAATTCTGACACTAGAGGCTGATGATCCTCCATAGGTGCATCCGCTAATTGATCTATTGTGACTTGTCCCTTTATAACTTTTATGTCAATGTATTTTATATCAAATTCACTAAGTATCATTACCCACTTAGTGATCCTCCCTGTTAGAGCTACCTTTGCCAATAGATACTTTAAGGGATCCACTTTAGATAATAGTTTTACTTTCTTGTTTAATATGTAGTGTCTCAACTTCTATGTCACAAAGATGATAGATAGACACGCTCTTTCTATGGGTGAATAGTTTAATTCATAGCCCACCAGTGTTTGGTTGATATAATATACTACCCTTTCCTTGTTATTGTCATCCAATTGCGCTAACAGAGCTCTTAATGCTGTCGATGTTGTAGATACATACAATATTATTGCCTTATCTTGAATTGGAGGCATTAGTACTAGAGGAGTGAGCAAATAATCCTTGACCTATTGGAAAGCCTAATCACATCTGTCATCCCATTTGAATGTTATGTCTTTATGTAACAAATGAGTGAATGGATGACACTTGTCTACTAATTGTGTGATGAATCTCCTGATGGATTATAGCTTACCTTGTAGACTTCTGAGCTTTTTTATTGTTTTTGGAGGAGGCATTTATAATATAGATTTTACCTTGGCAGGATCTACCTCGATGCCTCTTCTTGATACTATATAACCCAACAGTTTTCTAGATGCCATGTCGAATACACACTTCTTGGGATTGAGATGTAGGTTGTGTTCCTCTAGCCTATCAAATACCTTGGCTAGGTTAGCTAGATGATCTTTTCTTTTGATTTATTTCGTTAATATGTCGTCCACATAATCCTCCATGGTAATGTACAACATATCATGGAAGATGGTGGTCATTGTTCATTGGTAGGTTGCTCCTACATTCTTCAAACCAAATGGCATGAAATTCTAGCAAAAGGTTCCCCATGCATAGGTGAAAGTTGTTTTATGTTGGTCTTTGAGGGATATCTTTATTTGATTGTATCCAGATAAACCATTCATCAGTGAGAGCATTTCATGCTCTACAATTAAGTCTACAATCATGTCGATGCTGGGTATAGGGAAGTCATCCTTTGGGAATGCTTTGTTGAGATCCCTAAAGTCTATACATATCCTTGTAGATAGGGAAAAATCAGGTTTAAAGGTGTTGAAAACAATAAACTAATTAATCCTATCAAGCACCATGAAACACAAAATAGTATGGAAATGCGAATAAACAAAGGAAATGCAAACTGATTCTCAAACTAGACTTGATTGACCTCCATGGCTCTTCTCCACCTGCATGAGAATGCGAGATTTTGAAGGGTTGATAATGGAGGAATGTTGGATGCTCATTCCTATAGCACAACGACTTGACGATGAAAATGACAAATGGAGAGAATGATAGATAGAGATGGAATATTGATTTTGATAAAGTGAGGATGCTAGACGAATCAACCCCCTTAAATGGATTGTAAGAGGTCGTATTTATAGAGCCTTGATGTGGACAGAGAGAAGATTTGATAAGATTCGATAAGGATTTGATTTTTGACAAAAGAGGAAATACAACGAGATGAGATAAGATTTTAAAAAGATAGAAAGATTTTGATTTATTGTTTTAAAGGAAATAAATCTTGAAAAAGACGAGAGGGATAATTGATGAATTATCTAATTAAATAAATAAATTAGATACACATGAGTTCAGATTTTGGAAAGAAAGCGAGAATATCCTTTTTAGATTTTATTAATTAAATAAATATTTGATTTATTTAATTAATGTTAAATTTATGATTTCATTAATTAAATAATATAAATTATTTAATTAACATTAGAAGAATGAATAGAAATGATTTAATTAATTAAATAATATAAATTATTTAATTAACATTAGAGGAATGGATGGATTATGCATAAGAAGGGAATAAATGAAATTAGTCAAATAAATAAGATTTATTTAACTAATTAGATGATGACATGGGTACCTAGGGAAAAACATGCTACAAGATGTCTAAATGATGTAATGTCGGGACAGGGTATCATAAGAGGACATTTTTAGGTGTCTACATTTTGCCCCTCTTTGAGATGATGTTCGAGATGATGAGATTTGCGTCGAGTAACATCATTTCAAAGAAACTAAGCTATGGATAGAGGAAAATGGATGATGGTAGAAAGATAGGATGATGGAATGATGATGTGGGGAAAAGGATGGGACAATGATGTTATAAGAATAGGATGATGATGGAATGATGATGCCCCCTCGAGAGGATAGGCAGGTTGGACGAACACGGGTAGGCTCTCGAAATGAAAGGGGTGGGTCAAGAACGAAAGATGAAGGAATTGATAGAGGAAGTGAAAGATGCATTATGCTGCAATGAAAGTGAGCAACCATGATGTTTGATTTAGCACGAGATGTTATGCACCAAGGTATAAGGACCAAGGTGATGATGTGTCTCGTGCCCTAGCGTAATACCACCTTGTCTAGATACAAGATATGAATATTAGCTGGAATAAGTCAGATTTGATGCAAATTCAAGAAAAAAATGATAACACACACAAGCAATCAAGCAAGCATGCACAAATGATACAAAAAACAAACAAGGTATTGCCCCCGTCAAGCTGTAAACCGATGAGTAAGTGATTGATTGATTGATGATGATAGTGTTGTCATTGTGGGGAACAACATATCCCTAGATCAACACAAGGATGACTGATAATTGACTGATTGAATTTGATTGATTGGGTTTACAACAAGATTAGGATCAAGACCAAAGGATGTGATTGGATAATTTGGCAAGATTGATCGACTTGATTGGTATGGATTAAGGACTGACTTGCATTTGGATTATTGCTTGGATTTTTGTTGGCTATTTGATTTTTTTGGATTTTTGACATTTTATGATTTTTTTGGACTTTTGAAATGTTTTGATTTTTTAATTTTTGAAATGTTTTGATTTTTGGACTTTTTGAAATGTTTTGATTTTTGGACTTTTAAAATGTTTTAATTTTTTTTGGAATTTTGAAATGTTTTGATTTTTTTTGGACTTTTGAAATGTTTTGATTTTTTTTGGACTTTTGAAATGTTTTGAGGTGTCAAAGGATGAAAATTTGAGTAGCCTTTGTGCTAGATACCAATGACAAGGGAAAAAACCAAGTCTAGGTGCAAGGGTGGGTGATGGGATAAGGGATAAAAGGCTCATGATAGATAAATGGATGCTATGGATGTATGCATCATACAAGAGCAAGGATGTGATCTCCAAAGACTATGTCGCATAGGAATAACATGCCCCATTCTAGGTACAAGACTTAGGATTTTTATAGACAAAATGTATGACAACAAGATAATGACATGATTGGTTTAGATAGGATGAGGTATGCCAAGAGATACCCAAAACATGTTTCAACCTTTTGCCCCTATATCTTCATCAAGATCAAAAGGACAAGGGTGGATAAGTGGACTCAATATGATAGGTATGCATGATGGCTAAGATGGTTGGTAGGATGGAAATGATATGACATGAAAATGATAGGTTGGATAGATAAGACATTATGCCCCCAAGTGTAAGTGACATAGAAGATCAACCTACAAATGATGCCTGTTTGCCAGGTTTTCATCATGGTACTTATCCAGGGCGCTTATTTACTAGGTTTTCACTGTTGGACGAAGGAATTTCTCTTTACTTTTCTTTTTATTCTTTTTTTTTTGTTTTTTGTTTTTTTTTGTTTTTTTGTTTTTACTTTTTGGATAGGAGAAGGGGAATATGGATAGAAGGGACTCAAGTGTATAGTTCCATGAAAGGTGCTAGTCCCACTAGAGATGGATGTCATTGCATGGACCATGTCAAATGTCATTATTCTCATAGATGTTGGTAAGGGATGACATGAAAGGGAGATGGAGGAGGTAGATGATGGATTATGATGTGGATTATGGAGGAAAATAGTGGATTATGATGTGGTTTATGTAGGGAAGATATATGACTTATGCAAAAGATGACTGGGGAGGCTTAGCCAAAAGCATGGACCATAGGAAGGTGGGGGAGATATGTAGGATAATGAGTGAAGGGTGAGGAGACAGAGGTATGTGGAATTGTTGTGAAACGGAAGGGAGCCATGACCAATGGTTGCACACACTGTGATAAACATTGAAGATTTTGATGTGGACGAGGTGTAGGAAGCAATGGAGATGTTTGCTTAGGAGGTGGTGGACAAAGTGCTTTAGGTACCCACATAGACTTAGTATTTGTATGACTTTTATTTTTCTTGTGGGTTTTAGGAATTTGAGATTTTTGAATGGAATGTGCATTTTGGATGGGGGGGATGGTTGGGATTTTTGTGATGTGGATGCCTCGTTTGACTTGATTTCTTTTTTCTTAGGGACCCAAACCATTTTAGTTTTGTCCTTTACTTTTGGAGGTATGGGCTTATATAACTTTTTGAATGTATTTTGCTTTGAATTTTTGCATTGATGCCCTAAGGCATGAGGATTTTTAGGATTTTTGACTTTATGTGTAGAGGCATCCAAATTTTTATTTTGGAATCCCTTGGATTTGGTGGGATGAGTGGAAGCTTTATGTTTAGACAATGTGTGCATTGATTGGTCATGATTAAGATGTTTAGAGAATTTATGGGTAGATGGATAAGAGGATTGGATGGTAGGAATATTAGGTGTTGGGAGTAATGGTGGTAAAGTGGATGGAGGGATATTAGGATTTGGAAGAAATGGTGGCAAAGTTGATGGTGGAAAGTGTATGGTCACATGATTTTGACATTTGTAGGATGATGGAGGAGGGATGGAAATATATGTTTTAGGTGTATGATAGGCTTCATGATGGAAAGTGGACTTAGGAGGCATGGAGGAAGTACCAACATCTTGAGATTGGTGTCCTTGGGGCGTATGTCCAAGGCCATAAGAGCGTGAAGGGACTTTTACATGGATGGGCTCCAAAATACCTTGTTCATGAAGGTCTAAACCTTTACCTTGGTGGTTCATGTTTTGGAGTATGCAATAGACAACAGGACTGGATGTAGGTGGAACACTAGACACAAGTTCCTTATTGGATGGTGAAAATGAAGCAAGGGAAGATAATGGTTGTTGTTGTTCTAAGGAGGAACATTCATGAATGAGGGTGGAAAGACCAATAAGATATGATGGAGGAATTGCAATGGGGTCAATAGTGGGTGATGGGGGATCATTAGGATCTTGATTAGCATTTTGTTCACTTAGATCCAAGGTATTTGTTTGATCTTCTATGTGTGCTTGGGAGGCATATGTCTCATCAAGGGAAGTGGATGTTGATGGATCATGGATAGGACTAGGTGGAGGTGAATTTGGAATATCTTTCTCATGGATGGGTATAGGATCAAGTTGCTCATGGATAGGCTCTTCATCATTATGGATATCATCTTGATCATAAAAATGATATAGATTATGGATAGGTTGGATGAAGATGATTTTATCTTGATTAGGACTAGGGCTTAATGTTTCCACATTCTTGGGAGTAGACTCTTGATATAACTCTTGGGTTGCTTGAATGGAAGTGGAAGGTGATGACTCTTGAATAGGCTCGACATGTTCTAGATGGTCAACAACATAGGAGCATGACAAAGGGTGACTTGGACTTACGAGGGGAGACTCTTGAATTGGCTCAAGGGGTTTTGGATGACATGGTTGAATTGAAGGACTTGGCATGATGTTTGAAGACTCTTTTGTATGTTCACGTATATGTGTTAAATGACATGGAAATAATTGATTCCTTGCTTGTAGCCCTTGGGTCACATCCTTTATACGTGGATGGGTGGATTTAGGTAATGCCATCAATTTATTTTTTAAATATCTAAATGTAGGGCATTGATTTGATGGAGAATTAGATGATGATGGGGGTGATGAAGAGTTTGTTTGGTTAAAAGGTAAAGAGGCCAATGAATTAGGACTTGGATATGGTGGCTTATGGATAGGAATTTTATTGGATGGTTGTAAGGGTGCATGAACTAGATTGGTGTTCCCCTTGTCAAAGGTGATATTAAGACTTAAAGGCTCTTGATTTTGTAACCAAGGTGGACTTGGGATCCTATGTTCTTGTTGTGATATAGGTGGAAATTTTGATGTGACATTGTCATGATAGGTATATGTGCTAGGTTGGCATGATGATGAAGGTGACACATAGGATTGTGGTTGAATGTGTTGAGGTTGAAATGGTGTTTGGACTTGTTGTGATATTATTTTTTGTTGTAATGATGATTGAGGGGTTGTATAGGATAATGATTGTTGAGAGGTGGATTGGTATGGATAAGGGTTGACATTAGAAGATGTGTGATAGTTTTACGAAGGGGTAACATGATATGTGGAGGAATGAGGTTGTATGATGATATAGGTGACACATAGGATTGATGTGAAATTTGTTGATGTGGTGATTGGACTTGATGATGTGCTTGTTGGGTTTGACAAGTGGCCATGAGGTATTGGATTTGAGCTATGAGTTGTTGCATTTGAGGTGATTGGCTGGTTTGGAGTTCTTGGATCATGTCATGGAATCTGTGAATGAGTTTTTGGGGTAAAGGTGCTTGACTTGTTTTAGCCACGTGAAGCATGTGAACAAGCTCTTGTGCTATGTCTTCAAATGTTGGAATGGTGTAAAATGATGTTGATTGGATTAAATAGATGATGATGATTAGGATATGATATGGAATGACAAGATTGTATGATTTGGATGATGTGGCAAGTGTTTATTAGAAGTTTGACTTGGGCACTATCAAACACAATATATCACATGTAACTGCATGAACACACACACCAAATAGAATGATAATTTTTTCTTTGAAGATTAGATGTTATGATTAAGAAAACACTTGAATACACAACAACAAGCCTTATGACTAGTCAAGTGGGGTATGGCCAATTAGGTCTCAAGCTAGTTTGCACAAGGTTGACTAAGGAATGATTTGAAAGCAAAATTTTGCCAATAAGCCGGGAGAAAGGGGTAACCCACCCTTCACCTTCACTTCCCAAAGGTATAAAGTTCTTTGGGGCTTAGCTCAGAGTGACAATATTTCAACTCCCAAAGGAGCGTGTCTTTGGATTCACACTCTATTGAGGTCGTCCCTTGGAGGGGTGTGTGCTCCAAGCAGGCCTCTTAAGAAGGGTATGACAAAAGTGAACCAAGTGAGGTGTTTTGGAGGACACACACACTTGATTCACACTTGAAATGATTAATTTCCCTTAGATTAGAAATGAAATGTGTGTAAAAATGTTCAAGCACTTGTTCTTTTTAACCCCAAATCAAGATGTGTGATTGAAGACAAAATTCATTTTAAGCCCAATTTCAAATATGTGATCAAACAAGATTGATTTTATGCCCCAAATTGAAATGTGTTACAAGCAAGATTAAGAGATTAAGGATGGAATGTGTGCACCTGATTATTCGCTGTCCAATTTGATGTGTGTGACTAATGCCAACGTTGTTCCAACTCCTTAGATCCCTCCTTGAAGCTCGTCAAGACAAGAAGAAACACAAACTCGCAAGCCAAAGTGAGATTAAGTAAAAAAAAACATGCAATCTGTTAACAATCTAAACTAGATTAAAAATTAGAAATCTAAATTACTTTAAAAAGTTAAAAATCTAACTTAAATTAGAAATTAGGAATCAAACTAAATTAGAAAAATAAAACAAAAAACTAAACTAAATTTAGAAACTTAAATTAGAAACTAAACAAAATGAGAAAACTTAAAATCTAAATTAGTAATAATCTAACTTTAAAATTAAATCTAAAGGTTATATCTAAATTCAATTAGAAAGGTCTAAATTTAAATCTAAATTGAAAAAAAAAAGAAAAAAAATAAAATAGAAAAAGCTAAATCTAAATTAGAAAAATCTAATCTAAATTCTGAATTAGAAACATCTAAATCTAACTAAAATCTCAATCTAAACTAAAATTAAAAATCAAAAATCAAAAACTAAATTAATACTAAAACTAATCTAAGAAATCGCTGATCAAAGATTTTAGCCAAAACAACTATACAAATCTATAGAATGGCCGACCACAGGCTTTTGAAGGGTTTCGACCATGAGCCCGATGGAGTGCAGAGAGGTGAATGGGGATTGGTCGCCACCAACGGTGGCGATCTTTGGAGCATGGGTTTAGACTGTGATGGATGGAGGGCGAGTGGCGGTCGTGATAAAGGGGCGGCGATGAAAAAATTCATGCAACACTCATAAAGCTCGAATGTGATAAACTCAAACCGATTTCTAGTGCAGAGCAAAGAAATCGAAAACAAAGAGAGGAGATATGAGTCAGATTCGAAATGCAGCGAAGTCAAATCTGAATGCCTTGATTTTGATAACACTAAGATATTAACAATGATGGCAGTGGCATCACTTGAGTATTACCAAAAGGGTGAGAAGGCGTACACACAGGCTCCATGAACTCACTCTCCGGATGATATATTACATGAAGAACGTGGGCATGGCGATAACGAATTTGAAATGCGTTCATGCGATAAATGTGACAAAAGTGGGGGCACTTATAAGGAGTGATCAAAGTTCAAAGTCCATTTGATTCCAGTGGACATCTGGGATGATTGTGATGCAATGGTAATGGTGTATGGTCGAATGTTCAATGGGTGCCTAAGTAATGGTTGACGGTGACAAGGGAGGGTAGAGTGTTGTTAAGTGGAAAGAAAAGGAGATTGGGTGAGTGGGTATCAGGTGAACAAAGGAGGTAAGAGACAACAAGAAAGACAAGGTGGCAGAGTTGGTGAAAATCAGAGACTGTGGATTTGAAGTTGCAGGGTGCGTTCCTTAGGTAGTATGAAATTGACAGATGCGCATGATATGGTGGGAATTTTTGAATGCCTGGGTATGGTGATTGCTAGAGTGGTGGTCAATATGGAAAAAAAGAGCCTAAGTGTGTTGATAGTAGGGACAGGTATGGCAACCGTAATCGATATGGGGGAGATTGCTAGGAATGATTATGAAAACAAACAGGAGTATGATCGTTATGGCACCAAAGGTGATGGTTATATCAAGCGGTGGCTATGTATTCTAGAATAATCAAATAAGCAAGATAATAGCATGAAAATCAAAATTCCAAAATCCAAATTTTCCATGCAATTAATCTTCTGTATTTGCAAACACAAAGGTCAAAAGAGCTTTAATACTGCAATCAACCAACAAAACCTGTAAAAATCTACTTGCAAAACTTAATAGACGAGGGTTAGATAAAGATCAATTTTTATAAGAAAACCTACAAAAATATATGAGTAGATCTAGAGACGTCAGGTTCACCAAATGTAGATAGGGAAAAATCAGGTTTAAAGGTGTTGAAAACAACAAACTAATTAAATCCTATCAAGCACCATGAAGCACAAACTAGTATGGAAATGCGAATAAACAAAGGAAATGCAAACCGATTCTCAAACTAGACTTGATTGACCTCCATGGCTCTTCTCCACCTGCATGAGAATGCAATATTTTGAAGGGTTGATAATGGAGGAATGTTGGATGCTCATTCCTACAACATAACGACTTGACGATGAAAATGACAAATGGAGAGAATGATAGATAGAGATGGAAGATTGATTTTGACAGAGTGAGGATGCTAGACGAATCAACCCCCTTAAATGGATTGTAAGAGGTCGTATTTATAGAGTCTTGATGTGGACGGAGATAAGATTTGATAAGGATTTGATTTTTGACAAAAGAGGAAATACAACGAGATGAGATAAGATTTTAAAAAGATAGAAAGATTTTGATTTATTGTTTTAAGGAAATAAATCTTGAAAAAGACGAGAGGGATAATTGATGAATTATCTAAATAAATAAATAAATTAGATACACATGAGTTCAGATTTTGGAAAGAAAGCGAGAATATCCTTTTTAGATTTTATTAATTAAATAAATATTTGATTTATTTAATTAATGTTAAATTTATGATTTCATTAATTAAATAATATAAATTATTTAATTAACATTAGAAGAATGAATAGAAATGATTTAATTAATTAAATAATATAAATTATTTAATTAACATTAGAGGAATATAGGAAGGGAATAAATGAAATTAGTCAAATAAATAAGATTTATTTAACTAATTAGATGATGACATGGGTACCTAGGGAAAAACATGCTACAAGATGTCTAAATGATGTAATGTTGGGACAGGGTATCATAAGAGGACATTTTTAGGTGTCTACAATCCTTATGCCCCCAGTGGGCTTTGCTACTGGTACAAGATTAGATACCCATTTAGGATAGTCGATGGGTCTGATGAAGCCCATGTCTAATAGTTTTGGAGTTCTACTTTGACCAAGAGTGCTATTTGTGGATGCATCTTTCGTAGCTTTTGTTTGATGGGTTTAGCCCTTGGGAACACTTCTAGGCGATGTATTACTAATATTGGATCTAGCCCTAGCATATCTGCATATGTCCATGCAAAGTTGATTTTGCATTCATTGATGAATGCCACAAAGTCTACCTTTTCCTCTAGATCGAGGGAAGCTTTCTGAACCTTCAACCAGGAGTGCTGATTTTTTTGTAATAAGGAGATTGAATCCTCCATATTCAGGCACCTCAGAGAGGTTTTCACCCTCAGACGTGTCTTTTGTTTTTCTATTTTCTTGATATGATAAAGCCACATTGTGGTTTTCCTTAGGGGACCTCTTTTTGATTTTTAAAATTTTTATTTTATTTTTGCGACTAGAGGACATAATATCCCCTCTAAAATATGCTCTTTGATCAAGCTCCATTATAGATACCACCTTATGATCTCCTTGAGGTATATTTGTTCGAAGTCCCATGAACCCTGCAATAGCCTCATCATTTTGGAATGAGTCCAAAATAGGTGTATGATGTTGTTGGTCCCAGTCTATTAACTATGGGTATATCAAGGGTATTTTGTCATTGGTATCCACAAAGATTATGGAGGTTGTAACTAGGCTATGGATATCGGTTTTATCAAGGCTCCATAGGGTTTCTAGGTTATAATCACTAGAGGCACAAGAATACCATTCATATTCATTAGAATCCATTTCAATGTGGTCATCGTTAGATGTAGGTTCAATAGTGATGGTATTGATGTTAAGGTTTTCAAATATGTTTTGGATATACAAATAGTCGTCTAGATGTTCGCAATTATCTTATGTCTCAACAACAGTAGAAGGAAATCCCTCCTCATAAGAGGTGCTTTTGGTACTTGGAGTTATCACATCTAATGAACCATAACCTAGTCCAAGATTATTTGGGTGCCTTTCTATAATAACTGATTCTCTTCTACCTTGTCCATGTAAACCAAGGCTACCTTGTCTAGTGAACCCCATGTTTTTGACCATTTTATATCCTATACTATTTTGATCAATAGGAAGGGGAGGTAGTGGTTTTTCCCATCCTTCTTTGTAAATCCATGAAGATAGGTCTTCTTTGCACACTTCTTCATCTTACATGTCTCCCCACTTGGTGAAAATGGTGGGTTTGACTACCATTGTAACAACTTGGACATGTCTGATCTCTTCTAGTCCTCCATAAGTCTTTGGTGTTGGGGGAAGCATTTCAATGCAAAAGGATTGGTTGAAGTGGTATTCCCCACAACACTTTTCAAGTACTTGGATCTTCAGGTCGGATTTAGGTGGTTCAATTGATGAAGGTGCAGTAAAGGACAAAGGTAGTGATGTTGGGTCAACATATGAAAAAGACTGAAAGGATATATCATTGTTGGGTATTTGGAGAATCTTTTTGTATTTCTCTTCCAACTTGGCACAGTAATGAAAAGGTTCAGAGTCGGCATATATGGTAACTTCCTTATTATTATAAGGAAATTTCAAGCACTGATGGAATGTGGAAGGGACTGCTTTTAAGGCATGGATCCATGGTCATCCCAATAGAAGGTTGTAGGGAAGCTTGAGGTCTAGTACTTGACATGTTGTCTCTGCTATTGTTGGTCCTATCTGAACTGGAAGTCTGATTGTTACTTTTGAATTTATTTCCATATCATCATAAGCTTTGATGGTGATACTTTTATTTTTATCTATTATGTCATCAAAATATCCCAGCTGTTTCACTAATTTTAAGGTACAAATGTTTAAATCTGCATCATTATCTATTAGTACTCTCTTGACTTTGTGTTTATGGACACACACTTCTAGATAGAGAGCTTGATTGTGGAATGATCATTGTGGAAGGTCTTTCTTAGAAAATACCAAATGATTGGTGGAGGTGATATTTCCAACCATGGCTTGAAACTAATTGGCATTAAGGTTGTTTGGGACTGACGTTTCAACAAGAGCTTTTTCCAATATTTCCTTATGTGCTAGTGACAATTTTAAGAGCTCAAGGATGGAGTTTTTTTTAACTATTCCACAATGTTGTAGTCACTTGATGCATTACTTGTGGCTTTTACTTAGGGTGGGGCTCCTTGGATTGTAACTCTCCCCCTTCAGGTAGTTGCATTACACTTAGGATCTTTTCCTAGTATGGTTACCACATGGATGGTATGATCATCATGGGAGATGTTTCCTATGAGTTCGTCATAGGAAAAGTTTACTTTATGGTAATCCTGCCCTTTTCCCTTGTCATTTCCCTTGGAATGGCCGGGGATTGGATCCTTGTAGATTTTTAAATCTTTATTTCCAAGATGGGGTTCTATGTCGACCTCTCCTTTTTCGATTAAGTCTTGCACGATGTTCTTGAGCCTCATGAAATTGTTGGTGGTATGCCCCTTGATCTTGTGAAATTCACATTTGTCGTTCTCATTATACCAAGGGGGTTTGAAGTTTGGATCCTTATAGTTTTTTCTATCATTAATTTTGATGAGGTTTTTTTGGACCAACTTACGCATGATTACCTTAAGGGGTTCTCCCAGTGGGGTGTATTTCCTTCTAGGTTGGTCATATTGTCTTGGTGGTCTCCTTTCATTATCATGTCCTTGATTTTGTTGTTGGTTATTAGGTTGGTTGTTATAAGGATAATTGAGTTGATTGTTCTATGGATAATTGGGTTATTTGTTCGGTGTTTTGTTTGTAGTGTAGCTCTATTGTGTTGTTTGAACATGATTTTTTGGTATATTGGAAGGTTGTATGTTTTGTACAACCTTAGCATCGACCACTCCGTCATTGGTTACATTTTTGTTTTTGAGCCCATATCTTTGGTTTTTCATTTGAGGTAGAAGGTTGATCCTTAGGGTTGTAGAGTTTAATTACTCCCCTTTCAATGAGAGATCTTTCAATTATTAAACCTTTTTCAATAGTTTCCTCAAAGTTGCTAGGGCATAACACGGTGAGTTGATAATTGATGTTTGCGTGTACGTTTGAGATAAAGATGTCCACAAGTTGTTTCTATGGAATAGGCCATTTACATTTGCTTGCCTTGTGTCTCCATCTCTTTAGATATGAAGCAAATGATTCACCTTGAATTTGTTTGATTTTGTATAGATTAATGATTGTTATATCCTATTCTATGTTGTATGAGAAATGGTTGACAAATTTATCTAGTTCAACTCATTGAATGTTCTGATACTAGGTGGTGGATGAGAGAACCACTCGATAGCGGTCCCATCAAGACTTCATGGGAAAACCCTCATGGGGTAGTTATCATTTCATTATAGATCTATGCAAGATATTGAAAAATTTATGCATGTGCTCTATTAGATCCCCTCTTCCCCTATACTTGTCAAATTTTGGTATTTCAAAGCCTTTGGGAAAAGGTATTAGGGATAAGTTTTGATCAAAAGGATATGGAAAAATATCTTGTAGAGCATAGCTCTTACTTGGATTTATGATATCCTTTGGTTGATGGTTTGTAGTTGCACATTTATGTCATCGATTGGTGCACTTGCTTGAGGATTTTGTGTGTTGTAGCCTTGTCCTATGAAATTTGTTTGGTTAGAAATGAGACTTTGATGACCATGTTCTGTGTAAGGAAGATTAGGTCCTCGTGCGTTTTAGGCATGTTGAGTTTTTGGTACACCATGATATTGATTTTGAGGTATCCCTTGGTATTGATTGTGTTGAACTCCTTGATATTGATTTTGAGGGATACTATGATATTGCATTTGAGGTATACCTTGCTATTGTGACATAGGAGTGTGAGTTTTATTTTGTGGAATACCATGATGTTGTGTTTGAGGCGTACCTTGGCAATTCATTTTTGGTATCCCTTAGTGTTGTGGATTTTTTTGGGGAGTACCTTAGTAGTGCATTTGTGGTATGCCTTATTGTTTTTGTTGAGGAATACCTTGATGATGTGTTGGGGGTATACCTTGATGTTGTGTACCTTGGTAGTTTGTTTGGGGTACATTATGTTGTAGATTTTGAAGGATACCTTGGTAGTGCATTTTTGGTATGCCTTGTTGTCGTTGTTGAGGAATACCTTGATGATGCATTGGGGGTATATCTTGATGTTGTGTACCTTGGTAGTTCATTTGGGGTACATTATGTTGTCAATTTTTAAGGGTACCTTGGTGGTTTGTTTGGGGTAAACGTTAATTTTTTTGAAGGATACCTTGATAGTTCATTTGGGGTACACCTTGTTTTTGTGGATTTTGTTGAAGGGTACCTTGATAGTTCATTTGGGGTACACCTTATTGTTGTGGATTTTGTTGAAGGGTACCTTGATAGTTTGTTTGGGGTATTCCTTTTTGTTGTTAATTTTGTTGAAGCGTACCTTGATAGTTCATTTGGGGTACACATTGTTGTTGTGGATTTTGTTGAAGGGTACCTTGATAGTTCATTTGGGGTACACCTTGTTGTTGTGGATTTTGTTGAAGGGTACCTTGGTAGTTCGTTTGGGGTACACCTTGTTGTTGTGGATTTTATTGAAGGGTACCTTGGTAATTTGTTTGAGGTTCGCCTTGTTGTTGTGGATTTTGTTGAAGGGTACCTTGATAGTTCATTTGGGGTACACCTTGTTGTTGTGGATTTTGTTGAAGGGTACCTTGATAGTTCATTTGGGGTACACCTTGTTGTTGGGGATTTTGTTGTGATTGCCCTTGTTGATATTGTGTGTTATTTG
Source organism: Sequoia sempervirens (assembly GCA_007258455.2). NCBI lineage: Eukaryota > Viridiplantae > Streptophyta > Pinopsida > Cupressales > Cupressaceae > Sequoia > Sequoia sempervirens. The sequence continues at coordinate 136,296,635 of VDFB02358134.1, read as the reverse complement.
AAGGGTCAATATATGATGTTTTTTGTGGTATGTTTTGAGTCAAATTCCCTTGATATTATTGAGCTACCACTGCTTTCTCAAATTTTTATGGTTGCCTAAACAATGGGTTATCCATAGGTTGTGTTTTAGGTTGAGCATTGTTTTGTGAGAACAAGGGTGGTATGTTAGGATCCACCATTGGTTTCGGTATGTGTCTAACCACCATTTGATCTCCTAATGGATTTAGGTTAGGATCCCTAAGAATTTATACGTTGAAGTCTGTGGGTAGTTTGGCACCACTTTGTGCTAGTGTAAAGAAATATTGGTTTGTGTTTATCCCAAACATTTTGTCCATAAGTTTCTACATCTTAGGATTTTGGGAGTGTTCTAAGATTTTTTCATCCGTAAGTTCCTCATCACTATTATATTCTTTTATGATCATGTCCTTGGGATTTGGAAGTTGATTTTGACTATCAATCATGTTTTGGTGTCTAAGGAGTACTCCTCATTACTAGGTGGTTGATTTTGTGTTGCTTTACATGTGGGTTCTATTTGAGGAGTTGTAAGGTCATTTGGATTGTAACCCCATGATTGGGGCTCCTAATTAGTGGTATTTGTCTTAGGTGCACTAGAAATACTCTTGTCGGCTTCCATCCTTTTCCTGTGTTGAGATCTCATTGTTGTCATAAACAAGCTCAAGACTTAGGTAAATTTTGTGATCACTAACTATGAAATGGGATGGTGTTTTGTTTTTGGGATTTTTGCTAAAAATGATGTGTGGAGATGATGTGTGAAAAACATTTTGGTCAAATATTTGTTGATGGTTTTCTATGGATTGTATGTTTTATGCTCAATTTGTACTCTAAAGTATGAGTGATTTTTGTGGATGTTTTGAGATGATGCTAATTTTGGGAAACAAAGTGTACAAGCCTTGGAATGATATTTTTCTCTATTTTTTTGGAGGATATATTGATAATCTACTTGAACTAGCCTTGAGGTTGGAAGAAAATGTTAATATCTTAGAAAAATGGGAGCAAGAGGATAATCCAAGTTTTTGTGTTTTGGTATGTGCCTAAAAAACTAGGTGATGTTTTGCTTTGCTAAATGGGTATGGAAAGATGGTTGATATGACTTGGTGTAGGTCTGATTTTTTTGTTTTAAAGGATGGAATATTAAGAAATTTTGGATTAATTATGATTTACACCAGAAAATAGGACAAAAGTGGTTTCTTTTTAGGACAATAGTGGTTATCTTCAAGACAACTACGGTTAAAACTTATGACGACAACAGTCAAAATATGAGCAATAGCGGTCTTTGTTTCAAGTTGTGACTGGTAAACAGAGAAGAAAATAGTGACCACTTTGAAAAAAGTGACAATTTCTAGGATAGAAGCGGTTGATTTTTTAGAACGATTGCGGCAGGTTTATCAAGAGTGGTCTCTGTTTCAATTTTTTTGACTGGTGCAACAATGAGCACAATAGTGAGATTTTTTATAGAAGCAACACTGTTTAAAACATTAGCGGTAAAATTTTAGGATGAAAACAACCAAAATGTAGTACAGTAGCGGCAAAGTTCAGGATAGAAGCGACAAGAATGTCAATAGTGGCCCTGTTTCCATATTTTCCAATTTTGTTTAACAATAATTTGTTGAACAAGTTTGTAATTTTGAGACGTTTGGTTTGATTTGATTGTTTTGAGAATATTTTCTAAGATTTGGCAAGTGATAAAGCACACCAATCAAATTTTATAAAACTGGCTGTAATGTTTTGATGATAAGGGACCTAAATCAACCCATGTTTAAACTGGTAACAACATTGAAACATATCAAGCAATATTATCCCTAAGGTCAAATTGGCCAATGGTAAGACTTTCAGGCCCACAACTTGGAAGCTCCTTTTAAGTAAGGGTAGGGACACCCAAAGGGATGCATACGCTTAAGTATTTCAAGAATAAACAGATAGGGTCCTCCTGGAATGGAAGGATAACCCTAATCACCCTCTCCCTGGAAAGCTACAAGTAGCTTATACTAAGTTGGGGATTTTTGCCTCAATTCAAGGGAATTCATATGGTGAGTAAAGTATCTTCATGGTACGGTATGCATCCCTTGCACCAAATCGTGTCACCAAGGAATATCTCAATCAATAAGGTGGGAAAAACTACTTTAAAGCTCTCAGTCACTGCTCAGGGGACTCAACACCCAGCTAATGTCCAACAAGCTACTTAAAGCTTTAACCGCTCCTACTAGGGGCTCTATATACCCGAAGGTACCTCCCCATTCTGAACAACACTATCGACCAAGTAATTACCGGTTAGATCTTGGTGTTTAGCCTTGATCAATTTATATAGTGGCCTAAGTGAAAAATTGCTTTGAGTTACCTTGAGTTCCCTAGTGCGGGATGTATCTCAAGTCAGGCCCAATCTAAAGGTAATGCTTTGAAAAATAAATGAATGTGAAACCAAAAGTGCATTTCATCACTCAAGATCATCAAGAGCCATGAGGGGAGAGGATACACACTTAGTTTTCCAAACATAGTGACACGATAGACAATTCATAGCTGTTTGTTTTTAAGCCCAAAAAGTGAAATGTGTATAGATAGAAATTCCTTTTTTTTTAGGTACACCAATTTCAAAACATTTGAGACTTCAAGCAAGATATATCACTTTCCAAATCAGAAAAAACTTGTTTAATTTTATAGAACCAAGTTGAATATTTCTAGTTGTGTTGCTTGTATTAATAGCATCAACAAATGAAACTACATTCGTTTTAACAACGCCAAAATGAAAACATTTGATTTTAGGAGTACTAAAAAAATGTGAGATTTTCTTGTTCAATTTTATGAGCACTAAAATGAAAATGCGAGATTTGCTTGTTCAATTTTATGAGCACCAAATGAAAGTGTGATTTTCCTTGTTCAATTTTATGAGCACCAAACAAAATATGAGATTTTCTTTGTTCAATTTTATGAGCACCAAATGAAATGAGAGATTTAGTTTTAGGAGCACCAAAATGAAATGTGTTTTAACTAAACAATGTTTTAAAATTGAAATGGCCTTGGATCGTTCGCCAAATCTACAAAGTGTTAGTTGTTCTTGTTCTTGCAAGGGATGCACCAACAATGTTAGAAACTTCCCAAACACAACCAAAAATCAATAATTAGGGTTAGGAAAATTGAGAAATAAAAAATAAATTTGCAGATTGAAACAAAACAATAGCGGATCTATTTAGGACAGTTGTAGACTTTTTCTTTGGAACAATAGTGGCCAAATCAGACGATAGCGGTCAAGAAAAGTACAACCGTGGACCTATTTAGGACAATAGTGGCCTTGTAAAGTCAACTTTTGTTAGAAACCTATAAAACAAAATAGACAATAGCGGTTAAAATGATAATAATGCACCTATTTAGTATGATAGTGGTTGCATTTAGTACGACCGTGGTAAAATTGTGAAAACGACCACGTGAAAATTTAGGAACTTTTGTTTTTCAATTTTCAATAGCATTTCTTGCAAAAGACATTAGCATTCTGAAACCTTTAACTACTCACAAAACTTGCCAAAAGATAAGTGTTAAGGACCTAGGTCCCACCGGGCGTGCCAATTAATGTAAGGGGGAAATATAGCATAGGAAAACAATAATGAATCAAAATGAATCAATTCAAACAAGATAAAATTCCAAACCCATACTCATGAAATGAAAAATGTAAATCCATGAATTCAAACAAATAAGCAACTAAGAAACTTAAATGAATCCAAAACAAAACAAGTCTTACCATACCATGTCAAAGTTGTATTCATATTGATGTTGGATTGCATTTGAATCAATACAAAGCCTCCATTTGTTGTTTGCAAAAGCTTCAAAGTGTGTTAATGGTGATCAAAGATGTGTGTAAAAGCTCTCAAGAACTCGAATGTCAATTCAACATGACTTTGTTTGCATAAACTCTATAGATTCTCTAATCGTTTTTAAGAATGAAGAGGGTTGTTATATAGATTTCATGTTTTGAGATGAACGATCGAGATTCAATTGTAAAAGATCCTGATCAATGGTTGAGAACCATTGAGAGAAAATAGATTGGAATGATTAGTGGAATTAGATTGGACTAATTGTGGGGATTGAAGAAATCAGGTTGAGTGGTTAGTGGGATTGAGGAATAGATTGAGTGGTTAGTGGGATTGGAAAATAGATGAGTTAGTCCATCGATTAGAGTGAGAAATCAGTGGTAATGATTTGCTCAATCACAAGAGGGGTGAGGATAATTAATTAATTGAATAATTAATTAATATTTAGAAACAAACGTGCAAGTCATGTTTGACTTTAACAAATAAGGTTGTATTTGTTTGTTGACTATGTTGAATAATTAATTTAATTATTCATTTTAGAGAGGGGGAAGTGACTTAATTAAATTATTAAATGATAACAATTTAATTGATTTAGATTAATAGGGTATATTAGTGATATAATTAAATAATTTATGTTTATTTAATTAATCAAGAAGAATAAAGTTAAATTAGGTGATGATATAGTGAATTAATTAAATAATTAAATATTATTCAATTAATAGAGGAAAATAGGGTTAATGATGTGAAATGTAATTAGATTAATGATAATGATGTTGATAATGGAAAATGTCATTCAAGATGTGCGATATGTGTTAGGTCATTTTTACATGTCTACACCGTCATGAACCAACTTTTGCAAAATGTCACCTCACTTCAACAACAAATTTCAACCTTGAACCAAAACCAAAATGGACAACCATCACAATATATCAAAAGGAGCCCATTGTCATTTGAAATATTGAAAGAAGAAATGCCACAAAACATTGAGATACCCCGATTTGATAGGTACAATGGTAAAGGGGACCCTAACAATCACATATCGACATACACAATCTTATGTAGTGACTTCATTTTTGAAGATAAGCTCTTGGCTAACCTCTTCCATAGTCCATTGAAGGAAATAGATTTGGAATGGTTTTGTTCATTTCCATATAATTTAATCCACTCATTTAATGAGCTTGTTGATGCTTTTATAAATCATTTCCAAGTCAACATTAGTCCTAAGATCATCATAACTGATTTAATGAGATGCAATCAAAGACAAGGTGAAAAAGTTACAGATTTCATAAGCCACTATCATTTGATATTATCACAAGTTAGTTTAACTCTTCCTGATATAGATATCCAAAGAATGTTCATAGAAAACCTATAAACTGATATAAAGGATAGAGTCTTATTGATGAAATTCCCATCCTTCATATATTTTTGTATGAATCTTCATGACTATCAGAATTCAATTAGCAAGTATGAGGAGGCATCTTCATAATCTCATACTAAGAAATCTGAACCTGAACATCAAAAAAACTATCAACCATTCAAAAAGCAATTTTTTTTTATCAAGTTTCATACACCTCAAACAACCAGCCACATTGAACCTCAAGTCGCTGCCATAAGTTCAACCCCATACCAATTTAGAGAAAAATATAGATAATTACCCCGCTACCTAATTCCCTCCATTCGTTCATGTTGCAAATTTTGAATAAGAATCAAATTTGATTGCCTCCTGTTAGACCAACGGACACAACCAAACCTTTACCTCCAAATTACAGTCCAAATTTCATTTTGTTAATATCATCACACAAGTGGACATGATACAAAATGATGCATGTGTCCTCATTAATTCTAATCACATTCAATTGGGTGGTGTTAATGACCAAGGGAATAAGTTTGTTGCCCTGCCTAACCAAAACTTGCAATTTTTTTACCAATCCTATGCCTAATCATTCAACCAACTTTGTGAAAGCTTGTGATGTTAAGAATGATGTGATGAATATTGACAATATTGATGATATGAGTGATGACATGAATGATGATAAGACTGATGATAACGATAATGAAGAGAGGGAAGTAGATATCATGGTTTTTTTAATAGATTTTCAACCTCATAAGGGTCAAACCAATGAGTTACTCGACATTGCTTTCACCAATAGTGATGCACTTAGACATGCACCTGATGGTCCTCTCTACATTACTAGTTATATCAATGAAAAACATGTACAAGGAATAATCATTGATCCCACGTGTGTAGAGAATGTGATCACTGAGGAGTTCCTATTTGTGCAAGAGCTTTATCAAGATTCATATGAACAATTGAAAGCATGGATAAAAACTCATAATGGTGTTGCTTTCCCTACGATAGGTTCAATCACTCTTCCTCTAAAAATTGGACCAAAGAAATTAGATGTCTCATTCTCCATCATCTTGTTGTCAGACCAAATTCATGTGAAGCTAGGCTACCCATGGTTATGCTCCATGAATTACATCCCGTCAGTTATTCATGAGTGCATAAAGTTCCCCTTGGAAAATGAGATATATAGTGTATCATAGTGGGTTTAATCCTTTGTCTTCCTGTGGGAATTTTTCATTATATTTATTTTGGCCTCAACCTATGGAACCTATAAAGCCTCGTGAAGATTTATTTTTCAAGTCATATCAAATATTCAAGGAAAAGCGCATAGCAGAGTTATCTCTTAGCAAATATTCTTGAGAATAATAGGTCCATGGTTGTTCATCTTTCCTCGCCCATTATGGATGAACCTATGCATCAAGCTAAGACCCTTTCAAGTAATCGAGGTAAATATATTGCAATTCCCCCACCCATATCCTATAAGAGACAAAGAGACAATAAAATTATTCATTTTGTGCCACCAAAGATAAAACAAGTGTATAGACCCAAAGAGATAATGGTTTCCCAACCCCTGGTGGTTCCTTCAATTCCTCCCTTAAGGGAAGAAAAGAAACCAATGGTTGAAAAAATTTCTCCTACCCCATCACAAATTTAAAATCATGCAAGAAGAAATTGAAATGTTAAAGAGCTTAAGTGTAGACGTTGCTATTTCTCACCAATTGGAAGAAAAGAACAAAAAAATGCATGATAATCCAACACCTATGGGAACAAATCAAGAGAAATTACAACTCTCACCAAAACAAGAAATAAAACCAAAATAAGAAATGAAATAAGAAAATTCAATTGCAATTGTCATAAAACCTCCTATTGTGATTAATTTGGATGATGATGATGAGATTGCTAAATTGATGAGGAGGTACATAATGAGCTTAATGTTTTATTTTCAAAGCAAACAAATTGGTATGGGGAAATTATGATGCTCTTCTTGATAAGAGTGACCCACCACGTGTTGCACCTAGAGATGCTCCTAGTACGACACTTGTTGTAGTCCCTTTAGCTAGTTATCCACCTTCCATTTATGATGAGCAAGATTGGGATGTGGATGAATTGCTCTAGGTCGGCTCACATTGTAGTACTTTTCTATGTTTAATTGTTTCATGCATTCTTTGTGTTTTCTTCCACGTGATGTAATCTCCCATGTTGTGCTACTTGGTGTGACTTTATGTTTGTGAGTTTTCTTTAGATGACCCTTGTTGCTCTGTTGGCACAAGGATACAAAGAAAATGAATCTATTGTGACATTCCTCTATTTGTATCTTCATTCTTCTATATGTCATGAACTTTGTCTTCCCTTTTTTATGTCGTGTTTTCCTTTTAGGGATGATCCAAAGCATTGAGACATTTAGGTATCTTCCATGTTGACCCAAAAGTTTCTTTGTCTCCTCTCTTTATGTGTCATTCCTCCTTTGTGTTCTTTGTTCCACGAGTATTTGGGGAATTATGTCTGTTCCAAGGTCTATTATATCATTGTAGCAAAGATATATATTGAATCCAGATTTGTGGATCCCTTTGTATTCATTTCTATTTTCGTTTGTCACATTATATTTGGGGGAAACCCATTCTCATGATGTTGCTTTATTTGGAAACATATCATTGGCATAGGGATTTTTGAATAAGCTCTTGTGATCTTTTATTGCATGAAATTTATCATTTCTCTACTTTAAAGTAATTGCTCATAGTATAGTGTTTTGCAATTTCTTTAAAGTGGCGCATACATTGGCATTATTTTGCTTCACTTTGTTCACAAGGGTTGGACTTAGTGGTGTGTTGACATTGACATTTGACATTTTCTTTGCTTCACTTTGTTCATAGGCGTTGAAATCAACGTAGCATTGGAATATCATTTTTTAGCACTTTATCAAGGTTATCAAGGAGTATAACTCTTGGTATGGCTATGGGTAGACACCTAGTGAAAATGGTCCTCACTAGACCTTTTTTGTTTCTCATTTTGCTACCCTATCCCAGGGGCTCACCTAGTGAAAATGGTCCTCACTAGCCCATGTTGCCTTCCTATTTGTGATTCACCTAGAAAATATTGGAATTTTCTATTGTGTGTCATGAACACCTTTTGTATGGGTCCTAGCATAATACAACTTGTTAGACCATACCCTTCTTTCACATTCCATGTTGACATTGTATGTTAGTGTGTGTTGTCTTGATGCATATCATACATGTGTGTGTTCCTTTGTGTTCATGTTGGTTTGCCATGGGATCTTGGATCCTAGGGGTTTGATGTCCTCCCTCGATCCTTGGTCATCCAATCTCTTCAACATTTGGACAATCAAACCCCTCTTGATATATTTTCTACTTTAGTGTGAGCTTTAGCGTAAGTTCATACTCTCACTAAAGTGGGAGCTAAATATACCATCGTAAATTGTCACCCATGACACTTTCACCTTATGTTTTCCCACCTTAAATTATTTGACCTAATTAAGTATTTAATTTCCTAAATTATGCATTCTATGGCTCATTTTTGACAATTTCTAAGGAATTGCAACCGAGAATCAATTACATCTGTTTAAGACCTTGACCTTGACACCTAAAATCCAAAAAAATATGGCAAGGACACTCACTCCATGGGTGTGATTTTTCCCCTATTTTGGCTCCAAATTCAAATATGTCCGTGTCAATAATTTAATATTTGCAATTCAATTGTCTAAAGTTGGCTATCAAGATTTAATTTTTGAGAAATTGAATAAATGCCTATAAATACCTAGTTAGTGCATCATTTCAAATCTATCTAGCACTAAGTAAGAGATTATTGGAAAACTTCTGATCAAGAGCATTATTGAGAAATTCAAGATTAACATTTCAAGATTGTAACATCATGTCCAATTCTATGTGAGTTTGTGTGTTCATGTTATTATTATTCTGTGAAGGATAACACTTTTGTAAGTCTTTGAAGCATTGACACATTTAAGCATTCAAGCAATCAAGCAAGCAAGATCAAGACCTTGAAGTGATGTGCATGACTTCAGTCCTTCAAGGAAGCCATTAAAGGGTGGTGAGTTGCAACACTTTGTTGATTCACCATTCCTTCCTATCATTTATCTATTTATAATTGACATTGCCATTGTGGAAGTGGAAACACTTACATAGGGTTTGATTGACACAAGCCCTTACAATGGCCCAACATTTATTCTCTTTGTGAATGTGTAGATTTCAAGTTGAATAATATTGAAGAGGTGTTGAAGATAAATTATTTATTTTTGTAATTTTTGTCATACCACTTGTCAAATCATAGAAACTCAGTTACAAAAATATAAGAAAGTGCTTCGACAAATTTGAAGGCAAGATTCTGAAGCTTAGATCTGAGATCAAAGGACCCCAAAATAGATTCAAAAAATCTCACAAGGAGACTCATGCCCTGGGCATCTAAGTCCTCCATTTTTGGCCCCAAATTTGAATCATAGGTGCACAGAGTCTTGCTCTGCTCATTTCTATTTTTTGAATTTGTTAGTGAACTTCTGTACTTTTTATATTTGCATCAGAACAACAAATTTCATTGTTAGCTTAATTAGATAATTTCATTTCATCATTAGGAAATTTATAGCTTTGGTTAAGGGTTGGTTGAATCACCTATCAGGCTGTAAGTTAATCTCATACCCTGTCCAAATCCATCAAACCTTCATTCCATCCTTACATTACAATCCATTTCATCCCCACACAAATACCCCCTATTTCAATGAAACATTTGGGAAAGGTGTCAAACCCTAAGGAAAAAACCCAAAGGGTTCCCTTTCACACCATTTCAAAGGGTTGAGGTAGTGAGGGTTCGATGATTTTGGACAAGGTATAAGACTAACTTACAAATCAAAAGGTGAGTCAACTTGCTTTTGACTAAACTTAGAATGGATTTTGGAATGAAATATAACTATCCAGTACAATCTGTAAAAATGGCTCTCCAATGGGAAAAAAATGGATGCCCAACGATAACTATCCTGACACAGACATGCGCTACTGTGGGCCTTTTGGCTATGGTAGGCAGACGTCTAGGCTGAATGGGCCTATGTAGTATGGTATTCATAATAAAAAAGTCCTCATTCATATTTTGTCAGGCATAGATTCAACAAGCCCAACTAGGTGCCATTTCGTCCTCGAAGATATTTGCTTCGGGAGAAGCAACCACATATTGATATATGTGAAGAAGATACACCATATAATGTGCAAAGGGAGAGAAGAGGAGGTTTTCCATGTTTCTATAAGGAAGATTCACAATTTCTAAATAGGCGTTATAAGGAGGCAGATGCTAATTTTAGGTCAGCTAATCAAGAAAGGAAACAAACTTATCATGCAAGGCAACAATCTCAGAGACAATATGCAAAAGTGGTCTCTAATCATCAAAACAACAAAGCATTCAATGGAAATAATAAGAGAGGTCCCTTCAATCCAAATGAGAAATCACAATAGATAGGAGATGGTAAGGCAAGGGTTTCTAATCTGCAAGATAAAGCAAATTAGCTTAAAAGGAATCAATGGAATTTCCAGGAGCCACAAAAAGCTGAACCTCAAGCAATGAATGAGCAAAAGGGGGAAACTCAACATGCAGAGCAAGCAACTAAATAGGTGGGTCATGTAGAAAAAGAAGCTGAACATGTGTGGAAGCATCAAGGACCTGAGGGGCAAAAGGGGTTTTCTAGTGGCAACAAAGCGTTACAAGGACAAAATATTTGCTTGCAAAGGAAAAATGAAAAACCCATTGCCGGTCAACAAAGGATAATGCCAAAGGCCAATACCAACTCAAAGAGCCAAAGAAAAGCTAAGAAGAAAGAAAAGAAAGATCAGAAGAAGAAATCGACCTTGCAATGGAAGCATAAAGAGAAACAACTTCGGTTGGGGCAAAAAGATTTGGAAGGAGGTAAACAAAAAGTAAGTCAGTTACACAAGTTTGTGTTGATTACCTTCTCTGAAGATATGTTAGATCCACAAATTCAGGACCTGCGAAATCGAGCCTTGATATGCAAGTTTTGGCATCTTTCCCTCGAAATAGATAAGTTGCAGGATTTGATTTTTGATGAATGGGAAGAGGTTAGTAAAGTTTTTTATCTTGATAGAGAGAGGAATTTTTATTGTGATATTTCAAGAAAAAGTACAGAGAGATGCTATATATAAAGTTAAATCATGGGTTTATCAAGGATCTAGGTTATTCTTGTAACCCTGGACTCCTAATTTTAAACCAAAGCAACTAGAGATTAAATTTGTTCCCTCATGGATTCAATTAAAGGATCTCGCTCTGGAATACAGAGAGTTAATGCTAATAGAAGCTATGGCGAATAGGATAGGGATTTTTCTTAGACATGATAAATATTTCTTTAAAAATCCTTCAAATCCGGTTAAAGCTTGTGTCTTATCAGATGTTACAAAGGAGATTCTAGATCACATTATTTTAAATTCAAAATATGGGGAGCGGATCCAAAAGATTACAGTTGAATCGCCATAGAATGCATGTTTTAAATGCCATGATCTTGGTCATTCAAGCTCTGCTTGTCACTTGGTGGAAGATGTTAATTTGGAGCCTTTGTTGGTTGAAAGATGGGTGAATGGGGAAAATAAGTAGATTCTGTCAACATCTAGAGGAGAAAATGATAAGAAAAAATTGAGTGACGCCTTCTCAAGGGTTTTAGCAAAAGGAAGGTTCTCCTATTGCAATTGTTCAAGATATATCTGGAAAGAAAAAGTGCAATCAATTATCTTCTTTAAAGGGAGATAGTATGAAGATTCTCATTGACTCGATTGTACAAGGTATCTTATTTTCTCTCTCAAATAATTAGGTTATTTCACTAAGTAAGAATCTTGAAGGAGTGTTTTCGCTTTCAATAAATGAGGAAATGAAGCGAAAACTGTGGTTTTCCCTGGGTAATGGTTTTGTAAATGGTTTGATCTATACACTCCCACATTGCGTGCTACTTCATCTCTTCAAGTGGATACTGTAGTAAAACACTAGATGTATGAAGATTTGCCTCCAATTGATTCACAAGATGCTGATAACCGATTGGACAACTTTGAAGAGTTGGAATATTTTGTTAACGAGATTCTCTGTTCAGTTGGCTACAAGTTGATTGAAGAAATTGCAAAAGAGGCACTAATTGAGGAGGATAGTTTCACCTCCAAAATAGTAGGGGAAGATGCTACACAAATGGGGATTACCAATTTTTAGTCTTTGGAAGACCCATTTGCAGAGAACAAAAGGTCTCTTATGAATATGGATATAGATAATGAGTAGGTGTTGTTGCAGAAGGGAGATGAGGATATACAATAGAATGAAGAATGCATGAAAATAGATAGTGTAGAAGATAACAAGTCTATTAATGGTTTTGATTACACTCAGATGCTATTTATCTCTCAGATGCCAAGTATAAAACCTGGGATGGTTAGAACTACAAGAAAGCGTGGAAGGAAATCACATGCCACTAAAATGAATGAAGAAATAATTGTTGGTGTGCAAACCACTTTAGACACTAATCTATTATTATCTACAAACAAGCGCCCGATGAGAGAATGTTGCTCTCCCCGACCTCAATGAAGATAGTTTCATGGAATGTTAGGGGTGTCAATTCCCCTAACAAAAAAGCTCAAATCAAGCAACAAATAGATGTTTATGGAGTGGATGTGGTAGTATTGCAAGAAACAAAAACTTTAGAGTCAGCATATGAACTATCAATTTAAAAATGGAAATATTGGAATTCTACACATTCTCCTGCACAAGGTGCTTTAGGGGGACTCATAACGTTATGGAACCCAAAATTAGTAGTAGTAGAACTGATTCAAAATGAAAAGAGTTGGCAAATTTTGAAAATATGAAATTTTGATCTATAGTTTTGGTTGGTAAATGTATATGTTCCAACTGCTACAGGGGAAAAAAAGTAGCTTTGGGAGGTTATTACTAACATATTGGATGGGATAAAAGATAAAAAAGTCATATTAGCTAGGGATTTTAATGCTATCACTAATTTGAAGGAGAAGAAATGTGGTATTCTACCACCTCAAAGGGTAATGGAAGATTTTGCAACTTTTATTAAGGATAATGCTATAATGGATATCATGCCACAAATGGTAGTTTTACGTGGACAAATCAAAGAAAAGGTTTTTTACAAATTTTAGAAAGACTAGACAGATTATTAGCCTTTCCAAATTGGTTTACTCATAAGCAGAATTTGTCTTCTCAAATCCTGCCATTCTCAGGTTCAGACCACTTTTCCATTGATCTCAACATTGAAGGTGATAATCTAAAGGCTAAAGGTAAATCTACTTTTAAGTTTCAAAAGATGCGGTTCAGGCACCCCCAGTTTTTAGAGTTGTTGCATCAATGGTGGATAAGTGTGCCTTTTATAAGAGGCTCACGTATGTTTCAATTAAGTAGAAAGTTAAGTCATATCAAGACACAGATTATGCATTGGAACAAACACGTTTTTAAAAACATATTCCAAGAAAAGGAAAGGGTGTTTAAGCAGTTATCAGAGATTAATGAGCTTATAATACAAAATGGGCTAGATGAAATGACTCATGAACAACAAAAGGGTTTGCAAGTAGAAAAGGTTGAGCTGATAGCAAAAGAGGAAATTTATTGGAGGGAAAAATCTAGAGAATTGTGGCTAAGAGAAGGGCATAAAAACAAAAAATTCTTCCATGTTTCAACTTAGATAAAGAAATCATTAAATTTTGTGTTTTCCATTTAGTCTTCATTAACAGGAGAAGTGTTATCAAAAGAGGAAGAAATACAGGAAGAAGGTGTAAGATTCTTTTTGAAGCTATTATCGACACCAGAAAGTAAGTCAAATACTGCAATTAAGGATGGTGAGGAATTGCTTGAGAATATTCCTAAGTTAATCCAAAAAGAGAAGAATGATAAGTTATTGCAACCTTTTACCCTTGATGAGATTAAGAAGGTTGTATTTTCATTATCACCTGATAAGGCCCCAAGACCTGATGGGTTTACTGTCTTATTTTTTCAAAAGTGTTGGGATTTTGTTGGGTTTGATGTTTTACTAGCACTAGAGGAATCCAGGAAAACATGCACCATGCTCAAGCAATTTAACACAACTCACATTGCAGTTATTCCAAAAGTAAAAGAACCAAAATATTTTGCATATTTCAGGCCAATATACTTATGTAACACCGTATACAAGATCTTCACTAAGGCTATTTATCTCAGAATTCAGCCTCTAATATCAAAAGTAATATCTCATGAACAGGGAGGTTTTGTTCCTGGAAGAGAGACTCCTAAAGGGGTAATAATAGCCCATGAAGTGTTGCATTCCATTAAATCTAATAATTTGTCTTCTTTCATAATTAAGTTGGATATGATGAAGGATTATGAAAGAGTAGATTGGGATTTCTTGATTTAGGTTCTTCAAAAGTTTGGTTTTTCTTCTAAATGTTGCAAATGGATTCACTCGTGCTTATTAGGGGATAAATTCTCAGTAATTATCAATGGGATTGCAGTTGTTTTTTTTAGTTCTACTCAATGGGTGAGGCAAGGAGACCCTCTATCTCTAGTTCTATTTATCACAATGGAAGAGGGGCTGAGTAGAACAATAAAAATAGTTCATAGTCAGGGATTATGGTAGGGAGTATCCATTCCAAATACAAGGATTGTAGCAACACAGTCTTTATTTGCAAACAGTACCCTCTTATTTGGAAAATCCTCTTTGTTAGAGGCGAAAAAAGTCAAACAGGTGCTTGAGAAATATTGCTCTACTTTGGGTCAAAAAGTAAATGCCTCTAAGTCCAAAATTTACATTTTTAATACAAAGCCATCTATTTCAAAGAGGTTGGTAAACTTGTTGGGTTTCCAAGCACCAGAGCTTCCTTGTGCATATCTAGGTATTCTTTTTTTGTAGGGGCAGATAAATCTCAGTATTGGCATAAGATCCTAGATAGAATAAAGTCCAAAATTTTATCTTGGAAGGAAAGGTGGTTGTCCTTCTTTAGTCGCATCTTGTTGGTTAAGTCAGTATTAGCAGCTATTCCAAATTATTTTATGGCTATTTTGAAGGCTCCAAAAGGCATTGTGTAGCAAATTGAAAAGAATATCAAGAATTTCTTATGGAGGGGAAACATGGATGAAAAAAAGAAGGTTTCATTGGTATCTTTGGAAAATATGTGTATGAATAAAAATAGTGGAGGAGTAGGTATGCATAACCTATCTGCAAGAAACTTAGCCCTTGGAGCAAAGCTAGTATGGCGAATGTATCAAAAGCCAAATTTAAGATGGTGCAGCCTAATGCAAGCTAAGTATTTGGATGATGATAATCTAGCTAGAATTTTAACTATATCAAACCCTCAAAGTGGATCAGTTATGTGGAACTTCTTAGTATCTTGCAAGGAGGTTATTATTCCATATTGACTTGGGAGGTTCATAATGGGGAAAGTGTGCACTTTTGGAAAGACTCATGGAATGGGTACCCCCCTGGCTTCAATTCAGGAGGTACTTCCAATAGAAAAAGTTTTAATAGACATGTGGGGCAATAAGCTAAAGGATTATGTTGATAATATTGAGCCTATTTTAGGGAAAGTTGTGTGGAAGGATTTATTGAATCCAATTATAACACTTAATTAGAGAAATGCCTTACATAAAGTTCTACAAGAGAGGACTGTGTTCCTTTCAGGAGGATCATATAAGTTAATTTGGGAACCTTCTAAGGATGGTAATTACATAGTAAAGCAAGGTTACAAGTCCCTTACAACAACTATGCATCAAAATCAATCCCATAGGGCATATTATTTCTATTGGAATTCAATGACTTTGCCTAAGGCGGGTAGTTTTACATGGCTTGCTCTACGCAAAAGAGTATTAACAAGTGATAGACCAAGTAAGTTAGGTTTTGTGGAGCCTTTCAATTGTGTACTTTTCCAAGAAGTTATTGAATTAGTAGATCACTTATTTGTGGGGTGTGAAGTGGCACAAGAGTGTTGGTAGTTTATTAAGTCCAAGTTGAATATATCTTTTCCAATGCCTTCATCTTTATGGGATTTGTTTACTGCCTGGCCATTATTATTTAAATCTTATTTTTTTGCTTGTATATGGAGAGTTGCTTCAATTCTTGTAATTTGGAGTCTGTGGTGGGAAAGAAATAAACAAATTTTTAGACAACACTCCCAATCAATTCAACATATTAAGAATAAGATAGAAAATTCAATCTCAGAGGTAGTTAATTCATATGTTCAAAGCCATAAGAATGCATCTTCATTGTTTACAGCTTGGGATAATTGGATTTTACAAAATTGGGAACTTATATCTTTACCTTTCAAAGGTGCTCAACTGATAGCTCCATAGTCAAAGATTGATAGAAGTAAGGTACAATGGCAACCTCCTTCAAAAGGTTTTTCCAAGCTTAATTTTGATGGATCATCAAGGGGGAACCCAGGCTTGTCAGGAGCAGGTGTAGTAATCAGGGATTGGAAAGGTTCTATGTTAGTAGTTAATGCAGTTCACTTGCCAAATAACACTAATAATATTGTAGAGGTGCAAGCATTGCTTCAAGGTTTGCAGTTAGAAAGATCCATGGACATTCACAAGCTGCATGTTGAAGGTGATTCTCTGATTATAATTAACGCTTGTAAGGAAATAAAAATACACAATTGGAGATTAGGATACATGTTGGAGAAAGTTTGGAAGATAATGGATTCTTTTCATGAAATTCAAATTACACATACATACAGGGAGGGCAACAAACTGGTTGATAGGATTGAAAATATGGGATGTGATGGTCAAGAACTTGAGGTAGTGGGACACCAAGAGATTGTAAAACAATACCCTCAGTTGCTAGAATTCATAATTTATAAAGGAAATTAAGAAAATTTAAATGTTCACACTGAATATGCACTTGATCAGGGAATAGTCATGGGGAAAGAGGATGATATTAACAGTTACATTGGGAGATGTTGAGTCACCTTTGATGATGATAATGGTATTTGACGGCCTTTTAGTTACTGGTACACTCGATTGACATAAGTGTTGGATAATGATTACATTGTGTTTTACAAAGTACTCCACCTTGATGTAGATGCATCGCTTGTGTCATCAGCATGCTGAGGGATTTGAAAGGTACATCTCCAGATATGCTTATGAAAGTAGTGTCCAAATATGAAAAAGTGTTGCTAGCACAAGGTTTTATTTAAGTTTGTTGTTTTGCAGGTACATGAATCTATGATGGTTTGGAGTGCAGCACAAAAAGTAGGGTTGGGAATGTAGTGTTCACATGAGCTATTACATGTTTCATCTACAGCAAATTAAATGGGCTCTCCTTCTCATGATTACAAAATATTCGTCTTCACTAACAAAGTAGATTTGCATATGGTTTTATTATTTATAAAGGGAGGTGATTGTTTATGGTCTATTCATTCAAAGGTCTGCTTTTGGCTATCATTCTGCTAGGGCTAATTGTTTGTGTGCTGGAAAGTGGCAAGATGGCTTTCAAGCCTTAGAATCATAGAGTAAACTTGATGGTGCAAACTTGGGAGCATCCTTTTGAGTACCTCTCTCACGACTGCTTGAAGCTGGTTTTTAATTTGAATTGCCCTAGGGTTGAGGAAGCTGTTCGCACAGTGCTTGGCGTGGAGGTGGCGAGCTCGCGTGCAAGAAGAATTATCTTCCCATCTCAAGTGCTTTCTATTTTTCTTTCAAATATCATGGATTTACTGCAATCTCTTTGAGAGTTAATGCTAATTGCAGAGCAATTTGTCAAACCCCAATTTCTACAAAATAATGCTCTGTTAGTTGTGGCCCAATGTACAATATTTTTATTGGGGATGGGGATATAGGAGGTTTGTTTCCTAGAGAGTTTATCAGGCATTTCCATGGCTTTGAAGAAATTTATGACTCTATCAAACTAGCTCTACAACATAAGAGTGATAGTAGGTTGTTGAATGCTCTAAGGAAGAATTGTTAGAAAATTTGTGTAAATATGGATATGGCCATTAAGGAAAAGTATTATGCTATTTCCTTCCTTAAAGCGCATTCTCCTCATTTTCCTTTAAATGATTCTCTTGTTGGGATGAGAGGTCGAGGGACTTCCTCTAGTCCAAAAGCAAACCGAGCAGAATCTGGGGTTTCCCGTGATAATGTAGAAAATGCTAACATGAAAGGAAAGGGTTTAGTAGCTCGCCCACACTTGGCTTGGGGGGTTCAAAGAGTAAATGAACTAGATGTAGTTTATGGCTCGCATGTTTGTGGTTCACAAGTGTAGGTTGAACCCATTGTAGGATATGGTCTGTTTGCCCGTGGTTTGCAAGCTCAGGATGACATATAGGCCATGGGCCTTTTACCCAAAAAAAAGAAAAGAAAACTATTATGATGCAAAAACAACAGATTTGAAAAGCAACAGATAAATTTAGACTTTAGAAATAGACTAAGCAAATTTCTATGCACTTGTGATATGAATTTGGGGCTTAAAATAAATGACTAAGTCACCTAGGGTAACAATATCCTTTTGTCTAAATTTTAGATTTGATTTCACACTGCTCTAGAGCCAGATCAGAGCCTTCTTTTCCTAGGTGTTGTACTGTTACATCTTTGTTGGATGCTGAGATAATTGAGTTTTTGTATGTTGTCAAGGTGTAGGGTTTGAATACAACAATGAATAATTGACCTTTAAACTTCTCTCAATCTTCTTTAGATCTGAAACTTGCACATTCAAAGAGAGAGGAAGGGTTGTATATATATATATATATATATATGTATAGGCCATGGGACTTTTACCCAAAAAAAAAGAAAAGAAAACTATTATGATGCAAAAAAAATAGATTTGAAAAGCAACAGATAAATTTAGACTTTAGAAATAGACTAAGCAAAGTTCTATGCACTTGTGATATGAATTTGGGGCTTAAAATAGATGACTAAGTCACCTAGGGTGACAATATCCTTTTGACTAAATTTTAGATTTGATTTCACATTGCTCTGGAGCCAGATCAGAGCCTTCTTTTCCTAGGTTTTGTATTGTTACATCTTTGTTGGATGCTAAGATAACTGAGTTTTTGTATGTTGTCAAGGTGTAGGGTTTGAATACAACAATGAATAATTGACCTTTAAACTTCTCTCAATATTCTTTAGATATGAAAATTGCACATTCAAAGAGAGAGGAAGGGTTGTGTCATATAGGGGCTTACCCCAGTCAAACCATGTGTTGGTGTTTCTACCTCCACAAAGGAAAAGTCAATGATAGAGAGCTTATCCTTTTGAGGTATAGAGGCTAGATGACAAATGAATGATAAATCAACAATGAACTACAACTCACCACTAAAAAAATAGTTTCCTTGAAGGACTAAAGTCATACAAATATCCTCAAGGATTGATTTACTTGAAAGACCTACAAGGGTTAGATCTCATAAAATGATAACATTAACATTAACAAACTCACATACACTTTGACATGATGTTTTGTGTAAGAGAGGGGGACCAACCACACCAATGCTCCAGATCACGAAGAGATGACGACGAAGGGATGCCCTAACTTACCTCAAGCTAACAAGTGTTTAGGACAAGAATTGAGAATGAAGAGAACTCTCAAGCGCTTCTGTCACTCTACAAATCTAAAAGTCTAAATGGGGCTAGACGAGCCAGTTTTCGAAGTTCAAACTGCATCTCAAACATCTCTTTGTCTGAGGACGACAGCGGGGGTCTGGGACGATAATGTGGCACACTAGCGTCCATACAGCTAGAAAACGTAAAGTACAGTACGAAAAGCATAAAGACCTACTAACTGCCTAGTTGGTTAACTTTAACGAAATGAACAAAGTGATGAAAGAAGAGAAATAACTACGTAAATGATAACGCAAGTAGATGAGGACAAGGGTGATGAATATCAACTCACTAAAGCTCTAGTTCGCTAGGGAGATCCATGCGTAGTTGCAGAGGTGAAGGTCAGATATGCTTTCTTCCAAGCATCTAGGGGACGGTTGAATGAACTGTGCAACAGTTGACAAGAATGTAGGTGACAGTTTGATTCAGTTCTGAAGCCTTTTGAGGGTATTTAAGTGCTGTTTGTGAAGCCTTAATGATAGAAGAGGTCAAGGAAATAATTTTTCACCACTAAAACAACCTTTTGGAGCAATTTTGGGGGCTGAAAAGTAGGCATATTTTTTTTGGACGACCAAGGAGCTTGATCCAATAAGATGGAGTGGAGACATAACTTTTCCTTCTCAACACATGTTCCTATTCTTTTGTAAGTTGTTGAACAACATAAAGGAAAGCCTTAGGTAGTTTTTTCAAGAGTTCTTTTCTCTCTTGGCATGTATTGTAACTAGTTTTTCAAGTTCTTTCAAGCTGAGACAACAGATGTAGCTAACTTTCAGACTTGTACAACTATGTAAGCACCTCTTTTATCAATAAAATTCAGTGTTTTTTTTTCCTTCTCAATGGCTGTTTCATTGTGTGTGTATGAATGATTGATACCTATTTATGTGATTTTATGTATAAATCCTCAAGTTTGTTGTCTCATTTCAACACCTTTAAGAAAAAATCATGTCTTATACAGGTCATGAGCTATGTCATTGATGTTTACACTCTTTATTTGTGAAATATATATCTAGTATTCCTTCTAAAGTTGTAATCATATCAATTTTCTCATGAAATACTGATGTAGAAGCATGTTAAAAAATTGAGTTGTGTGAATTTTAGCTGGGTATTTGGGAAAATTGTGTGTTAAAACAACAAAATAGGTTTGAAAACCATTTTGGTGTATCACCTTTTAGAGTGTAGGTTCATTTTCAAGTTAACCCTTACTCTTTTCCTCAGCAAAGCATTAGATTAGGTGATAAATCCAAGGGAACCAACCCTCTTTGGAGGTTCCTTTTCATCATAGGTAACCCACAAACCTAGAAAGGATCCCATGTTTCACCAATAAGCTAAGTTTTGCAACTTAGCAAGGGCACAATATTAAGTGACAATAGTTATGATCTTTATTTATTGTATTAGAGACTTTGTGTAGACATGTTATTTTGTATATACATTCATCAACCCAACTGAGGCCTCGTATATATTTTGTATATTTTGATATCATACCTGATACTTGATTTCTTGACATTTGATTATGTTCCACTTTGATGATATATATGAGATATACCATTTTTTATATGACTTATTATGTGTTATTAGATGCTTATGGATGATTACAAATGCTTATATGTGTTGATGATTTATATATGCTCATGTTTTTGTACTTTTTTGATGCATTTATATGATATGGATGGATGCATGATTTATATATGTATGTGATGGATAATGATATATGATGTATGATGTTTTTCATTTTATTATGGTCATGATATGTATTGAAGAATTTGTGAATACAAGATGCATGTGGTACTAATGATATTGTGATGTAGGATGGAGCTTTTAGTTAGAAGAAATGTTAGTTGAATTTTTAGAAGAAAATTGATATGTTGTTAGTCATTAATGAGTTTGCTTTTGCTTTCATAGAGACTTCATAGTTTTAGCAATCCTTATTGATGTAGCAAATATACATGATGACCAAGGTGGCGTTGCATACATTGCGTGGAATTTGAATTTGCAAACAAAGAGTATTTTTTCTCATAGGTCAGACATACAAAAACCCTATTAGAGTGTATGGGTGAGATGTTTTCAAAACATTTCAGATTAGTTACACAAAAAGGTATGAATTACCTAACTTGCAATCATTACACGACATGATCAAATATGTCTTCCACACATAAAATAAAGCAAGTATTCTCCATGGTAGTATCACAAAAATATGTAACAAACAAAACAAACAAAAATCAATGTTCAATGTCCCCATTCCCTCCTCTCTAAATCCTCATGGAAAATTTTGAGAGATCCTGGGAATGTGACAATAAGAGAAATCAAAACGATAAGATCAAAAACAGATAAAAAATGTTGCAGTATCACTTGCCATAGTTTTTTTGATGTTTCATGATATAACCCATTGATGATGTCTATTATTGGAATGTTTTATTCATTAAGCCTCACATTAGGATTGTTGATGTTGATTTTCAAAAGGCTGGGTAGTTCATACTTAAGCATTGTTTTAGTCTAGTGATGATCCAGTTGTTTCAATCTTTACTTTGGAAGTTTTGATTTGATGTTTGTTTCGCTTGTTGGTTGTGTATGTCAAAGGTTGAAGGCGATGTTTGTTTATTATGAATGGAAAGTTTATTGCGTGTAGGTGACAATGGAGATAGGAATTATGACATTTTCTAAATTATTTGATGTTGTTTTTATTGTTTTTGAAAGATTTAGAGATAAATAGGGGGACCTAAAAGGACTGACCTAGTGCCTCGGGGGCTCATCAATGATGGCCTTGCCTACGTGACAAAACACAAAGACATCATAGTTTGACTATATTGAGTAACATTGTGTTTGGAGTTTTCTGAATTTTTATTGATGTTTTGGATTTTGATAAGATATTTTAATGTTTTTATTTTAGGGGACTAACCTATGAACTCAGGGGCTCATCAATGATGGAATTGCCTACGTTATACACGTAGAGGCTTGTAGTTCTCTTGTATTGATTCAATGCGGCTCATTCGGAGACAACCTATGATGTTTTTGGGATTTTTTGATGTTTTGAACTTTGTTTTGGATTTTGTTTGTTTTCTAGATGTTTTTAATTTTTGATAGTTTTCAACAGTGATAGGATGAACAAGGATCCAATTTGCTTATTGGTTTCAAGAGGTTTCCCCTAGTTCAGAACAAGATTACGTTTATCAAGGTAGATGGATAAAGATGATGTAGCAAGGTTCAACACTTGATCAATTATTGAGCCATGGTTGGTTACACATTTTATTATGGGATGGATGGGTTGAATGCAACAAATAGTCCTAGGAATTATTCAAACGTAGCACCTATTTACTAGGTTTTCACTATAATACCGGTCCTAGAAGTGCCACAAGGTGGTTTCACTTAAAGGACATTTTATTTCTCTTTACTATTTTCTTGATTTTTGATTTTTTTGCTTTTTTAGCTTTTTTGATTGGGATATTCTAATGCGCTCAAGTGTAAAACCTTTTAAATGGCTTCTATTCAGAGGTTCGGCTAAAGGTTCTCCTTTAAGAGTAGCCAACTGATATGCTTGAGAGCCATAACTTGATATTATGATAAAGGGACCTAACCAATTTGGTTCAAACTTCCCCTTCCCATCCCAATTTAGCTGGACCTTCTGATTTTCTTTTAGTACCAAGTCACCAACTTGAAAGCTTTTGTTCTTTACCTTCTTGTTATAGCTTTACTTGAGCTGATTTTGATAAACCTAGAGATGGTTTAACATGCTGAAACACCTTTCATCTAGAAGTTCTAGCTCATTAAGTATGGACACCCGATACTCATCATTGTTGATCATGCCTTTTAGGGATACTCATAGTGATGGGATCTTAACTTCGATTGATAGGAGTGCTTTAGATCCGTAGACCAAGGAAAAAGGTGTTGCACCCATGGATGTGCGAATGCTGGTTCGGTAAGCCCATAAGGCTGGGTTTAGCTACAAATGCAAATCATGACTAGCATCATTAACAGTCTTTTTCAATATTTTTAGAATGGTTTTATTGGATGCTTCGGCCTGGTCGTTTCCTTGGGGATAGTATGGGGTTGATAATCAATGTTGGATAAAGAACTTTGAACAAAGCTCATAGACATCTTGGTTCTTGAATGGAGTTCCATTATTTTTTATGATAGTTTGCAGAATTCCATATCAATAGATTAAATAATTCAAGATAAACTTAGATATTTGTTTCCCTATGATGTAAGTTAATGAAATAACTTCTATCCACTTTGTAAAGTATTTTGTTATAGTTTTAATGAATTTGTGCCCATTGAATGAAGCAAGAGACATATTTCCTATCAAGTCAAGTCCCCACTGCAAGAAAGGCCATGGTGTAGTTATAGGTTGCAGCTCCTTTGGCAGTGTGTGAACAAGATCACTATGTTGTTGACATTAGTGACAATTCCTTGAGTAATGAATGTATTCTTGCTCCATTGAGGGCTAATAATACCCTGTTCTCAAAAAATTCTATACTAGATTAGGTCCACTAGAGTAAGACCCAAAAACACCTCCGTGCACTTCTTGTAAGGTAGTTTACGCTTGTCCACATTGAGACATCAGAGTAATGTACCATCTAGACTTCGATGGCATAGGGTACCTCCTAGGATGGTGAATCAAGAAGTTTTGTAGGAAAAGTTTTTCTTTTGATTTGTCGTTAAGTCATGGGGTATGATCCCATGTTGGATATAAGAAAACATGTCTTGGTACCAAGGTAAGTTAGGACCAACAACATCACATACAAGTTCTGATTCTAGGATATCAAATGCTAGTATGAGTAGTTGTTGCATGAGGAATTCATATTTGGGAATGTTTTGGGGTATGTCCAGGAGTGAACTTATTGTTACCATAGCATCAATTGCTCTGTTGTTTATTTTGGGAACCTTCTCAAAGGTGATGACCACAAATTACCGATTGAAGTTGTCCAACATTCTTTTGTATGGCATGAGCTTGTAATCCTTCATTTGATATTATTCATTTACTTGCCTTATGACTAGCTGTGAGTCACCATAGACTTGTAGTTCCTTTATCTTCCACTCTACAACCATCTTCAGTCCAGTGATGAGTGCTTCATTTTCAAAAAAATTGTTAGTACATGGAAAGGAAATCCTGTAAGCTTTGGGTATACTATCTCCTTGAGGCATAAGAAATAGGATGCCAACTCTTGATCCGTGTTGAGTGTGGGACCATCGAAGTACGAGGTCCAACAACTTGGCTAATCGGTTAGAAGTATGCTTTCATCTGGAAATTCTGATAGTAGAGGTTGATGATCTTCCATAGGTGCATATGATAACTAATCTACTATTACTTGTCCCTTTATGGTTTTTTTGTCAACATATTCTATATCAAATCCACTAAGTATCATTACCCACTTAGTGATTCTTCCCGTAAGAGCTTCCTTTGCCAATAGATACTTTAAGGGATCCACTTTTGATATCATCTTTATTTGTCTATTTAATATGTAGTGCCTAATCTTTTGTGCTATGAAGAAAACAAATAGAAATGCTATTTCTATGGGTGTATAGTTTAATTCATAGCCCACCAGGGTTAAACTAATATAGTATACTACTCTTTCCTTGTTTTCATCATCCAGTTGCACTAACAAAGCTCCTAAAGTTGTTGTTGTA
Organism: Sequoia sempervirens; assembly: GCA_007258455.2. NCBI lineage: Eukaryota > Viridiplantae > Streptophyta > Pinopsida > Cupressales > Cupressaceae > Sequoia > Sequoia sempervirens. The sequence goes on along the minus strand of VDFB02358134.1, from coordinate 136,271,274 downwards.
GATACATACATAATCATTGCCTTATCCTAAATTAGAGGCATCAACATTATGGGCATGAGAAAATAATCCTTGACCCGTTGGAAAGCCTAATCACACTTGCCATCCCATTTGAATGTTATGTCCTTATGTAACAAATGGGTGAATGGATGACACTTGCCTGCTAACTGTATGATGAACCTTCTGATGGACTGAAGATTACCTTGTAGAATTTGCAGTTGTTTCAATGTTTTTGGAGGAGGAATTTCTAGGATAGCTTTAACCTTGGTGAGATCCACCTCGATACCTCTTCTAGACATAATGTACCCCAATAGTTTCCTAGATGTCACATTGAATACACACTTTTTTGGATTGAGACGCATGTTGTATTCCTCTAGTCTATCAAATACCTTGGCTAGGTTAGCCAGATTATCTTTTCTTTTGATTGATTTTGCTAATATGTCATCCACATAGTCCTCCATGGTAATGTGCAACATATCATGGAAAATGGTGGTCATTTCTTGTTGGTAGGTTGCCCCTACGTTCTTTAGACCAAATGGCATGACGTTCCAATAAAAAGTTCCCCATGCAGAGGTGAAAGTTGTTTTGTGTTGGTCTTTAGGGAATATCTTTATTTGATTGTACCCAAAAAAACTTTCCATCAGCGAAAGCATTTCATGCCCTATAGTTAGGTCCACAATCATGTTGATGCTGGGTAGAGGTAAGTCATCTTTAAGGCATGCCTTGTTGAGATTACTCAAGTCTGTGTAGATCCATATGCCCCTAGTGGGTTTTGACACTGGTACAAGGTTAGATACCCACTCATGATAGTCAATGGGTCTGATGAAGCCCACATCTAGTAGTTTCTAAAGCTCTACTTTGACCAAGAGTGCTATTTGTGGGTGCATCTTGCATAGATTTTGTTTGACAGGTTTAGCTCCAAGGAACACTACTAGGTGATGTACTACTAAAGTTGGATCCAACCCTGACATGTCTGCATATGTCCAGGAAAAGTTGATTTTGTGTTCATTAATGAATGCCATGAAGTTGACCTTTTCCTCAGGATCTAAGGAAGCTACCTGATATGTTATTTGCGGTGTCTCTATTGTGCCAACGTTGATAGGTTCGAAACCTTCAACCAAGAGTGCTGATTTTTCTTGATATTCTATAATGGGGAGATTGAATCCTCCATCTTTAGGAACCTCAAAGAGGTTTTCACCTTTAGATACATCCTTTTTTTCTCTTTTCTTGATCTGATAAAACCACATTGTGGTTTTCCTTTGGGGACCTCTTTTTGATTTTTAAAATTTTTAGTTTATTTTTGCAACTAGAGGATGCAATCTCCCCTCCAAAGTATGCTCCTTGTTCAAGATCCATTACAAAAATATCCTTATGATCTCCTTGTGGTATATCAGTTCTAATTCCCATGAACTCCACAATAGATTCATCATTTTAGAATGAGTCTAAAACAAGTGTATGATGTTGTTGGTACTAGTCTATTAACTGTGGGTAAAGCAAGGGTATTTTGTCATTGGTATCAATAAAGCTTATGGATATCATAGATAGGGTAGCGGTATCCATGTTATCCATGTTACCAAGGTTCCATAGGGTATCTAGGTTATAATCACTAGAGGTACATGAATCCCATTCATATTCATTGGAATTTGTTTCAGTGTGGTAATCTTCAGATGTAGGTTCAATAGTGATGGTATTTATGTTAAGGTTTCCAAATAGGTTTTGGATATACAAGTCATCATCTATATAGTTGTAATCATCTGATGTCTCAATAGCGGTAGAAGGAGCTCTTTCCTCATAAGAGGTGCTTTCAGTGCTTGGGGTAATCATGTCTAATGAACCATAACCTAGTCCAAGATTCTTCTTACACTTTTCTATGATAATTGGTTCTCTTATACCTTGTTCATGTAGACTAAGGCCACCTTTTCCGGTGAACCCCATTATTTTTGCTATCTGATATCCTTTATTGTTTTGATCAATAGGAAGGGGAGGTAGTTGTTTCTCCCATCCTCCTTTGTAAATCCATGAAGATAGGTCTTCTTCAAACACTTTCTCATCTTGCATGTCTCCCCACTTGGTGAAAATGGTGGGTTTGGCTTCTATTGTAACAACTTGAACATGCTTGATCTCACTCAGTCCTCCATAAGTATTTGGTGTTGGGGGAAGCATTCCAATGCAAAAGGATTGATTAAAATGGTATTCTCCACAACCCTTATCAAGTACTTGGATCTTGAGATTGGATTTTGGTGTCTCAATTGATGGATATGTAGTTGAGGATGAAGGTAGTGATGATGGGTCAACATATGAAAAAGAGTGCAAAGATATGTCATTGGTAGGTATTTGAAGAATCTTTTTGTACTTCTCCTCCAAATTTGCACAGTAATGAAAAGGTTCAGGGTTGACATATATGGTAACCTCCTTATAATTATGAGGAAATTTCAAACACTAATGGAATGTTGAAGGGACTGATTTTAAGGCATGGATCCATGGTCATCCCAAGAGAAGGTTGTATGGTAGCTCAAGATCTAGTACTTGACATGTTGTCTTTGCTATCGTTGGTCCTATTTAAATGGGAAGTCTAATTGTCCCTTCTGAGTCTCTCTCCATATCATCATAAGCTCTTATGGTGATACTTTTGTTTTTGTCTATTACATTGTTAGAATATCACAATTGTTTTACTAATTTTAAGGTACAAATGTTTAAGCTTGCAACGTTATCTATTAGTACTCTCTTGACCTTGTGTTTATGGACACAAAATTCTAGATAGAGAGCTTGATTATGGAAATATTTTTGTGGAAGGTCTTTATTAGAAAAGACCAAGTGATGGGTGGAGGTAATGTTACCAACCATGGCTTGAAACTGATCAATGTTAAGGTTGATAGGGATTGATGTTTCAACAAGAGCTTTCTCCAAGATTTATTTATGTGTTGGCAACAACTTTAAAAGCTCAAGGATGGAGATTAAGGTAGGATTTTTCCTTAATTGTTCCACAATGTTGTAGTAATTTGATGGATTCATTGTGGATTTTGCTTGGGGTGGGGATCCTTGGATTGTAACTCTTCCTCTTCGTGTAGTTATGTTACACTCAAAATATTTGCCTAGTATGGTTACAACATTGGTGGTATGATTGTCTTGAAGATGTTTCCTATGATTTTGTCATATGCAAAGTTGGATTTATGGTAATCTTTCCCTTTACCCTTGTCATTTCCCCTAGAATGGTCAGGGATTGGATCCTTGTAGATTTTTAAGTATTTATTTCTAAGATGATGTTGTATGTCTACCTCTCCTTTTTCAATTAAGTCTTGCACGATGTTTTTGAGCCTCATGCAATTGTTGGTGGTATGACCCTTGATCTTGTGAAATTCACATTTGTCATTCTCATTATACCAAGGGGGTTTGAATTTTTTCTCATCATAGCTTGTTTTGTCATTAAGCTTGATAAGGTTTGTTTGGACTAGTCTATGCATAATTACCTCAAGGGGTTCTCCAAGAACCCCTTCATAAGCTTGTTTTGTCATTAAGCTTGATAAGGTTTATTTGGACCAATTTGATAAGTTTGATAAGGTTTGTTTGGACCAAGTGATGGGTGGAGGTGATGTTACCAACCATGGCTTGAAACTGATCAATGTTAAGGTTGTTAGGGACTAATGTTTCAACAAGATCTTTCTCCAATATTTCTTTATGTGTTGGCGACAATTTCAAAAGCTCAAGGATGAAGATTAAGGAAAGAGTTTTATTTAATTGTTCCACAATGTTGTATTAATTTTATGGCTTCATTGTGGATTTTTCTTGGGGTGGGGCTCCTTGGATTGTAACTCTTCCTCTTCATGTAGTTATGTTACACTCAAATTCTTTTCCTAGTATGGTTACAACATTGATGGTATGATCGTCTTGAGAGATGTTTCCTACAGATTTTATCGTATGCGAAGTTGGATTTATGGTAATATTTCGCTTCAGCCTTGTCATTTCCCCTAGAATGGTTGGGGATTGGATTCTTGTAGATTTTTAAGTCTTTATTTCTAAGATGATGTTCTATGTCTACCTCTCCTTTTTCAATTAAGTCTTGCATGATGTTTTTGAGCCTCATGCAATTGTTGGTGGTATGACCCTTGATCTTTTGAAATTCACATTTGTCATTCTCATTATACCAAGGGGGTTTAAATTTTTTCTCATCATAGCTTGTTTTGTCATTAATCTTGATAAAGTTTTTTTGAAGGTGGTGGAGGTGTTACAACCATGGCTTAAATGATCAATGTAAGGTTGTTAGGGACTGATGTTTCAACAAGAGCTTTCTCCAATATTTCTTTATGTGTAGGTGACAACTTCAAAAGCTCAAGGATGGAGATTAAGGTAGGAGTTTTCTTTAATTGTTCCACAATGTAGTAATTTTATGGATTCATTGTGGATTTTTCTTGAGGTGGGATCCTTGTATTGTAACTCTTCCTCTTCATGTAGGATTTACACTCAAATATTTTCCTAGTATGGTTACAACATTGATGGTATGATCATCTTGAGAGATGTTTCCTATGAGTTTTTCATTTGTCAAGTTGGATTTATGGTAATCTTTCCCTTTACCCTTGTAATTTCCCCTAGAATGGTCGAGGATTGGATCCTTGTAGATTTTTAAGTCTTTATTTCTAGGATGATGTTCTATGTCTACCTCTCCTTTTTCAATTAAGTCTTGCACAATGTTTTTGAGCCTCATGCAATTGTTGGTGGTATGACCCTTGATCTTGTGAAATTCACATTTGTCATTCTAATTATACCAAGGGGTTTAAATTTTGTCTCATCATAGCTTGTTTTGTCATGAAGATTGATAAGGTTTGTTTGGACCAGTTTGCGCATAATTACCTCAAAGGGTTCTACCAATGGAGTGAATTTTCTTCAAGGTTGGTCAAATTTCCTTGGTGACCTCCTTTATTATCCTATCCTTGATTCAACTGTTGGTTATTTGGTTGGATGTTTTGAGGATAATTGAGTTGGTTATTTGGCACGTTGTTTGGAGCATAGCTTTATTGTGTTGTCTGAACATTATTTTATGGGCCATTAGAAGGTTGTATGTTTCGTACAACTTTAGCATCAACCACTTTGTCGTTGGTTACATTTTTGTTATTTTCCCATATCTTTGGTTTGTCATTTGAACTAGAAGCTTGGTATTTAGGGTTGTAGAGTTTAATTACTCCCCTTGTGATAAGAGCTCTTTCAATGAGAAAACCTTTTTCAATAGTATCCTTAAAGTTACTAGGGCATAATATGGTGAGTTGGTAGTTGATGTCTGTGTGTATGTTAGATACAAAGATGTCTACGAGCTGTTTCTTAGGAATGTGCCATTTAAATTTTTTGGCTTTGTGTCTCCATCTCTGTAGATACGAAGCAAATGATTCCCCTTGACTTTGCTTAATTTTTTAGAGATCAAGGATTGTTATAACCTGCTCTATGTTGTATGAGAAATGATGTATAAATTTGTTAGACTGATACCAAGCGGTAGATGAGAGAACCACTCGATAGCAGCCCCATCGAGCCTTCATGAAAAAAGCCTCATTAAATAGGTATAATTGTGCTATAGATCTATGCAAGCTACTAATAATTATCGCACATGCTCTATTGGATCCCCTCTTCCCCTATATTTGTCAAGTTTTGGTATTTCAAAGCTCTTGGGGAAAAGTATCATAGATAAGTTTTGATAAAAGGGATATGGACAAATATATTTTAGAGCATAGCTCTTCTTTGGATTTCCAATTTGGATATCTGATATTCTTTGGTTGAGGGTTTGTAGTTGCACACTTATGTCGTTAGTTGGTGTGCTTGATTGAGGTTTTTGTGTGTTGTAGCATTGTTGTCCTATGACATTTGTTTGGTCATAAATGGGATATTATGTAGGTATAGTACCTTGATGACCATGTTGTGTGTAAGGAAGATTGGGTCCTTGTTGCGTGTTGTAGGTATGTTGAGTTTGTGGTACACCCTAATATTGATTTTGAGGTACTCGTTGGTATCAATCGCGTGGAACTCCTTGATATTGATTTTTAGAGATACCTTGGTATTCCATTTGAGGTATACCTTGTTGTTGTGGAATAGGAGTTTGAGTTTGGGTTTGTGGAATACCATGATGTTGTGTTTGGGGTATACCTTGGTAGTTCATTTGGAGTATACCTTGGTGTTATGGATTATGAGAAGTGCCTTGGTAATTCTTTTGGGGTACACGTTGTTGTTGTTGAGGAATACCTTGATGATGCATTTGGGGTATACCTTGATTTTGTGGATTTTGAGGAGTACCTTGGTAGTGCATTTGGTACCTTAATTGTTGTTTATTTTGGGAGTACCTTAAGGTAGTTCATTTGGAGTATACCTTGGTGTTATGGATTATGAGAAGTGCCTTGGTAATTCTTTTGGGGTACACGTTGTTGTTGTTGAGGAATACCTTGATGATGCATTTGGGGTATACCTTGATTTTGTGGATTTTGAGGAGTACCTTGGTAGTGCATTTGGGGTACACCTTGGTGTTGTTGATTTTGAGGAGTACCTTGGTAGTTCATTTGGGGTACATCTTGTTGTTGTGGATTTTGAGGAGTACCTTGGTAATTCATTTGGGATACACCTTGTTGTGGATTTTAAGGAGTACCTTGGTATTGCATTTGGGGTACACTTTGTTGTTGTGGATTTTGAGGAGTACCTTGGTAGTTCATTTGGGGTACACCTTGTTGTTGTGGATTTTGAGGATTACCTTGGTAATTAATTTGGGGTACACCTAGTTGTTGTGGATTTTATTGTGATTGCCCTTGTTGATATTGCACATTATTTGAAGGGTCATAACATGATGTTTGTTGTGGCATGTATTGTCCTTGTGTTTGGATGTTACCTTATTGGTCCACTACTTGTTGTTGTGGTCCTATTGGAAGGCTTCCCATGTTTTGCATAGTGTTGTGGGGTGGCATGTTTTGAGTTTCATTTCCTTGATATTATTGAGCTACCACTGCTTGCTCAATTTGTGATGGTTGCCTATACAATGGGTTATCCGTAGGTTGTGGTTTAGATTGATCGTTGTTTTGTGAGAACAAAGGTGGTATCTTGGGATCCACCATTGGTTTTGGTATTTGTCTTACCACTATTTGATCTCCTAATAGAATGCGATTAGGATCCTTAAGAATATCCACATTAAATTCTATGGGTAGTTTGGCACCACTTTGTGGTAGTGTAAGGAAATACGAGTTTGCATTCTTCCCAAGAATTTTATCCATAAGTTTCTGCATCTTAGGATCTTGGGAGTACTCTAAGATTTTTTCATTGATAAGTTCCTCATCACTATCATATTCTTCTATGATGACATTAGGAGGTTGGTTTTGTTTAGAAATCATGTTTTGATGTTCAAGCAATGTTTCCTCATCACTATGTGGTTGATTTTGTGTAGCTTTAAATGTGGGTTCTCTTTGAGGAGTTGAAAGTTCATTTGGATCATAACCCCATGATTAAGGTCCCTTAGTAGTGGTGTTCATCTTGGGTGCACTAGAACTAATCTTGTTGGCTTCCATTCTATTTTTGTGTTAAGATCTCGTTGTAGTCATAAACAAGTTCAAGACCTTGGTGAATTTTGTGATAACTAATTATGAAATGGGATGGTGTTTTATTTTTGAGATTTTTTTTGCTAAAATGACATATGAAGATGATGTGTGAAAAAAAAATTGGTCAAAGTTTGTTGATGGTTTGCTATGGATTGCATTTTTGATGCTCAAGATCCTAGGATAAGAGTGTGAGTGATTTGTTGGATGTTTTGATACGGTGATAATTTTAGGACACAAGGTGTACAAGACTTGGACTGATATTTTGCTCTATTTTAGAGGATATGTTGATACTCTAATTGAACTAGCCTTGAGGTTGAAAGCAAAGGTTGATGTTAATATCCTAGAAAATGATAGCAAGAGGATAATCCAAGTTGTGTTTGATTTGTGTCTTAAAACTAGGTTGAAGTTTTAATTTTTTGATGGATATGAAAAGATGCTGATATGATTTGTTGCAGGTCTAATTAATTTTGTTTTAAAGGATGATTGATTAACTAGTTTTAGACCAATTCTAATTTGCACTAGAATACATGATAATAGCGGTTTTTGTTCAGGACAATAGCGGCAATTTTTTGGACAGTAGTAGTTCCTTTTATAGAACAACTACGATGATTTGAGCAAAAGCGATCTCTGTTTAAAATTGTGACTAGTAAAACAAAGAGGACAATATAATTTTTTTCATAGAAGTGGTGAAAACTTAGGATGAAAATGACAATTTTTTGGAACAAAAGCGGCAGAAATGAGAATAATAGCTATGTTTCCAAACTTTCTAGTTTCTTGATAGTAGTTTGTTGGATAAGTTTGCAATTTTGAGATGCTTGTTTGAATTGATGTTTTTGATGGCAAGTGATGCATACAATAGATAATTTGAGATTCAATGATATAGATTGTAGATTATCAGTCAACACATCCTAAGGAATAAAAGGTACACTCTTCTTTGTAGGCTTACCTCACCCCCAAAGGAGTGGTTGAATCAAATCTATAGAGGGAACAAATAGGATATATCAAGGAAATGTACCATCTTGATACTCCAAGAAAAAAGAGTCCCTTCCCTTAATGCTTTATGTATCAACTATAGATCTGATGTGGTAACTTCTGGGAATGGTGATATTCCCATGCACTACTTTGAAGGACATTTCAAGAAACTAGATAGACTTCTAAAATAAGGTTTTTAATGAAAACTATGAACACTGCGATGTATAGATCAAACGTAAGCCACTTAAGACTTTAGCCATTCCTACTCAACTCATTATGTTCTGACAATGATGGGGCATAGTATGCTATTCTCACCCAGATATAAGCTACTTTATTTCAATTTTGCAAACTTTATATAGCTCGCTAGTAAACGTGCTTTTAGAGTTGCTTATACGAGTTCTCTATTGCGGGATGTATCTCATTAGCAGACCCTTATCCTAAAAATTGGGTGACCACAAAAAAGTACAAAAATCCCAAAGTGTTTCTCATCATCTAGGATCGTCAAAAGATGCAGGGGGAGAGGATACACACTTGGCTTGCCAATCACGACGAACACGGTATACAATTCATAGCAATTTGTTTTTAAGCCTAAAACTAAAGTGTGTAAAGATAACAATTCATTTTTTAGATGCAGTAAGTCTAAAAAATTTGAGACTTCAAGCAAGAGATGCCATTTACCATAAGAAAATATTGATTTGTTCAATTTTATGCACCAAATTGAATCATGAAGATTGTCACCAAGTTTTTAATGCACCAAAGTAAATGTTTCAAGTTGTGCTGTTCATTTTTATTGCACCAATAGAAAAATGAGTTCGTTTTAATAACACCAACTGAAAATGTGTTCGTTTTAATAGCACCAAAATGAAAACATTTGTTTTGTCTTGTTCATTTTTATTGCACCAAAATGAAATGTGAGATTTGTAGATTCTTTTTAGGAGCACCAAAATGAAATTTTGAAATCAATTTTAAGTACACCAAAATGAAGTGTGAAAGTTGATTGTTCAATTTTAAATGCACCAAAATGAAGTGTGATATTTTTAGGTTCTTTTTAGGTAGACCAAAATGAAATGTTTTAACTAAAAATGCTTTGAAAATTTGAAGGCCTTGGACCGTCTTCCAACTCTGCAAACAAACAGTTAGTTGTTAATATGAAAACACGTCATAATCTTGCAAGAGCTGCACCAACGATGTTAGAAAATCTCACAAGCACATCAAACAATTAGTGGTCAGGGTTAGGTGTACAAAAAATCTAAAAAAACTTTATATATTGAAGCAAAACAAAAAGAAAAATAGTAGCAGACCTGTTTAGTACAATAGTGGCCTTTTCATTGAAACGATTGTGGCTCCTTCAAATGATAGCAGTATAAAAAAAGTATGATAGTAGACCTTTTTAGGATGAAAGCGGCTATGTAACTATTAGCTCCCTCAAAAACCTACAACATAGACCAAACAATAGCAACCTTTTTGACAATAGTGGTTGACTTTAGGATGATAGCGATCAAGTTTAGGACAACAGTGGTAAAATCGTAACTACAACTTTGTTAAGATTTTGGGACTTCCATGTGCCAAATAGCAATAGTGTTTCCTACAAAAGAAGCTAGCATTTCAGAACCTATAACTACTCAAAAAACCTTAGTGTTAAGGACCTAGGTCCCATCGGGTGTGCCAATTAATGTAAGGGGAAATAAGCATAAGGAAACAACAATGGAATCAAATGAAAGAGATCAAAGAAAAGACAAATGCCAACCTAGTCATGAAATGAAGTTATAAAACAATAAAATCAATCAATCAATGCAATCATAAAGAGAACATAAATTGAATTCATGAATTACAATATTACCATCCCATGTTGAAGTGTATTCATATTGGCGTTGGATTGCATTGGATCAATATGAAGCCTCCATTGTTGTGGAAAAGCTTCAAAAGGTATGTTAATGGTGATCAAAGATGTAAATATGCTAAATGTGCTTCAATGACTATTTTGACATAATCTCTCCACAATTTCTCCAAATTCTCTAATCGTTTTTGAGAAGGAAGAAGGTTATTTTATAGATTTTTTAGGTTTTGGATGAACGATTGAGATTCAATAGTAAAAGATCAAGATCAACGGTTGAGAACTGTTGAGAGGAAATAGATTGTTCAGTTAACTCCTCTCATTGATCCAATTAAGGATTTTAATTGGATAATTAGTGGGATTAGATTGGAATGATTGGTGGGATTGAAGAAGTCAGATTGAGTGTTTAGTGGGATTGAGAAAGTCGGGTTGAGTTAGGAAATAGATGGGTTAGTTAGCGAATTAGAGTGAGAAATCAATGTTCATAATTTACTCAATCAAAAAGGGGTGAGGATAATTAATTAATTGAATAATTAAATAATATTGGGGATGAATGTACAAGTTTGCTTTTGACTTTAACAAATAAAGATATATGTGTTTGTTGACCATGTTGAATGATTTTGAATAATTGATTTAATTATTCAAAATTTAGAGAAGGGAAAGTGGTTTAATTAAATTATTAATGATAACAATTTAATTGATTTAGATGAATAAGGTATATTAGTGACATAATTAAATAATTGATGTTTATTTAATTAATAAGGAGGAATAAAGTTAGATTAGGTGACAATATAGTGAATTAATCAAATAATAAAAGATTGTTCAATTAATAAAGGAAAATAGGGTTAATGATGTAAATGATGTTAAAAAGAGGATTAATGATGTTAATGAGATGAAATACAATAGTGACAATAAAAGTGATTCCGATAATGGAAAAATGCAATTTAGGATATATGATATGCGTTAGGTCATTTTTACATGTCTACAAACATATACCTACTTAAGACTCCCACTACTTGGAAGATGTTTGGTTTAGTGCAAACTATAACATATATTAGGCTATCAAGTATTCTTGAGCAAGGAACATGGCTCATGTTCTCAATCTTTTTAAGTTTTAAAAGGTGCTACTCAATTAAAAGCTTTATTCCCACTTTTCAATGAGAACATTCTCATGTACCCAACATTATGATATTTTAATATATATAGTGGATCTAGATGATGACATGTGGCATATATTCATTGAGTTAGTTATATTGGGTCATACATTATATTAGGTAATTTAGGAGGCCTACATGATTTTAGTGGTTTACCCCTCCATTGTGCTATTAAGAGGAGGTCTACATAAAGAAGGTGAAAATCATTGTAAGGATGTGTGTTGATTATGATATCGTGTTTGCGATGTCTTGGATATATAGCACAAAGTAGCTTCTTCCATAAGGAGTATGTATGATGCTACACACCTTAAGGTTTTTGGTTGTTGTTGCATAAATTAGATGTTAGGGCATCTTAGATTGTAAACATCCCGTGTTGTGTGAGATCTATCTTCTACATTGTCATATTGGCATCAAGTGGTATTATATCTATGATTTAGGAAAGTTTTAACCCAAAATTTAGTTTTTCACTATCAATATTGAATGAACTGTTCTAATTTTATATTTTTCATAAATTCACTCTCCAAGTTGTAAACCATAAGAAAATTATGATATTTTTACATTTCTAGAAAGCTCATCAAAATTCATTAAGGATATATTATTTGTATTTTTTATTATGATACTAACAATAATGATTGGGTCAAAGTTTGGTCAACTAGATTTGGTAGAAAGGTGATCCATTGAAAGAAATATTCTTAAAACCCTAGTTCAATGGGGTTTCCTAATTTTAATGGAAGTGGAGATTAATTAGAATGGCAACGCAAATATAAAAGATATTATGATAAAATTATAGCTCTTAACTTATGTTTTTCTAGAAACTTAACTGGTGAAGCTAAGAAATAGTATGTGTCATGGAAAATGATATTTCCTCTTTGGATGAACTAGAAAAATACTTATTTGATATATGAGTATCGAAAAATAATAAAATAATAACAAAAGGAAGAGGAATAATTAAGAGGAGATTAAGATGGAGGTCAAGAAAAAAGGATAAATTTACATGATTTTTAGTTTCAAGGAAGACTCAATCCTTCATTGTCATGGTTGTAATCAAAAGATAAATGTTTTTTAAACAAAGGCGGGATATGCCTATAATATATATTAATATATTGTAACATAAAAATGGTCATGTCTATAATCCCACAATTAATTAAATATTTATTATTTAATTAATTTTCTAAAATCCTCTACATATGATTAAATTTAATTAATTTAATTATATTGTTCATTCATCTTATTCTTCCTTCATAATTAAATAAATCTATTTTATTTAATTATTTTCATATGTCCACTTAATTAATTAAATAAATACATATTATTTATTTAAATTAATTATCATTTGTTTGAATTTGAATTAAATCTTTTGATTTAATTAAGTTTAAATATTGCCCTTTCTTCTATTTTAAATTCTTCTTCTAATTAATTAAATGTTTCATTTAATTAATTTCATAAAAGTAATTTAATTAAATAAATCTTATTTAATTAAAAATATCTTATGCTTTCTTTCTAAATCACAATTAGGTATTTTTGTGAAATCTTCTCATATCATAATTAAATATTTTATTTAATTATGAGATCTTCTGCTTTTTTCAATAAAACATGATTAAAGCTTTATTCTTATCACAAATTTTCTCCTGCTTTTAAAAGCTTAATTAAATATTTTTATTTAATTAAGAAAAGCTGAATATCCTCCACAAATAAATATTTTGAATTTTTAATTCATTATTTATCAGCTTTTAAATCTTCCTTTTATTCTTTTAAAGAAAGATGATTTCTTATCTGCTTTTCTTTTTTCCTCTTTCATAAAAATAGAAAAATCTTGTTTCTAGGTTTCTTCTATTTTCTCTTCAGCTTCATCTTTCTTCAGCCATTCGATCTGCCAGGAATTATCACAACCGTCAATCAAGACAGCCAATCAGAATCATTCGAAAAACTCTATAAATACCTGTGTGAATCCAAGCATTGGTAATAGGCAATTAATTAGAGTTCATGCATTTAATTCATTTAGTATTCATTTATCATAGCATCATGTTTATTTCAAGCTTATTAGTATTAAATCATATCATAGCTTAATCTTGCATCATACATCATATCAAAATCTCGTTCTTTAGGAAGACAGTTTGTTGAGCCTAGCCTACAATCTGAGAACACAAAGCTGGAATCGACAAAAACACTAAAGATAGAGGACAATAGGACGACAATGGAAGCAGAATACTGAGTTTGCACTTCTTTACTTTTTTATATTCTGTTTTGATATAATGTCCTATTGGTGTGTTTGAATAGTTGTTTCAATTCATTTACGCATTTACTTTTCAATCACACATTAAATGGCGCCCACCGTGGGGCCTGTGCCCCTATTTTAGACATCTTTCTTGCAGGTTTTCTCGCAGGTTTTTCTTGCAGGTTTTCTGGCATTCGGCAGCACATCTGGAAGATCCAAAACTTTTTATTTTGCAGGTATCTCGGTGCATTTAAAAGACTGTTTCGGCGCATCTGGCCATTTCCGCAGCGCATCTGGGAAACAGAGTGGCACATCCGTGCATTTCTGTAGCGCATATAGGAATTTAGTTACCGCATATAGAACTTTCTTTAGCGCATTCAACTATGTTTCAGAAAAATTAAAAAAAAAATTGCATATAGATTAGCGCATATAGGTTCTGGTTTTGCGCATCTGGGTAACAGAGTGGCGCATTTAGTTTCTGTTGTTGCGCATTTAGATTTCTGTTATTGTGCATTTAGATACTGTTATTGCGCATCTGTGTTCTGTTTTCACGCATCAGAGTAACAGAGTTGCGCATTTGGGTTCTGTTCTCGTGCATTTGAGTGACAGAGTTGCGCATCTGGATTGTAACAGGGATTCTGAGTCTGACGCGTTCCGCAGACAGAATTTCTTTCTTTCTTTCTTGCTGGATTTAAAATGAATCAATCTAGGGTAGCCACCACACCTTTATCATGTAGTTAAAATGAACCCCATGTCTGTGTGAAGCAAAATCTTCACTTAGATTAAATCACTTTTGATTTTGGTGCATTTAAAATGAACTTGTCTACTCTTCTTGACTGTGCTTGAAAGTGGTAGGTGATTATGCTCTCACCCTGTGCAAACTAGGTGATCAGAAAACCAGACCCACTTTTCCCTGTGTAACCCTGACTTGATAATCGAAGTATCCTCTCCCCTTGCGCACTTGTGCGATCCTGGGTGCAAGAGAAACGGTTATTGACTCTAGAAATTGGGCCTGCCTGGGGATTTCATCACCCCAACGCGACTCAAACCGCAATGAAGCTAAGGCCAAGCTACCCCCAACCGGTATATAAATGTAAATCTTAAGGGAAAACCTAAGGTTGCTTGTGCGGATGTGTCATACGGACGGAGTAGTACTCCCTTAAACCCTGTTGAGCTTAACCTCTTCAGGCTGGAGTGCCACCTTAATGGTGATTAATCTCTTGCCCCATGTATGGCCACTCGAACGAGGGTCCCGAACTAAAAACCATTGTTTAGAAAGCCAAAATCCTTCTATTTGCTAGCGCAGCACCGGTCGGTGTGAAGGCATCCACACTTTCGCAGTTTGTAGTAGAGGTGATTAGCTCGCCATGGGAGTTTCATGGGGGTTGGAAGCTTGGTTGGCCTGAGAAGAGAGTGCACTGTAAGGGGGAGCCCGTGCAGCCAAGCTTCTGAATTCACACGCTACAAATATGCAGTTACGTGGAATCTAGCGGATATTGTCCTGGCCTAACCTAGGTTGTGCTTGTCTTATTATGTGCTTGGTTACGATCAACTTAAATCAGACTGTTTATTGTGCTTTCAAAAACATTAATTCAGATAAGGGATCATCCAAAACAAACATGAAAAACTTTAGCTGAAATTGGTCAAAAACTGTCCTTAGAAAACTATTTCTGCGCATTTAGGGTATTCTGCTGCGCATCTGTGCTCTGTTTCTGCGCATTTAGGGCATTATGTTGTGCATCTGTGCTCTGTTTCTGCGCATTTAGGGTATTCTGTTGTGCATCTGTGCTCTGTTTCTGCGCATTTAGGGTAGTCTGCAGCGCATTTGACTCTTTTTCCAGCGCATATACCTCTTTCTGCAGCGCATTTGGGAAACAGAATAGTGCTTATAGATTTCTGTCAAAATTTGAACACATACCCGAGTCTTTGCAATTTCTCTCCCATGTTGAGAAAGTGGAAATCAACCAAGTTCACCAAGAAATCAGTCTCTAATAGGATCAAGAAGCCCAAAACAAACTTGAGTTACAGAGATACCTTAGACCGCAGAGAATTTTTGTATAAGAGTCGACACGTCTTACTCCATTATCGCACATTTCTCCATAGATACCAAGACTACATTAGAGGATTCAACGACGATTACGCTGTAGAACCTTTGGCTACCCAAGCTTATTATCAAATATTAGCATTGTCTCAACATCACAATCTTAATCAACCTCTTGAGTTTGAGAATATACCACAACCTTCAATTGAATATTCAACACATCCTAGTCAAATCCTTCAGTGACCTTGATCATATCCGAGGATTTCTTACATATGCCTGTTTTTACAAGATCTCAACACAACAAACTAGGAGAAACATCTCAACAAGAAACTTCCACCCACAACATTCAAGAAGAAGGTGAACGTGATAGTCCTCTTTTTAGTGTGAGTCGCAATCCCCTTTTCAGTGACGATAATATGGCCGATAGAGAGGAAAATTTGTTTCATAAGAACAAAAACATGAACAAAACTCTCGTAGATAGTGATGGTGAGCAAGAGGAAGAACTTCAACTTAGAGAGGCAGAACAAGACCCCAAGTTTCTTAAAGCCCTTGAAAAGATTCTACAACGTGACAAAGAAAAGTATTTTCTTTTCTTAGCAGATCAAGGAGCTAAATTGCCTAAGGATTTTGATACTGAGAAATTAAAAAGCAAAGAAGAAGAACCATCCCCATCTGATTTTGCTATCTTTACACAACAGTTTAAAGCACTCCAAGGAACAGTCAAAGAATTACAAGGGGGAACCACAACCAAGAAATACACCTTGGATGACATATGTCCTTATCCTTTTGATAGAAGTCTCAACATGATTCCATTTCCTAAACACTGTGAAATTCCCAAATTTGATCGTTATAATGGGAAATCAGACCCAATTGACCACGTTAGAGACTTTCGAAACATGACATTGGAATTTTCCCACGAGGATACTTATTTACTGCGATTATTCCCTCGGAGCCTTGGAGTTAACTCTATGGAATGGTTATCTAAGATTACACCTCCTGTTCAATCATTTGAGGAATTGATCAATTTGTTCATAACACAATACGCCTACAACATTCAGCACCAAATCACCATGATTGATCTTTGCAAAGTTGCGCAAAAACCTGGTGAACCTTTCACTACCTTTCTTCAAAGATGGAGAAGAATGTTCGCTAGGTACCCACGGCATGTCCCAGAAAAGGAAAAAATGGTTACTTTCATCAATAGCCTCAACTCAGAAATGAGCTATCGTTTAAATCTACATTGTCCACCTTCCTTTGAGAAATTGATTGAGGATGCCATCACTATCGAAAGTGCTTTGGTCAAAAGAGGGACAATAAAACTTGACAGGGACAACCCTAGCTCATCTAACCATTACAACAATCAAGACAAGTCTAAATTTTGGACTCGCAACAAAAACATTGTAAACGATGGTGTTGTAGATGCAAACCATGTCACGCCTAAGCCATTTGTTCTGAGTACTCCAAATACTACTCGTAACAATAATTACAACAATGTCAATTCACTCACGAATCACGGAAACAATTTTCCTCCTCCAACGAACAACAATCAGGGGACTGTCAACAACCAAAACTATCGTGGGAACAACAACAACAACAAAACTTTAGGGAATACCTCAAACACAAACCCACAACGCTCTTCATTCTTCTCTAATAGAAGAACTTTCACTCCGCTAGGGCAATCTTTGGAATCTGCTTTCAAAGAGGTTATGGAAAAGAATGTCCTTATGTTACCACCGCAACGCAATTATGAACCTAGTGTAAAACCTCCATCATGGAATGAAGCCTATTTTTGTGACTACCATAGGTGCAGAGGTCATCGTACAAACAACTGTCAAGCTTTGAAACATGCTATTCAAGACCTAATTGATAAAGGCATTATCACAGTAGAAGGACAACAAAAATCCAACGAAGATCACCAAGCATTTCGCAATCCTCTACCAAATTATCAAAAGGGAGAGTTTTCTGACAAAAATGTGAATCAACTTGATGACAATGTAATCCGTCACCTCTATACGGACGATGAGCGAGTCAACGTTATAAAAATCAAAGAGAAAGTAGACAATGGACACGTGAACGTCACAACGAGAGTGCAAGCTAAAATTGTCTTGAAGGGTACCTCTTCGAAATCCACTGAGACCCTCCCTCAACATCAATACGACTTAGTTAACCAACTTCGAAAAAATCCGGCCCAAATCTCCATTTTAGAACTCCTGAAGATTTCCCCTGCACATAAGGAAATTTTGGACAAAGCCCTTTTTGAAACAACTGTATCCACGGATTTGGATGTGAACCGATTTCAAGCCATGGTAGGACATTTGTCCTCACCCACATGTCTTTCATTCTCTGACAAAGATGATGTTTCCATGACTCATCCCCATAATTCGTCACTATACTTAGAGGTCATGATCCATAAATTCCATGTTAAACGTGTCCTAATAGATGGAGGGGCTGGTTTAAATATATGTACCTTGAAGGTGGTTCAGGCATTAGGATTTGCAGAAGACTCCATTGATCCTAGAAGGAAGATTACCATAAAAGCCTATGATGATGAGGAGAGAACATCTAAAGGTCTAATCATGCTACCAATCAGAGTGGGACCTGTTATCAAAAATACCTTTTGTCAAGTTTTAGACCGGGATCTTGCATATAACATATTGTTGGGTCGTCCCTGGATTCATGGAATGCAAGCTGTTCCATCCACTTACCATCAATGTCTTAAGTTTCCATATGACGGACAGGAAATCACAATATCAGCTGATAATTCAAACACTCAAACTTGTGCCAATGTCAAAGCTCATCAGGATACTTTGGTCCCAAACAATCGAGAAGCACTTGATAATACTTCTCCTAAGCATGATACACAAATCAGTCAATTCGCCAAAAGCTTTGACAAGAAACTACAGTTCAAGGAAAGCGGAGTTGGGGAATATTCTCTTTGTCTTGCTAATCTACCTATATCTCCTCGATCACATGGACAACCTTCTATTACACAACAACAGATATCAGTAGCGTCAACGTCAGCACAAATACAAACAGAGCCAACTACCAAGTTCAATGGACAATTTATCAAAGAAAAATTCCCTATGGGGGATCTTGAAGATACAACAATTCTGAATTGGCTTTATAAGGATGAAGATGAAACAGTTCTAAATGTCACCTTACCTACTGACAGATATGGGAAAGGATATTCCATCATGCAAAAGATGGGATATGACAATGGTCCTCTTGGAAAAAGAAAAGAAGGTGTAGTTGAGCCTATCCATCTTCCAGGGCTTGCTGCATATGATAAAACTGGACTAGGCTATGACGCTACCCCATCCAAACAATCACAAGGTAATGTTTTTACACTGCAAGAAGGTTCTGATAAAAAGGATACATGTTTGGCAGCAACCTTGAATTTCATAGAAAATAATTCTGATACCGATTCTGCTGAATATGAATGGGATAACATCCACAATGATGAATTTTGGAGGGACAAAGAGGTAGATGTCATACACAAGTATACGCCCACTTTAATCAAAGGAGAAGGTTCAGAGTCCCAACCACAAGAATCTGAACCACAAAGCAACTATGAGTCTAGTGATATTGAGTCAGATTTTCACGAACAAGACTATCAGGAGAATTGTACCATCATTGACCTACCTCATACCTCGGATCCTACCGATAACTCTGTCTTGACCCTAACCATCGCCGATTTCACACGACCAAATGACTTGTTACCTTTAATCCATCCTGATCTCATTAACTGGGATCTAACCGAACCTATTGATATACCTATTTTTCCAAATGACGAAGCTATCATAAACTTCCTTTCAGCAGATGATGTAAATAATTGTTCCACTAGCGATTGTCAGTATGAAGTCTTTAATCAGGAGAGTGTCAAGTCTCCTAGCTGCAAAAATGAAAATAAAGAAAAACGATCTAGTGGTGAAAACCAGAATCTAGCAGTACTAGATCAAACAAAAGATAAAATAAAGAGCGTATCAGATGGTGAAAACCTTTTCAAGGCACCAGCTGATGGGAAACTTGACACTCTCCCAGAGCACTATCATGAGCGATCGCCCATCTTGATCGAGCCTACAAAGGAAATCAATATTTCAACTACAGATAATCCAAGGATTCTACAGCTAGCTGAATCAATGACAGATAAAGAAATCCCAGAGTTCATGAATTTTCTCAAAGAAAATCAAGTTAATTTTGCTTGGTCATATGCAGACATGCCAGGTCTTGATCCTAATCTCATAATGCATCATTTGTCTATCAAACCAGGAGCTAAACCAGTAAAACAAAAACTCAGAAAGATGAATCCTCATGTAGCACTACTGGTTAAGGAAGAACTTAAGAAGCTCCTCGATGCTGGCTTTATAAGATCAATTGCCTATGTAGAATGGATCTCCAATATTATACCAGTAGCAAAGCTAGACAAACGTATAAGAGTATGCACTGATTTCAGAGATCTTAACAAAGCTTGCCTAAAGGATGACTTTTCACTTCCAAGTATCGACACTATAGTTGATTTGACAGCTGGCCATGCCATGTATTCATTAATGGATGGTTTCTCTGGTTACAACCAAATCAAGATTGCACCAGAAGACCAAGAGAAAACAACTTTCACTTGCCCGTGGGGAACATACTGTTGGAATGTCATGCCTTTCGGTCTAAAGAATGTTGGAGCCACTTATCAAAGAGCTATGACTACGATCTTTCATGACATGATGCACACATTCATGGAAGATTATGTAGATGACATATTGGAAAAATCATATACTAGAGAAGGACACTTGGAGATACTGTCAAAAATATTTACCAGGTTGGAAAAATTCAAAGTTCGCCTAAATCCTAAGAAATGTGTTTTTGGGGTCACATCGGGAAAACTTTTAGGTTATATTGTTTCAAAAAGGGAATTGAAGTACCCTGCTAAAGTTTAGGCAATCATGGAGATGCCTCCCCCAAAGAACATCAGTCAATTGAGATCATTACAAGGGCGACTTCAATCCATCAGAAGATTCATTTCGCAATTGGCCGACAAAAGTCTACCATTCACACATCTCCTGCATAAGAATGTTCCTTTTAGTTGGGATGACAAATGTGAAATGGCATTTCAGCAAATCAAGCAGTACCTGATGAACCCACAGTTCTCGTACCACCAAATCCAGACAAGCCATTGATCCTGTATATTGCTGCAACCGAGACATCTTTGGGGGCATTATTAGCACAAGAAGACCGTGAAGGAAAAGAACGTGCAATCTATTACATTAGCAGAACACTGACAAGTCATGAACTTAACTACACTTTTATTGAGAAGGCTTGCTTAGCAGTAGTCTTTGCTTCACAGAAATTCCGACATTACATGCTAACTCATACAATCAATCTTGTTTCAAAAATTGATCCACTCAAGTATCTACTAAGTAAAGCATCACTAACAGGAAGGTTAGCAAAATGGGTCATGATTTTGAGTGAGTTTGACATCCACTACGTTGATCGCAAAGCAATCAAAGGACAAGTTATTGCTGATCAACTAGAGACGCTCCTCTACAAACAGAGCACCCCTTACACATTGAGTTTCCAGATGCTGATGTTTTCACGGCAGACTCTAAGCAGCTATGGTCCTTATACTTCGATGGTTCTTTTACTCAACATGGATCGGGGGCGGGCATTCTCTTTGTCACCCCCCAAGGACATACCATTCCACGATCATATAGGCTAATGTTTCCATGCACCAATAACATAGCTGAATATGAAGCACTCATCACCGGACTAAAGACAACATTGGACTGGAGGATCACCGAGCTACAAGTTTATGGTGACTCACAACTAGTTATTAACCAAGTCAATGATGACTATCAGACTAAAGATGACAAGTTGTTGCCATACAAGAAGATGATTGATGACTTCAAAAAGTACTTTGTGGACATTCAGTTCACACAAATTCCAAGGATTGAAAACAAAGCGGCTGACGCTATGGCTACGATCGCCTCATTGGTACAACTCCCAGAAAAATAGACTCGCTATGAATTTCTAGTGGAACAATTATTTACACCTGCCTATGACACACCTGAAAGCCAAATTATCTGCCACTTGGTAGGATCTGATTCACCCTGGTATGGCACGATTTATGCATACCTAAAAGATGATATATTACCACCTGACTTGTCCCGCAACCAAAAACGTAACTTTATCCGACAATCCTCTCAATATACCCTTATCGCTGATACCCTTTATCGCTGTGGTCTTGATGGTACTTTACTTCGATGTCTTGAACGTGACGAACCACAAAGCTTTTACAAGAAGTTCATAGGCATTTGTGGTACTCATTCGAAAGTGGGACTAACCTTATCCAAGAAATTGATTAGAATGGGTTACTACCGCCTACAATGGAGAGGGAATCATTCACTTTTGTGAAAACATGCTCGAAATGCCAGATTCATGGGAATCTTATTCATGCTCCTGCACAAGAACTTCACTCATTCACACCAACCTGGCCATTTTCTCAATGGGGGTTAGATCTAGTAGGAAAAATTCATCCTTCATCCTCAAATGGGCATAAGTTCATCATCATGGCAACATAATATTTCACTAAGTGGATTGAGGTAGAACCTCTCTCTAAAGTCACTGGAAAATAAATTTCATCCTTCATACTCAACTACATTATTTGTCGATATGGTATTCCTAATGCTATTATTACAGATAATGGTCGACCTTTCAAGAATCAGGATGTTGATGAACTTTGTGAAAGATTCCATATTCAGTACAGATATTCCACGCCTTACTATCCACAAGGGAATGGCCAAGCAGAGGCCTCAAACAAGACTATACTAAAGATTTTGAAAAAGACTGTCAATGACTCAGGAAAGGATTGGCATGTCCAATTCAATCCCGCCTTGTGGGCTTACTAAACTAGTGTCCGAACACCAACAGGAGCAACACCTTTTGCCCTTGTCTATGGGGCAGAAGCCATATTGCCTTTAGAAGTTGAGATACCTTCACTAAGAGTATCACTGAAAGGTCTCATAACAGATGATGAATACAGAGTTTCCGAATTAAGCAAGAGTTAGAACTTTTAGATGAAAAGAGACGAGAGCAGCCGACTCATTTGAGCATACCAACAGATGATGTCTCGTGAGCTATAATCACAAAGTAAAGCCAAGGAAGCTTTTAGGTGGGGGATCTGCCTGAAAGAGGTCCTACCAAATCAACAAGACTGAAAAGAAAGGAAAGTTTTAAATCCAAATTGGTTAGCCTCTTATGTGTGGTTATTGCAGTTTCTACGGCCGGAGTATACAGCACAATGCCAGAAAGCAAATTCGTTTGATGAACTACCAAATGATGTATCTTGTTATGTTTAAGCTTAAAAGTCCCAAGAAATACAAAAAAGGAAGTAAAGTCCCGGCAGCCATGTCAGAAAAAGTCCTAAGGAAATACAAAACAAATAGAAAAAGTCCCTACAAAAATAGAAAAGTCCTAAGAAATCCAAAATGTTTTAGAAAAGTCCTAAGAAATCCTAAAACAGCAAAAAGTCCAAGAAATCAAAATGCTAAAAGTCCTTTAAGAAATCCAAAAACAGTAAAAGTCCTCAAGAAATCCAAAAAATGCTATAAAGTCCCTAAGAAATCCAAAATAAAGTGTAACAGTCCCCGAGTATAGAAAAAAAAGAAAGAAAAGAAAAGATGTCATAGGGTGAAAACCTAGCAAATAGGCAGTCTATTGACAGGAAAATAAAAAAAAAAAAAAATAAAAAAAAGAAAAATGCAATAAATACAGATAGTGAAAATCTGGCAAACAGACACTATCTATACCTCTCCATCTATTAGTTCCTGCTTTGCACTTTGTCCTTTCAAGCTTTCCTTTTTCCGCATCTTTTTTTTTCGCATCTTAGGATCATAAATTGCATCATCCTGCCGCCATTTGCCTAGCGTGATAACACACCTTACCATGGCTTGATCGTTGTACATATTCCTTTTCGCAAGTTGTGTCAATAAACGAGGCAAACACTCAACTGGGGGCACTTAACTTTCAGAGAATACTAAGACAGCTAGACTATGTCCTAGGAACTGATCATACGAACAAACAATCAACTCACTTGAAACATCATTCGATTATTGAGCCTTCTCATGAAACACTTTTCAGCAAATACCATATCATTATCTATTGGATGATCCAAAAATCTGAATAATGTATGAAATAACAGTATTACATGTCTGACCAAATAGTTGTCTGATTTTCGATATCATTACTCTGGAGCACACTCAATGATGTACTGGACTAGAGTGGCAAGGAACGAGAATGATTTTTCTTTGTTTGTTGTCTTGAGGTTAACGGTCAATCTGATGCAAATATGTCACAGGACATGGCGACCAAAGCAATATCAGTGATGACAGTTCCAAATTTGCATCAGAAAGGTGGTTAATCTTTGTCTGTTTATGCAAGAAATGCTCAGGTCATCTCGGTTCAATTATACCTCGATGCTTGTGTTCGCTTGCTATATCAAAAACCATGAAAGTTGTACTCTGGTTATCATTGGCGCTAATTTCCCCTCTGATGCTTGTACATACTTACAACATTTTTTTTAACGTTCTATGATGATTCAAGAAGGCTTATAATGGGCTCAACAAACTGGTTAGTTTCATGTAGTTGCATATTTAATTAGGTCATTGTATATATCTGCATATTGGATCCACATCAGTGCCTTGAAAGGCTGAATGAAGGCATTAACGGTTGTCATATAGTTTTGAGCTTTTTGTGGAGGACATTTGGACATTTGATTCATTACATCCATTCATTTCATTATCATTTTCATTTTATCATTCATCCACTCTCATCCTTCTCATTTATCATTTCATTCTCATTTATCCTTTCTCATTTCATTATCATTTTCATTTTATCATTCATCCATTTTTATCCTTCTCGTTTATCATTTCATTCTCATTTATCATTTCTCATTTCATTCATTTTATCACTTCATTATCATTTCATTCATTCATTCCATCATTCTCATTTTATCATTTCATTCATTTTATCATTTATCATTTATCATTATCATTTCATCATCATCGTCTTATCATTATCATTTTCATCATTATCATCCTCATTCTCATATATCATTATCATGTTATCCTTATCATTTTCATTTTACCATTATCCTCATTATTTTCATTCATTTTAATCATTATCATTTACCCATTTTTATCATTATCATCTATTCTCAGTTATTCATTATCTTTATCATTACCATATCATTTAATATTCATTATCCTTCCATCACTATCATTTACCATTATTATTATCATTACCATTCTCATTTATCATTTAATCATCTTTATCATTATAATCTCATATCATTTCATTACCATTTATCATTTTATCATCATCTCATTATCATCACATTACCATTACCATGACAAAAATATTATCACACATTTCATTTATCTTTTCACCACTATCATTATTGATGGTGTTTTCTGCACAACAACAACTTAGATAGAATGCAATATTCTATCTCTCTTGAAAGGTTATTTCAATAATAAATCACTGAAAATCACCCCAAGGTCTCTCGGGTGTTAGGTCATAACAATGCATAAACAACTCAGATAATTATGTGAAAATGCTGGTAATCACAAAGGGACCTTACTACAAGCAAACTGTATCCTTCAACTTATCAGATCTGACAATATGATAATCTTAAATCCTAAATTTAACCGAATAATAAAGAAACAGCAAAAGATAGGGATGCAAGGAAGTGATGAGATCTAAACTGCTGCTAGGATAAACAATGTCAATGACACATATCTGAAATGGACCTATCTCAAATAACCAGCTCTTGTTCAACCCACAATGCAATCTTACAAGAACGGTGCAATCTTTTGAGGAATACAAATTTTCAAATCATAGACATACATCTACAATCGAACTTAAGCACATTGGGTATACGGTCCAGGTTGACTTCACCAGCCTACTACAATCAGATAGTTACTGGGAGTATAGACCAGAGATAGCTACAAACATTCCAAATATGAAATCATAAACATCATTTATCAAACTAAAACTAATTTATCTCTAGACACTAAACCCTAAGTCTTAAAGCAATTTAAAAGATAGAACAAAGGAACCATGCAAGATGAAATAACACAAGAGATTGCACCAGGAAAACCACAATGTCTTCAATTGTATTAATCACCAAAATGTTGCAACAATTCGACTGTTCTGATACACTATTTGCTTCAAGAAAATCAAAATACTCTAACTCTTGCTCTTTAATTTCTAATGTCTTCTTGCTAATGTCTAACCCTTTACAATGAGGCAAGAATGCCTATTAATAGCAAATCCCAAAGTATGTCGGCCCAGCCAAACATTTTTACAAAATAAAAAAAATGCCCAAAACAGGTCGGCCAAGGAAAAACAAACTAAGGCACACATTAAATGCCACCATCCAGGTCGGCTTTGACACAGTCCCCAAGGAAGTCCGGTCCAATGCATGCCCCATGATAATAGGGAAGCACAAATCTCGAAATGAGCATTAACTGCTACTCCCCTTTATCTTTCTTCTGAACTGACGACCCTTGGACCTTCAAGAATACTCCATCCAACTCAGCAACAGGTGGAAATGGCAAGACCCGGAGTCGGCATTTAATCGAGTCTACTTCTTCCTTGGACCGCTCAACAGTCTTGTTCCAATCATCCCTACTGGCCATATATTTATCCATCACTGCCATGTAGGTGGCTGCATCATCAAGTAAGTGGCCGGTGACAGCTCCATCAGAATCCGAGGCGTAAATTTCATGCCACCACTCCTTCAATTGTTCCAAGCTCAGATACTTGGGAGCTATCTTCTTCCTCCCTGTCATTACCTCAAAAAAGGCAATGCATCCATCATAAACCGCAGTAAGCTCACCGTCAATTGACTTCCTTCGTTTTTGTATCTTCTTCAGAGCCTTCTGCCTGATCTGCAGTGCCTCAAACCATTCCCACGGCTCATCCAACCTGGAGGAAGGAAGGATTCCATCCTTAGCCAATTGCTCTTTGCCATGCCCCAGGATAACCTTCGATTTCTGCAACAGGAGGTCCATATCATCCTTATCCTGAGACAGGATATGCTCTAACAGCTCCTTCACCCGGACTGCGTCCTTTCCTATAGATAAAATCTCCCTAATAGTATCATCCCCTTTTGTTTGGACATCCACCAGCCAACCTACGGTAGCTTGAACTGAGGCCTTCATCTTCTCGATCCCAGAGATTGTTTCCCTAGGCAAAAAACCAGGAGTAGCAGAGGAAGAAGGGTGGAGAGACTGCAAAGGTTTCATGACCTCCTCCAAACATTTCCTTAACCTTTCATTTTCCTTCCTCAGTTCACGCTTAGTCTGAGTCTCCCTCTTCAATCTGTCAACAATCACCGCACTGGATCCCTCAAACTCCTCAATATCCTGCTCCATGGAAGCAGGCCCAAGGTTAATCGTTTGCACATCATAATCTTGGCTTGTAATATCCTCTCTCAATTTATCTGCGGCAGGAGTGGCAATGTGGACTACCCTGTGGTGCATTTCATTCCTTTCCACCCTTGAGATCACCTTGGCAGCTTTCTTTTTCTTTCCTTTGCCAATTTTTGACAACATTTCATCCCAGTCCAAGGGAGTATCCTCAACAATCACTTGCTTCTCACGGTATCAAAGTTCATCCTTTTAGAATGGAAGGAGAAGCCATATGCTGCCAGTTCTTCCCCTGCAGTATGGGCTGATTGAATAGAGGGGCACATCTCCGCCACACCAATCCCGAGAGGGAAGTCTCCTCCGAAACCTGTCTTGTGCTTCTCCCTCTTCACCACAGCATCAAATTCACAGATTTGTCTCACAACTTCCAATAGCACAATGTGGTCAGTAGGATACCGGGGTAACCTGTAAGGGGCAACCGGGCATCCATCAATCCTGAGGTAGGTGAAGGTAGGGAACTGGATGAACCAGGCTCCATAGTTCTTTATTAGCCCTTTGGCTCCATCGGACAATCTAAGGTGCTCAGCATTCTGCAGTGTCCGGGTGATATGCATCGTGAATGCATCATTGGCCCTTCTGTAATCTTTGTGCCCCAGATGCAACTCCGGATAAACCTCATAGATTATATCCTGCCCCACTATTCCCTGCGGGTTTAAACCTTTGTATGGGTAGGAGATGGCCAACACATACATTATGTATGAAGACATAGTGAATTTCTTTGCCTCCAGGACATTCCTCAATTGTCTATCAATCTCAGCACTGATGATTCCTGCCCAGTGATAGTTAGTCCCCTGCCCAATTTTGGTGATCACATGGACCATCCAACTCTCCAATACACCTGCACTTTTCAATCCGGCCACTCTGCTCAAAAGTGTGATGGCATCGTATACATCTGACCTAAACTTAACCCTGTGCAGCTACTTGGGAAACTTCGAATGATGGGACTTTGGCTTCTCTAGCCACGAATTAATCATCTGTTGAGCCTTGACCGGATCATTCTCATAATAGGTCTTGGCAGTGTCAATATTCAAAGCACACACCGAAGGAAGATCCGGCATGCTGAAAGCTTGTGCAATAGAGGCCGGACTAAAGTTGGCCAAGACCCTTCCCTCGGTGCTAACCACCCGCTGTGTATCAAAATCATATTGTCTAGCACATTCCAAGATTAACTCGTAACACTGGACCGCCGAAGGGAAACCTGCCACATGCACCAATCCGGAATTCATCATCCCTTGCCTCAGGGCTGACAAGTCCTTCTCTGCCGTTCTCTGCCTGAACTCCTCATATCGCCAGGCACCAACATTGGTATCAGATACTTCGGCCCATAGAGAAGACACCTTACTTTCGGGGAGCTGGTTCTTCATGTCTAGTCTCAATCATTCAGTCTCAGAAATGGACGACGCCCCTGCGCCACCCTTAGACTTTCCAGCAGCCGCCTTGCTTGATTCGGCCTGCACATCCAAAAATCATCATTAGTATTCAATTGTTGTTCATATTTCAATCCAAAAAGTTAGCACAATCCACTGCCAACTGCTAATCCTTTGAGATCCGGAGAAATAGGACAATCCAGGAAAACCATGCAAATCGGGAAAATACCGTCGGGGCGAAATTTCGGAGAAATCCGACCCAGACGAATTCCTGCTGCCAGAGCATTATTAATCAGATAAATCGTTAGTGCAGATGAAAAAAATCAGAAGATAATCATGGAATTCACTCATTGGCAACAAGAAATAGACATTAAACAATCGTTCCATTAATCCTATCATCGAAACATTAAAAAGGACGCAGCCAGACAGGAAATCCGGAAAAATCCGGATGGAACGGATTTTCGCGGACAGCTTAGAATATTCCGGAAATAACCCCAGTCCGCGGAATAAGCCCAAACCGGGAAAATCCGGAGATGGGGAAATTCCGCGATGACCTCGGAAACCCGAAAAACGGCGAAACGCGACCCAAAATTCAAACGACCACGGGATCTTCCCCTTCCTGAGTTCTAATGGTTTCGAAACTGACAATAATCAACAAACTCAGGACGCAGCGGATTCTCTCGAATTTAAAACTCAAAGGATGAATCCTTATATCAAAATAATGATGCCCTAATCAATAACCCGACCATTAAAACCAGAGTAAGCTTTAAGGTTTGAAAGTACCAAAGATGTGTACCTAAAGCACTCAACTCTTCACAAGACGGAAAGTCAACGGATAATAGTGGACAAAATCGCCATAAAATGAAACCTTCGCTCGGGCCGAATAATCGAGGAAGAAGACCCTAACTTCAAAAATAGCGACTTTTGCACTAAAAGTGCTAATCCAACCCAGACCCCCGCCCAATGGATGTACATCACTGGCCTCATGGATAAATAGAGCTCATAGGGCACGTGAAACAAGGTTCTATCAAAGACAGTCAAACCCTCAATTTGGCAAATATGAAATCAAAACCAATCAAGGGCCGACTGAAACTAACAATAATATCCACCGAAAACCCCAATCACCAATGCAGCAAACGGAAGGGCACCGATAACATACCATGGATCGACATGGCTAGAAATTGAAGCCCAAAAAGTTGACCACGAACAAACATCAGCCCAAGTAATGAAAACCACTAACACCGGCGCCAAGTAACTCTCACAAACGAAGCCAAGATCAATCGGCTAAAGCTCAAATGGAAAACTAACGCCAGAAAGCAATCAACAAGTAAGGGAGCAATGGTTAGGGGAATGGCACTGAAAATGCCCCAAATCCGCTTTTATGCCCGTCTGAACAAAGGTACGTCAACCATTAATGTGCGATAAGACATTTCTGACAAGTCCGGGAATCCAAGCCCAAAAAGGAATTTCGGGAAATCTGGGAATACGCGGAAATCCGAATGGACAGGAATTTCGCGGAAATGCAGAAACTAGGAACGTGGCAAAGTTTGGGACTTCGGCCAATTCCGGGAAAATCCACCCGGAACGGAAAGTCCCGGGATCAAGCGGAAACCCGGAATCGGAGAATCCAGCCAGGAACGGACAAAGAACCAGGGCCCGAGAAAATCCGCCGGAGCTGGAAAATCCTGGAACTAGATGAAAACCTGGAGTTTGCTAAAAACTCAATTTCAATCAATTCAAGCCTCAGGGCAAGGTCAAGGCTAGCAAGACCAATATGTCAAAACCCTAAAATGATAAATCCAATAAAACCAAAGGTTAAAAGATCATCCGAAAAGAGGGTCCCCACTCCAAGTGGGGCGTGTGTGCAAAAACTGCACAACAAATGGCAACTCTGCTGGGGAAATGCTCCTGAACATTTCGATGACAAACTGGAATCAAGAACCCAGAACTCATGGTTTCAACTCAGATACCTAGCCACCACCCTAATGTTAAAACAAAGAAACTCCCAGCCATTCAAACATTCCTATACCCGGGTCTAAGTGTGTGCACATGCATTTATTATCTACCCTTAGTTGCAAGAAGAACCAGACTTGATATGAACAGGCTACGTAAAGATTCTTACTCTAAGAGTGACCTGGATAGAGCCTCGCTGCCAGTCAGGCGTCCATAGCCGCGACGAGGTTATCGCTGTGATCCTCCTGAACATAGCTCTACTGCCAGCCAGGCGTCTATAGCCCCGGTAGAGATATTCAGATCCCCTGACAAGTTGAATTCAAATTTCTTGACTTTCATATATATATTCTCTCTTCTTTCTTTTTTTTGTATTTTGCTGATATTTCTTCTCTTTTCACTCACTTCATTCAACCTGTGAACAGTGAAGTCCACACTCAGGGCTGAGAACCACAGTGGCACTAGAGTAGAAAAGGATTTTTCACCTGTTCAGACCTTATAAGGATCTTTTACAACTTCAGGTATATTAAGGATTAAAAGTATAAGACCCTCATATATTTCTGTTCAGACTGACTGGAAAACCTTTGCTTCAGCGTAAAGAGAATTGACATAGGTTAAAGAATTCATACCATGGTATTCTGGAAAAATGATCAAAGTTTGTAAGGGAAATACCAAGAACATTAGACCTGCTTTGCCACCGCTACCATATAGATGCACCCACAATCCCCAAAAGAAAAAAGGACCAACAGCAAGAGCAACGCAAACCAAAACAAACAAACCAAAGCAAACCTACTCTAACCAAACAAAACCAACAAAGCAAAAGGGAAACCTTCTCTAACCAAAGCAAGCAAAAACAAACGGACAAAGCAACCTAAACTAACTATTTACAAAGCAAAGAGCTGAAAACAGCTCAAGACTGGAAATAATGTTTTAGATACTGCCCATTGACAGGCAGTGGTATGTCTTCTCCCGTGAGAGTCCTCAGACGGAAGGTATTATCTCCCAGTATTTCGGCAATCTGATATGGGCCAAGCCACAATTTATCAAATTTTCCATGGTCCCCTTTCTGATCATGAGGTTTATCCCAGTATAGGACAAGGTCAGAAATCCTGAAGGCTTTGACTTTAGCTCTCCTATCAAACCATCTCTTAACTACCCCCTGATGTTTTGCAAATTTTTCAAGGGCATTGTCTCATTTTTCCTCAAGGTGCAATAATTCTGTTAACCTAGCCTCCCTTCTGTCCCCTTCATCATAAAACTGATTTATAAACTGTAGAGTTGGGATCTTGAGTTGGATAGGGAAAACTGGTTCCAAACCGTACACTAAATGATAAGGAGATGTACCAATGGAGGACTTAACTCTGGTACGATCTGCCCAAAGAGAAAACCGAAGCTAGGTGTGCCAATCTTTTGGGTTCCTCTCTAACAGTTTACGGATAACAGTCAACAGGTTCTTATTAGAGGATTCTGCTAGACCATTGCCCTGGGGATAATAATTAGATGCAAACTTCACAACAATGCCATGATCAAAGGCCCAGTTTGAGAATTTCAAAGATGCAAAGGCAGGACCATTATCACACACAACAGCAACAGGACACCCAAACCGATTGAGAATGGCAGATTCTAAAAAATCAATTACTACCTCTGATGTGCATTGTCTACAAGCAAAAGCTTCAGTCCATCTCGTAAAGTAATCAGTGATGGTGAGGATGTACCTGTGTCCCGCAGAAGATGGTGGGTTGATGGGGCCTATGAAATCCATACCCCATTGAGCAAAAGGTCTTACCTCGGTGACCGGTTGGAGCGGGAGTGCTGCACACCTTTCTCTTGTTGCTCCGGTCTGGCAAGTGTGACAGGTCTGTACATGTTGATGAACATCCTTGAACAATGCAGGCCAGTAATACCCTGCCCTCAAAATTTGATTTGCAGTAGCAATTGCAGAACCATGACCAGTACCATACTTCTCATGGAACTCGTTCATCACTCTCTCAGCTTCCTGTTTCCCAAGACACCTTAAATAAATACCTTCATGATTCTTCTTATACAAAACATCTCCTTTCAACATGAAACCGTCACTTTTCAACCTTAAGGCTCGCCTCTGTACTGCATTAAGGTGAGCTGGAGGTCGTTGATTCAACAGGTAATACACTATATCATCATACCAGCCGTCTGGGGAAACCTCTTCAACATTATAGTTCTGAACAGATAATTCAGGGCCTATCTCTGCCATAGTCTGGGCGAGTCCCTGCCCTCTTACTAGCTTCATAGGCTGGATCTCAATGTCATACTCTTGTAACATGGTCACCCATTTAGCTCTGCGCTCCCCTAATTCATTCTGCATCAGGAGTAACTTAACTGCGGAATCAGGAACAATTGCAAACACCTTATTTCTGAGGATATAATGCCTAAATTTCTTTACTGCTCAAACAAGGGCATATGCTTGCTTTTCCACACTTGGGTATTTCAACTCGGCATCCTTTAATGGTGCACTCATGAAAGCAATGGGATGCTCATTCCCCTCGTCAGACTTTTGAGTCAGCATTCCAGCACATGAATGGTTTGAAGCAAAGGAATAGATATAAAAGGGTTTGCTATAATCTGGGCTCACCAATACTGGACCGTCAAGAATGGCTCTCTTAATCTCTGCAAAGGCCTCCTTTGCTTCTGTAGTCCATTCGATCTTGGCATCTTGTTTCAACATGGCATTTAATGGCTTCACAATTTCAACAAATCCAGTGATGAATTTTTTGACAAAATTAATCTTACCAAAGAAGGACTTCATCTCCTTTTTGCTGGCAGGCGGCTGAATTTTCAGGATGGCCTCCACTCTCTCCGGATCTATAGCAATTCCTTTCTCTGATATCACATGCCCTAACAGCTTTCCTTCTGTTACCCCGAAGATACACTTCTTGGGATTCAAGGATATGCCAAATTCTCTGCATTTTTGGAACACTTTGTGCAGATCTGAGATATGATCCCCTCTGTTCTTTGAAAAAATAGTCAGGTCGTCCATATAAATGATGATGCATTTCCCTATAATATCCTTAAAGGCGATGTCCATAGCCCTTTGGAATGTAGCTCCAGCATTGATGAGTCCAAATGGCATCCTCCTGTAGGAAAAGTTACCCCACTTAGTTGTGAAAGTTGTCTTGTGTCTTTCCTCATACTGGACCATCACTTGATTGTATCCTGAATAACCGTCCAGGAAGGACATCATCTGAGAACCATTAACCACTTGAAGCACCTTGTCCAAAGAGGGAACTGGATAGTTATCTTTTTCTGATGATCTGTTCAGATTTCTAAAATCAACGCAGAGCCTAATTTCTCCATTCTTTTTTCTTACTGGAACCAGGTTTGCCACCCATGTTGAATGCCTGACAGGGAATATGATTCTGGCAGACAGCAATTTCTGGACTTCCTTCTGTATTAGTGGTTCTAGTAATGCATTGATAGGTCTCTGTCTCTGTCTGAAAGGCTTAGCATCTGGCTTCAGGGGTATAGTATGAGTTATGATAGATGTATCATAGGTCTTCAAGTCCTCATAACTCCAGGCTACTATATCTAGAAAGTCGTGTAGGGCTTTGATTATACCGTGTCTTTCTTCTGGAGTGCATACATTGCCAATGAAAATATTCTTAATATTATCCTCAGTTCCCACATTGTGAGTGTCACACTGTCCACTGATGGACTCCTTCTTGGACTCTTGTTCTTGGTCCCTAATCTTATCCATATCAAAAATACGTTCCAATTGTACCATTCCCCTGGGAATAGTGTTTGATTTCAGATTTAGCACACCTTCTAAATCCAGTTCTGCTTCCTAAGGCTCTCTTTCATCAATAATCTGTGAAGCAAAAACATCTGTATTTGTGATGAAGTCAAGAATATGTTTATCATCCTCAAACACCTGAAAGTTAGTCACATTGTCTGGGACGGATGGCACAGGAGTCAATTCAACAGTAAACTTCTTCAATCCTGACAGAGATAAAGGCTGCAGAGTGCTTGCTGCTTGAGCCAGAGAATCAGCAGTTTGATTCTTCTTCCGTGGGATCAGTTGGATATTAAAAGCGTCAAATCCCTCAATGAGGTCCCACACTCTATGTCTGTAGTTGGTCATTCTCCTATCATGGCATGAATACTGCTTTCTCACTTGTTTGACTACCAACTCTGAATCTCCAAAAACTTGTAGAATCTTGACCTTTTTCTTGAGTGCCATAAGGAGTCCATGGATTAATGCTTCATACTCCGCTACATTATTTGTGCAATGAAATTGGAGCCTATGAGCTGCAAAGGAATTCTTACCTTTTGGACTAATCAGTTCAAACCCAGCCCCAGCTCCATGCTTTGACTTAAATCCGTCAAATTTGAGAGTCCAGCATTCTGCAGGGGTATTTTTTTTGTCATATCTTTTAGCTTCCCAGTATTAGAGGACTCTTCAGTTGCTACAGGAGGTTGGTCTTGATAATTTTCTTGCAAGCCATCCGTCTTTTCCTTCACAACCTGAGCCGGACTTAAACATTTCTGCGCTTGTTCTACTGCTGTCTGGCACAAACAACACTCCAATTCTGAATGGGAAGCATTATGGACTCTGCACCAATTTGGTAGGAGTAATTCCCTAAAGCTGGTCCTTCTTCCCAGGTGAGTTTGATTTTCCATACACTGTTTAATGAATTCCTGGAAACTGTCTAGTAGGCTGATCTGTCTATCCTCAGATTCTTCTTCCTCTTCAACTGATTCTGTCAAGACTTCAACATGGCTTGACCCTGTCTCAACATCCGTATGCATCGAGTGTAGCATCAACACCTCTTCTGCATCTGATTCTTCATATTGAGCCGATAGCAGGTAATTTCCCATTCCTACTTCTGATATCAGAGCTTCTGTTGAAGTCTTTTGGTATTCTGTAATCATGTACTTCATTCTGGGCTCTCTCTCGATCCTGATCTAATTAGGCACTCCTTTCCAGGGAAGCCACATGTGAGAGTGATCAGTGGACACATAACCATTCAGAGCCTTCGTAAACTCTCTTCCTAGAATCAAACCATACGCATCAGGAATATCAGCTACCTGAATATTGATAACCTGCTGAATCCTTGGATCAGAGGCTATTTGCATTTGGATCATATTTAACTCTCCCACCACATTTACTTTAGTTCTATCTAACTGAGTCACCTTCTTCTGAGAATCAACAGGTGTAATTCCTAGAGCTCTACAAACTCCAAAGGGCATCACATTGGTGGAAGCACCAGAATCTAACAAGCAGTTATGCAAATTCTTACCGAATATACGAACAGAGATTAGGAATGGTGGGGTTTATGTTTTCCCTTGGAACAAGGTAGGCTGAATATCTACTTGAGCCACTTGAGTCTTATCCTTTTCTTTTCCTTTATCTCCAGGGGGTATGTTAGTCCTATTTTGGGTCTGATTTTGTGCGCTCACAGGCTGGGAGCTGGAAGTTTGGCCGACATGTTCACCAGAAGACTTATCCAATAACTTTGAATTTGCATCATAGGTACCTAAGACAACCTTCCTAATTGCAGGGAACCTTAACAACTCAAACGCAGAAAGATTTACCTTTAGTTTCTTGAACTCCTCTGCAACATATGAAACCATCTGCTCTTCACTCATATCAGTAGAGATTTCCTTAGATGATTCCTCCACCTTATCCTTGCCAGCTTGGACAGCCTTTTCCTTATGTGGGTCGGTTTGAGCCTGTCTCTCCTTTGAAAGATACTGCTTGGGAACGTGTGGATAAGACGGGTTGTTACTAGCATTAGGATCTGGAGGAGTACTGAAGTTGTTGGGAGGAATGGAAGT
The DNA here is from genome assembly GCA_007258455.2 of Sequoia sempervirens. Taxonomy (NCBI): domain Eukaryota; kingdom Viridiplantae; phylum Streptophyta; class Pinopsida; order Cupressales; family Cupressaceae; genus Sequoia; species Sequoia sempervirens. The sequence goes on along the minus strand of VDFB02358134.1, from coordinate 136,234,900 downwards.
GGTGAAAGGTCCTCCAGGCTGTGGACGTCTATGAGGCATATCTCTCAATCCTTGTCTCTGAAACATCTGAACTTCCTCAACATAAGGTTCCTCCTGATCAAGAGGGCCATTGTCATTCATTGTATCTTCATTAAACAACTGAGCTACTTCGTCTCCATTACAAATCTGATCTGTTTCATCTTCCTGGGAATCAGGTTCTTCTGGTACATTTTCCTTGCTGGCTGCAAAAGGAGCATGATTTAATACCAGCACAGGAGAATCATAGGAGTTGGAAGGAACAATCTCCTGTCCATTCACATTGTTCTCTACCTCATACTGAAAAATAGAGGCAGCAGTTTGGAACTCTGGACATTCCAATTCCGAATGCTGACTTGTCTTATGAAGCCTGCACCATCCTGATAGGGTTGCTTCAGCCAGATATACACCGTTAGGAGGTTTGTCTTGACTGACCGGCTGGTTTGCAGATTGATTGACAATCTGATTAGCAGGCTGATCTAATGGAGTAGGGACTCCTCCATTGTTAGGTCCTGTATTCCAGGTTCTGTTCTGCCCTTGCGATTGCCTCTTATCAAATCCAGATCCACTACCTTGAATTCTATCAAAATTTTGCCTCCTTTCATTATTGAACCCTCTATCATTGTTGTAACCCCTATCCTGATTGTATCCTCTATCATTATAGAATCCCCTGTCATTACGTTGTCCCCTGTCAAAGTTCTGGCCTTGTGAAAACTCTCTGTTCTAATTGGACTGCATGCCTTTCTGAGCAGCTTATAACTGACTATTTTGATTCCTGAGGTAAGTCACCTCTAGGTTTAGCTTCTTTATCTGCTCAGCCATTTCATCAATCCTTTCTTTATTCGAGTGTACAAAAGGGGGCCGGTTTGGGTTACTCTGAGGAGGGACAAACATTGTAGCAGATCCCATAGACTGATGTAATACTTCAGAATTTTGTAGATAAGCAGGGAAACTATTTGGATGCGGCTGATACATGGGCTGGTTAACCTGCTGTTGTGGGAAGTTTGTCATAGGGGAGACTTGGCTCATGGGGTGACCAGGGTGTGGTACCATGGGTAATTGAGGAACTGGGTTCATGATTGGAGTATGATTGGTAAGTGCCTGATTTACTGCTTGAACCTGGCCAGGATGCGCAACTGGTCCTAAAGAGGGCAGCGGTCCAGTCAAGTGTTGTCTCAAATCTGTACTTAGCTTGACAGCCTCTGTATAAGCATTAGTTAGGGTTCCTGGAGGATTCGGTCTCCATTTCAGAAAGGTTGCTGTTAAGCTATCCAGAGCTTCATAATAGACTCCCAGGGCAGTATCATCATCTAAAACATATGGGTCTTGCAATATGGTATATGCACGGTGAAACCTATTATTGAAACTGGATATTGGCCTGTTGACCTCTCTCTTGACTTTGATGAATTGCAGGTATAACTCGTTGGCACTAATGGGTATTCGGAACTTCTGTAAAAAGGCAGTTTCTAGATCATTCCAATTAAGAATTGAACCAGCAGGGAGATGGTTGTACCAGTAAAAGGATTCTTCTCCTAGTGAGTAAGGAAACAACCTGCAGGCGACATCCTCATGGACAATCCCTTTGTCCTTGAGACAAGTTTGGAAAATCCTCACATGTTCTTCCGCAGTCCTATTTGGGTCATTGGCATGGAATTTTGAAAAGAAATGCTCAGGGTTTTTGGGCATTACATTGTAAGCCTGGAAGAACAATGGTGATGGATTATTAGCGAGGAAAGCCATTGGTAGAAGTGGGGGAGGTGGTTGTAGTTGGTTAACAACAGGCTGAGGTTGTTGAATGGGAACTGCTTCAGGGATGGGTATGGCTTCAGCATCTGGATGTGAAGATCTGGATGATGCGGGTGAAGGGATGGGTGATGATGATTCTCCCCTTTCTTGAGTCCTTCTTGACCTAGTGGGGAACTGTAGCTCCTCTAAATCTTCCTCTCCTGCGGTAGATCTGGTATTTCTCCTAAACCTTTCTGGAGAGATGGCGTTCAAAAAGCGATCCAGTCTGCTCATTCAGGCCCTCCTTCTAGCGCCAATCTGTTGATGGTGTTTTCTGCACAGCAACAACTCAGACAGAATGCAATATTCTATCTCTCTTGAAAGGTTATTTTCAATAATAAATCACTGAAAATCACCCCAAAGGTCACCACTTAGATTGTCGGTCATGACAATGCATAAACAACTCGGATAATGTAGAAAATCTTGAAGGTAATCACAAAGGGCCAAACAAAACGACATTCTTTGGAAGGTGGGCAGGCCTTTATGTTGAAAATCTGAGATATGGCAGATCTCAAAATCTGAAAATTCAAGTTCTGAGTCAAGATGGAAAATCAGCGTTATGTTTTTCATAATGGAAATAGTCTTCATATTGACTTTTTTCAAATCGTAAGTCCTTGAATAGGAGGATAAATCAATGGAATGGCAAGGGTTTACATCATTGTGCATTTTCAGACAAGTGTAGGCTTCATAATACCTGTAGACACAATGAGTTTGAATGCTTGACCTTTCTAGACAACATTGAGATGGTCTTGCAAAGGAACCTTTTCATGCAAAATCTATCTGAACCATTAGCCACCTCAGATCTAGGGTTTATTGATGTTGCAGTTGAGGCATTTACACAGATAATTGAAGGTCAGTTTGCTAGTGGTAAATGCTTGCAGAATTTCCTTTCGTCTAAGTGGTGCAGGGTCCATGATGCAGCCCATTCAGAGTTCATCTGTCGTTCGTGTGGGGACATTATCTTTAAAGTTGGAGAATACCTGGAGTGGAAGGGTGAGTTAAGCAAAGAATGCACTACAGAAGGGCTAACTACTTTTGAATCTAGGGATGGCATTGCAATTGATGCTGACGTGACTTTGGAAGGAACTGAGTGTCATGAAGGTGAATCTGAGGCATCAGAGATAACAGAGGAACATTCAAGTGAAGAATCACCTACGAAGATCAAGGAGGATGTTCTTGTTGAGGCTAGTCAAGTTCCTAAAAATATAGCGGAGGCTGAAAAGGAGGTTCATGTCCAAGACGAAGATGTGATACAGACTAGATACAAATATTTTGTTGCCATAATTATAAGAGATTGGTCAAGCCTAGGTTTTGGAGTCTACCTAGAGGAGCTGTTGTTACTAGCTTGGTGCAGGATACATGAGGAAGAGCATTCAGAATTCACCTGTTTCCAGTGTCAGACAGTGCTAAAGGAGGTGAAGGAACAAGTACGGCTACTCTTACATGCAAATGATACACCGAGAGATACATCAAACAAGTCTCTGATTGAGGACTGTCAACCAGTGGCTGATGAATGTCTTGAAGAACATGAGGAAGCACTCGATGAAGTGGTCAACGTTACTGATGATTGGGATCAAGAATCTGAGCTAGTGCCAACAGAAGATGAATTCAAGGAGTCTTCTCATTTATCACATTCTATTTTTCCTCTATATATTGATGAACAAAGCACTAAAAATTCACAGATTTTATGCATTATTGATGAGGTAGCTAATATGGTTCACACTGATGTGCAGGAAAACATGAATGATGTTGAAAACAGAAATGTTGCAGTCAGTATTTGTGAACATGCCCCAGCTTCTCTAGGTGAAAAGTCCCATGTTCATAGTTTTGGAAGTCTTCGATATGAATTTCACTCTGCATCATGTAGTGATTCATCTAATTCTATCTTGCCTGTTTCAAATGCAAGTGGAATATTGCATCATCAATGGAGACCCCCTGATGACACTATGATCAACTCTTCACAAGTGCAGGATGATGAACATGACACTCAGTTTGCAGAAATGAAAAATCAGGTTGTTTCTTTCTTTGCTGGAAATTCTGAATCTTGTCAATTTGATTATGGAGATTTAGGAAAGACAACTTGCATATGGGTTAATCATGGTCCTAATGAGTTACCTCAGTTACTAGTTATTCCTAATCTTGACATGGAGTTTGAATGCTGCAACGCAGAGATTTATTTTTCTGAATATAAAGATAGGTTTGCATTTCTGAGGACTGTTACCTTCACCTTATTGCTTGTCCATGCATTGATTAATCATATGGGGATGAGTCTCAGTTCATCATGTCTGATCATGAGCCACTTTGAGTCTGTCTGTACATAGTGTTGATATGAATAAATGCAGCTTGGTCTGCTTTTCTTTTACTTCCTTCTGTTTTGTTTTCTTTAGGATAGATTGCTTTAGTTTAGATGGCTTTTCCTTGCTTCTGTTTTGGCTAGTTTAGTTTGCTTTGGATTTCGGTTTGATTGTTTTGCTTCTCTAGCTTGGGTTTTCTATTTTCTGGTTGGGGAGGTGTCCTTCCTGTGCAATAATTCTTTATTATCTGGGATTGTTCTAAGTGTTTTATTGATGGACTTTAGTCATGTGTCTTGAATTAATGGTCAAAGATCTTTTGTTGGTGTCAAGCAATCTGAATGTCTGATTTAAAGAAAATGGGTCATTGGTCTGACTTGAATCTGAAGTATTCTGAAATCTTATATCCTTCATACATCTTAAGAATCTGAAGGTTGCAGTAGGGTCCTTGCAAGGTCTTGTTGGGTGAAAAATCATATTTCTGCTTCAGTGCCACTGTGGTTCCCAGCCCTGAGTGTGGACTTCACTGTTCACAGGTTGAAATGAAAAGAGTAAAAAAAAAAAAATTTAAAAAAAGAAAAGAAAAAAGAAAAAAAAAGAAAAAATATTGAGAGTAAGAGGAAAGAATTCAACTTATCAGGAGTATCTGAACATCTCTACCGGGGCTATAGATGCCTGGCTGGTAGTAGAGCTATGTTCAGGAGAACTACAGCGATAACCTCATCGGGGCTATGGATGCCTGACTGGTAGCGAGGCTCTATCTAGGTTGCTTTTGGAGCTAAAATCTTTACGTAGCCCCACTTGACTGAGCTTGGTTTCTGCAGTAGCTTAAAGAGGGAAATGAATTCACTTGCACACACTTGGATTTTCAGTTTATGGAAGGTCCAGTCTATCCTAGGTTCTGACTCTTTAATCTTGCATTTTGATTTGTTTGTCTGATAGGGAGATTGAAACCAGAGATTCTGGGTTCATGATTCTTGTTTATCATCAAAATGCTCTGGAGCATTTTCCCAGCGGAGTCACCATTTGTTTTGCAGTTTTGCACACACGCCCCACGTAAAGCGGGGACCCTCTTTTTGCTCTAGCTTTTGGCCTCTTAATTTTATTGATTTCATTGTCTTTGGAGGTCTTTAGATGTTCATCTTGCTTGCCCAAGTGATTTCCCCAGGTTGCACTTTGAAAAAACTAGGTTTTGAACAAAATCCGGGATTTTCCAGTCCGGCTGGAATTTCCCATAATCCTGTCCGGATGGAATTTCCCATAATCATCCCGCTTTGGATTTTCAGTTCCTATCCACGGATTTTCAGTTTTGAAGATGCAGATGCCTTTGCAGCCCAGTTACCCCGGATTTTCCTTAGTTTGATTTCAGGAAGGGTGAAATCATTCCCAAAATGGGAAATTTTTCGAAAATAATTATTTATTTATTTATATATTTTTTCCAAAAATGGATTTTCTTAAAATGTTCCTGAAAATGAAAATTTCTTGAAAAAGATGTTGAAAATAAAATTTCCAAAATGAAAAAAATCTGAAAAATGGAAAGTTTCCTTATAAAAATGTAAGTTTTTTAGAAAATGTTAAGATTTTATTTGGACATGTGGGCTATTAATGATGATATCTGTTTTTCAGGACTAAGCAAATATTAAAAGGGGGGGACTTGCATATGGATTCGTGCCAAAAGTGGGAAATCTGGAAGTGTTCAATTTAAATTTTCAAAAGTGGGAGCTGCCTAAGAATCCGTGCCAAAACTGTCTACAGCTGGAGGACTTTCTGGAGGGCACGTGAATCTGATCTTGCTGGAGATCGTGGGCCGACATGGATAATATTCATGCATTTAATGCAAATCTTGTCCTCTTTTGAATTTCTCATTAGGCCGACCTGTTTTGAGGCCAATTATTATTGTAAAATCTAATTAGGCCGACATGTTTGGGGGATTCTCTATAAATGGCATATGTGCCTCATTTGTAAGGGGGTGAGAGATTAGGAGAAGATTTGATAGAGAGCAAATTTAGCAGTAGAGTAGAGGTAGAAGCTAGTCAATTTCTGAGCAAGTGATGTAACAGAACATTGGAATTGTTGCTGGAGTTTGGTGATTCAATACAATTGAAGGCATTGTGATTTTCTGGTGATCTCTTTTGTGTTGACTTATCTTGCATGGTTCTTATGATTCTATTTTTAAAATTGCTCATGGTTATTAGATTTAGATTTAGATATGATTCAATGATGTTCATGATTTAATGTTTGAAGTGTTTGCAGCAATCCCTGGTCCATACTTTTTGCAGCTAGCTGATTGTTAGTTGCTTTGTAAAGTTAGCTTGGACCTTTATATTCATTGTGCTTGGTTCAATTATGGAGATTTATTCATTTCAACTGCAATTGGGTTGTCTTGGGTGAATGTTCATGATCTGAAAATCTTTAAAACCTTAGAAGATTGCACTATTTCTTAAGATTCAGATTAATCTTGGTCAAGCAGAGATTGGTTTCGTTGGGATTGGTCCATTTCAAGTGTTTATCATTTGCATTGTTAATCTTAAGAGTTAGAGAATCGAATCTCTCTAAACCCTTATCTCTTTTGCTATTTATTTTGAATCTGGGTTAGTTTTAGGATTGAAAGCATCACCATATTGTTGCATCTGATGAAAATTCACTTCCAACATTGTTCATTTGTAAGGCCCTTTGTGATTACCAACATTTTCACATATTATCTGAGTTGTTTATGCATTGTCATGACCTGACACCCGAGAGACCTTGGGGTGATTTTTAGTAATTTATTGTTGAAGATTATCTTTCAAGAGAGATAGAATATTGCATTATGAGTTGTTGCCGTGCAGAAAACACCATCAACAACTACAAAGTTCAAACATGTTGAATTATATGCTGAGTATGAGAAGAGAAAATTTTCATACAAAGAAGTGCTGCTTGTGCGATATAGAAGGAGCAGGGAGAGATTTATTGCTAAGGATGTCGAGCCTTTTGAGTGAGAAGAGTTTGAAGATTATTTTAAAAACACTTATTATTGCTTAAATCAAGTACTGGCTCAAGACTTTGAGGTTAGGATAGCTCTTGATTTATTGGTGATGGTGGTGGATATACAAAATCATAATCAAAACACTGGATTTGATTATGCTAACTTTGTTGCTGAATGGATGCATGAGGATTTTCTCAATTTGAAAAAGGAGGTGCTCCCTTTGTGTTTTCCCCATTACTCTTTTTTGATGGATATGCTCTTATGGGAAGGTGATTATGAATGGAAAAGGAAATTAAATCTGAAGATTAAGGGTAGTGAGAATAATGTTATACCTGTACAAATGTGGACACACATTTGGGATCAAGATTGCTCCAATTCCAACTACATCTTGTTTGTTAATGTTGTAAGATATGGTATCTTAGAGTCATTGGGTGTAGCACCTATGTTTAGACTTTCTCCAGAGATTAGAAGTCTTATGTGCCTAAAAGATATACCAGATTCTAAGGCCACACATAATTGGGCTGATTGGTTTCTACATTCTGAATATACTTTGATCAGGGCCTATGGAGCTAAGGTTGCACCTCATGTCTACCTTTGTATGTCTTAAAAATATTGGATTTCATGGAGCTTATGTGGAAAATTGATGTGATGGATTATGAAATGTTTAGGAAGGGAAGAAAAGGAATTGTGATACATCCCCAATGTGCTTTTGCTTACTTCATAGTCATTGCCCCTGAGGGGTATGAAAAGCTTGGCATCATGGTAAATAATCTTAGGATGCCTATTGATGAGATTAGAGTTTTTGATCGAGAAGGGTTTGTGGCGGGAAGAAACAGAAAAAAAAATTTAGGCGTCATACATCATGAATTTTTATATAAAGATGACATACTAAGAAATTTAAAAAGTGATGAGGCTGTCATGACTAGGAAAAGAGAATGGACAGCTATGACAAACTTTGAGGAGAAAATTATGAAAAGAAATGCATTCTACATAAGTCCATACAGTGTAATTGCAAACCCCTTGGAGAGAACCTTTACTATGTTAAGGGATTATTAGTCTGGTGAGTTTAAGGTAAAGGTAAAGGAGGTTGCTAATAAAGCACATGTACTCTTGGAACAACAACAACACCAAGCTATGGATATCCTAGAACATCCTGTAGATGTTCAGGAGGTAAAGGAGGAACAAATGGAAAAACATGTGCCAGGAAATGAGGAGGTGGAGAAGAAATTTCCCTTTCCTCATATTGAAGAAACTCATAGTTCACATGTTCCTCTTGATAGTATTGTCAAATGGCAGTATGACAGAAAATGATGATGATCCTAGGATTAGGGAGTGTGATGAATTTTTGGCTAATGATAAATTTGTGTAGACTAATGAATTTTAGGAGTTTATGATTCAATAGTGGAGTAAGCAGATAAAAGAGATACTTGAATCAACCCGAGCTAATGTTGAACCTTCTCATAAGGAGGAAGATGAGAAAGCAGAGGAAGAGAAAATCAGGGCTGAAATTGCATCTATTACTCCCATTGAGGCTTGAAAAATTGTCAAGGATAGTGGAATTATGTTGTTACTATGATGTACTATCACTTATGCCATAACATATGATGCAATTAGGAGAGATCCTAAAGCTTTGATATATGAAGACCAATTTGAGGATAAAGTATTTGGTTCTGGATATAGTCCAAAGTTGCATATTCTTGCGATTTGGTCTATGGAACCTAATACTAGTAAACATGAGGTTGCTAGGCCTATTGAAGAAGCTATTGGCTCACTAGTGGTCAAAAGAGCTACTCACATATCTCCTATCCAGGTAGCTGAGCTAACTGCACATGCTGCAATGCTTAGTGTGGATATTGCACATATTTCTCAAAAGAAATATGAATCCTTGGTTAAAGCATATAATAAGGCCTTGAATGAGCTGAATCAAATGAGAGCCACTATTTAGGCTACACAAAAGATAATAACTCAACCATATTATTATTCTTGTTCTTCATTTGATGTGTCTACACAAGATAGGGAGACATTGGCCCTAAGAATTGATGATTTGAAAGGTAAGTTGGCTACTGAGAAAGAAAATGTCAGGTAGGACAAACTTGAAACAATCAAGGTGTTAAATGAAATCTTTGAGGATGTGCTGAAGTATAGGGTGACTAAGTTGGTCCACAAGGCTAATGATGTTTGGGCCACATATGAGAATATTCATGAGATAAATACAATGTATTTGAAAGTACAGGAGGCCTTCGGGAATGAATGGAATAATTGGACTACTAGGGTAAATTCTTTGAGAGAAATGATGCCAAAAATGAATGAGGATCCCAAGGTACCTACCAATATTCCTAATATCTTGCAAAATATTGACTCAATAAATGAGATAACTACTTTCGATGGAAAGTTAGGTATACAACTCCAGAGTAAGTTGAAGATATTCAAGGAGATGGAGGAATGTGGTATGCCTTAAATATTGAGTCCAAAAGGTGAATTGCATCCATTTGACACCTAGAAGAAAGCTTTGGGAGGAATGCTTGGAGTAGCTATGATGACCTTGATTGTCACTGACTACATTTTTCTCAATTCAAACATTGACACAATAATGAAAATTGAATCAAGGATGGACATATTTGTTAAAGAATCCAAGATTTTAATTGATTCCAGGTACTCTTAGTATATTTCTAAGGTGCAGGATTTATTGAATGTAAAATGGCCCACTGATGAGGAATACAACACTTGGTTGGAGAAATACACAGAGTGAATATGTGTAAGGAAATTAAATGAGAAGAATAATGGATAGGAGAAGAATATACATAGCCTGAATATAGTACAGATTAGGATTTTGGTATAACATGGTAGAATATTATTCTCTCCTCAAATTCAAATGAATAGCATGTGGTGCTAATGTGGATTAATGAATTTTGACCTTTTATTTGCTTTCCTTGTCTTGCTTTGTATGTTTTGCTATTTTGATTCTCCCACGGTTGGCATTTTTTGAGTGCATGGAGAATATTTTGAAATTGTTGTAAGAAACTAATGATGTTTTTGAGGTGGGACCTGTTTTCTATAAAGAGTTGAGGTTAATTTTTCCTCATGTTTATTTGCTCCACCTAAAGACTCAAGTATGAATGAAAATGGAATATAGTTACAAACAGTCCAATGAGATCATGACATGTATGCTATCTGGTCTAAAGCTTGTTTTCTCATTCATCTATATAAGAAGAAATTCAGGGCTAGAAGCATGAGTTGAATTTTTTTTGAATTAATATTGTGAAGTTATCAAGACAATACAAAGCAAGTTTTAGAGTTTTGTCCTAAGTTTCTTTTGGAGTTCATACTTATGTATGTAAATTTGATAATGATATAGCATCTATAATACAAATTAATATCAGTTTCATGGCTATTGTCTCTCCTTGTATGCGTATTATGAGTTATGAGTGAAAGTAATCCAAGATTTCTTTCATTTGTCTCTATCATTGTCTGATGGATGTTTAGTTTTATGCTTGCTTATTGATTCAATGAATTGATGTAAGTTCTTGTGTGAAATTAATGAATTATAATAATTGTGCTAGGATATTTCTAAGTAGTAATAATCATGAACATCACAGGGAAATTTTGTAATGCAATATTTCTTGAGGTTATAGGTGCTATTGTCTAAATTGTTATTAGGTAACATTGAATGATATTGACTCCGTGCTTAGGATAAAGGAACTGGTTCATGTAGAGTATTTGTGGTTCATTTTTTTGTGTTGATTCATTAGCTACTCAATCTTTAAATCATAAAATCTCAAAGGGATACTACTGCTGTTGTTTGGTGTAAAAGTTCAATTCTCTCATGCTCGATATAGTTGACATTGATAAATAATCTGCCAACTTATTTGATGCATATTATTGAATGGTTTTATGAGAGATATATGTTGTTGACAATGTATTTGATTGTAATTGTGCAAAGTGTGTAAGTATACATTGTTGGATTACCCTCCTAGGTTTCACAGAGCCGAAAGAGTAGGAATAGAAGTCTCACAACCTCTATTTGTTCGTTGGCCAATCGCTTTAGAAGTAATGATAATTAGAAATGGAGAAATCCATAGGTATTTCTGGAGATCAGTTTGGTTCTTAAAAAATAACCAAAATACCCCAAGGAGTAGCCAACATTATTTGAAGCTGAACTGTGAGATCCTCGATCCGTCAAGACTTTCTTTGGTGATGAGAGTGGGAGTGGGCCTCCCAGTTCTTAGGTAGATACAAATGATCTCTCTATTCACAGTAGTCCCCCACTAGAAACTGTATATGCATAAAATTGGTCATATCTGATTAATCCTGACATTTAATTAAATATTTATTATTTAATTAATTTCTCTAAAGTCTTCTACATATAATTAAATTTAATCAATTTAATTATATTGTTCATTCATTTCTTCTGTCATAATTAAATAAATCAATTTTATTTAATTCACATGTCCACTTAATTAATTAAATAAATACACTTTATTTATTTTAATTAATTATCACTTTTTGAATTTAATTAAGTCTTTTTGATTTAATTAAATTTAAATATTTCTTTTCAAATTCTTCTTCTAGTTAATTAAATATCTTATTTAATTAATTTCATTTACATACCATTTCTTAAAAAGTTTAATTAAATATCTTTATTTAATTGAATATCTTCCATATCTTTTCAAAATCATAATTAAATATTTTATTTAATTGTGAAATCTTCTATTATTCTTCAAATCTAGGGTAAATATTCTATTTTAAGAAAAATCTCCATGTCACCCATAAATGAATAATTGAATTTAATAATTCATTATTTATCTTCTTCAAAATATTTCCATAATCTCAAAAAAAAAGATGATTTTTTAAAAATCATCTTTATCATCTTATCTTACCTCTTTTACAGAAAAGAAAATAAAAATCTTGCTTTATGCTTTCGTCTGTTTTTTGTCAGTCTTATCCATCCTCAACCATTTGATCTGCCATGAATCTTCACAATCGTTGATCATATAAGCCAATCAGAAGATTTTGAAAAACTCTATAAATAGCACTGTCAATCCAAGCAATGGTTACAACACACAACAGATGAATTAGAGATTAATTGCATTCTAGCATCATAGCATTCTAGCATTATCATTATAGTTTTATTATTCATAGCATCATCATAATATTTTATTCTAGCAATCATGCTTAGCATTAGAATAATCATGTCTTAGCAATTACATGCATTTCATATTCAATCTCGTTCTCTAGGAAGACTGTTCGTTGAGCCTAGCATACAATCTGAGAGCCAGCTGAAATCAATGAAAATACGGGATATAGAGTACGATAGGACGACATCGATAACATGATACTGAGTTTTCAATCTCTATTATTTTCATATTATGTTCTTGATATAATGTCTTATTGGTGTGTTTGATTCATTTGTTTTTATATATTTAACACGCATAAAATCGACCACACATTATTGGCGCCCACTGTGGTGCCTTGCCCAGTTTTTAATATCTACTTGTAGGTTTTTTGACAGGATCTCGCATTCTGGAATTTGGGTTTTCGGAAATTTTTTCTGTTTTAGCGCATACGAGGATTTCCGAAGTGCATTCAGAGGTTTTTAAAGCGCATCCGTGGCTTCTTTCAGCACTTTTGTAGGTATTTTTGCGGATCCAGGGACTGTTGCGGCGCATCCAAGAACTGTTTCGACGCATCTACAAAATAGAATGGCGCATATGCTCGACTTAGTTTGTTTAAATTTTCTATAAAAAAAGGTTCATTTTATTTTAGCGCATCTAGGAGTTTTTGTAATGCATTTGGGATTTTCTGTAGCACATTTAGGATCTGTTTTAGTGCATTTACCTTGTTTTTGTGGCAGCATACATGGTGATCTTTAGCACATACGGTTGTAATTAAGCGGGTTTACGAGTTTGTTACCCTTGTGGAGATAAAACCTTTTAAACTTAAAGACCAATGTGGGATAGTTACCAACTAGTTTTAAAAGAACAACCACGGATAGACATGGATTTAAAATAGATCAATCTAGGATAATCACCACCTGCTTGATTTGTGGTTAAGTGAATCCAATATGCTTTACGTGAGCAACATATTCCTTATAGTTTAGATCATTGTGATTTGGGTTTTAAAAGAGCAGTCTCTTGTGGCATGGCAATAGGTCTATGCTCTCCCCTTAGCGGGTGACAAAATACCCGATTTCCTTTACCCCAAATTCACAGCCCATTTTATTGCTTTATTACATCGATGAGGGCCACACTCTTGTGGGAAAATGCTCACCAAGAGTAGCGACTCAAGAATGGGTTCAAAGTCAAAAGCAGGGCTATTCGCCCCACTATAAAATTTAAAGAAAATCGTGAATCCCTCTTTTACGGTGGTGTGCAAGATAACCATCCCAAAGCCTTTGTTCTGAGTTGGGAGGTCTCTGAGGAGTTTGTGTGTCTGACGAAACCCTACGAGCCTAGTGTAGTATTATCGGTGAAGTTAGTTTGAACATCCTGTAAGCCCGCAGTGCAAGGAGGGAAGAATCTACCCCCAGGTACTCCACCATATAGCGCCGGGGCCGTTTATGGGGATCTAAGTATCCACTTAGATCCCTCGAGTAAATTGCCTAGAAAAGAAAAAAAACATGGGTTGCCCCTTTGGGGGTGACCTTGGCTGATGATCGACACAGTTCTAAGATGTGGGTTGTTGATTATTATGGTGACCTACCTAAGTACTAAGAATGAGTCTGCTTGAACTATCTATCATGTGTAAAACCTGTGAAAATAATTTTTGAAAAATATTTTGATCATACACTTAATGTTTAGTATGGGACTTAAAAACAATTGTTTTCAAGGTGTTTTTTGTGTTTTCAGTCACACTAATTTAGATTAAAGATCATCCAAATGAACATGTCAAATTTTAGCTGAAATTGCTCACAAAACTCTTCAGAAGAAAGGTATTTGGGAAAAACTAGCTTTTGGCGTGTCTAGAGGGAATTATCTGCATATAAGGTATTTTAAGCGCTTGTTTAGATGCGTTTTTGGTGCCACTTAGGTTGAGTATTACGCAAACACTTTTTTGGGTCCCTTGTCAAAATTTTGCAAACATATAGGATACAAAGTAGCACATCTGGGACATATTGAAGTGCATTTGACCATTTATTTGGTGCATGTCTGTTTGAAGCATATAGGCAGCAAAAGTGCATTTGTCATTTCGTGTGTTTGATAGATCTAAGTTTATAGCATTATCGGTCCGGTAGCGTGTCGAATTTCTCTCATGCTTGAGGGTGGAAATCTACCAAGTTTTTCAGCGGTCAATTACCAATGGGATTAGAAACCCAAAAGCCTCTATGTTACAAGAAGAAAACCTTACAACGAAGGAAGTTTTTTATACAAAGTCGAAACATCTGCTCCATTATCACAAATTTCTCCACATAGGTACCAAGATTTTGTGGAGGATTTCTTTGATGAATATGTTGTGGACCCTCAGATTCCTTGAGCCTATTTTCAAAGAAGAGCCCTCTCAATGACATAATCACAATCAGCGTCTTGATTTCAACTACATACCACAACCTTCTATCGAATATTCAACACATCCTAGTCAAATACTTCAGTGAGTTGAAATAGGCTATTGGATATATTGATCATTCTTCAAAAAACAAGGATCAAATCCTACAAGTGCATCTTTCATCACAAATTCCTAAATTATCGGTCCAACTTCTCCTAATAGGATTCTGACATCCTTTATCATTAGAAGCCACAACCATGAATTAGGAAACATAGTTTTGATCATATCATAAGATTTTCATCTTATCAGATTAAAACATCATCTTTGATTACACTCATCAAATTATGATCTAAATTTAGGAGAACATCTTGAAATCATATGCCTATTTTTACACGATCACAATACAATAAAATAAAGGAAGATATTCAACAAGGAGATCATATCCCAACAACTCAAGAGGAAGGTGAAAATAGTGATCCCCTTTATAGCGTGAGTCAAAATCCCCTTTTTGAAGACAACATGACCGAAGGAGAAAAGAATCCGTTTACTTCCGACAGAGATCTAAGAAAAACCCTTGAGGATAGTGAGGATGAACAAGAAGAAGGGAGTCACCTTAAAGAAGCCGAACAAGATCCTAAATTTCTCAAAGCAATAGAAATTTTTTTAGCACGTGACAAACAAAAATATTTCATATTTTTGGCTGACAAAGGAGCTAAATTGCCTCATGATTTTGATAATGAAAACATAAAGAGTAAACCTGATGATACACCCTTGTCTGATCTTAGTACTTTGACTCAACATGTTAAAACACTAGAAGGAAAAATTAAAGATCTACAAGGGGGAGCCACAATGAAGACATACGCTCTTGATGATATCTGTCCATATCCTTTTGATCGACGTCTCAACATGATCCCGTTTCCTAAGCATTGTGAAATTCCAAAGTTTGATCGTTAGAACGAAAAATCGGATCCCATCAACCATATTAGAGACTTTTGAAACATGAATTTAGAATTCGCTCATGAGGATACATACTTAATGCGGTTGTTCCCACGAAGTCTCAGAGGCCAATCTATAGAATGGTTATCAAAAATCACACCGCCTGTCAAAACATTTGAGGAATTGATTAATGAGTTCATCTCTCAATATTCCTATAACATACAACACCAAATCACAATGATTGATCTATGCAAGGCTAAGCAAAAAACTAGTGAACCATTTATCACATTTCTTTAGAGATGGAGAAGATTGTTTGCTAGATATCCCCATCATTTTCCTAAAAAGGACAAGATCACTACATTCATAAATAGCTTAGATCAAGAGATGAGTTATCGTCTAAATCTTCATTGTCCTCCCTCTTTTCAGAAAATGATTGAAAATGCAATCACAATTGAAAGTGCATTGGTCCAAAGGGGGATAATCAAACTTGATAGAGACAATTCTAGCTCCTCAAATCACCATAATGAAAAATCTAAGTTTTGGACTCGCAACAAGAATGTGGTAAATGATGGTGTTGTAGATGCACATCATGTCTCCCCTAAGCCAATTGTTCTTAGTATTCCTCACAACAACAACTACAACAATGTCATATCACTTACAAATCAGGGAAACGATCCTCCTCCCCTGAGGAATAACCAAAATCCAACTTTCATTCCAAATCAAGGTAACACCAACAACCAAGGGTATCGTGGAAACAACAATGCCTTAGGAAACACATCAAACACGAATCCACAACGATCTTCATTTTTTTCCAACAGAAGAACATTTACTCTGTTGGGACAATCTTTGGAATCTGCCCTTAAAGACTTGATGGCAAAGAACATTATTACCCTATCACCTCAACGTAACTTTGAACCTAGTGTGAAGCCACCATCATGGAATGATGCATACTATTGTGAATATCATAGATGTAAAGGCCATCGTATGAATAATTGCCAAGCCTTAAAGAATGCTATTCAAGATTTAATTGACAAAGACATGGTCACAATAGAAGGGAACCAACAATCAAATGAAGACCACCAAGAATTTTGAAATCCTTTGCCTAACTATCAAAAGGGTGAGTCTTCTAGAAAAAATGTGAATCATATTGATGAGCATATAATCAATCATATCTAAACTGATGACGAGCGGGTTAATGTTATAAAAGTCAAAGAGAAAGCAGAATATGGAGAGGTTAATGTAACAACAAGGGCACAAGGTAAATTTGTCTTAAAAGGTGCTCCTTCAAAATCCATTGAGCCACTACCTCAACATCAATATGATTTAATCAATCAACTTGGAAAAACTTCCGCTTAGATCTTTATTTTTGAACTTCTGAAGATTTCCCCAGTGCATAAGGAAATTTTAGACAAAGCCCTCATGGAAACAACTGTATCTGATGATCTGAATGTGGATCAATTTCAAGCCATGGTGGGGCATTTTTCCTCACCCACATTCCTTTCATTTTATGAAAAAGATGACGTTTCTATGAAACATCCCCATAATTCATCATTATACTTAGAAGTCATGATCCACAAGTTTCGTGTCAGATGAGTTCTAATAGATGGAGGTGCTGGTTTAAACATATGTACCATGAAATTAATATGGGCTTTAGTATTTTCTGAGGATTCCATTGATCCTAGAAGAAAGATTACTATTAAAGCCTATGATGATGAGGAAAGAACATCCAAGGGTTTAATCATGTTACCAATCAGAGTGGGACTTGTTATCAAAAATACTTTCTGTCAAGTGTTAGACCGTGATCTCACATACAACATCTTGTTGGGTTGTCCTTGGATCCACGAAATGCAAGTTGTACCGTCCACATATCATCAATGTCTTAAGTTTCCCTATCATAGACAGGAGATCATGATACCAACTAATAATTCTTACAGTCAAACTTGTGCCAACATCAAAGCTAGTCAAGACACTTTGGTTCCCAAAAATCAAGAAGTTCCTGCTAATACTTCTCTCAAAGCTGATACAAAATCAGTCAGTTAACCAAAACCTTTTACATGCAATTACGGTTCAAGGACAATGGAGTAGGAGAATATTCTCTCTGTCTAGCTAATCTTCCTACATCACCTCGGTCACATGGACAACCTTCTATCACACAACATCAGATATCTAAAGCATCAACATCAACACAATCACTGACATAACCAATCACAAAGTTCAATGGACAATTTATCAAGGAGAAATTTTCGATGGAAGATCCCGAGGATAGCGAAATGCTAAAATGGCTCTATAAAGATGAAGATGAAGTAAAAGGAGTTCTAAATATCAAGTTACCAACAGATAAATATGGTAAGGGATATTCAATCATGCAAAAAATGGGCTATGATGGTAATGGTCCTATCGGAAAAATAAAAGGAGTAGTTGAGCCTATTGACCCTCCAGGACTTGTTGCAAAAGATAAAACAGGACTAGGCTATGATACTAGCTCGAAAGAAATGATATCCAAAAAATTGAATGATACTGTACTCACATTGAAAGAAAGTTCTGATCCAAGGGAAGCATGCTTAACAACAATTTAGAATTTCATCGATAATAACTCTAACACAGATTCTGGAGAATACGAATGGGATACCATCCATAATGATGAATTGTGGAGGGATAAATAGGTTGATGTGATACACAAGTATACGCCTACTCTAATCAAAGGAGAAGGGTCAGGGACCCAACCACACAAATCTGAACTACAACGCAACTATGATTCTAGTGATACCAAGTCAGATTTAATTGAAGAAGACTATCGTGAGGATAGTACCATCGTTGATTTACCTCATACCTCGGATCCTATAGAC
>VDFB02358134.1:136164582-136209126 GCA_007258455.2 Sequoia sempervirens | reverse complement strand
AATCTATTATACGGTATCAAAGATACCTTTGATTTTATGCATGGGGGAGATTCAGTTGTGCAGATGAAGATGATGCCACTTAAGAGATAAAGATGCCAATGAAGAGCCAACACCAACAGGTTGCGTGCAAGTGAGTTTTATCACCAATTTGTTGCAATTGTGACATTTCATGTTAGGCGATCTTCCACCAGTTAAGCTGTTGCAATTGACACATACCTCATTCTAGTGTTTTGCTTAACCAAAATCCAAAGACAGATAATCTCTTTTTATACTACATAAATTTATCAAAATCATCCAGAGAGATTTGACAACACATGGAAAAGAGAACAAATAAGATTATTTTCAGTCATGTTATTGTCTTCAGAAGAATAACTCTGCTAAAAGGCATTTATGCAGAGAAAGAAGTGGGAAGCTGATGAAGTATGATTCTTTTTCATAAATGTGAGCAGCCAGTAATCTTTGTGTAATGAAACAACTTGCACAATACAAGAATATAATAGGAAATATGCTGAAAATACTTGATAATAATATGCCCCTTTGAGGGGGATACCTTCAATAGTCTTCAATAAGAAGACAATACTCAAAATTATAATAATAACTAGCCACTAGCTCCTATATATACCTAATTATGCTTTGGCTGCCACCCAAGCCAACTTAGATACTTAGCTATAACCCCTAGGACGATCTAAGTGCCTATATATGATTATAATAATGATTATATAACTTATTTAAGAGTTAAAAGTAGCCACAAACCAACTACTCATAACCCAATACACACTATAGGATTAGGAGTGTATCATGCCCCCTCTCTTTACAAAAGCATTGTCCTCAATGTTGATTACGCGTGGATGCTTCTACATAAACTTCATCTTCCCATGTGATAACTTTGACCAGAAAATACTTCAGTTTAATGAGGTACTTCGGGATTGTCCTTGTTCTCAGCTTCTTCATGTGTGTCTAAAAAAGTAACTTCAGCTCCAAGATGCGTCTTCCATCTACATCTAGCTTAGGTAGCACTATCTATGTTAAAATTTTGTATTGATCCACTTGCCTCTTCATTATGTTTTGTTCCTTTGCTTGTTCCCCTTGATACTAGAGGGTACCTCTTGGCAATGAATGTGTTCTTCCATTTCTCTAACCTTTTGGTGTGCCTTTGAGGAAGACATAAAGGATGGTAGATGGTATCCTAGCATTGATTGATCTTCTTTTTCTTCTCCTCCTTTTACTTCTTCTTCTTCTCCTTCTCCTTCTCCTTCTCCTTCTCCTTCTTGTATGTTCTTCATTGGTAATAGGTTTTGAGATCCCATATGAGTGTTAGCATTTCAATCTTACATTAGCTAACCTATATGATCCACCTTGTTTGCTTGAAACATCTACTTTTGATCCTAATTAATTCTGGATATAAGCAATGATATTTGCCAATGTGTTAGGGATGCTCAATATATTTCCTTCTATGATATCTAGTATTCTATGCATGTGTTCAATATCCACCTTCATCTTGTTGGTTTCTTCTTCCCTAGGTGTGGTATCCATCTCTTCCACTAATGGATTATATTTATCGTGAGTCCTCCTAAGAGTGAACGTATTCATTTTGCCTATTGTGGAAGACCCCACCATGGTGCAACAAAATAGTTTTGCAATAAATGACACAAAACAAATGAAATTTTTCCTATAACTTAGCAAGGCCTAGATCTCACTTCCCAAAAAAATCTCCAAGAGATTCACTAATTGTAATTGTAGCCTTGGGAGTGAATTTGGTGGAAACTCTAATTTTACAGTAACTCCTTAAATTCTGCTCCAAGTGATCTCAAATGTGGACTCTAGCAGGATAAATTTGTTCTTGATAAACCCTATAGATATCAGAAAGAAAAATCATTTATTTTCGACTTTGGGAGCGAATTAGGTGGAAACCCTAATGTAATCCTAATTTTGCAATAACTCATTTAGTTTTGCTCCAATTTCCTCCAAATTTATACTATAGTGGCTCCAACATGATCTTAACTAACCCTTTAAAGATTAGGAAAAAACTCTCCAAAATCAAAGAGATATGCGCTTCTCAAAATGACCTCCAAAATAAATAAAAATTGTTCTAATATTATTTGTAAAGAAACAACTTGCACAATTGAAGATATAACAGGAAGTATGTTGAAAATACCTGATAATAATATGCTACTTCTAGGAGGCGACCTCCAAATCCACATCGAGGGGGGTACCTCAACATCTTCACTAAGGACACAATACTCACATAATGATAATAACTAGCCACTAGCTCCTATATATACCTAATTATGTCTTGGTTGCCACCCAAGCTGACCTAGATACTAAACTATAACTCCTAGGTTGACCTAACTACCTATCTACGATTATAAAAACGATTATATAATTTATTTAAGAGTTAAGGTAGCCAACAAGCTGGCTACTCATAACCCAATACACACTATAGGATTAGGAGTGTATCACAATGGGACACAAATGGATACAACATTGCCATTCGCATTCTTATCACCAAGTTTAACCATAAAATTTTAATGGGTCCAAGGACATGATCCAAGAACAGTGCTCTATTAAAGAAAGTTGTGTTAGGTAAACATAAAGCAGCTAATTATTAGAGAGAGGAATTGGGATAAGATATTAACTTCATACATTTTAGGTCATGATCCAAAAAACCCTGGCTTTTCCTTTTGTTGTCAATTCCATTTTTAGGAGTCATGAATTAATGTTTTCATTTAAATATGTTTCTAGTATATCCAATTTAAAACAGTATGAGCATTTTAATTTGTCCCTTTCAAGACAGCACAAAATAGAACAGCATGTAAGGTAAAAAGTTCTTCGAATTAGAAGGGAAAGCTCCCTCGTAACTAAAAACTAAACTAAACCCTAGAACTTACTGAAATGACCTATAACTTTCTACAATATGTACAAGTGACGCAGGAGCATCCAAGCCTTCCTTCCTTACTGTTAGCTTTTGTTTTCTCAGTTTTGGGTGTTAGATATTCCTCTTGGTTGTATTCTTTTTCTTTGGTTCTCTTTGGTTGTTGCAAGTGCAAGAGTTGGAGGTTATTTCTTTATCCTTTTGGCCTGCCTGGTTTCTCCAATTTTTGGGTCCCTTTGGCCCTGTTTTTTTGGTGCAGCCTGTGCTTTTCCTACACCTCTAACTGTTGTTATGGCAGTGATAACCTTGGGCGTTTCTATTTCTATTTTGGGTATATTACCCAGTGGGCGTTTCATTGAATAATCAGAGACTTTGGAACTGATGTCAACTACTGCTGGTGCAGACTTTATTGCTTCTGAAATCTGCTGGCAAAGATAGACTGTTACCTGCAACATGCCTACATTAAGGAATGACTAATTTTAGGCAAGTGGTGTGTGGCTAGTGGCGCCTAAATTTGGATGTTGACTGACAGTTTCAGTGCCATGTCATTCAACAGATAAAAGAATACTTGAAAAAAGGATGGTAAAAAGTCAGAGTTGTGGCACAAGTGGATGAAAGTATGTAGGAAAGCTGGAGGTAAACCATACTTGAAGAACTAAGTTGGATATAATTTTGATTTATGAAAATTTGCAAGCAAGATGTCTCAAGCTGAGCACCTGGATGGAATAGTTGGTACTAGAATGTTGATGTAAGAAATTGTTGTACTGTTATACTGTGATTTCTGAGTTCTCTGGTATGTTCATATTGCCATTTTCATTCAGTTTTTGTAAGGAGCTGCCTGGTTCGTAGCCCTTAATTTGGTTCATGAATTAGAACATTCTACAATATGTAGAGGTTAAATCTTTGGGGTTTCAGCACACATTGCAAACAAACTAAAGAAGCTACCTATTTTTTTTGTTCTTGAGCAAGGGCACAAAGCTTATCAACACTTGTACACAAGACAAAAGATTTTGTATCTTTTGACTGGTGCTAAAGATCTAGTCTATAATGGCTAACACACTCAGTCTTTCTAGCTAAAAGTAGAGACCAAAAAGACTGAGTACAACACATGAATTGCATTGGATTGAAAATGAAAGACAAGATCTGAAAAAATTTATAATGGAAACTCAATATGAAGTTAGATTTCTATTTAACATATTTAACATACCAAATCAACGCATACAATAATACAAGATGCTTGAACAATAATTTTAGCAGCAAGTAAGCATAAAATTAATATTGGACAACAATATAAGTGCCAATGGCATTTATTTATAAGTTTTTACAATATTTTGCATTTGATAAATAAATAAAAAGCATACTTAAGTTCCTATACTAAAAATAGTTCACTTGCACTCAAAGCAAGCCTTATATACAAAATTACCTAAAATAACTTGTTTGAAATAGGAAAAACATTAAATAGACCTTGACTAAATATATCGCATCCAAAGATAAACCTGCTTGAATATCATCTAAGAATATCAACATATTTCCAAAGGGGAGAATTAGGGTTGTTTTGAAGTAGGGTTGGCACATGGAGCTAGAACTGGTTGCCATTGTAATCCCTATGACAAGAAGTTCAATAAACAACACATTCAAAGAATTGAAACAAATGAAAAATAAAAATAAAAATATGCAGCTTAACTTATTTTTAAAAATTAAGCATGTGGTATAGATTCATTGCAGAATGAAAACAAAAAAGAATTTCAAAACAAAACTTATAAGAAAAAAAGAAATGCAGAAGAAAAAAAAAACTAAAAACTTGAAAAAACCTACATTTTTTGCAAAAATCTTCCTTTGGCAACAAACGCGCTCTTACAAATGTGTAGGAATAGCAAACCAACCACTTTGGAACTTTCACCAATCAATCTTCAACTCTATTCGTGCAATGGAAAAAAAGAATGAAAGTTTAGTTTGTTTAGGAAATGACTTTGTTTTTGTCTTCAAAATGTCTTGGGATCCACGTTTTAGGGTTAGGGGGCATTTTCAGGCATGTGGTCAAAGTCAAAAGGCAAATTAGAAAGAGAGAAAAAAAAGCCAAAAACTTGATGGGTTCACCACGATAGGATCATCTAGGTGTGAAATTCATCAAAATTCACCCTAGGTTTGCCCAAGTTCATCCTAGACGAACCCACAATGCTGGTTCAAAACCCTAGACAGCCCCCATGGTGAACCAAACCCATATCCGTATCTAGGCTAGATTGAACCTAAACCAGTAATATAGGATCTAAGCACCAACAAAAGTGTGTGGACGACATGACAACCTGAAGAGGTATGGTCAAGAGAGAAGCCTACGTTAAAGCATCTCAAAATATTTGGTACAAGGACCCTAAGCCAAAATTATGTCTTGAGGGAGGGGTGTTTGGAATAAAACAAGCCATGTATTAACCATAAATGGCCAATAGCTTAAGAGTAGATCACACCAACATGCACATGGGAAATTCTCGGTCCAATTTCTAGTTGGTCAATGCAAAATGATGAATTCCACTCATGATATTTATCATGCAAAAAAGATATTCTAAAAAATAAAATAACCTAATGAAGGAAGTGAACAAAATGAAACAATATGCACTAAAACTATTGGACTTTGTATATTAACAAGAATATTGTGACTAACACAAAAAGTGAAAAAAATTAGAGAAGCCACCAAGTACAAAGACATCCCCAGAGGAAGCATTTTTAGTATTTATTGATGGGTATTGTGGCTCATGATCTCAAAACTAACCTATGTAAACAAGGTTTCTTTGCCAAAGAAATAGATGGAAGCAATGAGAGTAGAATATGATGCTTTCATGCATAATTAGACTTGGGAGCTTGTCAATCTTCTAGCTGAAAAAAATCCCTTTGATGCATGTGGGTGTTTCGAACAAAAAAAAGCTGGATACAACATTCATAAACACAAAGTTCATTTGGTCACAAAACTTTATGTTTGTGAAAATCATCAAACTTGTGTTCTCACTTGGAACAATTTAACTGGTGAATGCACCAATGGATGTTAAAAGTGTATTTTGGATGAGGATCTATAGAAGTGTGCATGCACCAATCCAAAGGATTTGAAGTTCAAGGCAAATAAAATCAAGTGTGTTGGTTCATCAATATTTGTACACGTTCAAGCAAGCACCTTGTGCATCATACATCAAGATTGATAAAAACCTACACACATTGATTTCACCAAAGCCTTTTCATTTGCATTTTGTACATGCAAAGGGAACATTGACAATACATCAAGATTGATAAAGACCTACACACGTTGATTTCACCAAGATTGATAAAGACCTCGCACATTGATTTCACCAAATCTTTTTCACTTGCATCTTGTACATGCAAGGGGAACATTGACAATTCTCATCTTAATCATGTATATTGTGTTGATGTTATAGAGCAGCGTCGGGTTGCTACTTCCAGCGCATCACGTCTCCTTGAAGACAATTCAAATGATAGCCTAAAATGGCTATTTGAATTGTAATATTGCATTTAATGAAGAGGCACGATTTATATGAAACAGTATTTAATTGTTGTGGAGGCGCGAATTCATGAAGAGGCTCGATCTTGATATGGCCGACATCATATTTTGTGGATGTGATTTCATTAAGAGACATTTAATATTTATTAAGTGAAGCCAACCTCATTTATGAAGAGACACCGTTGTTTGTTAGAGACATATCTTTTGAATGGAGGCCAACATGAAGAATTGAAGGGATGCGTCTCTCCCTTTCACTTGTATATAATCGATGGACATTTCATTGTACACAATCAATTCATATCTATTCATTCAGTTCGTAGTTCATCACAAGTTCGAGTTTCATAAATGCAAGTTTGTCTCAAGAGCAGATCGTTATTTTTGTAGAAGGCTGAGATCATTATCAGCAGATTGCTTCATTTTGTATCTGTGTTGCATCAGATTGTGGTGCTTATATTTGGCCTTCATATCAGCCTCTTGTAAAGGAGACAATTCTTGTGGACATTCAATATATAAGAGATATATTGTTGCTGGGTTTTTCTCCCTCAAGTGGAGGGTTTTCCCAGGATATCTATTGTCTCATTGTGTTATTTTTGAATTAAATTTTTGTGCTCTAATCTGATCATAAAACTAACATGGTATCAGAGCGGGTTGATGCAAGATCTGATCAGATGTAAATTCAAATAGTGTTGAAGGAAATCACAAGAGTTATGAAAAATTACAGTTGAGTAAAAGGAATTGAAGAGCACCCCGAATTTCATCCTTGGCAGATAATTCACCATTGAGAGTCGAAGGAGCTAAATCACCTAGCCTGTGGTCGGGCAATTTTGAGTGTCATCCTCAGACGACGTCCAATAGGGGACGATGTCTTACCAATTGCGTAGGTTCTAAACTCAGGGATCGCTATACATACGGAGGTATCATTTGTTATCGTGCAACGATCTGGTTGAGCCTCTGGCTCTGGCCGTGCTCAAGGTTTGGAGTTTTTCGGACAGGAATTCATCTCGGGAGATTCACAGGAGATACAATTGCGGATACACAGTGACGGCAAAGAAGCATTCAAGTCAATTCACGGTTTGGAGAATCAGCTCGTGCACCATAACGGAGAGTCCACATCACCGACGACTTTGGTATAAAGAATATGCGTCACCTTAGATCGCACGATGGAGCAGTCTCGAGGAAGGAGCCAGCAGATTAATTAAGGCGCAAGTCCATCCCGATGGAAACCACGATCCACATTTCTATCTCTGTGATTGGCATCGGGAAGTGGCATTGAATCATATAATTATGTATTGCCTTTGAATCGTGCTATTTTTTCCTTTGCCATGGTGAAGCGATCCGTCTCTGGGAGTCGGCATCGACATTGGTAGTTATTGCCATCGTGTTTGTTTGTACTGCCGTCAGTCTATTATTTCAATTTCTAAATCGAATGCATATTTCCAATTATCAATTCATCATTGCTGAGTATTGTCATCTATTTGTGTGTCGATTGGAACATAGTTGTGTCAGTCGTTGAGCTATTGAATGGCAAGGTTCGGCAATAGTTTATTTTTTTGAGCATGATAGATTCAGTATATGACTGTAAGAGTTCAAGATCTGATTGAGTATCCAAACCTTTGATGAGTATATCGCTGTGGGTTCAAGTTAGAAGAATTGTTGTAGAAGCGTTTATGAAGATCTTAATCTGGAAGGCATCACTGTCAGGGCATTTGTAATAAAGAGATAAAAGTTGTAGTGATCTCGGGGATCAGATCCTTTGGTGTCACCTTTCATTCATCGTGTGTTGCCAGTGAGTGTGTTGCATCTGTTTCATAATCTGGTGGGTTGCAGGCTTGCAGCAGGAAACGGAGTGCATCGTAAATTTGAACAGTCAAAGACCATGTTCAAATTTAACCTTGCCAAGGGCCTGTGTTCAAGCCGTGAAGGTTGTGGGCTGATCTGAGCGCAAGAGCAATGTATCATACTGTGTCCAGTAATTGCATCCATAAGAATATTTAAAGAGATAAGTATTCCTTGTTTTGTTTGAAATCACCTTTCTAGGCTGAATTTCGATTATTTCATTTATTTGGATAATGTGTGATTAGTAAAGAGAGATCATGGTTGCTCTTGAATTGTGTTCACTGGCATAAGATCCTTGAAGATTCAAATTATTCATTGCAAGTTATTTTCATGCTAGTTGTGAAGATTTCTGAGTGTGACTCTGAAATAAAAAGAGAACTACAATTTCGATCGTGATTAGTTGGTCACATCGATATCATTCTCTAATGCATGAACTGTGATAGAGCCTTGACTCTTGGAGAGGGTTGGTTCTACATGCAGATTGTCTTTTGTTGCGCTAAGTTTATCACTCTCAAGAGGAGTAAAAGATGGAAAGAAGAGTTATATCAGAATTCAATAAAGAAAAGTTTATTTATCCCTTCATTTTGATCTTTTGATATTTGCTACATATTTCACTTATAGGTTGATTTCTTTATTCATGTTTTTAATATTGTTCATAAATTCTTATGTATTCATGCTATAACTCGAGATAGTAAACCTTGTATGATTCTAGCCCTGATATTTCTTTGGATAGTTATAAACTGTTAGTAATCTCTCTCTAAAATGCTTCCAAGGCAAATCAAAGAGCAAGAAGGTGATGAGAGATTGCTTAGTGAGGAAAAGCTTGAGGCATCTTGTGAGGAAGTCATGCCGACTGGAGACATGATCAAGCTTGGAGTCATAGCTTGCAGCCATGGGACTGAGTTGATGATTGGCGACATTGTTGAAGAGAAAGAACCTATTCAGGTTGTCATTACTTCGAAGAGGGAGTTAAAATCCAAGGATCCAAAGTTTGAGTTGAGAGCATGTCCGAGAAAAGAATTGAGTTTCTGTCAATAGAGGGAGTTCACTTCCAGGGGATTTCTTTGCAATCTTTGAGGCAGGGATCAAGAGGGAGTTATGTAACTCACTGAGATGAAGTGTAAGTTGCAGTATTGCAAGGCCGAAGCTAATGTCCTTGGAAGACCTCTTCAGTTGCTGAGAACAAAATTGCACAAGATAATCATCTAGATTTGACATTAGTAGCTCCGCAAACCTATTCAAAATAGAGTGATCTAGGATGAGGTCGAGGAGGACAATCCTAATCTCTCTACAGTACTAGAGGTGTGCGCTGGAAAACATTTCTCTACGGCAAGCATTGTAGGCAATCTTGGACAAAGAGGTCAGAAGGTTGATGCAAGTACGTGAAGATTCAGAGGGAGCCTACTGAACCTGAAGAAGATGGTAATCTAGTACTTTATGTTGATTTATTCTTACTGGAGAAGATCACCTCATTATCAAATGCAAGAAGGAGCTAGCTTATGAATTTGAAATGAAGGATCTTGGTTACATGCATTACTTCCTTGGCTTAGAAGTATGGCAAAGGCCTAATGAGTTTATTCTGAGTCAAGGGAACTATACATTAGACATCTTGAAGAGATTTGGAATGATGGATTATAAATCCATGTCTACACCTATGGAAACCAATTTTTCAGAAGCTTAAGGAGGTTGCAGCTAGTTCAGATCTGGTGGATCCTACTATGTACAGACTATTGATTGGATCATTGATGTATCTAATCATACTAGACCAAATATTTGCTATGCAGTGAATGCACTTAGTTAGTTCATGTGTGAAACAAGGCAAATACATCTAGTTGCAGCTAAGCATATCCTGAGATACTTGCGTGGCACAGTTGGATATGGCTTGAGTCATTCTTTTGGCGTGGACTTGAAGTTGCATGGATATACTGATTCTGAATAGGTAGGGTGTGTTACTGATCAGAAGAGCACCTCTGGATGTTGTTTCAGTTTGGGGTCTGCAATGATCTCCTGGTGTAGCAGGAAGCAATCTTTTGTGGCACTGAGTACAACAGAGGCCGAGTATATTGCAGTTTGTGTGGCAGCTCAAGAAGCAGTGTGGCTTCGGAAGCTCCTTGCAAGATTGTTTGGACAATCAATGGAGCCTACTATCATTCATTGTGATACCCAGAGCTGTGTGAAGCTTTCTGTCAACCCTGTGTTTCATGACAGAACTAAACATGTTGAGATCAAATACCACTATATCAGAGATATGGTATTGAGGAAAGCAATCCAGTTGAAGTATATCAGCATTGATGAGCAGATGGCAGACATTCTCACCAAGCCTCTCTCCAGGATAAAGTTTGTGTACTTTCGAGACAAGCTTGGTATGGTGGAGAATCAAGCCCTAGCTGAGAAGGAGTCTCAGTATCAGTGATCTTCTTTAATGCATTTCTCTTTGAGAGAGATTTGAGGTGCAAGCCCTTGTTAATGCATTTTTCTTTGAGATTTGAGGTGAAAGCCCTTGTTTCCACCCTCTGGGAGAGCCATGGTGGATGTCATTGTGTGACTCCATGACAACATCATGTGAGAGAGTCTGTGATGATTTTCATGTACTTGTGTTTTCACCCTCTGGGAGAGCCATGGTGAACATCACGATGAGGAGACAACATCACGTTGAGTGATGAGCACTTGTACATACCATACATGGGTGTAGCCATGATGGTTGATATCACGATGAGGTGATATCTTTCCTTTCCACATATGGGAGTAGCCACTGTGGTTGACATCACGATGAGGTGATATGTCTTATACAGCTGGAAGTATCCTCCCTAGCTGAGAGGGAGTGTTGATGTTATAGAGCAGCGTCGGGCTGCTATTTCCAACGCATCACGTCTCCTTGAAGATAATTCAAATGATAGCCTAAAACGGCTATTTGAATTGTAATATTGCATTTAATGAAGAGGCACGATTTATATGAAATAATATTTAATTGTTGTAGAGGCGCGAATTCATGAGAGGCTCGATCTTGATATGGCCGACATCATATTTTGTGGATGCAATTTCATTAAGAGACATTTAATATTTATTAAGTGAAGCCGACCTCATTTATGAAGAGACACCATTGTTTGTTAGAGACACATCTTTTGAATGGAGGCCAACATGAAGAATTGAAGGGATGCGTCTCTCCCTTTCACTTGTATATAATCGATGGAAATTTCATTGTACACAATCAATTCATATCTATTCATTCAGTTCGTAGTACATCACAAGTTCGAGTTTCATAAGTGCGAGTTTGTCTCAAGAGCAGATCGTTATTTTTGTAGAAGGCTGAGATCATTATCAACAGATTGCTTCATTTTGTATCTGTGTTGCATCAGATTGTGGTGCTTATATTTGGCCTTCATATCGGCCTCTTGTAAAGGAGACAATTCTTGTTGACATTCAATATATAAGAGATTTATTGTTGCTGGGTTTTTCTCCCTCAAGTGGAGGGTTTACCCAGGGTATCTGCTGTGTCATTGTGTTATTTTTGAATTAAATTTATGTGCTCTAATCTGATCATAAAACTAACATATTGATCTTGAGAACATTGTTGTAAACAATTAAGAATTGATTTCAAAGGTAAATCAAACTTTGAATAAATCATTTGAGATGACAAATCTTGAATTGTTGTACTTTCGAGCACTATTGCCTTAGTGTGGAGCCATGACAAACAAAGAATTTGTGTCTTTGTTTCAGACAAGTTATGCCAAAGAGTTGATTGAAAACATCGTCACAAAACAATGGTGATACACTGATACCCATGAAACCACAATTGCAACTTCCCATATATGATATATCATTGAAGCTAAATGAATCCCTGCATAAGCTATTGATTGGAACTTCATCTATCTTATAAATGTCTGAGCAGATCTAGGATATTCTGTGAACAAACTCTCTAGGTTCATAACATGACCTAGAATGAGCATAAGTTAAAAATGGTGTTGGGAATGTATTTGATATTGCAAACTTTGGTCTATAGTAGAAAAAGAATGATTGTTTTTGCTCGACCAGTTTCTTGGTTGCAAATAGGGAAGGCTCTTTTGATTGTTTTTGTTTGATCGATTTCTCAGTTGCAGATAGGAAAGGCTCTTTTGAAAATCACAAGTTATCATCTCGCTGCATTTGTAACTTATGCTCAAGAGCTTCCTAGGCAAGTAAGACGCAAATGACAACAGCCACTTCCTCCACTTAAGCAAATTACAAGACAACATGAAATCCATATATGAAGCACTTGGCTTTACAAAAATTTGAGTGATAGCATCATACCCTGCAATCTGCCAACAATATTGCATTGTGATAGCCGAAGAAGCATTTTAAAGATGGTAAAGAATCCTGTTATGCTTGAGTGATCCAAACACATTAAAGTCCATTGCCATTCATTGGAGAGAAGGTATATAATGATAATATACACGTAAGTACATTCCCACTTAAGATCAGCGTGTGGATGGATTTTAAAAGTCATGTATAATATTAAATTTGTATAGTTTAGGGCTGAACTATTTGTAATTAGATAATCATGGAGGTGTTAGAAATTGATGGAAACCATTCTATGATTCCCCACTAGTGAATTCGGGAGTAACTAAAATGTCAGTGGCAATTACAAGGTATCTATTTAAATGAACAATCTTTAATGGGCAGTGAGCAGTATAAAAAGGGCATTTAAAACTCTGAGTACAACAATAAATAGAGGATGGGATCGTGGGGGTTATTTTAGGATATTTCTTTTTCTGATTTAAAAGAGGGAGATTCAGCGTTGTGGTGCGGAATATATTTTGGGGTGGTAACTGTTTTTAAGGGGAGCTAAAGGCTTAGAAAATTTTACGGGAGGAACTCGCTGAGCAGAGTGTTCGGCACTTTTCTTTTGCTGTTGTAAAACTTCTAATAGGCTGGTTCAGCTTTCTTTATCAGTCTGATCAGTTTTTGGTATTCGCTTATGTTTGTTTCTATACCTAGACAGTACATAATGTAGGTGTTTGTGCTGACCTATGTTATTGGCCTTTTATAAGTTGATGTACTATGCACTCAAGTTTTGTGTTGGTTTTGATTTTGAATAAAAAGGACTATTGTAGTATCTTCTTTGGGTATAACGTGAACATATTGCCCATATTCAATTTTTACATATCCTGTTATTGTTCATGCTCTTGAGTATGATTCATAGGAACAGAGCACTCTTGACAAGTTGATTTGCAAGGCAGATTATTTGTTTTTTTTTGTTGTTAGTGATCATCTTGCAGGAGCAGAGGTCAATCTACATCAGTTTTGGTATGAAAGCAAACTGCAATGGCCCAAAGGAGAGTCCACATGAATTGGAGAAGAAGGGGCAGGAGGAATGTAGGCCCTCAAAGAAACACTAGTGAAGTGTTTAGAAGGCTTAGAAGGCTAGAGGCCCTTGAGACTAGATTACAATTGGACGAGTCTAAAGAGGAACCAGAAAACTTAGTAAATGTTGCTAGGGTTTTAGAACCTATAGAGAGGCTTATTGAAGCATTTGACTAAACAAAATTCCAAACTAAAGGTGGATATTTCAAATTTTAAAGGCAAGCTCAACCCTGATTTATTCCTAGACTGGATCCACATGTTGGAGAAGTACTTCAAGATGGAAGACATTGATGAGGATGATCCAAAAAGAGTGAAAATTGTTGCATCCAAGTTGGAGTTGCATGCAGCCCTATGGTGGGAAAATGTGCAGAGTTCAAGAAGACAAGGAAAAGAAAAAATTAAACTTTGGCCTAAGATGTTGAAACATCTTAGAGCTAGATTCTTGCCCTCTGATTACCATCAAAAATTGTTTAAAGAATTTCAAATTTTGAAACAAAAGGATTAGTCAATGCAAGCTTATACTGAACAATTTATGAGGCTTCAAATTCAGACAGATATACAAAAGAGTGAAAGGCAAACAGCAGCTCGATATGTGAATGGACTAAAGTTTCAACTTCAAGATGAGCTTGCAATGGTGAAAGTTCCTACTATAGATGAGGCTTATGAATATGCCTTAAAGGCAGAGAAGATACTAAACCGGAAAAACAAAATAGTGAGTAAAAGGGATGATAGAAAACAAAATAGAGAGAGAGGTTTCTTTAGAAACTACCATAAGTGAAGAGTCAAAAGAAGGCAAGAATGTGAAGACCGACTTCAAAGGAAAGGGAGGCTTTAGAGGTAGAGGACGAGGACAACTGCCTCCTAGAGAGTGGAAGCCCATGAAGTGTTTTATTTGTGATGAAGCCCATAAGGCCATAAACTGCCCTCTAAACCCCTAAAGGGTGATGGTAGCCCAAGAGGAAGAACCCTGGTTAGAAGAAGTTGAAGCTAAGTCAGAAGAGAACCTGATATTGAGAAGAACCTTGATATCTAGGGACAAAGAAACCCCTGAAGTTGATTGGAAGAATCTACGTATACACATGTATAAACATATACGAGGGTACGTATAATGAAAGTATGCTGACTGGCTCGCAGTATACATACATGTAATTTAAAATGTATATGTATATACATGTATATATGTAAAGGTAAATATATTTATATATTTAATATTATATTAAGTATGTATATAATATAGTCTTTACAAAATATAAACATGTATACGAGATTATTTAAATTATTAAATTTAAATAATTATACATAAATATATAATGTAAATTAAAACTATATTATATATATATATATATATATATAATATAATAAAATAAATATATATAGATATATTTTAGTAAATGGAATTGAAAATCAAATGAAGTTTAAACAAACATTTTTATTTAATATTCATTAAGTGTTGAAGTGAAATCACGAATTTGTAACATGAGACGTTTTTCTCAAAAATGAGTATTTCATTCAAAAATCGAAAATCAAATACTATGACTTCAAAATAAATCAAAATATTATTGGCACAATTCCGCCAAGATTCAAATATTTCTTTTGAACTATATAGAAGTGGAAAACATTTGAAAAGAGGAAAATACATTTTAGGGATTTTATTCCCGTGCAAAAGAAAACAGCGCTTGTAAAATCGTGCGCCTGGAGAAGCTCGCGACTGAGACACACGGGCTGCGACTTGGTCTGAGGAATAATGCAAATGTTGTTCCTTAGGAGTCAAAAATGGTGACGTGGGTTGTTGCAGGCTCGACCTAACATTTGAAACGAATTTTTCAAATCATTTATCTCAAAATACCTTAAAAATCTGAAGACGCCTTGAGCTGTCGACTTATCAAATTCACCATGTGAGAGTTGATTTATTCTTGGTTTGTTGTCAACAAAAGAGGACGACTTGCCTCTGATTTTCGCCACATATCTCTTAGGAAACTTTCCAACTCGCAGTCCTAGCAGTTTGAACACCATGGGAAGAGGAGGTACGTTGGGGTTGAGACACTATATAATGACGACTTTACTCATTCATCCAACACATTCCTGAAGTCGAATTTCTTCCTTAGCAAGAGATTTTTCTAGTGTTGCTGAGGAATTTGTACTTGTTTATTCTCTTGGGAGTTTATTCATATTTCATTCCAAGCAATACAGTTCTGAGAATTCATATTTTCTGAGAGTTCTTTCATATTTCCTGAGTAATATTCAAATTTCCAGAGCAACCATATTGCTGTGAGCATTTCTAATTACTGAGAGTGATCTTTAATTCCAAAAGTTGAAAGTAATCATTTGCTAAGAGTTTCTATATTTCCTGAGAGCATCTCTATGTTCTGGAAGTAATCATAATGCTGAGAGCATTCGTATACTATGGAGGTTCTATTTGCTGAGAGTCAATTGTAATTCTAAGAATTGGTGCTGTGGGATTACCAATTCACCATTACCAATTAATCTGAGCTTCACTCAGCTATGACCATTGACAATTTGAGAAATCATTCTTAGAAGAGTTTAAATCTGAGTTAGAGTGACATCATTCTGGGAGAATAATCTATGTGAGATAGGGCAGAAGCTTGAAAAGGATTTGCCAGTTGTTTGTTTTAGCTGAGGTGCTGAGAAGACAAGCAACAAATGCATCTTTCGAACGAAAGCTTTGAAATCAGGCATGGGATATTCTTCTACTATCCACTCTGTTCTTGATTATTTAAATGAAAAGGAATCTTTGTGTTTA
Organism: Sequoia sempervirens; assembly: GCA_007258455.2. Lineage (NCBI taxonomy): Eukaryota > Viridiplantae > Streptophyta > Pinopsida > Cupressales > Cupressaceae > Sequoia > Sequoia sempervirens. The sequence goes on along the minus strand of VDFB02358134.1, from coordinate 136,192,815 downwards.
CTGTTGTGCATAGGTAGAAAGTTAGTCATAGCTGTATTTCTATATGAAAGAAAGAATGAGTTATAATGTGAATTGCTTGTCTACTTGTACATAGAGAGTAAATTAAATGAAGATTCAAGGTTGCATATTGTGTAATTTGCACTAGGATCATAGGAGTGAATTGCTATGAACTCCTTATAAGGAGTGTATGTTTGCCTATAGCTATTTAATACTAGGGGGTGAATTGAGGGTATTTAATAAGTTACCGATCACAACTAGTTGAAGATTAACTTAGTCAAGTTATTAAAGCTCCTAGGATAAAGATGTCCAGTATAAGGGAGATAGTTGAGAGTACTTGTTAAGTTGTCCCCCTTTCTAGTAGAGAGCTTGAAGTAGGACGTCTAGGGTACGAACTACCCCGATAGACTAACCTACGCGTAGAAGTAAGGAAGCCTTAAGTCAAATCGACCCCGGCTAGTGTATGTGACAAATGACCTACGTTATTTATTGAATGTAAACACTTTGGCCAAAGTAGTATAAGGAACCATTTAGTTGTAGTACTACACTGTCAGCTCACCGTGATCCCGAAATACATACTAGTCCGATTGTTGCCGGTTGCACAAGACCTAGTTATGTAGGATCACAACACTATGCTCAGTTGGTAGTCGTTAAAGGATACCTCACCAATCTCTTCTTCGAAGGGAGGGTCGTTCATTGCAAAATGATCGTGCGGGGGACCACATTATAAGTCCGTGGTTGGCGGAAAAGCGCCCGAGTGATGTTTCTCCTCCACAGCAAGTGGCCGATGTACCAAGATTTGAAAGGACGGACTCCTGGACCTTCTTACTACTATTTGTTCTAAAGCTCATTGGAGCTATGTTAGTTAAGGTATGTATTCTTGTTTCATGTACTTGTGAAGTTATTATATTGAGATGGAATCTTTATTGTAAATTGATATAGCAACATGTTCATGTATTATCAATAAAGAAAAGGAAAATTTTTATTGCAATGTCATGATAACACATTTACATTCTTGAAGGATGCAAATTATGAAAATTTTAATTTTAACGAAGGATTGGGCTGTTACAGTGACCTTCATTCTCAAGGAGATAGTGCATTGTGGGAGTATAAGAACAATCATCAAAGATCTTCCAAGAATGTGATTCAGAGTTCAGTCAAAAGTAATTGCCTTACCCAATCTGAGAGGAGTGATGTGAAGTGTGATTGGAGCAAGGGAAAGAGGGAAAGAGTTTCAAGTCTGCTAGTGATTGCAATAGTGATTATTTTATTGGTTTTGCATTGGGGACTTTGCCTAGCTTTACCAGTCCAACTAAATGGTGGAATCAGCATTGGACTCCTGTCCCTATAAAAACATGGGTTGGAAGCTTGGATGGTAGCTCAGATTGTGCCAAGGAATCCCAAGAGAATACTTTGAAGACCAGACCACTTGTGGGTATGTGCCCTTGTTCTACTGTCAATGCAATTTGATTTTTCTGAACCAGGAGGTTCAGACTTCTTTTAAAAAGGAGAGAATGATAGAAACCATTCTATGATTCCCCACAAGTGAATTTGGGAGTAATTAAAATGTCAGTGGCAGTTACAGGGTATCTATTTAAATGAACAATCTTTAATTGGCAATGAGCAGTATAAAAGGGCATTTAAAATTCTGCCGCAACAGTAAATAGAGGATGGGATCGTGGGGGTTATTTTAGGAGATTTCTTTTTCTGATTTAAAAGAGGGAGATTTGGAGTTGTGGTGAGGAATACATTTTGGGGTCGTAACCGTTTTTAAGGGGAGCTAAAGGCTTAGAAAATTTTACGAGAGGAATTCGCTGAGCAGAGTGTTGGGCACTTTTCTTTTGCTGTTGTAAAACTTCTAATAGGCTGGTTCAGCTTTCTTTATCAGTCTGATCAGTTTTTGGCATTCGCTTATGTTTGTTTCTATACCTAGACAATACGTAATGTAGGTGTCTGTGCTGAACTATGTTGTTGGCCTTTTATAAGTTGATGTACTATGCACTCAAGTTTTGTGTTGGTTTTGATTTTGAATAAAAGGACTATTGTAGTATCTTCTTTAGGTATAACGTGAACATGTTGACCATATTCAGTTTATGCATATCCTGTTATTGTTCATGCTCTTGAGTATGATTCACGGTGAACAGAGCACTCTCTTTGACAAGTTGATTTTCTTTTGTTGTTAGTGATTATCTTGCAGGAGCGGAGGTCAATCTGCATCAGAAATATTAAACAATGAGTAAATAGTTTAGTTAGCCAGTTGTTTGTTGGCAGGTTATGAGTAGCATCTATGTTGTAGATGTCCACTAGACCAAACCCACCAATCTTTTAGAACATATTTATTTACCCTTGTTTGAGTAGAAAGTAGTGCATTACCAATCCAATCTTTGCTTCTATTCTCTGCTAATGTATTTGAAACCACCTTGGATTCCTAGGATCAAAGTATTCCAACTTCTAATCATACCCACTTGTTTCAAAAAGTAAAGCAAGGATTAGAGGCAATTTCATTATGTTCATAATTGAATATTGAATGGGCATCCTGCAAAAGGCCTTCAATATTCACAAATACCGCCGAAATTTCTCCGCAATGATACAACAAAATTGTCTTTACAAAATGAAAGTTCGAGATCACGTCCACAGTTAGAGAGGCAGATGCTTGCCCCTGTGAATGGTGTGTGTCTTAATATAGCGTTCATAAAGTCATTCAGTTTTCTTCCTATCGATCGTCTTTGAGTTTTCGATTTGAAACTAAAAAAATTAGCTCTTGAGAATGTTGATCTATTATTAAGAAACTTTATATCACGTTTGCTTCTTGATTCTTAAACATAGTTTGTCTTCTCTGTTTTGATTGACAGAGTAACTTGGGAAATCCCTTCAACAATTTACTACTTGAATAGTAAGCTTTTATTGTTGCTACAGATCTCGTCAGGTAGTTGTTTATCAAACTACTCTACCTAAATCCCGAGAGTTTCAACTATTTACTTTACTAAGATATTTGGTTGATCATGTGCATTCATCGCAATTAAGGTGACTGCAGTATTATTAAACCAAAAATGAGCGGATCAAGCTGGTATTATTGCAAGAAGCCATGCAATGGAGCTTGCTCTAAAAATCCACAAGGTAAATCGGCATGATATAACCTAAATGGAAAGGGCTTTACAACAGTTATTCAATTACCTGAACCTAGCCTTCTTTTACAAAATTCTTGAAATCTGAGACTATTAAAAAGGGGGTTTCCCCTGTACCACATCAAGCATGCGACTTGCAACTTGTGCAATTACAAGTGAAGTGCCCTTCTAACAAGAAAATAGCCATTCCAAATCTCTGAAGAAGATGATAGATCTGCCACAGAACGCAAGGAGAACAAAAAGATGTGCAAGAAGGTCATAATGTAAAATCATTTTCATTGAATGAATTGAAATTTAACGGAACAAATCATAAGTTAAAAAGAGTTAGGTTTTCAATGAAAAGTATTGCATATTAAACGTGTTGAATGAATATAAATCGAGCATTATGGGTGTTTCAACCGAGAACAGGGGTCTATACACTCATTTATTTCCCTACGGTTTACCATGTCGGTGATATAGCTGCCGAGAAGGAAAACTAACCAAAGTCTTTAGATTCCTCGGACCATTATTATATGGATATTAAAGCATCAACTGTTTCTGGTATTTAACTATTTCCAAGTTGCAGGCCAAAGCTGTATTTCATCGCATACTAGACATTAATGGGCACACATTCACGGCCCACAGTGATTTTTTTATATAAAAAACAACTCAAATATTGCATGCTGTTGGAGAAAACCCAAGGGGCGATAAAGAAGAGTAGCATACTGAGATTGCTTTGAGTTGAATTAAAACAGAGCAACAGCTAAACGAAGTTGTAATGATTTTATTACATGATGTGCATAAACATAAAGAGTAAGAAGTAGGCGTTCACTTATTTACGAGTTCCTCATTTTCTGTAAAGATCTGGAAAAATAAGCAGGGGTCGGGTGCTTACGCTGTAGAGCGTATCATTTGCCATGACTCATTATCATGCTTCCTTTTTGGGAGTAACTGAAGATTGATCTCCCTTTTCTTCTCTTATTTCAGGCGAGGGTTGCTCCTTAACATCGTCTTCTTCTCCATTAGCCTGGAGAAAAAGCGTATCAAAGTGGAGCATCCCGCCCTGGTGCTGCTCTGCTACGCACTCTATAATGGACCTCTCTCTTTCTAGTTGAGGGAATGCCTCTACAACTTGCTCAAGCTCTTGTTGCCATGTCCCTTCTTCTTCTTCCTCCCTTTCTTCCACTTTGCTTTCGTCAATGGTGAGTAGCGCGGCAACAAAAAGTGCAGTGGAGAGCAGGAGAGGCCAAAAGTATATTAGCAGCGCCCGCACCCTAGGAATGAGAAGCAACAAAGACGCAGAGCAAGAGGACACCAACACCAACACCACACGCCGACGCTGAAGCTGTTGAACCCACGCAACTTTCTCTGTAATCTCAAACTTCATCTCATCTCATCTGCAGATCAGCCTGGCAATACCGCCTGTATAGAGAAACAAAGAAGCCACAATCCACGTTACCTACCGAGCGCTCATCATAGTGTCCATTACCCGAAGAAATTGAAGTGGAAGTGTGGGACCTACTGCAGATCCGTACGCACCACTCGAATTCCAGGAAGCACAAGGCACTAGGTACTATTCAGCCCTCTTTTTCACCATCGTGACCCACACAGCCACAATAATGCAAAGTAATGATGGTATTTACGTTCTGTACGATTCCATCTGAACACTGCAACAAAATACACTTGAACGGCGTAGATTTATTCAAATTTGTATCCGCCATTCATTTTCCTGTGCGCATCTCTCCTCGTATTCTCCCCACGCTTCATTAATGTTTTATATGACTATATTCCATCTCATTTAATCCCGTGATGGTTATAGTAATAAGTTCAATTTGACTGCTGGCATTACGATGGTTTATACGTTTGACAGTTTATGCTATAGAATTAGACCAGATGGACGGTCATTCTGCTAAAATCCAGATGCCAAATGCACAAATACCCACATTTCAATCCGTTCGAGTGTTGTTCCCTATGAGTCGGGACAGAATACTGAGCTTCCTTTCAATTATAGTACTTATTCCAGTAACTTTCAAATTTTATAATATGTATGTATAAAAATATTGAATCAACTTGTAGTGCTTGAAATTTTCATAACCATGCCGTTTTCCCTTTATATTTTGGGCCCATTTTGATTGAGAAGTCTGTGTATAAAATTAGATAAAATGTGGCACCTATTGATATAGTATTTATTTTTGAAATTGTGTATAAAAAAATTATTTTGTTTTGTAATGTTATAATAATTTTAATTTTTTTATTGTTTTAAATTAATATGTTAATTAAATTAATATGTTAATTAAATTAGTATAGATAGTTTAAATATATGTGAAAATTTTAGTTTTGAATTATTTTATTTATATAAGATTTTTTACTTTATAAATTTAAATGGGATTGAAAAACCATTTAAAAAATGGGTTATCTTATAGAAGTTGGTGATAACAATCCCTAAGTCCATCACAACCTTTAACACCAAACAATTAATGAGATATCAATGCAAGCAAACACTAACAACTTATATATATATATGCGCTCTCTCTCTCTCTCTCTCTCTCTCTCTCTCTCTCTCTCTCTCTCTCTCTCTCTCTATATATATATATATATATATAAAAGATCTGAATGATTTTATTTATTTAAGAATTTTTTTTTTTTTGGTTTATAAATCTAAATGGGATCGTCAAGCCATTCAAAAAAGGGGTTATCTCGAGGAAGCTAGTGCCAACAGTCACATGAAATATTAGAGCAAGAAAACACCAACAACTTAAATTGTTTTATATAGAGAGAGCAAGGTAACAGAGTATAACTATAAACATATTAAACATATCATCTCATAATTGAAAATCGACATCAATTGTCCTACCCAAATGGTATCACTAGGCAGTCAAATCAAAAATCCAACACACAAACTAGAGTATAAACCCTTATCCAATGATGAAAAGAAAACCAATCCATCAAAGGATAAGGAAAATTGCACAAGTCTTTGTTGCAGTTTGGTTGTCATTAATGTCAGAAGGTCTATGAAGAGTGTTGTAGTATGGTGTTTGGCTGCCAAAGTCTCTAAGAAATGCTTCACATTTCTCCGTTGATGATGTCTTGATCCCACGGTTTGGAGGATAGCTTTACATTATGTCAAAGCATGTGTGATCCAAGTTTCAAATCATTTGAGTTATCGAAAATGTATTTTTGAGAGTGGCAAATTGAAGACTGTGTTGATTCTATGAGGATGTTCTCAAAGGTGTAAAGGTTGGCTCTACATATCTTTGCATTTAAAGATATGGTTGTGCGGATCAATAGTTAATTTCATTGAGATGTGAAGGTGTTATATCCAAAGTTCCATGTCAATAATCCTTCCATAGAGAAAGTTAGAAGTGATTGTGTACCAAATTATGTTTTACAAAGACTAGCTTCAATGTTTGTTGGCTTGCACCAGCTTGTTGCTACATGAAGTTGTGAAAGGGATGTATGAGAGTGTTCTTGAATATCATGAGATGCTTGTTGATGTTCTGTAAAGTGGTTTTCAACTTCTTTGGTATAGGTTGTGGTTTGGAATGAATGTTTTGTTGACTTATACTTTTGTTGAGGTTGACTAAGGTATGTTGATGGCGTGTGCCGCAAGTTCAAGATTGTGCAGATCTTAAGGAGTGATTTCCAAGAAGGTATTGTATGGTTCATGTCGACTCATCTAAGAGAAATGAAAATAATTCTTTATCATTCTTGTGTACCAAAATTGGATACGAAGGCTAACTTGCTACATGTTACAAGTTTTCTTGTTTATGGCTAACCTAATTTGTATTTGCAAAGCATGTGGATGTTGTTTATAGATGATTAAAGATGTGAAGATTGTTTTGGGACTAGGTTAAGTGTGTGTTGGGATATGCAAAGCGTTTTCCTCTTCCTGGTCTTGTGTGTAGTCTTTTGGGTCTTTCCCTCTACGTGTTTCATGTTTGTTCCTGGCCGACCTATAGATGTAATATTTTTGTTGTAGGTTGACATGTGATATATAATCAATGTAATATCATGAATAAATTGTAAACCTAGATGATCTAGGGTGTAGTGTCTTTGTGATGATTGTGTAAGACACTAAAAGAGAAAGAGTTGTTGTGGTAGATCCTATCTGGTTTATTTTTATCATATTCTTGTGACAAAAGGCATATGAAGAAGTATGCTTAATTGTTTGTTGGAGGTAGTGAGTCGAAGGCAATAAATTTTTAGTTGTTGAAAGCAGTGAGCTAATAGGCAGCTAAGAAGACATTTGGAGAGTTAGCAAAATAGAATTGCAATCATCAAAAGAGAGCGAGCTTAATTATTAGTTTCAGGTAGTGGAGGGATTGTCATTCTATAATCATTCATGAGTGTTTGCTCAGATTAGGGAGTTGTAGCTTCCTTGGGTGTAACCCTAAAATTGTAATCAGGGAGTTGTAGCTTCCTTGGGTTGTAGCCCTAAAACAGAGTTATAAATGTTCTTCATTTTGTGAGGCTAGATTAGGATAGTAGCTCCTAGCAACTTTTCTCACCATGGTTTTTCCCCTATGATTTTTTCCACGTATATCTGGTGTTGCGTTGTGTATTTTCTTCATCCATCATGTTCATGTTTATGCGATAGAGCTTAAAGTATATGTTTGTTCAAAAAGGTTTGAGATTTGATAGAATATTAAATCGCCCCTATTAAATCACCCCCTTCTCAATATTCTAGTGTGTTCAACAATTGGTATTAGAGCCAAGTTCCTTTGAAGAATTCTAACAACTTGAGGAATATTTGAGATGGTACAAGAAGGGTCTCACAAGGTGCCTAGGTTTGATGGAATAAATTTTACTTTCTAGTGATTCAAGATGGAAACCTATCTAACCTCTTTAGGGTTTGGTGTTTAACAATCAATCAACGATGGTTACACTGTTCTTGCTACTCCTACAATTTATTTAATGGAGATTAAGGCCTATGAAAACAATGGAAAGGCCAAGAATGTTATCTTGAGTGGGCTAGCAAACTTTGAACTTCTAAAATTAATGCATTGCAAGTCAGCAAAGGAGATCTGGGAAAAGTTTAGTGGCATCTATGAAGGAGACATTAAAGTAAAACAAGCCAAGTTGCATATTTATAGAGGCAAGTTTGAGAACTTGAGAATGTCAGAGGGTGAAGATATTTCAAGATATTTGCTTTAGGTAGATGATGTGCTCAATGCAATCAAAGGACTTGGTGAAGAATTGGAAGAATCGGTGGTGGTTAAAAAGGTATTGAGATCTCTTCCTAAAGCTTATAATCCTAAAGTATCTTCCTATTGAGGAAGCTAGAGATTTAGATAACTTTTCTGTGGATCAATTATATGGTGCTCTCACTTCCTATGAAATGAGAGAGTTTGGAAAAGAAGCTCCAAAGAAAGAAGCGGCTTTCAAAGCCAATAAGAAGGAGAAGTATGAAACATCTAATTAGAGTAGTGACACTAATGAAGAAGAAGCAAACTTTGTAAGGAAGTTGAAGAGGGGTACCGGAAAGTACAAAGGTAAGCTACCTTTCAAATGTTTTAAGTGTGGAGAGATTGGTCATTTTGCTTCTAAATGTCCCTTAAAATATTTTGAAAAGAGAAACAAAGATTCTAGAAGAAATAAATTTATAAAAGAGTCTCTACTCCAAGGAAGATTCCTATTCTTCAAAGGATGAGGAATCTGATGGTCCAGATAAAGACAATGAAATCATGTTCATGGTTGCTAAGAAAACTAAAGATGAAACTAAAGATTTAAGGGTTGTGTGGATTGTTTTTCATGCAAAAGATGAGGCAAATTGTTGGGTGATTGACGGTTGTTGTTCCAACCACATGACAAGGGATAGGATCAATTTATCGATCTTGTGAAGTGGAATGGTGGAATATTCAAGATTGGAGATTACTTTAGTAGGATCTATGGAAATGGTACATAAGTATTGATGGAAAGTACAAGATAAAAGATGTTCTTTATGTTAAAGGTCTCAAGAACAATCTTCTTAGTGTGAGTCATATGTGTAGTAAAAGATACAATCTCATATTCAATGAAAGAGGATGTGAAATCAAAAAAGGAAAGTCAGGAGAATTGTTGGCAGAAGGAGTTAGGACCAATGGTGACATATACAATCTAGAAGATGTCAATGGGAGAAGTTGTCTTCTGGAACAAACAAGTGAATGTTGGCTTTGGCATAAGAGAATAGGACACATCAATTTTGACAACCTTATGAAGATCAGTTCATCACATGTGGTAAGAGATATGCCCAAGATAGTCAAGCCTGTAAGTACTTTGTGTAAGGAATGTCAATTTGGAAAGCAGACAATGATAAGTTTCAATTCTATTCTAGACCATTGGAGTTGATTCATACTGATTTGTGTAGGCCTACCAAAACAAAGAGTCTTCAAGGAGAAAGGTATTTCATGCTTTTTATTGATGATTTCTCTAGGATGACATGATTACATTCTTAAAAGATAAATTTGAAGCCTTTGATAGATTTAATATTTTCAAATCAATGGTTGAGAATCAAGTGAATGCTAAAATCAAGTGTTTGAGGTCTAATAGAGGAGGTGAGTTCACATTGTGAGCACAAACTAACAAGAGATCATAAGCCAAGTGTCAAACATGTTAGAAAAGCAAATCTAATGCTCCCTATGAGATTCTTTAGCCAAATTCAATAGAAAACGTGAAAATAACAAGAAACCAACAAAGGAAAGCATGTAATCTAAATAAAACTAGTTAAACCTCCATCCCATAGGGGGAGTGGTACTCCTTTGATGTGGAAAGAAGCCCTTTCCCAATCCCTTTGATAAGCTTGATGAAGTGTAGATGATCTAAGTGTACAATTAACTATAATCTAGCTAAATTGTTTGGAAATGATGAAAAGCTATGAACTCAATTGACTATAATGGAAATGCATGAAGTTGTGGATCCATATTATGAAAAGAATGCCTCTATTTATAGAATTCAAGGGTTGAAGAATGGAGGAAATTGGTGAATGTGGGATAAATTGAGAGCCAATGAGAATGTGCCAAGTGTCACAATTCTATTGGAGGAAGGTGGAGCACATTTTGGGAAATGTGTGAGTGGAGGATGGAAGAGAAGTAAATGTTGTTGGTTGAGAATTTGAAATTGGTGTAAGAGGAATTCAATGAGATTTGAGAGGATGTAAGAAGATTTGAAAGGTTGTAAGAGACTTTATTGTAGATGTAAGAGGATGTGATAGATTTTTGAAAACCTTCGGAGGGAAATTGAATGAGAGGTGGTTGAAAGGAATATTCCTTCAAATATTCCTTGGTGAAGGAAAATAGATGAATTAAATAATTAATTGAAATTATTTTCATGTGCAACCTAGTTAGTTGACCATGATTGATTTAACTCTTGAGAAGTTAAAAGCTGGAGGATTTGATAATGATGATTAGAAAGTTGATTTAAGATTAATTAATTGGAGTGAATTAGGAGATGTGACATTTGATTTGATTTATTTTTAATCAAATGGGAGGATTAAGAGAGGATTTAATTGAATGATTTGATTTAAATAAATAAGATGAATAATTAGTTAGAAGAAGGGTGAATTAATCAATAAGTTTAATTATTTGATTGATAGTTGAATTTGTTGATTTTAATTAAATAATGTTGATTATTCCTTAATTGATGAATTTCAAGTGATTTTAGAAGAAATAGTGTTAGTTGATCAGAATAAGATGCATAGTATCAATCAGGACATTTTGCATGTCTACACGCATTAAATGAGTTTAATGATTTTTGTGAAGAACATGGAATAAAGAGGCATGTATCTTCCACTAGAACTCATTAACAAAATGGGGTAGTGGAAAGAAATAATATGACTGTTCAAGAGATGGAAAGGACTATGTTGAAGGAAGCAAATCTGCCAGATGTTTATTGGAAAGAGGCAGTTCATACTATAGTCTACATTCTCAATAGAGGATTGTTAAGGGTGAACAACACTGACACCCCTTTTGAGTTATGGCATGGAAGACCAACAACTATTGGGTATTTTAAAAAATTTGGAAGTAAATGTTATATCGAAAGAGATGATGTTTTAGGGAAGTTTGATTCAAGAGCTAATTAAGGTATTTTTCTTAGATATTCAACTAAGAGTAAAGCATACAAGTGCTACAACAAAAGATTGGGAAAGATAGTTGAAAGCACAAATGTTAAGGCTGATGAAGATTTACATCAAAATATGTATAAAATTGAGGACTGTGGATTTGATGCACCTCCCTACTAAGAAGAAAAAGAAGAAGAAGTTGAAGAAAAATAAGAAATAGTAGAAAAGCACAGTAAGACCCCTACCAAGTATGTTCAAAAGAATCATTCAAAAGATTAGATCATTAGAGATAAGAATGAAGGAGTAATGACTAGGAGAAGGCTTGCAAGGACAATTGAACAAGTAAACTTTTTCTTTTATTATCAAAGAGAGAACCAAAAAAATTTGTTGATGTTAACAAGGATGATGGATAAAAGTAATGGAAGAAGAATTGAATTAGATTGAGAAGAATTAGACTTGGGAACTAGTTCCAAGGCTTGCGGACAAGAATGACGTGATAGGAACAAACTGGGTGTTTAGGAATAAGTTGAATGAAAATGGAGAAAGAAACAAATCAAGATTGGTATGTAAAGGTTATTTGTAGATAGAAGGAATTGATTTTGAAGATACATTTGCTTCACTAGCAAGAATAGAAGCAATCATAATGTTTCTTGCCTTTTTAGACCACAAGGACTTCAAAGTATATCAAATGGATGTCAAATCAACTTTCTTGAATGGAGACTTGGAAGAAATCTACATAGAGCGGCCTGATGGATTCCAATTATCAAAAGACCCAAACATGGTGTGTAGACTAAAAAAGGCATTAAATGGTCTCAAGCAAGCTCGTAGGGCTTGGTATACAAGGTTGGACAAGTACTTATTTCAACAAGGTTTCAAGAAAGGTACCGTAGATAGTAATCTTTACTTCAAGATTGAGGATGAAGGAATTTTGATAGTTGTATATGTTGATATAATCTTTGGTGGAAATGATGAAATAAATGCAAGAATTTTGTTGAAGAAATGAAGAAAGAATTTGAAATTTCTATGATAGGTGAGTTATCCTTCTTTCTTGGTCTTCAAATTGCTCGGCTAGATGATGGTATCTTTATTTCTCAAGCAAATTATGTCAAAGAGATGCTAAAGAAGTTTGGTATGGAAGATTGCAAACATGTGAGTACTCCTATGGTAATTGGTTGTCATTTGAGCAAAGATGATGAGTCTCCTCTAATTGATTAGACTATATATGGATCTATGATTGGAATTCTATTGTATTTAACTACTTCAAGACCTAATATTATGCATGCAATATGTTTGGTTGCAAGATTTCAAGCTAATCCTAAAGAAACTCATGTGAAGGCAGTAAAGAGAATCTTTAGATATTTGAAGAGCACTCTAGATTATGGATTATGGTATCCAAAAGGTAATGACTTTGATTTGAGTGCATACATTGATGTTGATTGGGTTAGTTGTGTTGATGATAGGAGTACCAATGGTGGTGCTTTCTTTTTAGGAAACAAGTTGGTTTCATGGCATAGTAAGAAGCAAGATTTGGTATCTTTGTCAAAAACAGAATCAAAGTATATTGTTGCAACATCTTGTTGTACTCAAGTGTTTTGGACGAAGCAAACATTGAAGGATATCAAGATAAAGTATGATGATCCCATTACTATTCTATGTGATAATACAAGTGTTATCAATATTTTAAATAATCCAATGATGCATTCTAGAACTAAACACATATCAATCAAGTATCACTTTTTGACATAGAAGGTTGCAGATAAGGAAGTGAAGTTGGAGTATATATCTATAAAGGATTAGGTTGTAGACATTTTCACAAAGGAACTTGCAAAGGATAAATTTGAATATCTCAAGCAAAAGTTCAGGGTAATTTCCCCTCCTTATTAAATGCATAGTTGGTGCATCTGTCTAGGGGAAAAATTCAAGTCATATATTTATTTCTAGACTAATGGGGGCTACCTCTCAAGGGGAGCAGATAGTGGTTGTTGCTGATAGGGGGAGCCTGTATGTTGTTTGAAGAGGTAGAGAAAAGTTTGTTTTCCCTTTGCCCTTGATATAAAAGGGGGATAGATTATGCACCAAAAGAGAAGAATCTCTTGGTTTTTCCATCAATGACAAAGGGGAAGATTGTTGCAGTTTGGTTGTCATTGATGTCAAAAGTCTGGTGTTTGGTTGCTAGAGTCTCTAAGAAATGCTCCACATTTCTCTACTGACGATGTATTGCTCCCATAGTTTGGAGGATATATTTTTGTTATGTCAAGACATGTGTGATCCAAGTTTCAAATCATTTGAATTACTAGAAAGGTGTTTTTGAGAATGGCAAATTGAAGACTGAATTGATTCTATGAGGATGTTCTTAGAGGTGTAATGGTTGGCTCTACATATCTCCACATTGAATATATGGTTGTGCAGATCAGAAGTTAAGTTCATTGAGATATGTAGGTATTATATCCAAAGTTCCATGTCAATAATCCTTCCACAAAGAAAGTTAGAAGTGACAGCATATCGAACTATGTTTTTTAGAGATTGGTTTCAATGTTTGTTGGCTTGCACCAGCTTGTTGCTACATGAAGTTGTGAAAGGGATGTATGAGAGTGTCCCTGGGTATCATGAGATGCTTGTTGATGTTCCAAAAAGTGGTTTATAGCTTCTCTAGTATAAGTTGTGGTCCAAAATGAGTGTTTTGTTGACTTATGCTTTTGTTGAGGCCAACTAAGGTATGTTGATGGTGTGCACCACAAGTTGAAGATTGTGTGGAGCTGAAGGAGTGATTGAAGGTGTCAAATGGGTCATGTCGACTCATCTGGGAGAAACACAAATAATGTTTTATCATTCTTTTGCATTGTAATTGGATATAAAGGTCGACATGCTACATGTTACAAGTCTTCTTATTTATGGTCAACTTGATTTGTATTTACAAAGTGTTTGGATGTTTTTTATAGAATATTAAAGATGTGAATATTTTTTTGGGACCAAGGTAAGCATGTGTTGGGATCTACAAGGCATTTTCCTCTTCCTAGTGTTGTGTGTACTCTTTTGGGTCTTTCCCTCTACACATTTCATGTTGTTTGTTCTTGGCCAATCTACAAATGTAATATTGTTGTTGTAGGCTGACATGTGAAATGTAATCAATGTAATATCATGTATAAATTATAAACCTAGTTGATCAAGGGTGTAGAGTGTTTATGATGATTGTGTAAGAGACTGAAAGAGAAAGAGTAGTTGTGGTAGATCCTGTCCGGTTTCTTTTTTATCATATTCCTATGAAAAAAGGCATATGAAAAAGTGTGCTTAATTATTTTTTGGAGGCAGTGAACCAAAGGTAATAACTTCTTAATTATTGAAAGAAGTGAGCTAATAGGCAACTGAGAAGATATTTGAAGAGTTAGCAAAGCAAAATTGCAATCATCAAAAGGGAGTGAGCTTAATTATCAGTTTCAAGCAGTGGAAGGACTATCATTTTGTAATCATTCTTGAGTGTGTTTTCAAATCAAGGAGTTGTAGCTTCCTTGGGTGTAACCCTAAAGCTGTAATTAGGGAGTTGTAGCTTTCTTATATTGCAGCCCTAAAACAAAGTTGTAAATTGTAATGTGCAATTTCTAGTTTTGAAATTTTGCTCTCTTATCTTCTATCTTCCTGATGTTGGATCATGTGTTTTGATTCGAAACTTTGGAAAGGAAAAAATTACACAGTGAAAACCAAAAATTGCACATTACAATATTATGGATTGTGGAAACCATATGTCAACAAAGTTGTAAATGTTGTTCATTTCATGAGGCTAGATTAGGATAGTAGCTCCTAGCAACTTTTCTCACTATGTTTTTTCACCTATGGGGTTTTCCACGTATATATGGTGTTGTGTTGTGTATTGTCTTCATCCTCCATGTTCTTCTTTATGTGGTAGAGCTCAAAGTATCTATTTGTTCTAGAAGGCTTGAGATTTGATAGAATACTAATTCAACCCCCCCTCAATATTTCGATGTGCTCAAAATTCTTAGCCCACTACTAGTCTTAGTAACTCTACAATTCAATTCATTGCATTTTCACAAGAAACACTCTTACCTAGAGGAGAGACTACCACCTCCTCCACAAACATCTAATCATCATAGCAATCAAAGAAAGTTAAAATAGTCTTCTCCAAAAAAGATACCTTGACCCACTTAACAATATGTTCCACAATCCTTTGCAAACAAATTTGTCTCTACTTTATAGCATACAAATAATTAAAAACAATTGAAATACACTTCAACCTAGTGAACAACATCCTCAACATCATTATGGAAGAATAACAAACAACATTTGACAATAAATAGGCATAGTTAAGGGGTTGTGTAGCATCAAATCTATCATCTAACCACACATACGATTTGGGTCCAACAACATGTTAGCCATGGTGTACTAAATACTAATATAGTGAGTACCATCAAGGTCCTTATCCAACTCCTAGATATACACCACCCAATGCCTAAGATTAGGTTTTCTATTTCAAACACCATAAAATATGATATCATATTCTCTCCTAAAACTTGTTGCTTCCTCCTTCATCCCCCTTCTTCAAAGAAACTTTCTCTGTCATCACCTCAATTTATTGAGACCTCCCACATCTTTCCCTAAAAGAAATTGCCATCTTGCAACAAAGAAAATGTCACCTAGAAAAAATATGGTAATAGCTAAGTCTAAAACCTCAGTATAATCATCAAACACATAATATCATAAATGAGACCACCATGAAATAATGATTTTTGTCCCATCTAACTTAAACAAGCTCCAACAATCATTAAATAAACCTCAGAATTGTTTTATTTACTAAAAATAAATATATTTTTATTTAATTTAAAATTGGAGTTTTGATTATAGGGGAAAATAGGTTTTAAAGGGACCCAAAGCCCTTTACAACATAAAAGATAAAAAAATTGCTCATAACTAAAAACATTGAAACATCAGCAACATCCATCAACAAACCAACAACCAAAACACAGAGAACCATCATCAAAAAAGTAGAAACGGAAAATAACGCAGACAAGGACACTATTTCATATTCTTCAAGGTGTTTGCCACAATTTCTTGGTTTCGATGCAGCTCAACCATTTCCATCAACTCTTTCTTATCCTCTTCAAAGGTCTTTCTTAAGTTGCCCCTAGACCTTGTACTTGGGCCTTTTGCTTCATCCTTCCCTGCCTTCTTCCCTTTCCCTTTTAGGGACTAATCCTTCTCCATAAAATCAACAAAATAAAGTTGATCTTCTCTTAGTTCACTTATGTTATGAAAGAGGACCTCCAAAGATTCAACGTTGTTCTTAACTGAACTATGGCTAACATGAAGCAACTTCTTAATGTATGCATTGGTTTCATTAATCCTAGTCTCCATATCAGAGAGACGCTTCTCACACAGGGTTTTAAAATTTGCAAATGTGTATTCTAGGTCCATGATTCTTTCAATCAAGATTTCCAAGGAAGAGCCCTTCGGTACATTTTACAAATTTTCTTTCAAACTCCTAATTTTGATATTCACCCTATTGAATTCTTGTAGAACCCACTCAACTAGTTTGAATGTGGAGGTGGCTCCCAAATGATCCATGTCCAGGAGTTCGAACATAGAAGTACTATCATCATTAAATTAAGTGAGATCTTCAGAGAGGGGGTTTACCTTTAATGGCTCTAGTTTTCCAATCTTCAGGCCCTCATCCTCATTCATAGACTTTCCACTAGAATGCTCCACACTGAGAGAAATATGAACAAAGAAGTCATTGATTTCAACAGCCGAATCCACAACACCCTTCTTCTTGCCCTAGTTCTCAATATCCTTCAAATCCTCCTTCACAGTTTGCTTTTTTAGCTTTGCAATCCTCTTAGAAACCCTACGTGACATTTCCATGAGTTCCTTATCATGAATATTATCTAGAAATACAACCTCCTTCTGACCAATCGTAGCAGAAACATGGCCAGTAGCCTCCTTGTCTCCCTTAGAATGGGAGTCACCATAGCCAACCTCAGTATCATTACCAGTGGAAGGGGAATCTGACTCCTGTAAAATTATCCTCTTAGCAGCACCTTTCCTCTTAAGATTCCCCTTTTTTCGTATCTTAGAGGGGGCTAACACAGGGGACGAAGACCCATCCTCATCCTCTTCATTCCAATCCTCCTCACCACCATCACTAATATCTGACCTAGTCAAGAGGGAGTCTTCGTTGATAGCCTTCCCCTTCCCTTTTAGTGACTTGGCAAGGATATGGGCCCTAACGTGCTCCATAATGAGCAAAATAAGGCCCTCATGTAAAACAGGGTCCCGCCTATTTTCCAAATGGGCATACACTGACACTTCCAACGAGGATAAAAGAAAGAAGGGAAACAAGATAAATAATCCATGCCTAAAATGGTTTAACAAAGTGAAATAATGACCAAGAATTGTGGTATAATGACCATCTAGGGTCACATACCACATGATTACCTCCGTAATATCAACCCATATTTTCTTCAAGGAAGACCGCTCACAGCCCCAAGACTTCAACTTAATCAACTTCTTCGATTCATCATCTTTAAAGAATTGCTCCACGGCGTCATCATTGCTTTTCCTTTCCTTGAAAAACTTACAACCCACCATCGGCAAGCCAGTGACAGAGGCAATAAACTCCTCATTTATCACAAATTCCATACCCTTGACTAGAAGCCTTCTATCATGCCAAAAGCTAACAAAGTTTGTCGAGGCCTTAGGATCATGGCCATGAAGCCTATCTAGGAAAGGCATGAAATTCCTATGCTCTAAAATTCTCCAAATTTTGTGGTATTTCCTCCATCTTGCACAAGAGTGAGGCTCAATCTTGCTACGATCACCCCCCATAATCACAAACACTTTGAATAGAAACCCCAGGAAGGAGGCAAACTTTATAAAACAAACCAACAGAACAATACCCATAAAGCATGTGGTGAAAGTGCAGATAATAATGAAAATAACACTCTAGAGAACAAGCTCAACCATAGCCATCGCTTTGCAATAAAGACTGAGCATCCTTGAGAAGGAGGGAGTACTCTTCCCATGTCTTAGAATCATTAATTTTGACAGCCTCATTAATGAAGAAGTCCGCCAATGAATTGACTTCTTAATAGATATGAGTAACATGAGTTTCCTAAAAAAATTGAGCATCATAATAACATCCTCGATCAAATGATCAATGTTCCAGTTTGGCTTCTGAGTTCCACGTTGGAAATTAATTATATTAAGTGAATCTCCCTCCACCTAGAGTTTGGAGTACCCTTTGTCCAGCGCAAACTTGATACCAATGAACGCAGCCTCGGCTTCTGCATGGTGATTGGACTTATTTCCCAATGGGAGTGCCACCGCACCCAAGAATCTGCCAACATCATCTCTCAACACCCCCCACAAACGAGATTTATTTATTTACTTTACAGTTATTTAAGAATAATAAGTTGTTTTTATTTAAGTAAATAAAATAACTATTGAATAAATAAAATAATTATTAAGTAAACAATATTTTAAATAAAAAAACTCTTAAAAGAAATAAAAATACTATAAAAAACAAGGTTATTAATATATTTTTAGAATATGATTATTAAATATTACCATCAATATTTGATAAATAATAATGAAAAATATTTATAAAGTTATATATAAAAAAATTGTGTTTAATTTAATTAATGTTTAATATATTAATATTCATATTCATATTTAGATATAAATAATGATATTTATATTTAGATATTTTGTATTTAGATATAAATATTGATATTTTAATTGTAATGTTAATATATGGTATTTATATATTAGTATAGATATTCTAAATATATCTATCTAGAAATATTGATATCTTGAGTTATCTTATTTTACTTTAAAATTATTTAAGAGTTATTTTATAGTTTTAACTTTTTTAATATGTATCATTGTGTTTTAATTTTTATGTATATGGTCATCATATAATGTCACTTTGTAGAAGCGTAATAATTAATTAAATTTGAACTTTTTAGCAATAACACGAGAACTTTTATCCTAGCCCAAGTCAAGTGAGGCCACAAATGGGGGGACCTCATCTCCAAGATGAATGCACAACAATAATGTGAATAATCCAAGTCCGCAAGAATAATAGCCTAGTGGGGACACAAATCCCACGAGCACGTCTTCCCAACAAGGGTTTGGAGTAAAGAAAAGGCCCAAAGATTTTAGAATGGTTATTCTAGGGTTTTGTAGAAGCATAATAATTAATTAATATCACTTTGTAGAAGTGTAATAATTAATTAAATTTGAACTTTTTAGCAATAACACGAGAACTTTTATCCTAACCCAAGTCAAGTGAGGCCACAAATGGGGAACCTCATCTCCAAGATGAATGCACAACAATAATGTGAATAATCCAAGTCCGCGGGAATAATAGCCTAGTGGGGACACAAATCCCATGAGCACATCTTCCCAATAAAGGTTTGGAGTAAAGAAAAGGCCCAAAGATTTCAAAATGGTTATTCTATGGTTTTTCTTCCACCCCCTTACCATAATGTCTACTTCTTTGTCATGAAATACTTTACATTAGAGGGTCATTTTCAGTTGGTTCATGGATATCATTTCCCTATTTTGAACCATATAAGGCACCTAGAGAAAATAAATTTACCCTTTTTCCTCTTCTCCTCCCTGAGCCAAAGCCTTACCAATGGCACTAACCCTCCTTTACACCAGGGTTTGATTCATGCCATATGCAAGTATGTTTTAGCTACCACCTCGCAAAGAAATGTTTTCCATAATTTGATTGAAAACCCTACTCCCAAGAGTTCTGTAAAAAATTGAGCTAATTGAAAGTCGACTCCACTCCCCAGCCAAAGATCCCGCTAAGGCCTTCCCTAATGCTATGGACCCTTCATGGTCGACTCTCCTTAAAATTAACCCTGAAAAATGAAGTGTTTCCCCCATCACTCATGTTGTAAACAAGAAGAGAAAATTGTTGATTCATGAGTTGGGTGTTGACCCTAACACTATAACAATACCAGATGATAACGATAACAGCCTTGAATGTGGGTCCACCACCTTAGTGGGTCGAAGATCTACTCACCTTGCTTTGGTCATGTCCAAGGGGTTTGATAACAGTAAAAAATCAGAAAGTTCAGATGAAAAAGAATTTGGAAGTCTATGGATAAAAGGGGGAAGAAGGTGACCAAGGAGGAAAAGGCTTCCTCCTCCAAAGAATATGTGTCAGATAGTCTGGGTGAAGCTGGGTCTCCTGAGGAGGAGGTGCCAAGGTTGAAGGACGTGGAAGATTTGAGTCAGGAGGAGGAGGAAGGTGATATTCAGTAGGAAGATGTGCAAGATGTTGAGGAGGATACAAATATGGCCAAGGAAAAAGGAACTACTACAAAGGACCTGGAGGAAATGGACATCACTAACCCTGGTAATGAAGACTCAAAATATAAAAATACGGATCTGGAAATAACTAGAGTGCAAAGGCTGGAGGAAAGGTTGGAGTTGCTTGAGAAAATGATGCAGAAGGATGGCAATTCCAGCAAGTTCCAGGCACTTGAGAGTGTTGTGTGGAATATGTGTAGGGTTGTGGATGCAGTAATGAAAAAAGCGGTGATGGATACTATCTCAGGACAGGGAAAAATCAAGAAACAATAGAGGAAAATGGAGAATAAGGATGAGGTTGATTTGCTTGATGCGGTTGGTATAGGCTAACATTTTTTGGTTAGTTGGGTTTGGGGAAGTGGTTCTCTTTCAGTCCTACTTCCTCTATTTTGTTGTTTTGTCTAGTTGTTCTCTGGACTATTGTACTACTTATATAAGGGATCAAGGCCCTTTCCTTGCTTAATCAATCAAAAACAAGGGTTTGGAGCACTAAGCCACTAGCATGAACACCAACAATATCAATGCAAAGTTTCAAAATTGTGAGCACAGTGGATCAATGAGGGCACAATATCTACTATCACAATGGCCTAGCGAGAGTTTGAGTCTTGGTGGCTGCAACAACAATGCCACGATTTAAATGAACAATATATTTTTTATTTAATATTAAAATTTATTAGTAATTACAAAAAAAATACAAGAAGTAGATTGAGAGAGTGAGCTAATTTTAATAAGTTATCTTAGAAGGAGAACACAAACTTCAAGAAAAGGCAAAGCAAAATATCATAGAGGAATGACAAAGATAGCAAAATGAAGATAGTCAAGAGGACAATGCATAAAAAGGAGAAGGAAGTAAAGGTTGCTACATCCTAAAAGAGGCAAGGAATGACTAGAGAAGGAAAGGTTTTAGGATAAATTTTTAAAAAAATCCTAGAAATTTAAAGGGCTAACAAAAAGGAGATCATCAAACCATATCATAAAGAAATAAAAAAATAGTAGAATGTTTAAAATTAGGGCTGACATCAAGAATGGTTCAAAGAAAGGAACAAGGATTCTTATCCTGGATTTAAAATAAGAAACAAAACCAAGCATGGAAACTTATACAAAATAAGAATATCACAACTAGGGAAAACTCTATCCCCATTGGTGACAATTAAAATAAGATAAATTCATAAAAGAAGGTGTTTGTCATTGAATGGTAGAAACTAGAGAATATAAAATAAACTCTCAAAAATGTTAGGGTCGAGGTGAAATTTATCTTGTGATCCTATGTATATTTTATGCATCTCTAATACTCTTGGAAAGCACCATTGGATGCATAGTGTGTAATCATAAAATAATTTATAAATATTATCTAGGAATCTTGACATTTATTTTTATATGCATTCATGAAGGAGGTGGAGTTGGTAGTTACAAAGCTATTTTTTAGTAAATATCTCAACTTAGACTTAAGAATTAAGTAGTGGAGCATCTTGCATGTTATTGATGGGTTCTATATGTGTTGGTTGATGATTTTGAACAATAACCTTGGGATATGGGTCATTATAGAGGAGTTACAAGTCAAAGATATATATTATTAGTATGGAGGTTATATTTTTGACTCATGGCTAGTTAGGAATTACATTGACTATTTTCAAAACAACCTCTTCATTTTAGATGTGGTAGTTTTTATATTTTACCATGATTTTATGGTACATTATTTTAAGAAACTATTTGTGGTATTCCTCTCTCATTTCTCTATAAATTATAGGCATGGGATAGTAATTGATAGTGAAATTTTGAGGTAGATAATAAGGTAGATTTAATGTTTAAGAAATATTTAGTTCAATTATTTTATTAATCTAAGAGTGTAAACTTATGAAAGGCATTGTGGCTATATCCACAAGGGATGCAAGTAGTGAGGTAAGTGTGAATGAAATGTGACTATTCTAAAAATAAAAAGCAATGCCATTCTTTTAATACTACTACAAAAATTTCAAAATAATACATCTAAAGAACTATGTAAGTTTCTACAAGAGTTGTGAGCGGGTCACAACATTGCAAATAACTAAAACAATCATACATAAGTAACCAATATTTTAGTTGTAGTGAAAATGATGATTTATAAATTTTCTATATAATTCCTTAACAATTTAAACTAATTAAATATGTTGTAGATAACGCAAGATAAACAATTAATTCAAAGTATTTTATTTAATATCATAAAATAAACAAAAAAAATGTAACACTTTACCAATTATAAAATAAAAATAAACACACATGAAATAGTTAAATAAAATCATCACCAACATTTTCTAAAAATGGGCCCTTCCTCTCAATCCACATGGTGGCTATATAAATGCTAAGTACTCAAACCACGAGTTATTGTATATATTATGATTTCTTTTAAGAAATGTTATAGTCTTTGCATGATTACCTTCCTTTATGCACTTATTATATTTTTATTGTGTTCTATACTCTTCTTCACATCATTTCTACATCTATATAAGAAATGGGTGCAAGTGAAGATGACAACAATTGAAGAAGCATATACCAGTTTGCATTAAAAGTTAAAAAAAAAAATTGAACACAAGCAAAAGGGTAGAGGAGGAAGGTTCCAGAGAGGTAGATAACAAAGCAACAAAGGAAAATTACACATGAGACATCATTAGGAAGGAATTCCACACTGCAATGATGAAAGAGAATAATTTTGAGGGAGGAATGCTAGGATTTTCTATTGCAATGATAGAGGAAGCAACAAAACCTATCACAAATAAGGATATCAAAAAGGAGATAAGAAATTTGATAAGAGACCATTTAGAGCAACCTATTTCAAATGTCAAGGTGAAGGACATAGGGAATTTGAATGCTACCAAGGGAGTGCTAGAAAAAGGGCACAAAATGGTGCAAGGGTAGCATATGTGAAGGAAGAACCTATTGAATCACAAAGTTTGGTAGGAAAGATTGAGAAGAGTGAACCATTCATAATGAGGAGAGATTTATTGTAGACAAAAACACCTGTAAAACCAGCATAAAGGAAAATTCTATTTATAACAAAATGCAAATAAGGAGGTAAGTTTTGTAAAGCTTCCATTGATAGTGGTAGTACAAATAATTTGGTTTATGAGGAAATATTTCATAATAAGTTGAAGTTAAAAATAATAAAACATTCAAACCCATATATGATCTCATGGATTCAAGATGAACATAAGATACTTGTAAGTGAAAAATGTTTGGTGAAATTTCACATAGGATCATAAAATGATATATTGTTGGGAAGACCATGGAAGTATGATATAAAGATGATTCATGATGGAAAAAAGAATACTTACACTGTGACCTCAAATAGGAAAAGGAATATCCCAATACCTTTAGAAGAAGAGATGAAAACTGAAGTGTGCAATAATGCTAGAATCTAGATTTTAGTCAACCAACAATACTGTGTCCCACTTTTTGGCCAAAGTAGGATATTGAAATCAACATTTTTCACTAAATTTTTTGCTTTATGAAACCTACAACAAATTTGGAGATGATGCGAACTAGTGATTTGTGAGGATTTGTGTGTAGATTATAAATATATATTTTTTAAAAAAATTAGAGATAAATTATGATTTTTTTAATGTAACTTTTTTTAACTTATAGTAAACAAAATTTTTAAAAGTGATGCTTTTGTCGTAACAAATTTTTTTATAGAAAAGATAAAATATAAATTTTCAACATCACTATCTAGTGCATGAATATTTTTCATAATTTTTCGTTGCATATTTATTTTTAATTGATTTTTAAAGTTAGAGTAATTATAATTTGGACAGATGAGCAATATAATTTCGAATGAAGATGAGAGAGAGAGGTGGGAATCCGAGTTTGAGTTCGGGAGAAGGCGCTTCGAAGGGTGAGGGGAACATAGAGGATGACGATGATCCTGATGGCATTCTGGCTTGGCAGGAAGATCTTCCTCCTCTCTTGGTTTGGGTGCTTGTTGGACGGGTTTTTGAGTCTCTACTACTATGGGAGGTTTGCAGTTTCTCTTGCTACTTGTAGATGTATGAGGGATTTCTTTGGGATTGACGCTTTTTGTTGGGGTCATGGCTTTTGGGCTTTTCTCCTGTGGTGGCTTTTTCTGCTAGGAACACTAGGGCTGGCGAGAGCGGGCTCTTTCCCTTGTTCTGTGAGATGATGATGTTGTCGATGAATCTGCCTTATTTGGTGCATTTTGAGGACCTTGGCTTGCATCTTCTCTTTTCTTTTTGTTTCTCTCTCAATGTGATTCACCTTTGGAGAGATATTGGGGGTGTTGTGGTGGAGGTCATCTGCCTTGTTTCTGGCTTCCCCTCTTTCTTGGGGGAGTTTGGTTGGGGTCTTTCCTTCTTCTCTGTGGGCGCTGGTTTATGTTGGGCCTTCTGTATGGTCTTCGTACGGGCTGGTTGTGGTGGGGGTGAGTCTTTTGGCTATTTGTTGTTCATTGCTTGCTCTGGTGTTGCTCTGTTTCTTTGCACAGAGTAGTTGTTTGTTTTGGGGCAGCGTCTTGTCTCTGGTGGTCTGCATCCCTTTTCTTGGTGGGGAGTTTTCTGTTGGTTTCCTTGGAGCCTTGTGGTGGGTGCTAAACCCCAAGTGGTGTTCATTTCTCTTCTTTTTCTTGGGGGGAAAGTTTTATGTGCCCTTGTTTTGTCTGGTTTTTTGCTTTGGCTTCTTACAGAAGGCTATCTATAGGTGGTGGCTTATGTTGTTCTCCTTTTGCCTCTTTTGGTTTCTTCATAGGATGAGGTTGTTGGAGTTGCTCATCATGGTCTTTTGCTTCGCTGTGTTATATTGGATGGGCTTCTTTTTGCTTGGCAGGGTGATGTTGGACTCTATCCAAGATATTGTTTGGTGGTTGTTGGTTGCGTTATGCTCATTGTTTTATCTTTGGACCCAATTGTGTGAGCTCGTTGAGGAGGTCTCTACTTCTTCCTTCCAGTACCTGGTGCTTGTGTTACTAAGGGATGCTTGGTCATTCCTTCCTACTGAAGTTGCTTTCTATTGGATTCTTCAGCTGATGTCTCCTATAGAGGGGGAGATTGCTCCTTTTGAGGTGGAGTGTAGGCTTCTATTGAGGTGGAGTTGGTTTGGTGTGGAGAGTCGTGGCTTTGGTGGTAAGGGGTTTCTTTTCATCCTCTTCTATAGAGGGGAGCCCTCTCTTTTAGAGGTGGAGATTGGGTTGGCTTTTTGGGCGTTTTGGTGTTGCAGGAAGGTAGTTGCTTTGCAGTGTTATGTTGTGTTTCCTAAAACCCCTATTGAGGTGGGGTGTTTGGTTTTACTAGTTCTTTTGAGAATCAGGGTTTGGTTGGTGTTCTATATCAATATGCTTTTTGTTTTCTTGGGTTCAAGGTCCTTGAAAAACCTGGTTAAGGGTTTAAGGTCCCTTCAAAACCTGTGGGTTTAAGGTCCCATGTAAAACCTGATTGTATGTGGTTTCAGGCTTGTGGACCTTGTTGCTCTCTTGTGCAGCTTGTTTTGTCCTGCTATATTTGTAATGTTGTTGTTGATTGGCTGCTAATGGTATATGGTTTACCTTTGATGTAGCATGTTTTTCTTGGATAGGGTTGCAAATCCCTTCAAAACCGTTATGTAATGGGTTTCGAGTCCCATCAAAACCTGTTTTTCCCTTAATCAAAAATTATAATTTGGACATAGGTGTTTATCATAATGCATAACTTGTTTCATATGAATCAAAATTAAATTTTATTATTTGTACTAAAACAAGGACATCAATACCTAGTGAAAAATATTTGTTTTCTCTATTTTTCTATTTTTTTGTGTGTGTGAAACAAATACCTTGATGTTTGGTGAAAAACCTACATTCAAAAGGAATAAAAAATAAAAAATTAAGATAATAATAAAATTAAAAAAATATTCAAAATTATAATTTTTAGAAATCTTATAATAAGGGCTACATGCTTACAAAACATAATTTCTAAATGACTTTATTTGATCCCTCAAAAGGTAAAGAAAAAATAGTTTTTTGTAATTATTTTGGTAGGTGTGAATGAGACTCCATTGTGGGTATGATTTAAGACTAGAGGGGTTATATCCAAGTGTGTTTGATCTAAGGGGGTCTTATCTAACCCTCTTAAATTAAAACCATTTAGATGAAACCCCTTGAGGCTTAAATCATTAACTTTTCTAAAAAATATGTAATTTTAGGAAAAAAATTGGATGTCCTAAAAGTGAGACTCATTATTATGGAATCACCCATTTGGTTGATAAGATAATTTTTTCGGATGGACTAATACATGAGAACATGTGTTTTTCATTTATTCTAAGAAGGTGTGACACTCAAAACACCATTACAAATGAATGAGAACCATGACAGAAGGAAGTCATTGAATTATTTATGGAGTACAAAGATATTGTGTCAAATAACTTGCCAAAAGGATTTTCACTAGTCTAGGGCACCAATCTTCAGATGGATCTGATACTAGACAAATAGTATACAACCTACCAAATAAAGTGATTCATAGGATGACACCAACATAAAATATGGAAATAAACTGACAAGTACATGATTTATTGAGGAAAGGGTTGATTAGCTAAAGTTTAAGCCCATGTGTGGTACTAGTGGTATTAACATCAAAGAAAGATTGAGAATAGAGTATTTGTATAAATTCAATAGCTATCACAAGATCACTATCAAGTATTGATTCCCATTGCCATGGATGGATGAAATTATGGAATATTTGAATGGCACAAAGTATTTGACAAATATTGAATTTAATAACAAATATCATCATATCAATATTAGATAGGGGATGAATGGAAGACTACATTGAAGAAAATTTAGGACTTGTATGAGTGGTTATTCATTCCTTTTGGGTTAACCAATGCACTAAGCACACTCATGATACTAATGAATGAGGTATTGAATAAATTTATGGGTAAGTTTATTATTGTTTACTTGAATGATATGTTAATTTTTAGTAGGACCGAAGAAGAATTTTTTTGGCACACTAGAAAGCATTTCAAAGATTGAGAGAAGATAAATTATTGATAAATATAAAAAATATAGTTTCATGAGAGCATAATTAGTATATTTGGGTCTTTTAATTTATGTAGAAGGATTGAAGATGGATCTGGAGAAATTAAGAGTGATTTTTGAATGGCCTACACCATTAGACATTGGAGAGGTAAGATAGTTTTATGGACCAACAAGTTTCTATAGAAAGTTCATTAGGAATTTTAGTGTCATTCTCACATTGTTGACATAAAAAATGAGGCTAGATCAGAATGAGTTCAAGTCAACATCAGGAGTACAAAAGAGTTTTAAATTCTTGAGGCAAAAAGTAATAAAGAAACTAGTGTTATAATTAATTAATTTTGATAAAGTATTTAAGGTTGAGTATGATGTCACTTGAAATGAATAGTAGTGTTGAGCCAATGTGGGAGACCAATAATATATTTCAATGAAAATTTGAATGATGCAAGGAAGAGATACTTAGTCTATGACCAATATTTCTATACTATAATCTAATCCTTGAAGAAGTGGATAAATTATTTGTTGCCAAAGGAATTTATGTTGTATACTGACTATCAAGCCCTATAATATTTAAACAACCAAGGAAAATTGAATCAAAGACATAATGTATTGGGTCAAGTTGATGTAGATATATACATTTGTGTTGAAACATAGGAGTGGGAAGTAAAACAAAGTTGCAGAAACATTGAGAAGAAGTCATAACCTATTGATAAAAATGAGGATAAAAATGATGGGATTTGAAGAACTCAAACATATGTATGAAGACCTAAATT
>VDFB02358134.1:136074486-136164482 GCA_007258455.2 Sequoia sempervirens | reverse complement strand
GCATTTTGAGGACCTTGGCTTGCATCTTCTCTTTTCTTTTTGTTTCTCTCTCAATGTGATTCACCTTTGGAGAGATATTGGGGGTGTTGTGGTGGAGGTCATCTGCCTTGTTTCTGGCTTCCCCTCTTTCTTGGGGGAGTTTGGTTGGGGTCTTTCCTTCTTCTCTGTGGGCGCTGGTTTATGTTGGGCCTTCTGTATGGTCTTCGTACGGGCTGGTTGTGGTGGGGGTGAGTCTTTTGGCTATTTGTTGTTCATTGCTTGCTCTGGTGTTGCTCTGTTTCTTTGCACAGAGTAGTTGTTTGTTTTGGGGCAGCGTCTTGTCTCTGGTGGTCTGCATCCCTTTTCTTGGTGGGGAGTTTTCTGTTGGTTTCCTTGGAGCCTTGTGGTGGGTGCTAAACCCCAAGTGGTGTTCATTTCTCTTCTTTTTCTTGGGGGGAAAGTTTTATGTGCCCTTGTTTTGTCTGGTTTTTTGCTTTGGCTTCTTACAGAAGGCTATCTATAGGTGGTGGCTTATGTTGTTCTCCTTTTGCCTCTTTTGGTTTCTTCATAGGATGAGGTTGTTGGAGTTGCTCATCATGGTCTTTTGCTTCACTGTGTTATATTGGATGGGCTTCTTTTTGCTTGGCAGGGTGATGTTGGACTCTATCCAAGATATTGTTTGGTGGTTGTTGGTTGCGTTATGCTCATTGTTTTATCTTTGGACCCAATTGTGTGAGCTCGTTGAGGAGGTCTCTACTTCTTCCTTCCAGTACCTGGTGCTTGTGTTACTAAGGGATGCTTGGTCATTCCTTCCTACTGAAGTTGCTTTCTATTGGATTCTTCAGCTGATGTCTCCTATAGAGGGGGAGATTGCTCCTTTTGAGGTGGAGTGTAGGCTTCTATTGAGGTGGAGTTGGTTTGGTGTGGAGAGTCGTGGCTTTGGTGGTAAGGGGTTTCTTTTCATCCTCTTCTATAGAGGGGAGCCCTCTCTTTTAGAGGTGGAGATTGGGTTGGCTTTTTGGGCGTTTTGGTGTTGCAGGAAGGTAGTTGCTTTGCAGTGTTATGTTGTGTTTCCTAAAACCCCTATTGAGGTGGGGTGTTTGGTTTTACTAGTTCTTTTGAGAATCAGGGTTTGGTTGGTGTTCTATATCAATATGCTTTTTGTTTTCTTGGGTTCAAGGTCCTTGAAAAACCTGGTTAAGGGTTTAAGGTCCCTTCAAAACCTGTGGGTTTAAGGTCCCATGTAAAACCTGATTGTATGTGGTTTCAGGCTTGTGGACCTTGTTGCTCTCTTGTGCAGCTTGTTTTGTCCTGCTATATTTGTAATGTTGTTGTTGATTGGCTGCTAATGGTATATGGTTTACCTTTGATGTAGCATGTTTTTCTTGGATAGGGTTGCAAATCCCTTCAAAACCGTTATGTAATGGGTTTCGAGTCCCATCAAAACCTGTTTTTCCCTTAATCAAAAATTATAATTTGGACATAGGTGTTTATCATAATGCATAACTTGTTTCATATGAATCAAAATTAAATTTTATTATTTGTACTAAAACAAGGACATCAATACCTAGTGAAAAATATTTGTTTTCTCTATTTTTCTATTTTTTTGTGTGTGTGAAACAAATACCTTGATGTTTGGTGAAAAACCTACATTCAAAAGGAATAAAAAATAAAAAATTAAGATAATAATAAAATTAAAAAAATATTCAAAATTATAATTTTTAGAAATCTTATAATAAGGGCTACATGCTTACAAAACATAATTTCTAAATGACTTTATTTGATCCCTCAAAAGGTAAAGAAAAAATAGTTTTTTGTAATTATTTTGGTAGGTGTGAATGAGACTCCATTGTGGGTATGATTTAAGACTAGAGGGGTTATATCCAAGTGTGTTTGATCTAAGGGGGTCTTATCTAACCCTCTTAAATTAAAACCATTTAGATGAAACCCCTTGAGGCTTAAATCATTAACTTTTCTAAAAAATATGTAATTTTAGGAAAAAAATTGGATGTCCTAAAAGTGAGACTCATTATTATGGAATCACCCATTTGGTTGATAAGATAATTTTTTCGGATGGACTAATACATGAGAACATGTGTTTTTCATTTATTCTAAGAAGGTGTGACACTCAAAACACCATTACAAATGAATGAGAACCATGACAGAAGGAAGTCATTGAATTATTTATGGAGTACAAAGATATTGTGTCAAATAACTTGCCAAAAGGATTTTCACTAGTCTAGGGCACCAATCTTCAGATGGATCTGATACTAGACAAATAGTATACAACCTACCAAATAAAGTGATTCATAGGATGACACCAACATAAAATATGGAAATAAACTGACAAGTACATGATTTATTGAGGAAAGGGTTGATTAGCTAAAGTTTAAGCCCATGTGTGGTACTAGTGGTATTAACATCAAAGAAAGATTGAGAATAGAGTATTTGTATAAATTCAATAGCTATCACAAGATCACTATCAAGTATTGATTCCCATTGCCATGGATGGATGAAATTATGGAATATTTGAATGGCACAAAGTATTTGACAAATATTGAATTTAATAACAAATATCATCATATCAATATTAGATAGGGGATGAATGGAAGACTACATTGAAGAAAATTTAGGACTTGTATGAGTGGTTATTCATTCCTTTTGGGTTAACCAATGCACTAAGCACACTCATGATACTAATGAATGAGGTATTGAATAAATTTATGGGTAAGTTTATTATTGTTTACTTGAATGATATGTTAATTTTTAGTAGGACCGAAGAAGAATTTTTTTGGCACACTAGAAAGCATTTCAAAGATTGAGAGAAGATAAATTATTGATAAATATAAAAAATATAGTTTCATGAGAGCATAATTAGTATATTTGGGTCTTTTAATTTATGTAGAAGGATTGAAGATGGATCTGGAGAAATTAAGAGTGATTTTTGAATGGCCTACACCATTAGACATTGGAGAGGTAAGATAGTTTTATGGACCAACAAGTTTCTATAGAAAGTTCATTAGGAATTTTAGTGTCATTCTCACATTGTTGACATAAAAAATGAGGCTAGATCAGAATGAGTTCAAGTCAACATCAGGAGTACAAAAGAGTTTTAAATTCTTGAGGCAAAAAGTAATAAAGAAACTAGTGTTATAATTAATTAATTTTGATAAAGTATTTAAGGTTGAGTATGATGTCACTTGAAATGAATAGTAGTGTTGAGCCAATGTGGGAGACCAATAATATATTTCAATGAAAATTTGAATGATGCAAGGAAGAGATACTTAGTCTATGACCAATATTTCTATACTATAATCTAATCCTTGAAGAAGTGGATAAATTATTTGTTGCCAAAGGAATTTATGTTGTATACTGACTATCAAGCCCTATAATATTTAAACAACCAAGGAAAATTGAATCAAAGACATAATGTATTGGGTCAAGTTGATGTAGATATATACATTTGTGTTGAAACATAGGAGTGGGAAGTAAAACAAAGTTGCAGAAACATTGAGAAGAAGTCATAACCTATTGATAAAAATGAGGATAAAAATGATGGGATTTGAAGAACTCAAACATATGTATGAAGACCTAAATTTTTTGGAAGCTTGGAAATTCAACAGGGAGCCAATTGTAATAGATGGGAGTAAGTGGTTGGACTATTTCATTTAGGCTGGCATGCTATTCAAAGGAAGTCAATTATACATTCCTAGGAGCTCAATGAGGGATAACTTGATCAAGGAGAAACATATTGTTAGATTAATAAGATATTTTGGAATTGATAAGATAATGGATTTGGTGAGTGAACATTATTTTTGACCTCAAATATATAAGGATGGAAGGAATTTTGTTCAAGAGTGTAGGAGGTGTAAATTTGCCAAGGGGAGTATTCAAAATACTATATTGTATCAATCTTTGGCAATACCAGAGAGACCTTGGCAGGATATTGACATAGATTTGTATGGGGAGTATCAAAACATAGAGAGGACATGATTCTATATTTGTAGTAGTAGATTTTTTCTAAGATGGCACATTTAATTTCTTGTAAGAAGACCCATGCTGTTGTACATATTTTTGACCTATTTTATAAGGAGATTGTGAGATTGTATATATGATCATGGAGCATAGTCTCAAACAAGGATACAAAGTTCACAAGATATTTTTGGAAAAAATATAATGGAAGATGATGAAGACCGATCTAAAATTCAACTCAATATTTCACCTATGTACTAATGAAAAAATAGAAGTGGTAAATAGGAGTTTGGGGAATTTTTGAGGATGCTTAGTGGGAGATAAGCTAGGAAATTAGGATATAATTCTATCGAAAGCAAATTTTGCATAAAAAATAGTGAATAGAAGTACATGGAAGATACCATTTGAACTTGCGACTAGATTGCAACCTAGGGGAGTGACATAACATAGATACATTAGTAAGGAAACCAAAATCGGTATAGCGGTAGAATAATTTATAGGATACATGGAAACAATACACAATCAGGTCAAAGAGAACTTGGAAACAATGAACAAAAATTACAAGAGATAGAAAGATTAAAAAGTAGAGGAACACAAAATTTGTTGTTGGGGATGAAGCTATAGTATATATTAAAAAATAAATATTTCTAGTAGATATATATAACAAGTTGAAGATGAGGAATTTTGGTCCATGTAAGATTCTTATGAATTTTTACTAAAGGAATGCCTATGATGTTGAGCTATTGGAAGTACTTGGTATATCACCTATATTCAACATCATATATCTCCATCAATACCATGAAGGGTAATCAAGTGGAAACATCATATAATTTTCCTTAGAAGAAAAACTACCATAGCGACCACAAGAACATATAGAGTATATTTTACATAGGAGAATTGGGCACAACACCAAAATAAAAATTTATAAAGAGTACCTAGTTAATTGAAAAGGAAGACTAGTAGAAGACTTATCTTGGATT
This sequence comes from Sequoia sempervirens, assembly GCA_007258455.2. Lineage (NCBI taxonomy): Eukaryota > Viridiplantae > Streptophyta > Pinopsida > Cupressales > Cupressaceae > Sequoia > Sequoia sempervirens. The sequence goes on along the minus strand of VDFB02358134.1, from coordinate 136,159,551 downwards.
TCACAAGATGAAGTGGAATATCATAGTTACCCTCTAAAACTGATAAAGTGTAAGACTCACTTTTCAAACAACTCCAAGTGTTTGATGTTGGAGAATCCTAGTAAAAAATTACTATATTTTATTGTATAATATTATTTCATCTCATGGTACACAACAAGAGCTATACAATAACATTGTACATAATATTTAAATCGCAAGAGTTTTGGATTAGATTACATAAAGTTATCATTATTAGAAGATCATAGTCAACACTAAGTTCATCAGGTGAGGTTTACAAAACCTTTATGCGTTTTATGGAATTAAACACAACATACCTCAGGATAGTATGGGACTAGAGGGACTTTCAAATAAAACTACATCGAGTTTCCTCAACACCCAATGCTTCACTAGCGGATTTTGGCCAACCTAGATGTTATACTAGACGACAAGATTTGGAACATCGAGTGGTTGAGTTAGATCATTCCTAAATCTTGGAGCTAATATATAAACACCCCTAGAATTCATTTGGAGTATAACTAATAAAGAATCAATCTTAAGAGGATAGTAGTTAGTGAGTCAACTACTAATATTAGTAGAGTGATAATAGCTATTATTTGTCATGTATTTGCATGTAAGATTATAATAAGCTTGTGATATCTTGTGAGACAATATGTACCTTTATTTTGTATGTAATAGGCTAGTGGGCCATTGAATCATTATGTTAAATTGAACCAATAAGAAGTTTATTTTCTATTGTTTGTTAATTTCACCGTGTCAAATCTAAGTTGCATGGTCGAATAGTTCTTTATGTGGTCTCTCCATTTATGACTACATCACACACAACAAAAGAAAATATAAGGAATAAAGAAATATAAAACATGCAAAAATAAAATAATAAATTAGAGAACAAAGAAGAATTATTGGATGTGAAATTACTATTTAAATCTTTATTCACACTAGGCATCTTTCTCACCACCACATAGATGGGTCAACTAGTAATTAAATAACACAAAGCTATAATTATGAAGGTAATTATACATTTTCATCTTGGATTCAATACAAAAAATAAAGATAATTGAGAATTTTTTAAATAAATAGCAACAATCTTAAAATAAAAAAGAGAAGAGGCGGCTAAAATTAAAGAAGATATAAGAAGTCAATATTTAGACATAATAGTGATAAAACTATCACCAACATAGAAAGTAAGGTTGAAGCAACTAAAATAAGAAAATATAATATCTAAATATAAAGTAGACACACTCTTCTCCTAAGAAAAGGAGGCAATCCACAATGAAAAAAAGACACTATGGAAGTAACCCAAAAGGCCTACAATGCTTCCATAAAGAAATAAAAAGAAGACAAATTATAGAAGGAAAAGTTAGAAAAGTGGAAGAGAGAAGAAGAAGATAGGAAATAAGTAGACAAGATACAAAAGGATAAGGATGATAAGCTAAAAAATAGAGACTAAAAAGAGAAGATACAAAAATGAAAAGAAGAAAACCTATAGATGGAATTAGAGGCAATACAAGAGGGGAAAATAATTAAAAACAAGCAAAAAAAAAAAACGTTCTACAATAGTTAATCCAATTTCCATCTCCATCTCAATAAATTATGAAGCAAATAAAAAAATTACATTAGAACAAAATCAATTGCAGCCATCCCTACCTCCCCCAATTTTTTAACTTTCAATTCAAATCTTAGCACAAATTTCACCTTCATAAATATTCATAAATATTCCAATGAGGATATATACTATAATTAATAAGACAATATTTATTCAAGAAATGGGTTGATATAATTCACATAGTAGAGGAGTTGTTAAATACACTACAAAAAAAACCATCATAGGTGATTAGAAATAATTTACCACCTTCAAATAATAACTTAAATAAATAGAAAAAGACATGGGACAATAGATGTAGAATTGGGAGAGTGCGATAAGAGAAAAAGTGATGGAGGAGACAAAGAAGAAGAAGCAGATTGAAAAAATAAGGAAGAAGTGTGTCACTCCACATGCTTAAATAGAAGTAGAAATAAAGAATATGTAATCTACATAGTCAAGTATAAACTCATTATAATAGTTTTAGTTGGGGCGGTTGACTTTCACCCACTGCAAAGAGATTATGCCATCTGCAAAGACAAAAGACAAAGAAACACCCTTTACTTATAATTGAGTATAAGTAAATATATCATAGAGAGAAGTTATGCATAAGTAAATATACTATGGAGAGAAGATATGAAGAGGGATACATATAGAAAGATATAAATAAGGGAGGCATATAAAGAAGGGATGACCAAGATAAAGTAAATAAGAAAGACAAGAATATAGAAAAGAATTACATATAAGAGTTAAGTGCTAAAGTAGATGTAAATATGAATGTAATATTCAATTGATAGTAAATATATATGATACCATCAATTTTTTGGTCTTATATATGATGCTATGATGTATTTTAAATTAGTTTAATTAATTATTTGTATTATTTTTCCTACCTATCATACTTACTCAAATTCTCTTCTTATCTCTAGCACTAGGGTATAAATACACAACTTTAATTATCTAGGAACACAATCTTTTATTTACTCCCCTTACTTTCCAACACTAGGTTGTAATTTTCCAAAAAGGTCACCACATAGAATTTGAATAAGAAAGTCAAAGATCTATTATAATAAAATTTAATTAGGAAAATCCTAATTCCTTGTGTAGTTATTATAATTCTTATAGAAACTCTTCTACTATTTGATTGCATCTATAACCACACTCCTTATACGCTATGATGTTATTTCTAATGATTATGGAGCTTACATCTAATATTCTAACACTCTAATTTTAATTTTTAGACTTTGTATTGATTTTATTACTTTATCAAATATTAAAATGTGTTTACTTAACTTAGTGAAATTTTGATTTGTGGATTATGAGTGACTGAATTTAAATTATAAAGTGACATACCTCTAATATTAGAAGTTAAATTTGATATGGAATAGGGGATAGAAGTTATAGTAATATTGTTTTTAAATTAACTATTGATGTGAAGGAAATTATTTAATTATATGTTCTATTTAGTATTACTAGCTCATGGCTATGAGTGTATTACTGTAAAATATAGAATAGTACATGCTATTGTATTTAGTTGATTTTGTAATACTAATATGTTAGTACTTATGGGACTATACATGTATATCAAATAACTATTAAATATATTTTAAGAACTAGTATTGTGTAATGTCCCCTTTTTAGCATGACCATGACTGTGGATGGTTTAGCCTATTCTTGACCCTCGTAGGCTAGAGCAGATGGTTGGGGGGTATTATTTGGAAATATTTGGTATGGCTTTGCCTCCAGTGATCAGTGAGAGTTCAGGTTTGACCTTCGTTGGACTTAGTTTGGCACACTTACTATTTATAGTAAGTGACTATTTTAGGACAGTCAGGGTTACTATCTATAGCAGGGCACCTGAACAGGCCTCATTTGCAGTGTCAATCCCTTACACCATTGGTTTGATCAGATAATGAGGGTTTATAGTAAATCAGTGGTTGATAGAGAGGGACCCTTACTATTTTTAGTAAGGCAGTTGGATGCGCAGGGGATGCAGTGGTTAACTCCTTGGTTCAAACATAATCAAGAAATAATGAGTATTTATGGAGTTATGTTATTTTAATTATTAATAAAGTAATACTTTATTAATAATTAAATAAAAAGTGCAATTATAATGTGCAATGGGGCCATGACCCTCATTTAAGTTATTTTTAAAGTGACTAAGGAATAATTAAAATATTTAAATGTTATTATACAGTTATAATGTAACTTTATAATAATAAAGTCACTTTAATTTTATAAAGTGCGTTAAGTGAAAATTAAAAGTGGGAATATATCTTTTATCCCACATTGGTAAGGCAAGTATTTGAGCTCTAACAAGAAAAGAATAAAAAGGGACTTAAGAGCTCATTATTAGGCATCCAGATTTGAATATTGCTTTATATTTTCAATTGTGGAGCCAAAGGGTTTCTACAGTTGTTTCATTTGGCCATTGAGAACGAAAACTCTCAATTGGTAATGTGATTTTGAGGTTGTGAGATATCATTCAAATTATCGCTGGTTGTGGGCTCTATCTTAGGAGTTCAACTTGTGCTTCATTGGATAATTTTATCAAGGGTTTGAAGATTATTGAAGGATAATTAATTGCAGACTTGTATCTTCTTTCTAGGCAGACATTCTATACCAGATTTTAAATATTTAACTGTTGTTGCAGTAAAACGTGAACAATAACACTACAATGTTGGGCATATTTGTGAAGCATACTACAAGTTTTGAAGGATTTCGACTAAGGGAAATTAGGGTTATTATCTGTTGTTAAGAATTTATGTGTATGCATAAATCTGGGCAGAGTTTAAGTCAGATTTCAAGCATTTATTGAGCACATTGGACAGGGGTTTATTGTTGCACATCAACAGTACATGAGTTGTTGTTATATTTTAGAGTGTTGGGCAGATTTCAAGCATATTACAGGCCTCTCCTTCAATTACTTATGCCATGTATGACTATCCTTTATACTCCATTGAAGATACAAATTAACAGGTATGTTGGGACATGGCATTGTAAATTCAGTCATTTAGCATTGTAATTTCAGTCCAACATACTTGTATTGGTTTGCATGATAATATTTGTCATTATAAGGTAGTTGTTGTAGATGAATGCTCATGACAGATTTGATGACATATTGCATTTGAATGTAAGCCAAGAGCCTTGGCATCTGCATGCTAGCAATGTACTTGGGTTTGATTTTCAATAAGAAGTTATAAGTTGGGAGTCATTCATTGGATGTAAACACCATTTGATAGCATATCAAGGATGTATGCCAATTGTTTGACATAATGTCCATTGGCTGTAAGAACACATTTTGCACATTTAATTCATATATTTGCATCTAAAGAGTGGAAGCAAGTTGCATTTGCATTTAGCACTTTGTATACATCATTGTAGTGCTTTTTATCAAGCATCTAGACCTCTTGGATATCATTACAAGTTTGCAAAATTAGACTGAAAATTTACACTAGCGAGTTAAGAGGTTATAGGTGAATTGTTTGACAATATTTCATGAGCCTATAATCATCATTTTGAGGTCAGATTAGGCAAGGCTCATTACATATTGTATTCAATATTAGTATTTATATTTGGTTAAATAATAATTCCAATCCATTAGATGGGTTCCCCTAATATACATTTTCTAGAGTGCCTTTGAACTCTTTTTTTAGGACCTAACCTAATTTAGCCCAATGACCTAGTATCGACTCATTTTTGGATAATAGGTCTCATCTTTAAAATCAACCCTTCTCTCCTATATTTTGCACATTATTGACATGCAGCTTTAAATTATGCTAGTTTCTTGTGGAATTTATGTTGCAAGTATGAGCAGGCAGTGTTGTCATTGATTTCAACAAGCCTATGTTGTCATTGATGTCTATTGTTGAATGAGATTGTTGTAAGAGTGTAAGCAGTTGATGCTTTGATTAGTTGCATTATGTTGTCATGTAAAGCTACTGGTGTCAACCTCTAGTGTTACTTTGATAGGATTTTGTTTGTGATTAAGTGATGAATATGATAAGGATGTGTCTCTAGTGCTTGGTTTCGAAGTGGTTTTGAATTTTTTTGATAAAAAAATAGGAGATAGTGTGTTGCAATAGTGCTTTGGGTTACAAAGTTGTGTTCTTGTGTTGCTCCACATTTCTTCTAGATTGAAGATCTAACTGTATGATTTAGATATGTTGGTGAGATTAGTTCAAAGGTGTTATGTTCAAGATTTGATGTGTTGTAACATTATACAAAAGAAGGTGTGTTCACCAGTGTGTGAACTATGTATTGCAAAGGTGTCTGGGAGAAATGTCTTTACTCCTTGTTTCTCTGTAGATTGGTTCCAGGTCTTGCAATTTTGAAGGTGTGTTGATTGTGTCGGTATCATTATTTAGTCAAGGTGGTTTGAGGTTTGGTGCTTTGGAAGTCAGTTCCTTGTGTTACAGTGTATGGCAGAGTTATTTGAATGTACTGGGTGTGTACATTCTTTAGGTGAAAGTTGTTGTGAAGGATTTTGTTGAATTTTAGGATGTTTGAGGAATATTTTATATCATGTTTAAGCATGGTGTGTGGTTTTCACTTCGTCCTTGGGTTTGAGGAAGTGTGTACTTAAAAGTTTAATGGTGTTTGCACAGGTATCGACCGACCTGGTGTTTACACTACTTGCAATGGATAATTAATATTTATAGCATGGTGTTGTTGATTTGGGTCCCAATTAAGGATTGATGTGGTCTTCTTTCACTTCTACATGCCACGAAAGTGTTTTGGCATTGACCTAATTTGAATTTGCACGGTTGATGTGCATAACCAACCTTGGAGAAGAGTTTCAAGGTTGAAGATGGTATAAGTATGAGTTGAGTTGTTGGAGGATTTTGAGATAGATGCAAGAGATGTGAATGATATGAAGTGCAGTGTGTTAGAGTGTGAAATTGAGTAATGCAGTGTGAGCTTTCATATGTTAGTCTGTTGGATGCAATGGGCAGAAGGTGGCTACAAATATTCAATCAGACTGTGATGGTGTTGATGATATTGTGGTGGATTCTCTATTGCATTGAGATTCTTTACTCTATGTAACATTCCTTCTCTATCTTCTTTTCTCTTTTGGCAGTGAACCTTTATTTTTGGGCAGTGATCCCTCTGACAATGAGCCTTATTGTATTTGGTGTTGATATTACTTATATTGTGAGCTAATCCTCGTTGTGGTTTTTCCCTTCTTGGGTTTTCCACGTAAATATAGTGTTCTCTTGTGTATGGTGTTAAGTTGTTTCAATCCATCTTATTTACTTTTCATGCTAAATCATCATAACAGATTTAAGGATTTAATGAATGAATGTTGATCTAAATGTGTATGAGGGTTTTGAAGTTTAAGGTACAAATGATTTTCCCCCTTCTTAGTTGTCTTTTGCATTGAACAATTGGTATTAGAGCAAGGTTCCTTTGGAGAAAAGCTTAACCACTTAAGGTAGATCCGAGATGGTGCACAAGGAGGAGATCCTTATGTTTGATGGAACAGACAATGTATATTGGAAAACAAGGATGGGAGGCTTTCTAGATTATCTGGGATATGATGTCAGGAAATCAGTTCAGAATGGATATACTATGCCTATAAATGGTCTGAGCACTAAAGTTGAACTCAAATCCTATGAAATCAATAGTAAAGCCAAGTATGCTCTCTTGAGTAGTCTTACAAATTTTGAACTAGTGAAAGTTATGAATATGAAAACTGGTAAAGAAATTTGGGAAAAGTTGGAAAGTATTTATGAAGTAGATGATATGGTCAAGCAAGCTAAGATGCAAAATTTAAAGATCGCATTTGAGAACTTGTGGATGAATAAAGATGAAAGCATTACAAGCTACATGTAGAGGGTAGATGAAGTGGTCAACTCCATCAGAGTTATTGGTGGAAAAGTCAAAGAGTCAAAAGTGGTAAAGAAAATTCTTAGAACCCTACCTAAACTTACAATCATAAAGTCTTTGCCATTGAGGAGTTTGCAAATCTAGATCACTATTCTATAGATCAATTCTATGGTTCTTTAATTTCATTTGAAATGAGAGAATTTAGTACAAATAGTGGTGCAAAAGTTGAGACTACTTTTAAGGCTAGAAAATTAGAGAAGACTGAAGAATCAAATCCGAAGAATCTTGATGATGTGGAGGCTAACTTTGTGAGAAAAATTAAAAGGTTACTGATAAGTACAAAGGTAAGTTACCTTTCAAATGTTTCATTTGTGGAAAGATAGGTCACTATGCTTCAAGATGTCCAAATAGAGTTGTGAATGACAAAAACAAAGAGAACAAAGGTAAGATGATTAAGAAAAGCTATTATGTTAGAGAAGATGCAAGCATTTCTAATGATGAATCTGATTATGGAGATGATGATGATGATGAATGCTTGTTCATGGCTTTAAAAAATGAATATGTTTCTGCTAACTCTAAAATATGTATGAAGGAATGCCCTTTGGAGAAAAAGGAAAGAAATGAAGGTACCTTGGTATCTGCTTTTCATGCTAGACAAGATAAGAACTATTGGATCATTGATAGTGGATTCTCTAAACATATAACCAAAGAAAAGAGTAAGTTTTTTAAACTTGAAAAGTATGATGGAGGACTTGTTATATTTGGTGATGATTCAGGTGCTAATATATGTGGAATAGGTTCAATAAGTTTTGATGGCAAGAATAATACTAATGATGTTTACTATGTTAAGGGTTTAGGACATAACCTCTTGAGTGTTAGATGAATGTGTAGCAAAGGATACAATCTTATGTTTTGGGATGATGGATGTGAGATAAAAAAAGGGTCTAGAACTATGATTGGTGCTAGAAGAAGGACAAATGGAAATGTTTATCAACTCAAGGGTGTTGATGGTCATTACTTTATGAATCAAAATAATGAAAGTTGGCTATGACATAGGAGGATGTGCCACATTAATTTTGATAATTTAGTAAGAATCAACTTAGTTCAAGCAGTGAGAGATTTTCCAAAGATTGCAAATCCTATCAATGATGTCTACAAGGATTGTCAAATTGGAAAGAAAGCAAGAAGAAGTTTCAAAGGAAAAGAACAATCTTCTACTGAATTGTTGGAATTTGTTCATATAGATCTTTGTGGTCCCACAAGAATAAGAAGTCTTCAAGGTGATAGGTATTTCATGCTTTTTATTGATGATTATTCTAGAATGACATGGGTTACTTTTCTCAAAGAAAAATTGAATCCCTAGACAGGTTCAAAGGATTTAAAGTTATGGATGAGAATGAAATGGATATGAAAATCAATTTTTTGAGGTCTGACAGAGGTGGAGAGTTTTCCTCCAATGAATTTAACATGTTTTGTGAGAATCATAGCATAAAGGGGCACTTGTCTGCCCTAAGAACTCCTCAGCAAAATTGAGTGGTTGAAAGGAAAAATAGGATGATTCAAGAAGCTGCAAGGACTATGATGAAAGAAGCTAACCTACCAAAATTATACTGGAGAGAAGCAATTCATACTACTATTTATATACTTAACCAAGTTCAAGTAAAAGGAAGCAACACAAAGGCTCCCTATGAGTTGTGGTATGGAAGGATTCCTACTGTCAAATACTTTAGAGTTTTTGGAAGAAAATGCTATATCAAAAGAGATGAAGAAAATATGGGGAAGTTTGATGCAATATCTGATGAAGGAATCTTCCTTGGATACTCTACTAAAATCAAAGTCTACCAATGCTACAACAAAAGAATAAGAAAGATAGTTGAGAGTGCAATTGTTAAGGTTGATGAAGATTTTCAGAACTCAGTGGTGATAGATGGATATGAATCAAATGAGCCTAATTGCAAAGAAAAAGAAAAAGCTAAGGAAAAGGAAGTGTTTTTTGAAGAAGGGTAAGAATCTCTATAAAAGATCCCTAGAACCCCTAAGTACGTGCAGAGAAATCATTTTGAAGAACAAATCATTGGAGACAAAAGCAAAGGTTTGTTAACAAGAAGGAAGGTTGTTGAAGAAGAGGTAAATTTGTGTTTACTTTATGAATTTGAACCTAAAACAATGATCGAGGCATGCAAAGATGAACATTGGATAAAGGATATCGAAGAAGAACTACTACAAATTGAAAATAACTAGACTTGGGAACTTGTCCCAAAACCTGCAAACAAAAACATAATTGGAACTAGGTGGGTGTTAAGAAATAAATTGAATGAGAATGGAGAAGTGGTAATTAACAAGGCAAGGCTTGTGTGTAAGGGCTACTCACAAGTTGAGGGAATAGATTTTAAGGAGACATTTTATTTGGTGGCAAGAATGGAAGCTATCTAGATGTTTTTGGATTTTGTAGTGTATAAGGACTTTAAAGTTTATCAAATGGAAGTGAAGTTTGATTTCTTGAATGGAGAATTGGAAAAAGTATACATGGAACAACCAAAAGGATTTTAGTTATCAAATGAACCCAATATGGTCTGTAGATTAAAGAAGACATTATATGGATTGAAGCAAGCTCCCATAGCGTGGTATGCAAGATTGGATAAGTATTTGATACAACATGAATTCAATAAAGGTACTATAGATAGTAATCTTTACTTTAAAGTTGAGAAAGATCAAATCTTGATTGTATTTGTATATATGTTGATGACAATTTTTTGAGGAATTGAACCTATGTGTAAGAAGTTTGTAGAAGAGATGCAAAAAGAGTTTGAGATGTCTATGTTTGGGGAGATGAATTTCTTCCTTGGGATACAAATCAATCAAATAGACAAAAGTATATTTATTTCACAATCAAATTATGTCAAATAAATGTTGAAGAAGTTTGGAATGAAAGACTCTAAACTGGTATGTGCTCCTATGGTTATTGGTTGCAAACTAAGCAAGAATTATGAATCCCCTAAGGCTGATTAGAGAAAGTACATATCAATGGTTGGTGGACTACTATATCTAACTGCTACTAGACTAGATATCATGCATGTAGTTTGTCTTGTGGATGGATTTCAAGAAGATCCTAGAGAGTCACATGTCGCAGCAGTGAAGAGGATATTTAGATACTTGAAGGGCACTCTAGATCATGGCTTATGGTATCCAAAGGATACTAATTTCACTTTGAGTGCTTGCATAGATATAGATTAGGCCGGTTGTGTTGATAACAGGAAAGTGCAAGTGGTGGTGTATTCTTTCTTGGATGTAGATTGGTATCATGGATAAGTAAGAAACAAGATTCAGTATCTTTATCTAATGTAGAGCTTGAGTACATTGCAACATCTTGTTGCACACAGGTGTTATGGATGACGAAAACTTTGAAGGATTTTAGAGTAGTGTATGGTGAACCAATTTCTATCTTTTGTGATAATAAAAGTGGAATCAATATCTCAAAGAATTTGGTGATGAATTCAAGGACAAAACATATTTCAATTCGGTATCACTTTTTCAGAGAGAAAGTTTTGGAGAATGAAGTGAAGCTTGAATATGTGCCTATAAAGGATCAAATTGTTGATATATTCACTAAGGCTCTTCCTAAGGATACTTTTGAGTATCTTCGAGAGAAGTTGGGGGGGTTATTTCCCATCCTTTGAACTAGATGCATAAGGAGATGCATCAGTTTAGTGGACCTCAAGACTCATTCTTTTTTTGGACTGACGTTGGCGACTACTTCTTAGGGGGAGTAGGTAGTAGCATTGTTGATTGTTGCATTCAGAAGAGTGTGTGTTGTCATTGTGCAGTGGTAGCTTATTTGGTTCAGTTTGGTGTGTGCCTCTAAGGGGTAGTATGTGAAGTAGTAAAGGAAAAATATGTTGTAGATCAGTAGTAGGCAGGTTGTTTGATGACAAAGGGAGAGAATAAACAATGCAAATATTATGTCATTTTCCATTGATGTCAAAGGGGAAGAAAGAGTCATGTGAAAAAGGAACAAGCTATCAAGGAGAGAAATTCATCAAGGGAGAGAGAGTCATGTAAAGAAGACAAGCTATAAAGGGGGAGAGAAAAATTTGTAAATGATAAGTTATTTAGGGGGAGAAGTAATGTGAAGAGTTGTAGTGTGTTGGTATTCAAAGCTGTTGTTTCTTTGATGGTTTTTCACATCATATGTTTCCATGAATGACAAAGGGGAAGTTTATTGCAAGTATGAGCATCAGTGTTTTCATTGATGTCAACAAGCCTATGTTGTCATTGATGTCTATTATTGAATGAGATTGTTGCAAGAGTGTGAGCAGTTGATTCTTTAATTAGTTGCATTATATTGTCATTAGTAAAGCTACTGGTGTCAACCTCTAGTGTTTCTTTGATAAGCTTCTCTATATAGTTGAGGTAGTGATGAAGATGATAAGGATGTGTCTCTAGTGCTTGGTTTCCAAGTGCTTTTCAGAAAATTTGATAAAAATAGGAGATAGTGTGTTGTAGTGGTGCTCTAGATTACATAGGCGTGTTCTTGTGTTGCTTCACATTTCTTCTAGATTGAAGATATTTTTGTGTGATTTGGATATGTTGGTGAGAGTAGTTAAGAGGTGTTATATTCAAGAGTTGATGTGTTGTAATATTATATATAATAAGATGTGTTCACCAGTGTGTGAACTGTGTATTACATAGGTGTATGGGAGAAATGTCTTTGCTTCGTGTTTCTCCGTAGAGTGGTTTTAGGTCTTTCAATTATGAAGGTGTGTTGATTGTGTCGGTGTATTTATTTAGTTAAGGTGGTTTGAGGTTTGGTGCTTTAGAAGTCAGTTCCTTGTGTTACAATGTATGGCAGAGTTATGTGAATGTACTAGGTGTGTGCATTCTTCAGGTGAAATTTTTTGTGAAGGAATTTGTTGGATTTCAAGATGTTTGAGGAATATTATAGATCATGTTTAAGCATGGTGTGTGGTTTGTGAGTCATCATTGGGTTTGAGGAAGCATGTACTTAAAAGTATAATGGTGTTTACATGGGTATCAACTGACCTGGTGTTTACACTACTTGCGATGGACAATTATTATTTGTAGAAGCATATTGTAACATGTCGATTTGGGTCCCAATTAAGGATTGATGTGGTCCACTTTCACTTCTACTCGCCACGAAAGTGTTTTGGTGCTAAACTAATTTGAATTTATACGAGTGATGTGCATAGCCAACCTTGGAGAAGAGTTTCAAGATTGAAGACAATATAAGCATGAGTTGAGTTTTTGAAGGATGTCAAGATAGATGCGAGAGATGTGAAGTGCAGTGTGTTAGAATATGAAATTGAGTAATGTAGTGTGAGATTTCATGTGTTAGCCTACTAGATGCAATGAACAGAAGGTGGCTACAAATCTTCAATCATATTGTGAAGGTGTTGATGATGTTGTGGTGGATTCTCTGTTGCATTGAGATGCTTTTCACTATGTAACATTCCTTCTCTATCTTCTTTTCTATTCTAGCAGTGAGCCCTCTAATAGTGAACCCTATTGTATTCGATGTTGATATTACTTATATTGTGAGCTAATTCTCACTGTGGTTTTTCCCTTCTTGGGTTTTCCACGTAAATTCAATATTCTCTTGTGTATGGTGTTAAGTTGTTTCAATCTGTGTTATTTACTTTTCGTGCTAAATCATCATAATAGATTTAAGGATTCGATGAATGAATGTTGATTTGAATGTGTATGAGGGTTTTGAAGTTTTGAGGTACAACTAATTCAACCCCCCTCTCAATTGTCTTGTGCATTCAACAATTTCATGTAGAAACAATGTGTACATTTGCCATACTTTCATAATGTGAAATTTTCACTTAAATACAAAAATTAGGGTTTTAACTAAGTTTTCACTTGTTACAATATGGGCATTAAAATTTGTGATCCATGTAATTATTGAGTTGTTAGAACCAAGAAGTGTGAATGAGGATATAATTTTCCATAGTTTGGTAAGCTTGTATAAGAGTTTCATTAGGAGCTTTAGAGGGATATGTGCACCCTTGATGCATTATATGTAGAAGGGAAATTTTGAGTGAAAAATACCATTACCAAGTTTTTTGTGCTCTTGAAGAAGAATATGTTGAAGAAGCCTATGTTAGTGATCCTATACTTTGGAAATTTGTTCCAAGTCAATTTTAATACTAGTAAAATGAAAATCAATGTTTTTGAAAGAGGAAAAAATGGGTTTTACAGGGACCCGAAACCACAAAGTTTACATACATAAGATAATATCATCAAAGTCACCATTAGCATAAAGGTTGTAAAGAAAAAAACAAAAAGACAAATCCACAACCACCAAAAAAGCCAGCAAGGGCCACAGAAAAGACCCAAAAAGACCAGACAAAATGCCAGTAGCAACAAAACTTCCAGGACTTTAAAGTTTCCGCAATCTCAACTTCCAAGTCATTCATTTCCTGAACCCCCCTCTTTAAGATTTGGACCATTTGGGTAGTAGGAGGTGCTTTCCTCTTAAGGTTGGCACGGGTCCTTTTTGATAAACCTTAGTCCTTGTTCTTGCTTTTATCCTTGTCCTCTTCTAGATCAACAACCAGCGAGCCCTGTTGCGACTTCTCCAACTTTTCAGACATTGCATTGATGATAATGGAATTGTGCCAAGCCATTTTATGGTTTTGTTCCACAACAGTTTTCATGTTATTTTTTATTTTAACAATTTCAGCTTCCAGAGTCTTATATTTGTCCTCAATATCATCTTCTCCCGTTCCAATATTGTTCTTTTTCCATTTTCCTTCTCCATTGCTAAGAGCGGACAACTTCAATTCCAGTTCCTCCAACTTGCTATTTAGAACCCTATTTCTATGATTAAGATCATTTATTTTTTGATAGGCCCATTTCAATACCTTGAAAATGTCACCAACGCCACTTCTAGCAGAGACAAGAATATCTCCAGACTGAACTTGGTCTAAAATTAGGTTAACATCATCCAGATTGGGGGAGCAAGGAATTCTAGTACCATCAACTCTGAAAGAGGCAGGAGGGGTAGACACAGAGTTTCTGCTAGCTTCAGGGTTCTCAATTTTGTCCTCCAGAGAGTCCGCAGAGTAGGAAACCAACGTATTGGCAGGGGAGCCCTTAAGAGCAGGATTCTTTAAGGGAACCGGGCAGTCGAGGTAGATCTTAGGGTTAGCTTTAGCAAGTTGGGGTTTACTAAGCTGGGTTTTCTTACCAGACAACACAGGGGACGGGTGGGCTTCAACAATTCTCTCCTGGTTAGGTTGATTCTCCGAACCACCACTGTCTGTTTCATAGTCCTCAGACGCCGTGGAGGCAACCAGTTTGGATAAAGCCGACAGGCTTTGATAGTGTTCATATATTAACCTAATAAGACCAGGATGAAGAATAGGGTATCTCCTGGGATTTTTCTTGTGGTACTCAAGGCTATTGCTCAACGAACAGAACAGATAATGAGGCAGAGAAATATGTACCTTATGGCGGAAGTGGTTAAGGATAGCAAAATGATGACCATAAACTCTGGTGAATCTCTCGTCTAGGGTAATATACTCCATTATGACACGAAGCACCTTTCTCCATAGTGCCTTGATGGTGTCTATTTCAAAATAGCTATTGGAAATTTTGACCAATTTCATTTTCTCCTTTTCCTTCTTAGGGAATTTGATTACCGCCTCGTCAGAAAACCTTTTGTCGCGATAAAACTTCACACCCTTAGTGGACATTCCAATCACCTCTCCTATAATTTTCTCATCCAGTTTCACCTTTCTCCCAAAGAGGATTATTTCTCCATTGTTCCAATTCTTCTCAAAATAGTTTGTAGCCGTAGTATCAGGCCCATGAATTTTTTCCAGAAATGGAACCAAACCACCTCTGACAACCTATTTCCAGACCTTAGCATTCCTCGTGTGCACCTCGTAGCTATTTGGCTCAACTCTTTTCTTGTCCCTCTCCATTTTCGTTTGCACCTCACTGCAGACTCTACCAGTGCCAAAAACCTGTTGCAATTTTACGCAACCATTCCAATGAACCCACAAAGCGTACCGCTTTTTCTTCCCAGCTAAGTAATATGACACGGCCCCATCAAATCTCTTGATTATGATGTACTTAGCCCTTTTCCCTTTAATCATTAAATATATTTGCCTCTTTCCCATGTGTAACATCATAATCTAATAAGGCCCTGACTTCAGCTCCCAAATCCCTAAAAAAATTCCACGTGTTCAATCCTTGCCTCTTTACCCCTTCATTCACAAAGTAATCTACCACGTTGTTAGCTTCCCTATAGACGTGTGAAACTTTAACTTTATCGAACTTGTCTAGAATAGACTTTGCTTCATCAATCCAATTCTTTATAGACCAGGAAGGGGGGGTCCTACCTAGGAGACAGTCAATGATGTTCTTAGAGTCCCCTTCAAGCCATAAGTATTTTATATTCAAATTATGAGCTAACTTTAAAACTTGAAAAGCTCCTATAGCCTCTGCCACATGGTTGGTTTGATGACCTAGAGAAATGGCCACAACCGCCATAAAGTTACCATTTGAGTCCCTTAACACACCTCCACTTCCGGCCATCCCCGGATTTCCCTTCGCAGCGCCATCAAAGTTGGCCTTAGACTAGCCATTTGGAGGAAAGGTCCAGCACACACCCTCCCTGCTTTTCTTAGCTGGCTTGGATGCCATAGAAACATCCATTTTAATATTCCAATCCTTTGATATCATTAGATCATAGGGAGTACACACCACAACTTCAAGGTTAAGAGCTTTTTTGGGAATAACATTGAAGTTTTCCTTTATAAGCCTGATTTTTTTTCAAAAACATTAGTCTCCAACATCTCCTTATTCCTGAAAAGTTTGTTATTACGTTCTTTCCACACTCCCCAAACAACAAAAGGGAAAATAAAATCCCATAACCTTTGAATGAAGGGATTTTGAGATGGAGCTTTCCATTGTGAAAAGAAATCTTCAATGGACAGGGGAAACACCCAAGAGATATTCCAGAAGGCTAATAATTTTCCCCAAATTATAGAAACAAATGGGCAGTGGAGAAACAAGTGGTTAGCTGACTCTGCCTCACACTTGCAAAGGTAACATTTGTTGGGGATTTGAAATCCCCGTTTACAAAGATTATCCACCGTAAGCACCTTATTTTGAAGCAGAATCCAGAAGAAGATGTTGGCTTTTGGAGTCAAGTGTTTAATCCACGCTTTAGACCAAAAGGGAGGGGGATCTTGAGAAAGCGACAACAAAGAGATAGTCGAAGAAATAGAGTAGTTACCCGAAGGGTTTTCCATCTAGACAAGATTATCATCCAGCTAAATATGTCCCAAACTGACAGCCCTTAACGAAGTTTGAAGCTGAGCCAACTCCTAACTAACCACACACAAATCCACCCAGTCTCCTTCATACCAATAATCTTTGACAAACTCCCCAAAAGTTGCTTTGCATAACTCAACCCATCTATTGAGTCTTTCAATTTTGATGAGGATCTCCTTAAAAAGCCATCTATCCTCCTAGAATATGGCTTGATTGTCGCTTCTAATGTGCCATCCTATCCCCGATTCCAAGATCTTTCTACCAGCAATCATATCATTCCAGCAAGCTGAACCACAAGGTAGAATAGGAGAATCCACCAACACTTTGAAGGACACACAATTGGTCATATATTTACTTCTTAAAATATCTTTCCATTATCCAACAAACAAGAAGGATCTCCATATTTTTTTGGCTAGAAGAGTCTTGCATTGAGTTAGGAGGATATAATAATTGCATATTTTAGTTGATAATTTGAATGAGCATAGGTAGAAATCTTTTATCTATGACCACAAATTCCATGCCATAATACAAAATTTTCACAAGTGGTGGCATTAATTGCTACCAAAAGAGTTTTTGTTATACAAAGACTACTAGGTGCTAGAGTTTATCAATAGTTAGGAAAAAATCAACTAGAGGTAAATGACGTGGGTATAATATATATAAGATTACTCTTTCATGTTGAAGCACCACATAGGTAAAACCAATAGGATTGTATACACATTAAGTTAATGGTAGATATTACTATCCAAAATGATAGTTAAACTGGTGTGCATGGAATTGATAAAGTATTTGTATATTTTGTATATATATTTTATAGATTTATGATGTGTATGTATGGGTCCCTAGGATAGAGAGGGTTTCTTGGAAGAGGATTACTTTGCACAAGAGGGACACCTTTTTAAAAAGGTGGTATTTTCATATCTCATAGAGTTGTATAAGGGATAAATTCATAAGAGAATTACACCAAGGTGGAGTCAAAGGACATTTATTTTAGATAATGCATGGATCATGTTAGAGGAGAGGCATCATTTCCCAAGTTTTTGTAAATATGTACATATTTTCGTGGAAAGTTTTGGGTACCAAAGAAAAAATGGAGTGGACCATAACACTAGGATCGACTATCCCTTGTGAACATCATATAGAAATTGGAAGGAATTTCCCATGTATTTATTCCTTGGATAGGCACACATTTAGAAGGGTCACTATTCTATCTTTGTAGCAGTGGACAAATTTTCTAAAGTATTACCCTTTATTCCTCCATGTTAGAAGTTGAATAATGCATATGGGATACAAAATTTATTCTTTAAGGAAATAATTTACTTGCATGGGTTTCTAAAGAGAATTAAATAAAACCATGACACAAAGTTCTTGATTCATGTATGGTGTACCTCAGAAAATAAATTTTGTATGCATCTAAATTATAATTTTGCATATCATCCATATATATATGAATAGATAGAGATTATTAATAAAAGTATTGTTAATATATTTAAATGTATAGTAGGGGAGAATCCCATATAGTGGGACTCTATGATAACACAAGAAAAAAATACATACACCAAATTAATGAACATGTCATTAGGGAAGGTACCGTTTGAAGTTTGGTACATGCTTATCTTGTATCACAAATTTTCTAGGAGTATATGATAAGAATATAAGCACAAAATTTTCATTCACATAATGGATGAAGGAGATTCATTCACAAACTAAATAAGTAACTAGAGGATATCAAAATTAGATATAAGTCATACCAAAGATGACTGTTTAAGGGAGAAGACATACATTGAGGGGGATTTAGTGATGGTGCACCTAAGGAAAGATAAATTCCTTAAATGGACCTATAATGATCTAAAGAAAAATATTGTTATATGCCGCATTATGCACAAATTTTATGAGATTGGATATTTCACTAAAATTCAATGTATTTGATCTAAACTCCTACCATGAACTTGAAGGTCTGTAGGATGCACAAATGGTGGAAGTCCTTAATTGGAGAAATAAGATATTATAAAGTCAACAAGAGGAAATCATACAAATATTAGACATGCACATAGGTAAGAAGACTTGGTGGAGTGAGTATAAGAATATATTATTAATTATAAGGGAAAGGGGCCTAGAGAAGACTCAAGGGTTTTTGAAGCTAATGTATGTTGAATAGGGTGGTCAAATCAACTATCCAAATAGTCCAAATTATGAGCACCTAACTCACAATATTTGACCAAGGGTTTTTTATGAAGAGTATCCATGGGTTGTGTATGACCTATAAATTTGATTACAAATTCAACTGACAAATAGTAAATAAGCAAAACCTTCACAATAAAACTTTGAAACAAATCACACCAATAAAGCAAACAAGACATATTGAATCAAATCAAATGCAACAAACCTGCACAAATAATAACATACAACTTGCCTTAGTATAGCTCCATTGTCCTCTTATCTTGCACCTTGGAGAGAAGGTGTTGTAGTGTTTTCTCTGAGATTTTGGGTAGCACAATAGAATAAAGCACTTAATGATACGAGTATAGATTCTCTACGATGATATGGGAGGAGGAATAGATGATAAGAAGGCTGAATTTATAGATTTTTTATGACATCGATCAACACTCAAGATCTGAGGATATATTAAAAATATTAATGGTTCATAATTGATGAGAGGAATTGAGAGGGAGTTAACTGATCTCTTGATTATATCTAACTAATCATATGGATTAGTTAAGAGGATTGATTGGAGATATAACTAAGATTGATGATTATTGGACTAAATTGATTGCTCAGAGAACTTGAAGTAAGTGGGAGTGAAGCAGATTTAATTGAGGAGTGGATTGAGAGTAAGTCTTAGTCAATTGATGAGGTGGAAATGCATGGGAAATTAATAACAAAATAAATAAATTATTAATTACATGTGCAAGGTGAGAATAAATAAATACGATAAATGATTTTATTTATTTTGGATAATGTTGAGAAATAAATTAAATAATTAAAAGTAATTATTTAATTTGAGAAGTGGGAATTGGATAACACATTAATTAAATAATAATGAATTATTTAATTAAACTTTGGAATAGAAGAATAATTAGTAAATTAATTAGATAATGTTAATTATTTTATCAATATAGATGAATAATGGTGAAATAAATAATTTAATCAAATAATTCAAAATTATTTAACTAAAGAAAAATTGCGAGGAAATTCAAAATTAAGAATAATCAAATAATTGTAAAATTCATTTAATTATCATGATGAAGTGAAAATGATCATTAATTTAATCAAATTGTGATACCCCTCCATGTTTTGGACATTGATTCTGTTTAGATAGACTTATGATGACTATTTAGTTACATACGATTTGGATGATGTTTATGTTATGACGATGGTTTATTTTATGAGATAATGTTATGAGTAATATATATGTATGTTAATGATTTTGTTTCTGTTTTGATCAGTTACTTATGGATACTAACCCTGGTACTAGCATTTTTAGTTAGATTATGAGATATGATGTATTATGTCTTATGTGTTTGATCTTGATTGTGGTGAGAGGGGATGATGTCTCATCACTCTCTTCGGGGAGACATGAGATGTCACGATTTCCCTTCACTGGTGTGCATGTACATGTTTATATGTTATATTGTGTATGCATTCATTTGTGATGCAGGGTTGCAGGTACAGTGCATCAACTCCACTTGGTCCCATAGGTTTGAGCGTGCATGCCCAATTCTAATGGAGGTTGTGGGAGGTAGCATATTGGCCCATTTCCCTAACCTTAACCCTTTTGCTCAATATTAGGGCAATGAGCCTAGTTTGTGTCTACCTGATCGGATGGCCATTTAGGCAGATCCAGTAATCCTAATTGAGTATGTTGTGTTTATGTTATGGTTTTTTCCTTGTTATGTCTATCATATTGTGGTTAATTAAGTTTTAATCCTATGATTGCTTTTTATTAATAAATAATAATTTAATCCTTATATGAAATTATTTTTATGTTTAATAACTATATAATTTAATAATAAAGAGTTTAATTAATTTTAATATTCAAATGATATGAATTATGTAAATCAAGCAAATAATTAAATTCAATTTATAATGTTTTAACCAAATTTATTTATATAAATTATATAGTGTAATTAATTAATTAATTTGACCTTTTTTTGTTATTAAGTTTTGATAGTATAACAATTGGTTGGTTGCAGAGAAGTTTTATTTTTCCTCGGGAGGCAATCTGTAGGGGGGGCCTTATGTGTTTTCTGGTGTTTTTGGCTTTGGGAGTTTTGGAAAAATGAAAATAGTGATAGGCTGAGGATTGTGGGGGTGTGTGACTGCTTGGATTCCAGGGACTTCTTCATTTATCTAAAATTAATTGCAAGTTTGAGGTAGGCGTTTTAATTCTCCTCCATTAATTTTGTTAGAATAAAATGATTCTTTGTGTCCTTGTATTATATTTCTGAGTGACAATATGGGATTCAAGTTAATGACGTAGAGGATAATATATTTATCTTGTGATGCTTTGTGTTTATATATATATATATACTTTTCTCTGCATCCTCCTTGCCCAGTTTCACCTATGTTGGAAATCACAGTTTTTCATGGATTGTTCATTCATCAACCCTTGCCCACCCAGACAATTTATCCTAGTGTATGTGTGTTGCATCGTGTTTCTTTTTCTCCTTTATATATTTTCTTTCTTTCCATTTTCTGTTGCCTGTACCCGTCAATAAAATAGTCATATGGTGTTGGCAATAACTTTATTTTTACAAACTGGGTTTTTCTGAATTGTTGATATAAGATGCAACACATAGTTAGGAAAAACATATCCAAAAACTAACACTACCTAGTTTGTCAATTTGAAACTGTTTATAAATTAGTGACAACCACTCCTATTTGAGGTTGGTGGTCAACCAATAGAATTTAAGTTTGAACTTTAGTTTTGCATATTTCTATAATGTTTAATTTGATTTTAGGGTTTAGGGTCTTGAACATTATTTTTACTATATAGTTTTTGGGTGTGTATAAACTCCAATTATGTCATAATTTGGAAAATTGAGATTTTAGTATTCTAAAAATAATAAATGTGAATAAACATATATATTGCAATAACTGTTTATATATTCCTTTATATCTCTCATATATAGCTTTATGATACATAATGCTATTTTTTGTTATAATTATTTAATTGGGTAATTATGTGGTTTAGATTTAATAAATTGAAATTAATTAATTAAATTAAGTTTGGTAATGAATAGTGTTAATTAACATATTTAAATTGTTATATTATTTAAGTGGTTAGTGTTTGGAAGAAACTTAATAAATAAAATTTAATTAATGTAAGTTAATTATTGTTTGAAGATGTTAGTTAATATAATATTAAATGATTATGTGATGGCGCAATTGATAATGCCATTATGTGTTTTTTACTTTATTTAGTGTCATTTGAAATTTATTCCCTTTTGTATTAATGTTTAATGGAAGTAAAACCGAGTCATTTGTGTATCTTGTGTGCTCGTTGTGGGGAATCAATGTTCTGGTAGTTAGGTGTAGTGTGGTTATAAGTCCTTATGTGTACCTCACTTTGATGGGGATTATGTTGCAGTATTTTTGTCTTGTGTTGGTTTGGGGAGGCTTAGTGTCATAAGGGGGAGTGGCTCTTGATGGGGGTCAGATCCTAAAGTGATCACTAGGATAACCCATAGGAAGAGTTGTTCTAATAAGTGATAACCTTAATAATGAACTAGGGGGGTTGGGTAGTTTTTTTTTTTTGATCCGTAAGGTGATGATTTTATTTATATAAAGAGAAATATACATTCGTCTGCTATGCAGGAATAATTACATTGAAGATCTTCATATAGCCAAAAACAAACACGGAAGAGTTCAACCAGTTCCATATTGGAAGCATCGAGCCATAGATAGACACATAGTCAACCTTCTTCAAAATTTACAAAAAACTAGACCCCGGTTCGAAGACACTGTGAGTAACAAGACAAGACCAAGCCAAAAAACTAGACGGACACCAACCTGAATCCCACTAATTACCAGAAACCATTTACCTCTACAAAACAAACGAAACCTTCCACCCAGTCCGTTCCCACCACTGGCACTAACTTCACTTTTTGCTTCAAGAACTCCACTGCCACCTTTGCAAGCTTACGATGTCTAGATAATTCGAGGCCTTTCAGGTCCAGAAGAAAAGGGTAAATTTTGATCGCTTCATCCGATTCCCACATAGACGCAAGGTCCGTAGGGCGCGGTATGCCTTTGCCTGGAAGAGCCGCTTTCAGAGTAGTGTCGAAGCCACCGAGCAAGTCATTTCGAAACATTCGCACCATCAATTCTTTAGCCAATGTCTTCGGGGTGGCAATATCCAAGAGCGAGGCGAGAAACCTTGATGAAATTTGGGCGTTGTCTCGAGTAAATTCTTTTCTCTCTAAATGTCCCTTTCCAAGGACCATCTTCACTGCTGCAACCGTCACCGGGTCGTCCTCGAGCAAGATGCGTTTTAGACGCTGGTCCGTTACCTCCCGAAAGGCGATTTGCCTTTCCGTTGCCATTAAGGAGACAGGAGTGTCAACACCAAAGGATTCAAGACCTTCCACCGAAATGATAATGGTGAACTTCGACTTCGATTGTCTCTCCATTGCCAGAGATTTGACCGGTGCACCTTGCAAAATAAACACAAAGGCAAAAACCAAGGAACTGAACCTAAATTTAGGAATGGACTTCAAGAGATTAATAGAAAACCTTAATAATGATCCGCCAGCCATCGTATACGGAACCAGATGAATGGCGTTACAAACTGTCCTTTGCATGAGTAGAAATACATCCCCCTTCACTTCAACTAAGAGCTGTGATCAATGCAAATTATGGTTATTACCACTCGGCACATCCGCGCACAGAACAAGGACTATCGTGCACTACGTGTCCCTTAGATAGCTTCGTAATAACAGCGCCCAACATGCCTCTAAACCCACTCCTTAAAATTTGAGCTATAAAGCTGTCAATTAGCCCCTGCAATAAACCTCTGCAAGCCGCTAATTTAGCCGGTTGGCATGACTGCTACAAACCAAGCATGAATGCCTCCCGCCCGTCCCGTCCTCCACCACACGACCACCTAGACATCCATTGCCTGTGTGAGGGGCGGAGGGGGAGCCCACCCATCCACCCACAGGGGGGTTGGGTAGTTAATTACATTAACCAAGATAATTTCATGCCCCACTCATGGCTTGAGTGCTCATTTAGGCTTGAGATGAGATGGGAAGGCTTGGAATGGCAAGACCAACTACCTTGTCCTCATGAAAGATATGTCAGTTCCACATGAGTCTCGTATGGGGGTTGAGGGTCGGGAGAGAATGTACCAAGACAACCCAAGATGGGGGTTGGGATCTATGAAGATCTACCAGGACAACCCATATCAATCTATGTGATGACACTCTCCCCTTGTGAACACCGATATCCTATCTATGTTGTAGTGACCTATTGGAGTTATCCTTGTTATGTGAATTCTTTTCATGTGCTTTGCAGTTTTCTCTTGTCTTGTGGAGGTAGGGTGAGACCTTGTATTGTGTATCCTTTGTTTGTGTGAGTTTGGGCCATATGTCTATCTCCTAGCATGGGGGTGGTCCTACAGGTCCACCTGGTCGGGTGGTAGATGCCTTCTTCCCCCAGTTATTTTAGACCTATTCTTGCATGGATTGGAGTTGCTTCATTCTTCAGATGTTTCTCCTGGATGCAACCCGCTAGTAGATTAGGAGATGATTCATACATTCTTGTACTGTTGATTATGATGTAATTGTAATTATGGACACACCTGTAAGGTGGATGTTGTATCTATTATGTAATCATGATGTTGTTTTGATGTAACTTAAATGTAATGGTTTTATAGGACTTATGTTGGAAATTGTAATGATGTTATCATGTAGGTCGTAATGCTATAATTAATCCCTTGTCATAGGAACTTTTGGATGTGAGATCTAAAATGAACTTAGTCTTTTAGAGTAAATGAATCTAATTAGTTGTTTAGTTCATTGGAATTAAATGGAATGTATCTTTAGTTTATGTTAGTTTCTTCTTTAATGTTTATTGCTATGAATAAGTTTAAATTAGATGGAGATTTTATTTATGTCTATAATTTGTTAAGTAACAACATTAAGAAACCCTAAAGTTTAACTTAGCTTTATTGTTTCCTCATGTGCTTTTGGGTTTACTAAGTTAGCTGGCTTGGAATAATCCTTTAGTTTTCATTCAAAAAAAAAATTCCTATCTTTTAGCTAAGTCAGTTTGGCTAGTTTCTCTGGGGTTCCTTGGTGGGGTGTTACACAAATAATGAAACTATTTAATTAAATATCAAAGATGAATTAGGTAAGTCAAATGATCAGAAATGACATGTTTTGGAAGAAATACATTATTCAGATTTAACTGTCTATATTTTTCCCTCTTTAAAACAATGCATTTCCGTAGCATTATTTCAAAGAAAACATAAAAAATTGATGACATGCCCCAATCTTCCCTAGTGAATGATAATGGAGGTGGGATGTCTCCTCAAGAGTTTGGTGGAAAAACGTTCAAAAATAATTTTTGAAGGTCGACTCATGAAAATACATGAATCTAATGGAGGATATGTGGTTTTGAGTAAATTAAAACAAAGTAAATGAAGTTATATGATGGGGGTCTAGTGAAGGGGATAGAAATAGGTTTTAGAGATGGATGGAATGGTAAAATGGGAAATTTAGGGCTAGGTAGGGGTATAAAAAGTGGGTGGGGTGGAAAATTCTCCTTATTTGTACTCCTTGTTTTATGGGAATTTGTTGAGCTCTAGTTGGTGAGGGTGATTTTATGGAGAGAATGGCAAGGATTCCAGAGGGTGATCATCACATGGAGTAGGTGTAGACTTTCAGATGGAGGGATGATGCACTAAGGAAGGGTTTCTAATTGGATTTTTTAATTACATTTTGTGATGCATTTATTATCTAGGGTTTTGCTAGGATTTGGACAAATATGTCAAACCCTAGATAGGTGCAATTGTTTTGATTAAAAAACTAGTGTAAGGGCTCGATCCTAAGGGTACACAATAAATCAATCGAAGAAAAAAAAAAGGAACTACAAGCCCAACTGGAAAAATACCAAATAACTAGGGCACTCAGGCCTCACCAAAAACTATAAAGCATAATTTGCACACAATCAACAATTAAATAGGCACACAGGCCAAAACTTAAACTTAAAAGAACATAAAAAAGGAAACACGGAATAACAAGAACCATTACTCCTTTGGACTATTGATAAGATCCCAATCCACCTTTAGAGTCTTGAGGGGGTCCTTACAACTAGTTTAAGAGTCTTCTAATGTGTTCTTCATTTGGGCCTCTCCCTCCTAATTCATGCCCATCCTTCTCTTCAGTTTCCTTAACTTTGACTTACCTGTAACAGTTACAAACACCGCATGGTGTATAATTCCTTCAGTTATAGTAATAATGTTGCTAATAGCATTATCTAGATCCATTATCTTTTCCTTTAGAATGTCACTGTAATTTTTGACTCAATATTAGAGACGTGGACCTTCAAGTCCTTAATTTGTTCTTTTATATTTTGAAGAGACTCTTGGTCAGTCTCTTCCTCTTTCCCAGAATCCTCCTAATTAGTCTCTTTCCTAGATAGGCACAGTTGCTATTTATGGTGCAATTTCCTAGTACTTGTGTAATTGATATGCAATTCTTTGGCACAAATATGTATGGGAAATGATGCATTGGTAATATGGATTGGAAAATTTGCATAGGGTAATGATGCATATGCATAAGGAAAAGGCACATATGCATATGGAAAAGACACATATGCATAAGGCAATGACACATATACATATGGAAATGATGCATATGCATAAGGAAAAGGCATATATGTATATGAAAATGGTGCATATACATATTCAAGGAGGGCATAAATGCTTAGAACGAGGGCATAAATGTATGTAATGAGGGTGTAATTGTTCCCTAAATGGTGAACGGGCACAAGGTTTCCAAATGGAGGGTATGACCTAAATGGTACCTAGTTGTATGTGAAATAAATGAGTGGGGGGTAGATTAGGGTGACTTAAATGGGAAGGGTATATCTATTGCAAAAAATAGCATAAATGTTAAGGTTGACTTGATTGATGCCAGAAATAGTGCGTAGAGTGAGGGTTTATGAAAATGATAAAAACTAGAATAACTAAGTTGTCTTGCTGGGTGAAAGGTTGTTAAGAGGCATTGATGTCTCGTGAGAGGTATCTAGATGCGCTAAGTTTGAGGTGGCATATTGGTGAGGATGAGCAAGCTTTCCAAGGGGTTGTTGGTTTATTCTACATCACCTATATACCAAATATTCAATCACATAGGGTGATGATGACTGCATTAGTGGAGAGGTGGTATAGCAAGCAGAGCTCCTTCTTATTACCAATTGGGGAGGTGACAATCACCCTCAAGGATGTGTGGAGGAATCTGTAGATCTCGATTCATGGGTGGTTTATGACACAGATGGTGGGGAGTTGGTGCTCAACCAAATGTTCATACTAAAATACCTTGGGATAGAGGATTATGATATTAGTTTGAGCTACGTGCAAGCATATTTTGATAGGATACCTATGTTTTTGGTGGTTGTGATTAGCAGTGTGCTAGTTCCTAACAATAGGAGCCATGGATCTCCTATTAGATATAAGATAGTGATAGTGTAGATGATTAAGGGTGGTGTTGTGTATGCACATTGTCCATGTGTACTGGCTACTCTGTATCATCAGCTTCACCAAGTTTCTTATAGGTATGAGAAAAGCATGGGGTGTGGAGTGGTACTCCTTTACATATGGGCATGGGAGCACATAGCGATCATGCAACCATTGGCAGATAGAGCACAAGAACTTGGATTACCATATGTTCATAGTTACGATTAGGCTTTAACATAGCATAGGTTAGGAGATGTTCCTTATTAGCGACGAGTGATAGATGATATGATTAGTGTTGGCATGTGGAACTTGATTAGTCTTGGAATTAAAATTTTGGCCACTTTACCCGATACAATTTCCCTCCAAATTAATTAATGGGGGAATGCAAGGGGGGTAGATCCCACAAAAATCGCTTAAATTTTGTAAAGGAAATTTATTGTAGTTTATATTATAATTTAGTTGGAAAAACCAATTTGTAACTGTTCGAAAATGTATTTTATTTATTGTGAATTGAATTTGAATAGTCATGGTTTTTGAATAGCCTATAGCACATAACATGCGCGAGAATTCAAACAACCACATGATGTTGATTTTATTGCTACAAGTCGCATGGAAGTGACAAAGGTTGATTATATGTTGTTGGTGGCACACATAACAGAGTTTGAGGTAAAACAGAGTAGTGGAAATCATTTGGATTTGTTGTTGCATGTTTCAACTATTTATTGTAAGTATTTGTAACTGTATTTCTCTAGAAATTGAATAATAAAAAGGATTATTGTTTGCGGATGTAGCCAACAAAAGGGTGAACCACATTAACTTGTTGTCTCGCCTCTTGCATCTGTGAATTTTTTAATTCCTCTATTTCATTCCTCTTTTTATGTTAGTATGTTAATATTTGCATTTAATTGGTGATTTGAACTCTCTATTTCCTACCATTAATTCCTAACAATTAGTTTTACTTGGAAACCTTGGAGGCATTGTGAAGCATGGTTAGATGATGGAGAGCATCTACCATATTGTTGGTAGACTTGTTATTTAATTTGGAGGATGATATATATTATTGAGCTTTATTTGTTAGATAGAGTCTACATAAAGTTTGAGGATTAACATGATGTACTAGTTGGTGAGGTGACATTTTCTGGTGCTTCTAGAGAGGTTATACACTAGTGACCCATGATTAGTCCAAAGAATTCTATCAAATATTTTGAGGGGTTGGTACTGGTGTGGTGGATTTCACGAGCAAATATTATTAATGTAGGGACTACACTAGATTGTGATATGCAATGGGTGGGATGAGACCTACACGATTGGTAGATCCTGTAGGTGGTGATGGTAGAGGACAATGGGTAGGGAGAGGTGGTGAAGAGAGGAGAGGGGGAGAGGAGTAAAGGAGGAGTGGTAGGAAATTATGTCATCAAGTTGGTCAGGGGGATGATGAAGAGGGTGATGATGATGGAGGAGGTGGAGGAAAAGTACCCAATGTCCAGGAAATAGCAGTGCCACCACCTATGGTACAATAGGTAGTGCAATTACCAGTAGTAGGAGAGCATACAATACAGTCTCCACTAGTAGGGGATGATCTAGTGGGTCATGATGGGGATGACCAGGTTATAGATTTGAAGGTCCAGGTGCAGGGCTTACAAGCACAATTGGAGAGTGGACATGATTAGATATAGGGTTTGTAGGTACAATTAGCTAGTGTGATGATGGAGAGAGATTTATCAGTTATTTGGTCTCAACATACAATAATTATTAAGGGTTCAAGATGTGGCATAGGGTCCTTCTTCAACGATGGTCTTGTATATTAGATAATATGTATAGGAGGATTTGTACTATAGGTCTTTGTATGAAGGATTAGTGCCACATGATCAATGAGATCCTAGTTTACATGTAGTAGATCAGAGAGATCCAAATCATAGAGATTAGTGAGTGAGAGTGTGATGGGGCCATCACCTCCTAGATCAGTACTAGGGAAAAGTGGACATTAGGGAGAGAGAGGGTCATAGGCTCCAAGACCATCAGGGTCACAACATCTTGCTCCTACCCATTTAGAGGGAGGGGTCTCTCTATAGGTCTAGGCATTTATATGATGTATTTGTGTAGACATGTGATTTTGGCCTATGGGCATGATATATTGTGTAAGTATGGTTGATGAGCCCATGTACATACTTTATTTGGTGATGTATCATGACACATTATTTTATTTATGTATATATATATGCAATGAGATTCATTTTTCTTTGTGATAGCTATGCATGTTATGTGATGATGCTATGATGTGATGTATAGACTAGATGTTATCATGATGTAATGCTATGATATATTGTTGTATTTTTAAGCATACAATAATGATGAACTATATGAATTATATGACTTATGTGATGTGGACCTAATGGATGCAAAATATATAAATGTGATGATATCTATATGTGGTATATATAGTGAATGATGGATTTTTCTATGATATGCATTGTATGGTTCCTAACATGTGTATGTATGCAGGATATATGGATGATGTGGATGTGTTATGCTTTGTTTTTGGTTGTGTCATATTATATGCATGAATTGAAATTAGTATGGTAGAAGATATTGAGGAAATGGTTATTGTTGATTGGTGTCACATAATGGGATGTATGATAAATGGGATGAAAAAGATAGAAATGAGATAGATGGATATAAATAGATTGATGTAGATGTATATGAGAAATGATAGATATTGTGATTTCTATTTTGTGTTATTTTTATCAGCATAGAGCATTTTATTTGTGGCAAGTGGATGTATGCGCTAATAGATGGTGGAGATTGGTTTCTACACATGGCACCTATAAACAGGTTTTTACCATGGTACTTACCCAAGGCACCACAAAAGTGGTTTTCACCATAGGATGGTTTATTTCTCTTTACTATTTTTGATATTTTTCAATTAAGATACTATGAGGATCAAGTGAAGAATTTCTTTAGGTGGCCACTATTGATAGGCTCATCTAGCAGTTCTCCTTCAGATGTGGCAAGACGGTATGCTTTTGATCCATAAGCGTTTGTGATAAAAAAAAAGCCTTAGCCAGTTCAATTTAAATTTCCCTTTCTTCTCATGATCTTGTCAGTTCTTTTGATTTTCCTTAAGTACCAATTCTCCTATCTCAAACTTATGTGAGATAAATTTCTTATTTTAACTATGACGTACATAGTTTTGATAGATTTTTAGGTGATTGAGTGTGTTGAGATGTCATTCTTCTAGTAATTATAAGTCATGTATTCTAGAAGCTCTATACTCTTCATCACTAATGACATTTTGTAGGGAAACTTTGAGTGATGGGAGCTCGACTTTGATAAGAAAAATTGCTTTGGCTATAAAGACTAGGGAATATAGGGTGGCGCCTGTGGATGTGCAAATTATAGTTCGATAATCCCACAGTGCAAGGTTAAGGTAGACATGCCAGTCATGACCAACATCATTGATAGTCTTCTTGATAATTTTTAATATGGTTTTATTTTATGCCTCTACTTGACCATTACTTTGTGCATAATAAGGGGTGGAAAACTGATGTTGAATATGAAATTTAGTGCAGATCTCATGGAAATCTTGGTTTTTGAATGGTAGACCATTATTAGTGACAATAGTCGAGGGAATACAATACTGAGAAATGATATAGTTTAGGATAATCTTAGCAATTTTATTTCTAGTGATGTTAGTTAGAGGAATGGCTTCAATCCATTTTGTGAAGCATTTTGTGGCTATCATAATAAATTTGTGACTGTTGGATGATGGGGGATGGATTTTTCCTATGAGGTCAAGCCCCCACTGTGAGAAAGGCCATAATGTGGTAATTGCTTGAAGCCCCTGAGACAATGCATGTATAAGATCATTGTGTTACTGACACTTTTTACATTTACAAGAAAACTTGTGGGCATATTGTTCTATTGATGTCCAATAGTACCTAGTCTCATCAATTTCTTCTCTATATTTTGACCATTAGAGTGTGACCCACAAATACCATCACGTACCTTCTATAGGGAAGTTTGTACTTCTAATGAGTTAAGCCACCTAAGGAGAGTACTGTCAAAGCTCCTTTGATAGAGTGTATTTCCTAGAATAAGGAAGCAGGATGAATATCTAATGAAATTTTTTCTTTGGTTGTTGGATAAATTTGGTGGAATGAATTGTTGATGGAGGTAATCATATATGTCTTGGTACCGAGGAGAATTAGGACCAACAATTTCACACACAAGCTCAGACTCTGGGACATTGAATGCAGGGATCAAGAGTTGTTCCACTAATAATTCACATTGTTGGGTATTGTGGGGACTATCCAAGAGAGATCCAATGGTTGCCATGGCATTTGTTGCTTGGTTGCTTAATCTAGGAATTTTCTCAAATGTGATGTCACTTAATTATTGTTTGAAACTATCTACCATTTTCTTATAGGGTAGAAGTTTTTCATCCTTAGTTTTATATTCATTGTTTACCTATTTTAACCAATTGGGAATTACCGTGGACTTGTAGTTCCTTAAGTTGCCATTGTATTGCTATCTTGAATCTTGTGAGTAATGCTTCAAATTTTAGCGATATTATTTGCATGTGGGAATGCTAGATAGTATGATTTGGGTATACAGTCTCTTGGAGGTGTGATGAATAGTATATATACTCCTAATCTATTCCAAGTGTATGATCCATTGAAGTGAAGCTTCCATATCTAGGTAGGGGTTACTATAAATATACCTTCATTTAGGAAGTCTAACACTAGTGGGTGATTTGTTGTCATAGGAGCATATATTAACTGGTCTCTTATCACTTGCCCTTTGATGGCCACTATGTCTATATATTCAATGTAAAACCACTCAAGATCATAAACCATTTAACCAGTCTCCCTCTGAGTGTTTCCTTGCTTAAAAGGTACTTAAGGGGATCAATTTTTGTAATGAGTTTATTCTGATGGTTTACCATGTAATGTCTTAGTTTTTGTGAAGCAATTTTTTTTCTAAACATGCACATTCAATACGTGTATATTTAGTTTCATAACCAATGAGAGTACGAATGATGTAGTATATTTCCCTTTCCTTACCTAAGTCATCATGTTGTGTGAGGAGAGAACCTAGTGTTGTTGATGTGGAAGATATATAATAACAAAAGCTTGCACTGAATTGGTGGCATTAACACTGGATGAGATGTGAGATAGTATTTTAGTTTTTTTAGTTCCTTTTGATAATTTTTATCCTAGTTAAAGGTAACACCCTTATGCAAAATGTGTGTAAAGGGATTGAACTTTTCTTCTAGTTGTGAAATGAATTAAAGAATAGACTAGAGAACTCCTTGTAAATTATGTAGTTTGAGATTGGTATGAGGAAGCATGTTGATTATGGCTTTGACCTTTGATGGGTCCACCTCTATGCTTGTTGAAGACACAATGTACCCCAGTAGTTTTGTTGATGTAACCCCAAAGACCCACTTCTTAGGATTTACTCAAACATTGTATTTTTCTAGTCTATCAAAACTCTTGACAAGTATATCTAAATGACCTTCTCTTCTGAGTGAATTTGTTAGGAGATCATCAACATAATCCTCCATAAAAGTATACATCATGTCATGGAAGATAGTGGTCATAGCTTGTTGGTAGGTAGCTCTAGAATTTTTAAGGCCAAAGGGCATGACATTCTAGCAAAAGGTTTTCCATAGACAAATGAAGGCAATTTTATGTTGATCTTTGAGATCAATGCGAATCTGGTTATATTATGAGAATCCATCCATTAAATATAGTGTTTCATGCCCTAATATCAATTCCACAAGCATATCCATATTTGGTAGAGGAAAGTCATATTTGGGATATGATTTGTTTAGATCCCTAAAATCTGTGCATACTCTAATGCCCCCTGTGGGTTTAGTGATATATACCAAGTTTGATATCCACTCGGGATAGTCAATTGGCCTAATGAAACCCACATCTAATCATTTTTTAATTTCTTCCTTGACTAACAATGCTATTTGAGAATGTGATCCTGACACAATCTATGGTATTGATGTTTGATTCCTTAAATTTTTTGATAAGCACTAGAGATCTCTCTTGATCCATGGGTAGATTGTAAGACCTTCTATCCTTGGGTGCCTTAAAAAGGTTTTCACCTTCGATTGAATCCTTTGTTTTTACTATTTTATGGTCTGAAAGCATCACATTGTAGTTTTTGCTAGGGGACCTATTTATGAATTTATATTTCTACAATTGGAAGGTTTGGCATCCTCCCCAAAGTATATTGTTATATCAAGTTATATGGTAAAATTAATTTTATGATATCGTAGGGGTATTCCCTCTTGAAGTCCCAAGAACTCACCGATAGCTTCATCATTTTGGAATGTGTCTATGCTAGGTAGATCTCAGTGGTCCCAATCTATGATTTTGGGATAAATAAGTGAAAGGTTATTATCAAAGGGTGAAGGTTCGAAAGATATATACGGTAAAATGCAAATGTTATGATCTTGGAATAGGTCGGCATTACAATCGAAAGATTGAAAGTATCCTCGTTACACAACTTAGCAACATAAAGAGTTTTATTTGCTTTCACAGGGGTAATTTTGATATTTGAAGGCATAATATCTATTTTCCTAAATCCAATCCCTTGAAAGCATGGTTTGACAATTAATGAGATAGGTTCCATCATCCCTTGCTTTTGTGAACCAAGTCCATTATGACCATCATACCCCATGTGTTCCATTATTTGAAATCCTTTAGTATACTTTTCAACTGGGAGTATGACAATATCTTCTTTATCTTTGTAAATCTACCTCGATATGTCTTCTTCTATATATTCTTTGTCAAGTTCTCTCCATTTGGAAAATGTTGTTGGACTGTATTTGATTATTAAGTTGGATAAATTTTTTTTTTACTATTGTTCCATATGATTTGGGTTATGATGGAAGTTGACCTATACAGAAAGACTGTTTCATGTCATATTCCCCATACCCCTTATCTTTGACCTAAACTTCGAGAACAACTGTGGAGTGAGTGGATGTTTGGGTTAGTGCCAATGGGTCAATGTAGGATTTAGAGGAGGATGCTTTGGCATTGTTAGGAACATGAAGAGTGGTGTATCCCCTCAAGTTGCTATAGTATGGGAAAGCATCAAGATCTACTAGAATGGTTACTTTGTTTCCATTATGGTAGAAATTTAGACACTTATGAAAAGTTGATGGTATGGCTTGCATGTCATGTATCTATGGGCAACTAAGAAGTACATCATATGAAAGTTTGAGATCTAGCACTTGGTACAATGTATCCTTAATTGCTAGTCCTGCTTAGATAGGAAGGGTGATAGCCCCTTTGGGAGGTCGTTCTGCACCATCATAAAATCTGATCTCTATCTTCTTATTTGGATCTATAACCTCCTCAATGTATCCTAATATTTTCACCATTTTTAAGGTGCAAATGTTCAAACCATCACAACCATCTATTAGGAATCATTTTATTCTATGCTTATGGACAAAGATTTCTAAATGGAGTGCATTGTTATGAGTAGGTGAATGGGGTGTCATATGCTTCTTAGAAAAGGTTAGATGATGGGTAGAGGTGGGGTGCCCAACTATGGCTTGAAATTGGTCCATATTGAGACCTGTAGATACTGATGATTCCCTAAGAGGTTTGTCTAAGATATCCTTATGGATCGATAATATGCAAAAAAATCTATAGAATAAATTTTTGTGCCAATATCTTACCAACTTGATCCATGAGATTATATTATGGTGTAACATGGGTTCTCTATGTCGCTCCTTGTAGAGTAATTTTTCCTCTATGGGTTGTATTGACACATTTAGGATTCGTGTTATTTATAGTAATGGTAGACATATGGTTGTAAAATTCCTGAATATGATTAATTGTATAGTCATAATTGATAATTGTATAATTGGAATTATTGTTTGAAGTACTACCTTGGTTGGTGGAATTTCCTTTTCCATGGTTGTGTAAAGGATCCTTGAAGATCACGTGGTCATTGCTTGACGAATTTTTTTGGTTCTCCATACTAATGTCTCCTTTTTCGATTAAGTCCTGAATAATGTTCTTTAGTTTGAAACAGTTAGAAGTGTTGTGTCATACTCTATGATAATCATAGAAATCAATGTCCTTCCACCATGTAGGTTTGACTTGTGGTTCATACTGTCTAATTTTTGGGATAGTGACTAATTTCGCTTGGATTAATTTGAAGTGCAAACTCAATGGGCTCTCCTAAAGGAGTATACTTTCGTTGTGAGGTGTTATTTAGTCTAGGAGGAACTCTTTGTGTGTTACCTTAGATATTTTTTGAGGTCTAAACATTGTTTGGTACTTGTATGTGTAAGGTGTGTTGAACAATTTGAGCCATTTTGGCATCAACCACACCATCATTAACTATATTTTTATTTTTGTTCCAATAACAAGATTTGTCATTTAAAGAATTAAAATAGTCTTTATTATCTTCAAAAATTTTGACAAGTCCTTTGGCAATAAGGGCTTTCTCGATAGTACGCCCCTTTTCAATAACTTCATCAAAAGAATTTGAGCATAGCATTTTTAGATGGAACCCAATTTTAGTATTCATGTTTTGAATGAACATTTCGACTATTTTTTTTCTTAGGGATATGACATGGACATTTACTATCTAGGTTTCACCACCTTTGTAAGAAGGAGGCAAAGGTTTCTCCAACGTTCTATTTTATAGTACATAAGTCAGTCATTGAAGTTTTATGCTCTATATTGTAGGAAAAATGTAAGATAAAATTCTCAGGTAGATTACTAAAGGTCCTAATACTAGCTAGGAGTCGAGAAAACCACTCATTAGCTTGCCCGCCTAAGATTCTTGGGAAGAGGCGCATGAGATAAGTATCATTATGCATAACTTGTAAGTAAGCTATGTAGAATTCTCTAATATGATCGTGAGGGTCTGTGTTTCCTTTGTACTTATCAAAGTTGGTCATTTCAAAGTGATGTGGAAAGGGAAACATATGTATAGTCGTTTCAAATGAATAGGGGCATATGTATTCTATCAAATAGCTCTTTTTATTGGCCCCATGTGGATGTTTGAAAATTGTTGTTGTAGATTTTGGATTTGGAGAGCTAAATTGGTGGGATGTGTAGCAAGGGGTATGTTGATGGCATTGTAATTGGATGCAGGATGTGATGATGGATGACCTTGAGGGAATTTTGATGATGTGGAATTTTGATGAATGTATGAATGGTTTGGAGGATTGTAAGTATGAGCAAACATGTTGGAAGTATTATTTGGAAGTATTCTGATTTTGGTCCCGTGGGTTGATGTTGTGGTGTGGATGTATGTAGTTTGGTGGATTGGCATATTATTGTGAATCCATGACATTTTGGGTGATTTGTGTTGGTAGGTGTTTTGATTAGATGGGGTTTATGATGTGATTAGGGTTTGAGGTGAGATATTGTGGATGTTGTGTCATGGAGTTACAATTTTGATGGGTGATGCATTGGTTGTTTGGTATGTGAGTATGAACGTTAGATGTAAGTGGTTAAGAATTATGGGTTGTATATGGGGGTTTTTGTGTATTGTTGGAGTTATTAGGTGGAAGTTGATTTTGATATAATGGTTTGGTAATGGGATTTTTATTTTTGTGTTTTTGCAATGGTATTCAAGTTAGGTTGTGGTGCTTGGGAAAGGTGAGATGATTGCAATAATGTATGTGGATTAATTATCGAGGTGGGAGCGAGAGTTTGACTAGATGTTGTGTTGTATAAAAAGTTGGTGATCTGCATAGAGTATGTGGGAGCCTAAGTATGTACAGGTGGTATTTTCACTTGTGTGGAGTTAGTAGGTATAGTTGTTTGTGGGATAGGTGCAACAATTTGTAAAGAATTAATGGGAGGATTATTAGGAGGTTGGACAATAATGTTGCTATTTTGTTGTAGGGAAGGTGGTATGATATTGTTGGAACTAGTTTCCCCCAAGTTTGAGGATGAAATATTATTGGTGATGTCCTGGATAAGCATGATGTTGAATGCGGAGCACAATTTAGCTCCTTGTTGGGCAAGTACAAGGAAGTATTGATCAAGATTGGCTGCTAGAATTGT
This sequence comes from Sequoia sempervirens, assembly GCA_007258455.2. NCBI lineage: Eukaryota > Viridiplantae > Streptophyta > Pinopsida > Cupressales > Cupressaceae > Sequoia > Sequoia sempervirens. Next base: position 136,122,104 of record VDFB02358134.1, on the reverse strand, counting down.
GTTTACTAGCTTTATTTGCATTAGGATATTGTTGGGCTTCAACCAACTCCTTGGGTGTTATGTCTTTGAAAAATCCACCAATGTTGGGGTTGTTCCTAAGACTTAGTGGAGGTGGTGTTTCAAAATCACTTTATAGACCTATTAATGAATCCTCCTAGAATCTCGAGGAAAGGGTTTGTACTTGGGGGTATTATGTAAGACCCTTGTTGCATTTTCTTCTAAGTTTTTGAGCTTATTTCTACTGGCATATAAGAGATTTAGGACCTTTTAAATTGAATGATATTTTTGAATGAATGAAATGAGGTGGACACGACCAAGAAGTGTAACTAGATCTTATGATTTTGATGGTCAAGATTTGGATAAAATATACAAATCTTGGACTAAACTTGTGAGTCCAAAAGTCATTAGATTTGGGGAATGGTGGAATAAGTCAACTTAGAAGATCCTAAATAAAACTAACCACATACAAGCTAACTTAATATTCTAATTGAGAAGGAATTTTTTTAAGGAAAAATATCAAACTAATGTGAGGTGAATGCAAGATATAGGTAGACTTAATGAATCAAATTTTGGATGAAAAATGATGATAATGGAGACATGGTAGATTGGACCTAAGTTTGAATCTACTTGAAAGATATTAATAATGTAAAAATGGGTGAGGTGAATGATTAAATATGAGGTCTAACTCTTTGTATGCTAGCAGGGTATCAATTTTGTTTGTAGATCTATGTATAGGATAGTAAGGTTTGATGATAACAAGTTGTCTGATTGACAAAACAATTGCATCACGATATAGAATAATTGTACCATAATATAGGACAATTACAACAATTTGAAGTTTAAATGTGCTATTCTAAGCCAAAAAGGATGATAATTTAGTTTCTAGAGCAGAATTGGTTTTTTGAAGGTCCCAAGCAATTTCACCACTTTGTGCAATAAATGTACCTATCTAACCCATAAATGTGCCCATAGAAGCCACATTTGCACCTGTCTAATCCATAAATATGCTAGTACTAGCCATAATTATGACACAAAGTTAAAAAGTTGTGAAAGTCTAACCTAAAACTGAGTTTTTTACTTTTGTTTGATAAACAGTTGCAAAGAATGATAATCAGTTCTGTAACAAGATAGACACATGCTAGTTTCTGAGGTTTAGTTGTGTGATTCTAATAAAAAATGGTTCACAATTTAGTTTTCAAAGTATAATTATATTTTTGAAGGTCTCAAGAAATTGCACCACTCTGTGCAATAGATGTGCCTATCTAAGCCACAATTGCACCTATTTAAGCCACAATTACACCCAAACTAGTCACATTGGTAACATAGGGTTAAACATATGCAAAAATATAGCCTAAAACTGAGTTTTTTGAGCTCAAATGAAGCTCATTTTTATGGTTCTAAGAAGACACTCTAAGAAGCACAACCTAATTATTGTTAAAGGTGTCTACCACTAGTAGAGGCCCATCAATAAAAATATTGTAGAATATGATGTAGAAGCATTTGGGTGTACGTGCAATCCTTCACATCCAAAATCTCATTTTCCTTTGATGTCAAATTTTGGTGTTTTGTCATTTTGATTTTCTTCCAGGTATATGATTATTTCATCATTTTCCCCTCTTTAGGCAATTCAAGTTGAAGTCTTTTAGCAAGGCGGTCTTTGGAGCTGAAGTTGCAAGTTTTAATTATTTAAATATTTTAAATTGAAAAATTGCCTAGGAGCCAAAAACCCACACCCAAGAATGTCTATGTCGATTTTTGGCTCTTGTGTGACTCCCAAAAATTTGAATTTGTTGACCATTTGTGCTTGAGTCTTCTCAACGCCTGGGTGGAGGTAGTGGAATGAGGAATGTTGGATGCAAATTTTAGAAAATAAATTGAAGATTTTGTAGGAGGGAGTGGCCTAAGGAGTCCCATTCCTAGATTGGTGAAGGTTGGTTGCTCATAAGTGGTGGTGGAAAAGAAAAATCCCAACGTCTTAGGAAGGAGGATTTTGGGGAGAACAACAAAAGAGTTTAAAGAGAAACAAGAATAAAAGAAGAAATGATTGGGGAAGGAAATTCCAGGGCATCCAAGAAAGAATGGAGGAAATTTTTCTGCTATTTTTTTATGCCTGTAGCTATTTTTTTGTGTTTATAAATCGGTTAGAATGGAGGAAACGTTTCTGCTATTTTGTTGATGCTTGTAGTTGATTTTTGGGTTTATGAATTAGGAGGAATGGAGGAAACATTGATGTTGTTTTGATAATGCCTATAGCCAATTTTTTATGTTTTTGAATCAATTATGTAATGTTTGAAGGCATTCTTTCATGTAGGGTTGATTCTAGTTTTTCTTGTGGGTTTCCTATAGCCTTGTTGTTGTTGTGGCTACATATCGAATGCAAAAAACATATTATTCAATTTGAATGAAGCATATGTTGGTGATTTAAATCTCTGGTTACAAGTTTACATTTTGAAACTTGAGTATTTTATCTTGGTTATGGTTTTGGGTTGCAACAATGGACAATCCCATAGGATTCTCCATTGTTGACTTGCATCAAATGGTATCAAATTTGAAAGACTGGATGAGAGGTGTTGCAACATAATTTGCAATTGTTATCCTCCAAAAGTGGTTAAAGTTAGGTAGAAGGTGCACAAGAGAGAGGCATGTCTTCTAGAAACTAACTATTGGGTAGAGAATAAGCAAGAGTGAGTTTGTTGTAGGGAGGACCTATGACTACAAAAGGTTGATACCCTGAAATGAGAGAGCTTTTTGCAAGGACTTATAACTATAGAGGGGCTTGCAAGTCTCTAAAGATGTCTTTGAAGAAGACAAGATGGGTCATGAGAAGGTTTGTGAGGATTTTACCTATGGAAGAGTGGAAAGAAGAGAGGTTTACAAAATGGTTTATTGGAGAATTAAAGAAGATTGAGGCTAGATTGGATGTGATAGAGATGGAGCAGAGGAGAGAACTTGAAGAGGCTAAAAGAAAGCATGAGAAAAGATTATGTGAAAAGAGTATGATGACTAAAGAAAGGTGTAAAGTTGAAAATCTTGAAGAGAAGGTAGAATGCTACCCAAAAGAAGAAAAAGAACTAGATATCTCTCATGAAATAGAGAGATTTGGCAAAGAGGAAAGCGAAAAGAAAGGTGAAAACATGAATCACTATAATCCTATGAAAGGAAGGTAATGGAAAGAAGAACATGTGGGAGAAGCCCACACAATTGTGGCAAAAAAAAGTAAGAAAGCAAGAGAAGCAAAGATAAAGAATGAAGAAAGAAAGAGGAGAAAGCAATCATAGTGGGCTGTGGTAATTGTGAAAAAATGGTTTTATCTAATGGTTTCTTGATTATAGGGACTAGAGAGGAAACATAAAAGGTGTAATATGAAGGCATGAAGGATGTGGAAGCAATAATTTGCAGACGAAGAGTCAGGGCAGTGGTAGAGAAGCAAGAATACATATAATTAAAAGGTCACTTCAGTGATATTTATGAAAAAGAGTTTGATGTTACATTACTTGCAAAGGAATTTAGTGAATTTGTGGATGTGGAAATGAGTGTAAAGGATGGTATTGTTGTAGAAGAAGAGGGTAAAGTTACAGAGTAAGAGAATAGTCAAGTTGCAATAGAGTTTGGTCTTAAAAAGGACATGGAAACAATTCAAACTTTAGGACAACAATGTGAAGAAGAATGTATGGAAAATGTCTCAAGTGGAAGGGGTAAAGGGGCAATAGATGTTGAAAATGAAGGTAATATTGTAGCTTAAAACTTGTAAAACTATGAGACTGTAGATCTAATTAAGTGTTATTTGTCACAATTCTTTGTGTATGATTAATCTATTTAGATCAATTTTACCAATTGTAGAAAGAGACAAAAGATTGTAGAAGAATGAAATGACACAACATATACGTGGAAAAACCCTTTCGGGAAAAAACTCCACCAGAATTTATAGTGCTTGTATTTTTTAACCTTAGAACAGGATTACAATAATATTATATCAATCCTTGATTGATATGCTTCCTTGCCTTCAAAAATCCTTCTTCACAACCTGTAATAAACTCTCATGGAACTCTCATACACTTGCTGAAATTAATAGACAATTAATTGAGCATGTAAACTCATAAGAGTTGTACAATACAAGAGCATAAATATCCTCACAAAAATCTACGCCTAGATTGGGCAAGTAGAGTTCCACAATGTAATCTGAAGTCAAACCAAAGTCTTCCTCAATTTAGGCACCCCAAACTGAACACTTAACTAAACTTTGGTGAAGAAAATATCTTGCAAACTTCACCTCAAAGTTGGCACCCAAGAATGGGCCCACTTGATTGAGCCTTGTAAATATCTTCTCATGCAAAAGGTGTTAACTGAAAGATGCCAACTTGGGCGCCTAAGGTGGTCCCAAGTCAATCTTAGTTAACTAAAACATATCTCTCCACCAATTCATGCAAACATTATGCATGATTGATCAACCCACTTAACTGAAAGTATCCACCTATTATTTTTCATGCAACTAAAGTCATTAGTCATGCAACTCAAGTCAACTCAAGTCAGCTAGCATTCAACTCAAAATAACTACATGCAATTGAAGATAACTGAAACATAACTGAATTGAATTGAATTGATATTGAACTGAAACTGAACTGATAGTGCCACTCCACTCATGTAAATATCAATCCCTAATTTGTAGGATCAAAACATGCATTACTGAAGTGTAATCAATCCTACAAATAGTTAATTGAAGCAAGGTGGGTTCCACCTTCCATGTGGGTGCCCCATGTGCTCCTATCTTGTAGGAGCTCTTCTTGGACATCCCCACATGTTCCTATCATTTAGGAATAATCAAAATGTCAATTTACATGTTCATTTCATTTGAATTTAATCTCTTTCTCATCCTAGTGTTGGGGAACACTTTCCAAGGACTTAGGAGATACATGAAATATGTTTAGGATTGCAATTAAATGGCATCCTATTCCCAACATCATTTTAGTTCAGTATCAATTTAGTTTAGTTTAGTTCAATTCATTTCAATTCAATTCAGTTCAATTATGGTTCAATTATCTTCAGTTGCATGTAGTTATTTTGAGTTGAATGCTAGTTGACTTGAGTTGACTTCAGTTGCATGACTAATGACTTCAGTTGCATGATAGATAACAGGTGGATACTTTCAGTTAAGTGGGGATGATCAATCATGCATAATGTTTGCATGAATTGGTGGAGAGATATGTTTTAGTTAACTAAGATTGACTTGGGACCACCTTAGGTGCCCAAGTTGGCATCTTTTAGTTAACACCTTTTGCATGAGAAGATATTTACAAGGCTCAGTCAAATGAGCCCATTCTTGGGCGCCAACTTGAGGTGAAGTTTGCAAGATATTTTCTTCACCAAAGTTTAGTTAAGTGTTTAGTTTGGGGTGCCTAAATTAAGGAAGACTTTGGTTTGACTTCAGATTACATTGTGGAACTCTACTTGCCTAATCTAGGCGTAGATTTTTGTGAGGAGATTTATGCTCTTGTATTGTACAACTCTTATGAGTTTACATGCTCAATTAATTGTCTATTAATTTCAGCAAGTGTATGAGAGTTCCATGAGAGTTTATTACAGGTTGTGAAGAAGGATTGTTGAAGGCAAGGAAGCATATCAATCAAGGATTGATACAGTATTATTGTAATCCTGTTCTAAGGTTAAATAATACAAGCACTATTGATTCTGGTGGAGTTTTTTCCCAAAAGGGTTTTTCCACGTATATGTTGTGTCACTTCTATCTTCTTGTCTCATTCTTCTACAATCTTTTGTCTCTTTCTACAATTTGTAAAATTGATCTAAATAGATTAATCATACACAAAGAATTGTGACAAAGAACACTTAATTAGATCTACAGTCTCATAGTTTTACAAGTTTTAAGCTACAATATTACCTTCATTTTCAACAACAAAGAATAATGTAGAAGAATACATACTGATGTGAGTTTTAGTAGTTTATTATCTTTGAATCCAACTATGCTTGATTCACGGGATAACCCCTATGAAACTTATCCGTTTCGTAGTCCCATACACTCTAAGCATACAAAATGAGGTGAATCTCAATCTACCCTTGTGCATGGTCCTAAGTCTCAGAATGCATTTTGAGCATCAACCTCTGTTAGTTCATCAAAATTCACCTTTTTTCTCAAATTACAAAAATCAGTCTTCAGGAGTTAGAATTTTTTTTATATTTGCAAGATCGAGATTTTTCCCTGACCCTACAAGTCAGTATTGTAAAAGGAACAAGTTACTTGCAGGATCGGGGTTTTTCCCTGACCTTGCAAGTTACATAGGTCTTTTTTGCATAATCGTCAAATTTTCATGACTTTACAAGTTATGTTAAAACCAACTTGTAAGCGCGCCAAAAATACCTGCTCCTAAAAATCTGGCTTCGCATGTGTGCGTAATTGTTGTTTTAAATGTATTTTTAAATCAACCTTTTAAAGCACTTTCATTTGTTTTCTTCCTCATTTAATTTATCATTCCCCCTTTTCTACTCTCTGTGAGTTTGATTGAAACCTTGGACTTTATTTGTATGTGGTTTGAGCGGATTTCGATCAAGTTCTCGACCTAGGGTTTTGTCTTTGTTCTCAGGTATGTTCATCCTTTTCCACCTTTCTTTTGCTTTTGATATCATTGTTAATATTTAGGGTTTGTTGTTTTGATTGTCTTTGTATTTTATAATGGTTTTATTTGTATTTTGGTTTAGTTTGTATGTCGTCTCACCATACATCCTGCGTGTATGCCCGTAAACCCTAGGATTGTATTGTTTCTATTTTTTATTTTGGTTTTGTTTTGTCTTTGCTCAACTTTTGTTTATTTTGATTGATTCCTTTTTGAGCATACACCCTTCATATGTGTCATTTCTTTTGGTTCAAAGTGGGTTTGAAACCATTTTTTTTCACCAAAGATTCAATGTTCTTGAAACTCCACATGCAAAGGCAAAAAAAATTCATGCCTATGCGTATGAAATTGTTGGGCTACAAACCCTTGGTTTACATCATTAGTGATATTCATCAATGATCTGTAAGTGAAGTACATTTTCCAATTTGCACCATTGGATCTTATTCCTGACTATGCATAAAAACAAACCTTTGATTTGCACCATTGGCGAAATTCGCCGATAATGCAAATCATATTATTGCCCTTCCTTTGAGTTGTATGGTCGGGGATTTTCCCTAAACCAACAACATTTCTAAGTGATATTTGTATGTGCAGCTTAAAACCCCACCCATAAAAGGTGATGACTTACCGAGTTTGCATAGTCAATTTTTTTTGCCGAACTAACAAATGTTAAATCCGAACCATGTTTTACTTGCACAATTGGTGATTTTTTCTGATGGTGTAAGTAACGTTAAGTCTACCCCTTTGTAGGGTCGAGGTTTTTCCCTAACCCAACAAACAAATTAAAATGTATTTGTAGAGTTGTTAATTTTTAACAACTTAGCAAAGTGTATTCTACCCCATTTGTAGGGTCAAGGTTTTCCCCAAACCAACAAATAAAACATAGGATTGACTTGTATGATTGTTAGAATTTAATGATTTGACAAAAAATCAAGATCTTCCCAAAATTGCTAAGTCCAGATTTTTCAATGACTTTACAACAAAGCAAACTACCCACTTGTAGGTTCAGTAATTTTTATCGACTTTATAACAAATGATCTATCCTCTTGTAATGTCGATAATTTTTACCAACTTTGCAACTTTTAAATCAAAGGAAATTTTCACTTGTAGTTTCATCATTTTGTAGCACATACGCTCATTTTTGCCAAAATTTCTCTAACACTGGAAATTTTCCCGCATTGCTAAGTCGACCTTTGCACTTCATTTTCTGCATTTATCATGCTCAAACCCCAATTTTCATGCAATCATTATGTTTCACCCTTGCTGCTATTTCCTAAATACAAATTTTTCCTAACATTCGCAAAATGCTAATTTTGTCATGCAGTTTCTTTGTACATGTTTTTCGAGATATTGCATCTGTACTTCTGCAAGTCCATTCTTTTGCCAATGTCAAATCCTTTTTTTTCCAAGGGGAAAGCGATGAAGTAAAATACCAAGGTGTGCTTCCTCCTATAGTAGTTTTGTCAAATGTGGACAAAATCAAGGATACATAGATCAGTCTTGTAGACATGTCTGAGTTTGTTGAGAGAACTAAGAAACAACCTGTAGTCGATTGGATGAAGTCAATTATTCACAACAACATACATCTTGTGGCTTCATTTCTCGTAGCGGCTTAGAATCTTGAGTTTGTATTACAAGTTTCCTTTCACTATAAGAAGGATGATAGGAAATCCAAGATTAAAATTGAAATGTGGTGATGGAGTTAGATGCAAATTTATTTGATAAAGTATTCATGTGCCCATGTGCAAACACATATGTGGATATTTCCAAGGAATTCACATAGGAAAAATTTGATAAGGATCCTGATTCTAAAAAGAGGATGATCAACAGTAAATGGTTGAAGGCCCCTAGTCTAGGTGTTATAGATGGCCTAAAAATCCTCCTCGTAGTGATTTCATTGAAGAGGTAAATGACCTCATTACTCTTCCACTAGAGTACATGGTTTACCTAATTCATTTTATTTTGAGGACTAGATGTATGTGTACATCAAGATTATTCTAAAAGGGAAGCAAAAAATATTTTGGGGTGAGGAAATTAGCAATGCCATCCATGAACAATTGAACCAAGTGCTTACAAAAGATAATTTTTAGATGACTTTATATTTGGTCTATGTTGTGGCATCCATGAGGTATTTTCCAGGTCTGACTACTAAGGGAGACATGAAGGTTACATAGTTTTTCAAATATCTCCCACAGATCACCCTCAAGGGAAGTATCAAACATTTTATAATGGTAAATGATGCCTTCTTTACACCACTCATGTGTGGCTTTGACCTTGAATTGGAGAATACAAGAGTATCCGGTGAAGCATGGAAGATTGTCAACAAATATGGATGCATGTATCTGCAATTTCCAACTTTTACCTATTTCAGAGTAGGATGCTTTGCTAGCTATCCATATATGCTTCCATGTTATCCTAGTGATAAAATTGTTCTAATGGAGTAGGTTGATTATTGTGGTTCATAGTAAACAGATGGAATCCCATAAGTCAAGATTCAAATTTCCATGGGCAATTGAAAGGTACTCCATTTGGACTTCGCATAAGGCCGAGGTTGTTGAATAAAAAATGTAGCAGGTGACAATAAAATTGTACAAGGCAAGATCTGAATTTGATTACAGAGGCATGAAGTCTCGAATCAAAATGGATTTCTCTAATGTACATCAAGTTAAAGACATTTGGGCTAACATTAGGACAGAGTGAGAGATCAGGAGAATGGAATATTGTTGGTTAACTTTGGATAATATAAGGGAATTGGATCTTGTTGATATCCCGAAGGATATGGAGGATGAAGATACAATTCTGGATGTTGAATGTGAAAGAAAGAATATTGCAACTTCTCCTCTTCCTTTAATCCAATGGTCTAGAAAAGAAGTAATATCAATCTGAGAAAGGTTTCAACCAATGTTGTCCAATACAAATGTTTGGTTGGATGAAAGGGATATACAATTGAAACCTTTGTCCACCAGATAAAAAGACGAGTCCCAAGTGTAAACAAGTAAGAAATCAGAGCTAAGGACCAAAAAACAAAAATGATACTCCAAGCTCTAGCAGATCTTCAAAGCCTAAGATCAATTTTGTGGTCAAAGGTGGAAAAAAGAAGACTAGGAAATCTGCAGAGGGACCATCCACAAAGGCCCAAGAGGAGCATGTGCAAGAAGAGGGGAAAATTGATGAAGAGGATTAGGAGGAAATAGAGATGTCTCCTCATGAGAATATTCCTGAGGAACCACCTATCACCTTGTCACCCATTGCCAATGTTGTGTCTATTCCCATTCCTCCTCCTATGGCTTCATCTACATCTAATGTTCTTGTTAATGCTCCTCCCTCAGTAACAAGTGTTGTTGCACCTGCTGTTTTGATTCATTCTATACATTCTTCTCCCATCTCAAGGTTTCCTTTTGAAATCCCAAAATAATGGTTAGATAATGTGACTATTTCTCCTATGTCTTTGCCAAGTTTATCCTCACCATCTTTTGACCTCATGTCACTTTCTAATTTAGAGCAATTTTTGAATGATTTTGTGCAAGTGTCTAGGGCTAAAATTCCCAAGGTTATTTTCACTGACACTTCTCCCATCGTGACTACTACCTTTATGAATTCAGCTACTATATCTCATCTTATGACTACACAACTTGAGGAGATCTCACAATTACCACCATGGTTGTCCTCACAAGCACCTAAGAGGAGGAAGGAAGCCATCTCTCCCAATGAGTTTGACTTTGCATAACTTACATCTGCTAAGACAAGAACCAAGAATAAAGCAAAGACTCTTTCTAGGCCGATGTTTTTTAATAAAGAGGGTAATAAGTATGCAAAGATAGCTCAGCCTTCCTTTGACAAAACTTATGAAGAAGTGAATATTATAGACTACTCTGTCACAAGAGTATAATTGGGAAAGGTGACTCATGATAGTGCAAAAGTGGATGTTCAATCTACCCTAGATTCTCTCATAGAGAAATCTGACAAGGAGAAGAAGATTAAAGATCAGTACAAAGCTAAGACAGAGCAACTTACAGTCATGCTACAAAATATCACTCAATCTTTTGAATCCATTGAACCTAAGGAAATTGCAGTTGGTACTAAGAATCCTATCATCCAAAAGGTGGAAAAGGTACATACTAGGGGCAAAGTGTTCGGTGAGTATCTTGACTGCTTAATTGTATTGGGAACAAAAATGCTAGGGTCTGCCATGGGGAAGTTGGAAAAGATGGAAGGCATAAAAGCTAAATTGGATGACACTGTAAATGCTATCTCTCAAGAGAAAGAGGATATGGAAAATAAAGTACAGTCTTGGATCAAGATGAGGAAATTCAAAATAGATAAACTGGAGGAATTTGGGATCATTCCCAATCGAGACATGTATGTGGAAATTGAAGAGTCTTTGATTCACAAAGACATTGTTCTCACCAACTTACTCAATGATCTACAATTTGCACGTGAACTTGGTGAAGAACATGACTTGCAACTTATTCATAAAATTGAGGAAATTCCATGTAGGCTATGAGATGATAGTCAAAAGCTACTTCCCCCAGATAATGTGGTTTAACAGTTTATCAACATGATTCAGAAGGAGTTTGAAGACCAAGCGGTTTCAATACCACTAATGAATTGAATCTTTGATCTTCAATTAACTTTGGAGAATCTGAAACAATATCTTGGGTGACATGAAAAAGCCTACAAAATTGTTAGAGATTTAGTATCAAGAGCTCATGGCATCATAAAACATACTTCAATGCCAGATAATGAAGTACAGACGATCCTGAAGAAACATGATGTTTTCCTAATGAAGAATGTTGAAGAAGGTTGATCATGCCTTAGTCTAGATTTCAAGTTTTTTTCATTTACAAGTTTTTTTAGTTAGTTGAAGAAAATTTACATGTCATTTTTCAAATTGTAAATACATGTAACAACAATGAATTCCTCCAATAATTTTGGACTCCATCGTTGAATAAGTCAAAGTAGTTAGACTTTTTCCTAGACTATCTCTTGGCTCTCATCTATAAATATGAGAGAGCTCATTTGTAATTTTCACCTTTAATCTATTGCAGCGAAGTGATGCCCAAATTGAGAATCAACTTTGTGACTTTGAGTTCAAATTTCAAATCAATTCCAATTAATAAAGAAGGAAATTTTGGTATCAAACTTTGTGTTGAATTAGATTTGTATAAATAAGGATGTTCTTACATCATTCTTATTGATTTATTTTAGGTTGATTGGAGAAGTGGTGTTTCTTTATTAAGATTGGAGGACTTTCAAGATAAATATATGAACATTGTGTTATATTGTTTACTTGAAATTGTGTGTTGAAAGCATTTATTGATGAGGAATTGTTAAAACTTTGAGCTTGGGATTATTCACCTCGTGCAGTGTTATTATTAGTTGATAGACTTTATGCTCCAACTGGTGATACAGTTATTTCAAAATCTTTCTAGAGGATAATTTGAAGACTTTGTGCTTGGGATTATTCACTTGGTACGTGAATATCTTTGTGAAGTGAGTTGGAAGACTTTGTGCTTCAACTTACGTCATAGTCACTACAGAATTCATATTGAAGGCAGCGAAAAGACTTTATGCTTTTGCGTGTCTTTCAATCACATATCACATATTTTATACTAGCATTCTTTAATTATTCACATGTTTAATCAAGAATATTGATGATTACTGTTTTTGTTATTATTAGAAGTGTAGAAGCATTATTGGATTTTACCGTGAAACACTGTAAACATCTTTTGTGAAAGAAGAGAAAATGAATGTAACAAACCCCCCACATGATATAAGTTAGTGTAAATACCTTTATCTTAGTATAATTTGCATTGTTTCAATAAATAGTAAGAAGGGAGCCTCCCCTTTTCTGAGAGGAGATATTTATCTCATGATAACTATGGATGAAATCACTATTTCATAATCTGTAAAGGAATTACAAAATATTCACGCAACACAGTTGAAAAGGGATGGTTAACATTGATAGAAAGTGGAGTCAAAGCTACAATAGAAAATGAAGAGGTAAAATTAAGTTTTATGAATTATTTGTTGATGTTGATACACATACAAATGAATTAGTTAAAGTGGAAGGATATGAGGAGCTTGAAAATAATATTATAGAAGAAAATAAAGGGGGGATTAGTGAGTAATTGACATTTTTTTTATATTTATTAATGATAATGTTGAAGCCAATTCTTATTTACAAGAAATTAGAGAAGAATGTGGAGAGGGAGGGTTGATTTGGTGGAGTTAAAATAAGTTACAAGCTAAGCTATAGTGAGATATTGATCATTGTGTTGGCCTATAGGAAGGAGGGGAAGAAGGATAAATAGGTGATAATGATGTACAAACTTAGTTCATTGATTTCCATGAATTTTTTAGAGCCAATTCACATGCAGGTGATGAAGATGATAAGATAGATTGGGGGGGATGGATTATGGTATAGTGAGGTAAATTTAAAGTGAGGGAGAAAGAGAGGAAGGATGAAATAAGGGAGAGACATAAAGGTTTAGGGTAAGGTGAAGAAATTTTAGAAAGATAAAGAAGAATTGTGGATCCAAAACAAACACATGATTTTCAAATGTTCATGAGTTTCAGCTCATGAAACATTTCTTCTACCCAAGTTCTTTGATGCAGGAGCATTCAGGTGCACGAGCAATCCTACACATCCAAAATCCCATTTTCCTTTGTTGTCAAATTTTGGTGTTTTGTCATTTTGATTTTCTTGCAGGTATTTGAATATTTCATCATTTTTCCCTCTTCTAGTAATCAAGTTGAAGTCTTTTGGAAATGTGGTCTTTGGAGATGAAGTTGCAAGATTTAATTATTTAAATATTTTAAATTGTAAAATTATCTAAGAGCCAAAAACTCACTCCCAAGCATGTGTTTGTCCATTTTTGGCTCTTGTGTAACTCCCAAAAAATTGAATTTGTTGACCATTTGTGCTGGAGTCTTTTGGGCACCTAGTTGGAGGTAGTGGAATGAGGAGTGTTAGAGGCAATTTTTAGAAAATACATTAAATATTTTGTAGGAGGGAGTGGCCTGAGGAATCCCACACCCATATTGGTGAAGTTTTGTTGTTTAGAAGTGGTGGTGACAGAGAAAAATCCCTAAGGGAAGGAGGATTTTTGGGGGAACAACAAAAGAGTTTGAAGAGAAATAAGAAGAAAAAAAGAAGAGAGGATTGGAGAAGGCAATTCTAGGGCATCCAAGAAAGAACGAAGGAAATGTTTTTGTTGTTTTGCTAATGCCTATAGCTGATTTTTTTTTGTGTTGATGAATCAGGAGGAATGGAGGAAATTTTGCTACTATTTCACTGATGACTGTAGCTAATTTTTGGATTTATGAATCCAGAGGAAAGGAGGAAACATTTGTTGTTGTTTTACTAATGCCTATAGCTGATTTTGTGTTTTTGAATCAATTATGTAATGGTTGAAGGTATTCTTACATGTAGGATTGATTCTAGTTTTACTTGTGGGTTGCATGTAGCCTTATTGTCGTGGTTGCATATCAAATATAAAAATCAAATTATTCAATTTGAATGAAGCATGTGTTGGTGATTTAAATCTTTGGTTACAAGTTTACATTTTCAAACATGAGTATTTTATCTTGGTCATGGTTTTTGGGCTGCAAAAATGGATAATCTACTAGGATTCTCCATTATTGAACTGTATTAGAAGACCACAAATACATGACTCCACTCTCGAAGGGGGATAGCTAGGTCTCTAGTGGCACAAGAGCTCACCTTTCTCATTCCCTTGTAGGTTTTTATACCTTAAGATGGTATATGTTGGGTAACTTCATGCATGATGTTGTATGTTACACCCCACTAGCAGTAATGGATGATGGTCTTAAGGCTTCTAAATAATAGGGTTTGTAGTTGGATCGTGAACAGTGGGCCCATTCGGGGATGCTTGAGATTGGAGGGGTCTCCTCTACTCTCTTCACCCTAAGGATTTTATCTCACCATAAGATGGTATATGTTGGGAAAATTCATGCATGATGTTGTATTCTACACCCCACTAGAAGTAATGGTTTGTGGTCTTAAGTATTCTAAATAATAGGGTTTGTAGTTGGATCATGAATAGTGAGCCCATTCAGGGATGCTCAAGATTGGAGGGGTCTCCTCCACTCTCTTCACCTATACACATTTCGATGGACCGAGGGTCACGAGGCTTGACTTAAAGGATGATAGCCACACCTTGGGGTATAAATTTCATTCTCCCCCTTTCTATAACCCATCGGTAAATATGATTAAGGTCATCCTTGGGGTGATGAAATCCCTAAGCAAACCTACTTTAAAATAAAAAGGAAAAATATTATTATTTCTAATCTCCAAGATCACTCAAAGCACGAGGAGAGAGCATATGTAGACAACACATCCTTGGGTAAACAAACAAAAATATAGATACTAGAGTATTTTTGAATCCCACATTCACACTAAGTGTGAGGGGAGAGCATATGTAGTCTAAAACCTACTTGACACATCAAACAATGTTTAGTTACCTTAATGGAATCAAAGTGTTTTCTATTCTATAGAAATTAGACACAAGATGCTACAACAAATATATCAATAGTTTAGGTGTTTGGTATTCTATTCAAAGGATGCCACAAGATTCTCAACAAAAAAAATAGTAACCTAAAAACTACATAGAAAATTGTGCCAAAGTAAGTGAAAATTTACTAACAATAGCTTATACCTTTTGCTAGATGTGCAGTTTTGAACAAAGGCACCAAATAGAAGCACAAATGCGCCTACTTGAGTCTCTAATGCATCACTCCCTCTTGAAATTTCACCACTCTCTCATGCAATTGTGCCACTTTAGACAAAAAAAAAAACGGAGCAAAAAACCTAATATGTGAATTAAAATCTATTGTTCCAAGGTTAAAAATCTAAAAAGTTAGGATTAATAATGAACTAGAAAGCACAAGGAACTTAGAAAACCATAAATTATGAGAGATAATAGGAAAAAATCATGACAAATATTGTGAGCTACTCTACAATAAATGCACCTATTTGCAGCACATATGTAACATTCCCTTGCACAATTGTGCCATTCTACAAGAAATTTGCACCCAAGTTCAAGACAATTGTGCCCTTGTTCTAGAAAGATGCACTATTCTAGAGGTGTTTATGCTAAACGAGCCTATAACTGCTAATACATAGAAAACTCACAGGAAAAGGTTAAATTCAAGGACTTGAGCATCCCACCAAGAGTGCCAAAATGTATGACCTAGAAATTTGATTACACATTTGAATGACAAATAGAAAATAAGAAAAATAATTCACAATCAAACTTTGCAAAAAATCACACCAATAAAACAAATAAGATAGATTGAATCAAATCAAATGTAACAAACTTGCACACAAACAGTAGCATACAACCTGCCTTAGCATAGCTCCATTGTCCTCCTATCTTGCACCATGGAGAGAAGGTGTTATAGTATTTTCTCTCAAATTTTGGGTAGCATAATAACATAAAGCACTTAATGATATGAGTATAGTTTCCCTACAATGATCTAGGAGGAGGAATAGATGATTGGAAGGCTAAATTTATAGATGTTTGGTGACATCGACCAATGGTCAAGATTTGAGGAGTGATTGAAAAGATCAATGGTTCTAAATTGATGAGAGGAATTGAGAGGGAGTTAACTAATATCTTGATTGTAGCTAAATAATCATATGGATCAGTTAAGAGGATTGATTGGAGTGATAACTAAGACTGACGGTTAGAGGATTAAATTGATTGCTTAGTGAACTCGAAGTGAGTGGGAGTGAAGTGGATTTAATTGACTAGACTGAGAGTAAGTCTTAGTCAGCTGATGAGGTGGAAATGCATGGGTAATTAATGTTGTAATTGGCTATGGAGATAGCCTTCCAAGATCTAGAGGCCAAATAGAAAGCACAAAGAGAGAAAAGATCAATATGACAAGAATAAATTGTATTCTTATCAATTATGAAAATATGATTCAAATGGATATACAATGCATGAGAGACCCCTTGGTTATATACCTAAGGTGAAACATAAGATTTCATAAGATTATGACAAGTATCTTAATCTTATGATATCAGACAACTTATCATAACTACCTAGGAAAAGATAAAATCTAGACATGACAACTAAGTCTTCTAGAAAGATTACTAAGACCTAAGTAAACTTTACATGTGAATAAGTCCCCTAAGTCTCCTAGTAAGGAATTAACTAGGTACAAGACTTTACTCACACCAACAATTAATAATTAAATGAATCAATTATTAATTGCATATGCAAGGTGAGAATAAATTAAAAAAAATGATTTTATTTATTTTGGATAATGTTGAGAAATAAATTAAATAATTAAGAATAATTATTTAATTTGAGAAGTGGGATTTGGATAATGTATTAATTAAGTAATAATGAATTATTTAATTGTAAGGTAGGGGGACCAACCACACCAAGGCTCCAGGTCACATAGAGCCGAGAGCAAAAGGCTTCCCTATCTTACCTCAAGCTAAGTGGGTGTTTAAGTCAAGGATAGAGAATCAAGAGCACTCTCAAGTGCTTCTACCACTCTACTAATTTGAATGCTTAAATGGGACTCGACGATCCAGTTTCCAGAATCCAAAATGCACCTCAAGCAACTCTCTGCCCGAGGATGGCGCTAGTGTCTCTCTGGCGCACTGGCGTCCGTACGATTAGAAAGTGAAAAGTACAGTACCAAACTCAAAGAAACCTACTAAAAACCTAGTAGATAAGATTCAATGAATAAACATAATGATGAAGTACAATAAATGACTATAGGAATGATGAAGGAGATGAAGAAAACAAGGTGATGAAGTCCAACTCACCGAGTGTCCAGTTCGCTAGCAAGCTCCACGTGTACACGTACCTACACAAAGCCAAGAGGGAAAAATGTTGGGGTTGTATAGGGGTTTGCCTCAGTCAAACCGCCACTTTGGTGTTTCCACCTCCACAAACAGCTAGGAAAGCCACGAAGTAGAAAATGTGATAAAGGAAATAGAAAGAAGAGTACTGAACACTACAAAAGATACAATGCTACTCTATCAAACCATAACAAAAGAAGGATTGTGAAGCAATACCACCTCCACCCAAAGGCACTCAAGGACAATGAAGGGAGAATGCAAGACTACGAGCTTGGAAAAGTCGACACGACCACAATGGTGACGAAGGAGGTCTTGCAAGACTCCAAACTCGCAGCTTCTATGGTAGTACATGTTCTACATGAAGTTGATGGAGCAACAAGCTATTGTGTAATGCTCAGTGGATGCAAAAAGGCTCAAATGAATGTCCAAAATTGTGAAGAAGATGGAATGATAGTGAAAATTATGAATTTGAAGGAAGATTAGGAGGGAAAGAGTCATTTTTGGGTCGACTGGTCAACACAGAGGCGTTACGTTGCATGCCCAATGGAGATGTAACGTCCCTACGGACTCCAGGGGCAGGAATCTGTCAGGAATGGCAACATGCTGCATAGACATCCACACATTGCACTCGCATCCTCGACAAAAATTCCCCCACTGACACATAGGACAAACACCAAGTGGATGGGAGGTAGGTGAGTGATACAAAATTATCTAGTTGGGTTTGATTTTTCCAAAGTAGGGGATGTAAAAGGGTAATTTGTATGAGGGGTGCAAATTTGCTCCTATACATTTTGTCCCCACTTTAGCAATCATGAGTGTCAATGAATGTTTGGTAAAGTAGATCGAAGAGTTTATAAATGTATACCTAAACCATCGAGGAAGTAGAATGCAATCTGGAGAGCTCGAAAGTGTAGGTCAGGAAAATAACTCCACAGGTACTCTCTCTTGGGGAGGTTCAAACAAAGGACACTATAGATCCTCAAACTACAGAGTTGAACAAAGTACACCAAAGGCCCGCAGACCAACGATGGACAAATCCTACAAGATGTAAGCACTTCACAGGCCCTCAGACCTGCAAAGAAGGTGCCCCTAGGTACTCTCTCCTAAAGGAATCCCAATGTAAGGGGACTCCACAGAGTCGAATTGGAAAGCAGCTTCACAGGCACACCTACAAAGCAACATGTTAATTCACAAATAAAACATGTTAGACAATAAAAATCAGCCATATAGGCAAACAAGCAGACGGTCACGTAGATAGTCAAACAATTGAAGGAAGAGCTTTTAAAGGGGTCCCTCGAGAACCCTTCAAAAGAAAAGGGGTCTACTCAAGGGACACGTTGTTTGAAAGTGCAAGAATGTTTTTTTCAATTGATTCAACATTAAGGAATCTTTTTAAAATATGTTCATTTCATCAAGGAATTCAAAAGGAAGAAAATTCCCCCTTGTGAGGGGAAGGTCGAGGCTTCTCTCGTAGGAAAATTTTCTCCCTCCTCGGAAGAAAGTTCTTCAAGTTATTTCTTTCCAAACCCATGATAAAGGAAACACATTCCGCTAGGGGTCCAAGTTGAGAATGCGATTTTTGAAAAAAAATGTTTTGAAAAGATTTTTGAGAAAAGATTCGTTGGCCACAGAATACATTTTCCAAAAATCAAGGTGATATGATAGCCCCCCTTAGGATGGTGTGTGTCGAACACAAGGAACATGGCATCCTAGGGAGAGAAAAGAAAAAATGAAAAAGTGATGTTGTGGCCTGTGAGACATAGAGATGTCACCATGGTGATGTTGTCACACACGAGAGCGACAACACATGAGCACCACAACATCACGAATAAAGCAAAGAAGAGAGAAAGATAAAAGAGAAAAAAAAAATAGTAACATCACGAACAAGGGACACAAGGGCAATCTAATATTTTGGGGTCAAAGTTGCTCATAAATATATGTAAGTATAATAATAGTATATTAATGAACTTTCATCAACCCCCTACTATACTAGACCATATGAAGAATGCATGAGAAGACAAAATAAAAATAAAAAATTGGGTCAACATGGAAGGGAAGCCTAAATTCCCCCAACACTTTGCATCATCCCTAATTGTCAAAAAACAATACACATAATAAAGGAAGAATGATGCCACAAATAGAGGAAGTTTCATGACACAAAAACACTCCTATATCTAAGCGCCTACAAGGGTGACAAGGGTCATCCAGGAACACATAACACAAGCACAGGGGAACACAAACACACACACACACACACACAATTTACACTATAGATAAAGAAGAGGCGCCCCCTAACACTCATCAACCAAGAGGTCATCGGCCTTCCAATCTAGATAATTATATGGAGAAAGAGGATGAGCTCGCAAAAGCAAAATGTTAAGGAGGGAACCCTTCAACCCCCCCACAATAAAAGCCAAGGAAGGAGGCTCTTCAAGGTCTCCTCCACTTAGTTCCTATGGGGAAAAGGTCAATGACTTCGCGAAGATCACTGAGAGGGATAGGACCTCGTCCAAAGAATTAAACATGCACTTCATAAGAGTGTCATGTGTTACCTCATTAGACAAGGGAGGCGATGCTCGAGATTCAATGCTAGGCTCACCGAGTGACTCGAGAGTAATGAAAAACTTCGAGGATGTTGGAACTTCTTTCATCACAAGGATGGCACATGCTAATGCAAGACCACCCTTTGAAGAGGGTGGAATCCTCTTTATACCCCCATTGCTAGTAGGGCGATCCTCCACTTTCACTTTTTCGGAGGGTGCAAGACCCCCATAGATGAGGCAAAAGGCATAGAGGAGGAGGAGAAAACCGCGGTGGACACCACCAAGGTGTTCACAATGTCCATGGGCTTTGAGAATGGCAGGATGTTCGAGAGGGACATTAGGAGAGGAAGATCAACTAAAGGAGCAATAAACACATGTACCTTTTTAGGGTTAAGGGTGTTTATGCTCACAATAGGAGCCAAAAGTAGCATCGAGGCTGACTGAACTGAAGCAGAGGGGGCGAGAGAGGAGGACACAATAGCAGGCTTTGAAACAAGGGTAGTTGACTCCCCTTCCCCTGCAAAGCGGCCTGCTCAGTGACCAGAGCCTTTTGTCGACACTTTCACTCACATGCAAGGTCATTTTTGTGACTCTGAGAGCTAGAGGTCAGAAGCTGGGATGGAATAGAAGGCTCCTGCGTGGTCATCAAAGTTTCCATCACGATCATCTCTAGTGGAGGGAGAGACTCCTGGATAGGAGCAGGAGGGAGAGACTAAGAGGAGGTTGGAACAACAATAGGGGGAGTCAACTCTAACACCTCAGCAATGGGCCTTTTCCCATTCACTGCCTTGGGGTAGGAGTGGTAGGAGGCCGCGAAGGTCGAGACATAGAGGACTCCCGATGGGGAGCCTTCCTCTTACCATATAGGTAGGGCCAGGGTCCTGGAGGAAAGATAGGAAGGTCAGATATCCGAATCTTATCTTTACGCCAAGCTAGTACCATCAAACTTCTTATGTGAAAATCGAGAGTAGTTACCCAAAGCTCTTCTTCAGGAAGGGTGGCAAAAGGGGTGCCCTGATGGATGGCACACTTCTCCTTCCCCTTTTGAGAGGAGCAGGAAACTTACTACTACACTATCGGAGGGGTCACTTTTAGCTATCCTTTGCCACCGATTTTATACTTCACGTAGTTTTAGTAAAACAGGTTCATTCTAGGAGGGAGCAGACCAACCAGGGTGGGCCAAAAATGATCCAAGGAATAACCCCCATGGGATACCAATGGATGATATCCAGTGTCATGCACAACATGCATGACACCTTCGTGAGACAAATTTAAACATTTGTGAGTAATGAAAGCGATTTTGTTCATGGAAGCTAGCCACGGGATGCCACACTTTACCCTGAATAGATTGAATTCCAAGATAACATCAAAGGTTGTATCCACAACCCTAGGTCCAACTAGGACAGAAAGAGTTATAGAGCCATATGGCTTAAGAGAGAGACCATCGTGTGTACATATGGTAGACTTTGTTTCCTCATATTCCTCCTTCTGCAATGAATTTAACCATAATGTCTCCTCCATAATAACATTTACCCGGCTCGCGGGGTCAACTAGGACTCTTGTCACAATGTTTCCATTGAGGCGAGCAGGAATGTATAGAGGAGAGGGATTATTTTTCAGAGGCAAGTCTTGTGAGGTGAAAGCTACATCTGGTGAACCAGTCGCGGGCTATGGGAAAGGAGTAATCGAAACCATATTAACATATGCAGAGGGTTGAGGGGAAGCATTAGAGGGGTCAATAATTAAGTTCACAAAATGGGACAAAAATGGGTCTGTGTAAATCTGCAACTCACTATTGGCCTTCATTACTGACTTATTTGTGTTTTGCTTCTTTCCATCAAGATAGATGGTATTGTCGTTGATGCAATCTTGTATCTCATGACACAGGTGCATGCAACACTCAGTATCATGCCCATTGACACGATGGTACTGACAAAAAGCATTCCCATCATACCAGTCAGGATAAGGTTCCTTTAAAGGTCAGGGATTTTCTAAAGTTATGATCTTATCCTTCAACAACTTCTGTAGAATGGAAGTATAAGATTCAACTAACTTTGTAAAATTTCTATTATGCCTGAGGCAGTGATCATTAGTCACAGTGACTACATTCGCAATAGCTTTTCCTTTTCCTGAAATAGACACAATTGATTTTCCTTCGGAACGAGAGTGCAAGGAAGATCCCCCGAACTGAACCACTATTTGTTGATACTCTCACAATGCTGCACACAGATGTGCAAAAGAAGGATACTTCATTGAGACAAACTTCTCCTGCTAGGCTCACTGCAGGTTGCCTATGAACACCTTCTGCACATCCGAATCGAGTAGCGGATACGAGATCTATGAAAAGAGCGCTTGGTATCATGCTATGAAAACAATTATCTTCTCATTTTCTCCCTTCTTACATCAAACAAGATCTGAGAAAGTCATCTTCGGATCGATGTTAGCCTAGAATTGACGGAGAAACTGATTAATGAGTTAATCAAATGAGAATATAGAATTATTGGGCAAGGAACAATACCACTAGTGTGTTGTGTCCTTGAGAGATTGAGGGAAGAGTTTCACCATTAGAGCATCGTGATGAAATAAATCCATACATATGGCATTGAAGGTTGACACATGTGTCTATGGATCCCATTTACCACCATACTTTTCAAACTTAGGAATCTCCATTCCCTGAGGGAAAGGAGTACTCAAAATTGCCACAGACAATAGGATATGTTGGAAGAAAGGCATGAAGATAGGTTGGGCAGAGGCTTGGGAAAGGCTCACTAACTGGTTTTGCATTTGACCCATGTTCTAAAGAAGAGTGTTCAGAATAGGGTCAGAGGATGACAAAGTCCTAGTGGAACCTCCAGAACCACCACCACCAAAACCACCTCTAGAGCCACCTCCAGAACCACTGCCAGAGCCATCACTAATGGTAGGACCTCCACTGGAGCTACCTCCACTACCTAAACCACTACCATGGCCTCTACTAGAGCCACCTCCGCCAACACCACCTCTGCTACCAGAGCCACCACCACTAATTCCACCAGAGCCTCCACTGCTAGGGGCAACAGGAGGGGTGAAGCCGAAACCAAGGGGTATTCTACTCACCTTGACAGTGTTAGGCTTTTGAGAAGCAGAGGAAACACTAATTGAAGGGCCTATTTTTTCAATGCATATGAAAGTGGTAGGCATCAGAACACCTATTTGTCTCTCATAGGCATCGAGCACCTTTCCTTGGGTAGTACCCGATCTAATATTATACAAGGGGATATAAGCTTTAGTTAGATTAATAAGGCCACATAAGAACTCTATGCCTATTTGATCCTTTCCTAATAGATATCTCACCTCGCTAGCAAGTCTAGCAAATCTTGCCATGTTCGATGCTTTCTCCAAATTATTCACAAGGTCTAACAATCTGTTATCTTGTGCTTGTTACCCAATTTTCACCTATGGGCTCAATCAGGCAATACAGATTATGTTTTAGATGTTCATAAGGGCCAAATGGGACATTTGCATTGAGGGTTAGGTCATGCATCTAATGAAATTTCACAAGGAGCTCATTTGAAAAGTATGCCTCAGTTAGATTTGACATAAAATCCATTAGAGAAGAAAGTCGGCAAGACCCCTCTGTTGTCTTGCTAACTAGCAGTGCGTTCTATGTGGTTGAATAAACCAGTCGCCAAGACATTCAGGTCACCATAAGTCTTATGTATCTCTTTGCTTGGGATGTCTCATTGACATTAGCTCACAAAGTTGGCGCCAGGGGAAATAGTTTGCTTTCGGCAGGAGGTCTCAGCGACCATGTAGAGTCTCGCTGAAGGGGGTTTCACCGTCGGCATAAGGTTTTTCCTTCAGCATGAAGTCTCGGCAACCTTGGTGGTCTCGCCAAAACTGATAGCATCGGGGAAATGTCTCGGTGACTAATGGAGGTCTCAGCGAAAAAAGACGTCAATGGGGAGAAAAGGTGGGCCTCATTGTAACGTCTCAGCGACCAAATGATGTCTCACCGAAACAGAGTGCCTTCAGCGTAAGTTGTTTACCTTTGGGGAGATGTCTTATCGACAAACATAGGTCTCAGGGATGGTATGGGGGGCTTCGTTGAAAGGTCTCACTGTCGGGGTGAGGTCTCACCGAAGTGAAGTGGTCTCGGCGAAGGAAACAAGCTCGACGAGAGGTCTTGCCGACAAACAGGGGTCTCCCCGACAAGAGAGGAAGCGGCATCGCCGAAACAAAACAGCTTCGGCAAGGGTCTTGCCGACCCGATAGAGTCTCACCGAATGGACATTTGGAATCGGTAAGACTCCTAGCTGTGGAGTTGACATCGATATAACCTCTGGCCGAATGGATGGGGTCTTGCCGACAAAAGGGTGCCTTCGGTATAAGTTTTGAGCTCGGGGAGAAGTCTCACCGACCCGATTGTCTCACCGACCGTTAAGCACAGGAGGATGGGCTCTCGCCAAAACAAGATGGCTTCGCCAAGATGTCTCGCCGACCCGATGGGGTCTTTCCAAGATAAAAGCAAGCTCGCTAAGAAAGTTTGACATCAGTATATCATCTGGCCGACAGAGCGATGTCTTGCCAAGGAGGTTGCACTCGCTAACCAAGTGACGGTCGGTGTAATGTCTCCTCGACCTGACAGGGTCTTCCCGAAAGAGGGTCCGAGCTTGCCAGGAGTGGTACCTTTGGTATGAAGTCGTGGTCTCAAGGAGATGTCTTACCGACACGGGGAGGTCTCGGCGACAGGAAAGGAGCTCGGTGAGAGGTCTCCCCGACCAAACAGTGTCTCCCCGAAAATATGGTGCCTTCGGTATAAGATGATGAGCTCGGGGAGATGTCCTACCGATCAAGCAAAGTCTCCTCGACTGAAACGAGCCCTCACTGAAACAAGGTGCCTTCGGCATGAAGTCTTTCTGACATAGCGATATCTCCCCGATAAGAAAGGAGGTCTCGGGAAAAGAATGGAGATCTCGGAAAAAGGTCTGGCCGAATGGGGAGGGTCTTGCCGATAGAGGGATTCCTTCGGTATAACGTTTGAGCTTGGTGAAAGGTCTTGCTGACCCGTGGGAGTCTCATCGAAAGGGTGATCGGAACTCGGGGAGAGCAGAATGTGCTCGGTGAAAGGTTTCACTGAAGGATGGAGGTCTTAGCAATGGAAAGGGATATCAGTATTACTCCTAAGGGCTCGCCATGAGGTCTTCCCGAAAGTGATATGTCTTGCTGATGGTTTGGATGACAGCCAAAGGGATATCGATATAACTTTGGCCGCTCACTATGAGGTCTTGCTGATCGTCGTATGTCCTGTCGAATGCTGCTGTGAGGTCTAATCGCATCGGGGAGACACGATTAGTGTCTCACCGACATGCGATTCAATCTGAATGAATTTTGACCGTCTGGCGACCCCATGAAGCATCTATTCAACCAATCAGAGTGAGCTATAGGAGAGCCGTGGCAGTTTGATCGATGAGAGGAGGATCAACAGAATGAGCGACGTGGATCTGCTCTAAGCTCAAGAGCATTCAAAGCAGCTCGACAAGGAGGTTTGAAGATAGACACGAGACCAAAAGTTAATGTGGGTGTTGCAAAAGATCAAGGAGGCCATTCCTGGAGCAATTCCACACCGACATGGACAGTGGGGGTGCAACATTAACTTCATCCAAAAGATCTGGGGGCAAATCTTTATGAATGCGGATATTTTTGTAAGCTCTAAGGGGCTGGGTCTTTTGTATATATGGCATTTTTTTCTCCTTTGTTGGAGTTAGTTCTGACTTATATATTTTTTGCTTTTGTGACTTCAGAGAGCTTTAGAAGAGAATACTGAGTTTTGTAAGTCATTTACAGACACTATATGTACAGTTTCACCTTTAGAGATCAATAAAGAAAGCAACTTCTGCCTTCTCAGTTATCTGTTTCATTGAGTGTGTTGAATGATTGATAAATTTACATGTGAGTTTCTTTTTATTCCTTGTTAATTGTCTCATTATTAGCACTTTTAAGCAGAGGAGATGTGTATATTGCAGGTTATAGGTTATGTTAGTGATGCAAACAATTTTAGTTGTGAGGAGAATTTATCATCCTTGTAGGACTGTATGTATCGTAGCTTTCTTATAAAACAATTATGCAATATCATATGAGTATTGAGTTGTGCATATCAGCTTTTACTAGTTGATTGAAAATTGTGTGTTAAGCAGCTATTCATGTTTGAAAAAATTTGGTGCATCACCATAGAGATAGTGTTTTCATTAGTTTTAGTGTTTTTCTCCTTCTACTCTTTCCCTTTATAAAAATCAGTAGTTTAGGTGATATCATAGGAAGTCGGCCTTCTCCGGAGGTTGACCTCTGTCTATAAGTGACCCATAGCTTTAGAGGTCTTCCCATGTTACACTGAGGTGTTGAACATCAGGTTCAACAGGGTGCAATTTCAGGTGATAACAGTGCTAAAAGGTTTTCTACAGGGATATGCATAGCATGATCCTCATCCACAGATGAAGCCATAGGGGATGCTGGAGGGGTAGGAGCATGAGTGGTCTCGTCTATGAAACCCATCTTGTCAGTAAAACCTATAGGAAAATCGATAGTAAAGTCAATAGCCAGACCAGTGGAAAAAATGGTGGTAAAACTGGAAGTAACCTTCGCCTTTTCCATTGGTAGGTGTCACACACTTCTAACAACGTGCCCAGAAGTCATGGACTGGGTTGTGATGCTCATAAACCTTCACAACACTCAGGTTCACAACAGTCACTAGGCATGAGGGAAAAAGTCTCAACACAAACAAATAGATAGACGTTGTTCACATCGGGTTCACCAAAATCTAAGGTAGGGGGACCAACTACACCAAGGCTCTAGGTCACAGAGAGCTGAGAGCAGAAGGCTACCCTATCTTACCTCAAGCTAAGTAGGTGTTTAATTCAGGGATAGAGAATTAAGAGCACTCTCAAATGCTTCTACCACTCTACTA
Organism: Sequoia sempervirens; assembly: GCA_007258455.2. Classification (NCBI taxonomy): domain Eukaryota; kingdom Viridiplantae; phylum Streptophyta; class Pinopsida; order Cupressales; family Cupressaceae; genus Sequoia; species Sequoia sempervirens. Next base: position 136,095,149 of record VDFB02358134.1, on the reverse strand, counting down.
ATCTGAATGCTTAAATGGGACTAGATGAGCCAATTTCCATAATCTGAAATGTACCTCAGGCAACTCTCTACCCGATGATGACAACACAGGTCAAGGACGACAGCGCGACGCATTAGTGTCTCTCTGGTGTGCTAGCGTCCGTACAACCAGAAAGTGAAAAGTATAGTATCAAACTCAAAGAAACCTACTAACGGCCTTGTAAATAAGATTTAATAAACTAAATAGAATGATGAAGTACAATAAATAACTATAGGAAAGATGAAGGAGATGAAGAAAACAAAGTGACGAAGTCCAACTCACCGAGTGTCCAGTTCACTAGCAAGCTCCATGCATACACGTACCTACACATAGCCAAGAGGGAAAAATGTTGGGCCTGTATAGGGGTTTTCCTCAGTCAAACCCCCACTTTGGTGTTTCCACCTCCACGAACAACCAAGAAAGCCACGAAGTAGAAAATGCGATAAAGGAAATAGAAAATAGAGTATTGAACACTACAAAAGATACAATGCTACTCTATCAAACCACAACAAAAGAAGGATAGTGAAGCAATACCACCTCCACCCAAAGGCTCTCAAGGCCAATGAATGAAGAATGCAAGACTACGATCTTGGCAAAGTCGACACGGTTGCAACGATGACGAAGGAGGTCTCTCAAGACTCCAAACTCGCAGCTTCTATGTGTATAAGAGTGAATTTGCATCCCCTATGCAAATCCCCTTTTTTCCCTTATCCACCTTAGAAAACCAAGTTCAGAGGCTTAATTCCACTTAAGCCCATTGTTGGCAGTCCACCTGGCGCCTGTTTTAAGTGTCGGTGAGGGCGTTTCTGTCGGGGACGCCTGTGCGCCACGCAAATGTTCGTGTTGTGTGCTTACGTCCCTAGAAGATTCTTGAGGTTGAACCTATAGAGGCGTTACACTTCTCATTGGTAGTGAAGTTGTAATGCCCCCTTCGGCCAACCGACCCGAATATGGCCATTTTTTTCACTCCCTCTTCAAATTCACCCCTTCAACATTCAATCCAACTCTTCACAACTTCTTCTGAGCTATTGCACACTTCAAGTTTCTATACTCACACTCTTTTGCATCCATTCTCTCTCACTTCAAGAATTCAAGCACACCATTGCAGCAAAAGCTTCACTCTGTCACTTCGGTAGAGCATGTTTGAGACCACGCCATTGCAGCAGAGGCTTGAGTTCCTCTCATTTCTCCTCCAAGTAGCCTTGAGTGCTCTTGGTGGAGGTGGTGAGCTTCCCTCTCCTCTCCTCTATCACTTGGTTGAGTAGCATAGTACTACTTTGTAGTGTTTGCATTGTCTTTATTATACTATTTCTTTATCTCATTTCCTTGGCTGTCTGTGGAGGTGGAAACACCTAAACGGGGGTTTGACTGAGGAAAGCCCCTATTCATCCACCCAACATTTTCCCTCTTGTTGTGTGTAGGTGTGCGTGTTGCTAGGAAGATCAGCTGGCGAATGGATTCCTTGGTGAGATCCTTCTTATTTTCCTTACACTTGCTTTCCTACTTTATAATGTCACATAATATTTCATTTATTTACTTGTTTCATTCTGGCCTTTTAGTTGAGTAGCTAGGCTATTAGTCATTTTGGTGGGTTCAACCTTGTCTGTACTATTGTCTGGCCGTACGGATGACAACACACTTTAGAGACACCAGTGCGTCGCGCTGTCGTCTAGAGACCACACTTACGTCCTCAAGCAGAGAGCTCCTTGAGGCGCAGAGTTGAACCTAAAAACTGACTCACCTAGCCCCTCCTTAGAACTCAAGATTGTAGAGTGATTGTAGGACCTCATAATCCTCATCATTCTCATCCTTATACCCTACATGTTGCACTTAGCTGAGGTAAGTTAGGGAAGCCTCTCGCATCTTGACCCTTCGTGACCTGGGGTCTTGCATGCGGTGGTCCCCTCTCTTACACTATGGTAGCACAACATGCTCTAAGTGAAGTTGATGGACAAACAAGTTGTTGTGTAATGCTCAATGGATGCAAAAAGGCTCAAGTGAATGTCTAGAATTGTGAAGAAGATGTAATGATAGTGAAAATTATGCATTTGAAGGAAGATTAGAAGGGAAAGAGTCATTTTCAGGTCGACTGGTCAACACAGAGGTTTTACGCTTCATGCCCAATGGAGAACATAATGTCCTTGCAGACTCTAGGGGTAGAAATTTGTCAGGGACAACAGTAGCACCACGTAGACATCTGCATGTCACACTCGCGTCCCTGACAAAAATTCCCCCACCAACACATAGGACAAACACCAAGTGGATGGGAGGTAGGTGAGTGATGTGGAATTATCTATTTGAGTTTGATTTTTCTAAAGTAGGTGATGTAAAAGGGGAACTTACATGAGGAGTGAAAATTCGATCCTATACAATAATTAAACTTTGGAATACAAGAATAATTAGTAAATTAATTAAATAATGTTAATTATTTAATCAATATAGATGAATAATGGTAAAATAGATAATTTAATCAAATAATTTGAAATTATTTAATTAAAGTGGAATTGAGAGGAAATTTGAAATTCAAAAAATTAATAATTATAAAAAAAATTTAATTATCATGATGAAGTGAAATGGATCATTAATCTAATCAAATAATTAAATTATTTAATTAAATATTGAAGATGCATTAGGTAAGTGAAATGACTGAAAAATGACATGTTTAGGAAGAAATACATTAGTCAAATTTAAGTGTCCACAAATTGATAAAATCTTGGATATGTGTTTGTAGTTCCACACATGTAGGCTTAACTTGTGTACACCCTTTGTGCTATGATAGTTTTTTTATATGCAAGTCTAACTTAAATTCTCATTTTTTAAATTTTTTCGGTGGTTATGTGTCCTTGTTAGTGTAATATTTTATTTGACTTGAATATATTATATCCTAAGTGCGATATTTCACTTGCGTATTAAGTTTACTTAGGATAATTAGATTATTTAATTATTTTCACCTAATTAGCTAATAATGCCATGTGGTACAGCTTGAATTGTGATAAATAAGTGACACCACTATCTCATGAATTCTTGATTGATGGTAGTTAGGTACCACCTTTCTTTAGTCAAGGCTTTCTTTGTCTTTGCTAGACTAGGTTAACTCACCTTTTGATTGAGAGTGATTGAGAGTTAATTCATACCTCTTAGACATTTCACATTCTTGATTCATGTATCCAATAGTTCTATATATTTGTATGTTACTCTTTGTAACTTGTCTTCACAATATTGAATATATACTTTTTTTAGTCATTTTCCTATTTTAATGATTATTTTACAAGAATTAAGGTATTGGGTAGATTTGTTGTTCATAAAAAATGTAACATGTTATTAGAGCCTTGAAATCCTAAATTTCATCCATTTCTAGGATTAGAGACCAATGATTTCTCTTAAAAATTTGATTATCCTCTTTTCTTGTATTGAATGATGATATGGAGAATTAAAAAATGATATAAGTACTAGATTTGTAGCTTTGCATTATAGGTTGATTTGAAATTTTTTAAAGTAGTAACATTGAGTTCATGACATCCAAGAAAGATTTTTCTTTTGATGTGACCAAATTGGATATTGGAGGCTAGATCCTAAGGGCTTTGAATTTTTGAAGGTGCATGCCAAATATAGAAAATACCTAAGGTTTTGGATGATTCTGGGTTAAATCCAACCCTACAATCATGTTCAAAATTCTCAAGAACCTTAGATCAATTACCAAATCACCAAAATTAGAGTAATTTTTCCTACTATCAACTTGTTTATCCTTCTCAAATATACATATTGTAGAAAAAATTAAATAAAAAATTATTAAAATAAATAGGTTGATGCTTGTATATTATCCCAAGTTGTTGTATTGGTAGTGGTAGTAGCCATTGCCCTACTAGCATTGGTAGTTTCAACCAAAATTGATGATAACCACCACCTTGCCACCACCAATAGCACCATTGCCACTAGTAGTAACTCCCCACTTGGATCACCATGACTACCATTCCTGGTAGTGTCATTTCTCTACTCCACCCCTACATGTGTAAATCAACCTTTTTAGAAAGAAATTTCTTATAAGAATATGATGGTTTTAAATTTGAAATGAAAAAAAATTATAAGAGAAAAGGTAGTTTTTTGAGATACAATGTTGGTTTAGGAATCTTTAAAGAATATAGAAATATAGAATAATATAAGATTATATATATATATTTTTTAAATTATCATGAAATCATCACTTTTCTCCATACTTTTTAGTTTATATTTTGCATCTTAAATTTAGAAGCTTTGTTCTAGGTTAAATTGACTTAGATTTTTGAGAATTTTTTTTATTTGGCCTAATTTTTGAGAGTTTCATGGTTTTGGATTTTGGTATTTATTTTTTCCAAAAATTATAGATTCTCATAGGTGATCTTAAGGAGTTCTCGTATGGGAAACTTCTAAGGTTTAGTTTTGGCTCATACAATAACTTTATCGGTGTAATTTTTCAAAGTATATAATATTTTATTTACTTCTCATTGGTGTAGCTTTTCTATTCTATTTTATATCAAAAAAATTATTTTCAAATTTATGGCCTAACTTGGCATTTATAATACACTAAGATCAATACCACTTCGTTAATTTGATAAGTAACAACTATAATCTCATTAATTATAAAGTGTTATTATTGTAATTTTCTAGGAGGGTCTCTTGATTATATGATTTTGTATTTTATTTTTTTGGTTTTGTGATTGAGTAGTCTTGGGGTAGTTAATCATGTCTCTAACTCTCTCTCTTTTCTATTTGATTATTCTACATAATCCTCCTAAATCATGTAAGCTCAAATGTGGTTACTATTGGAGGAAAAATAATGATGAAAATGAATATTTTCTAAAGAAAATTGATGAATTGAAGCAACTTATTTAGGATAATAACTTTAGTTTTTTTAATTTATTCCAATCCAACATTAGTAGATATATCAAGCCTTCATACTCATACATCTTATGTGGAAACATCATTCAAGAATGAATAATGTATTAATATGACATGCACTAATATCTCAAGTCTATCACATGTTGCTCCATCCAAATGTAGTGTTTCTTTATCCACAACTTCTAATGGTTCCTTGCTATGGGTTTATGTTAGTCTTCTAAATAAAATTTTATGGGATGAGAAATTGTTAGATATATTAAGTTAGTTTTGTGAGTCTCATATTGCAAGTTTGGAGGACATTATTGAGGAAATTCATCTCCTCTTTAATGAAAAATCATATAGAGTTGTATCATATTCTTCAAATGTCATTAGGGAATATTCAAACCTTAATTTTTTGTTTTCTTGCATCTAATTTTATAGTGATAGATTCTATATATATTCACGAGTCTACATATTTGAATCAATCATCATTCATGTTGACACCTTTTGTAGGAGTACCATATTCTTCTTGGTCTAGTTTTCTTACCTAATTCATCTTATTAGTATTTATTATAATTTTTTATTTGCTAAGAGATCCTTGAGAAACATTCAAAGGATTAATTTTCATCTTTAGATCTTGTTATACATCTATTTACACAAGGTTTTGATTTGTCATTTATTTTAGTCAAGACTAGGACCCTTGATTTGATTATGAAACCTCTTAGCACCAACATGGTGACACTCAAGAAACTTATAGAGGTGCCATACATAATCATCCTTCCTCCTTTCAAGAATAGGAATATATATTGCATACACATTTGGCTATATTTCTTCTTAAGGGAAGACATATTGTTCAACAATATTGGACCATCTTTACCATTTATTATTAAGAACTTAGCATTGGTGTAGGAAAATAGACATTGGTCGGGGTCACATGGTCTCTCTTCTTCTCTATATTCTAGGAGGGGTTTTTACTCACACGGGGCTTTATTCTTCTCACTTTTGAGGGGGGTTTACCTAGACCTCTCTTCATCTTCTCTTAGTGTTTTTTTTGTTATGGTTTTTATCCCTTATTTTTTATGGGATCATCATTGTACATAGGTACCTAACATTGCCTAGTTATTAGAACCTATTTCTCTTTTCATTTCTCTTAAGTTGCACTTATAGGGTGTGATGGTGTAATATTTTATTCACATTAGATATATTATATCCTAAGTGTGATATTACACTTATTTAATAAGTTTATGTATGATAATTAGGATATTTAATTAGTATCACCTATGTAGCTAATAATGATGTGTGTACAACTTTACTTGAGGTATACAATTTCCATCAATACCTCATCAATTCTTGATTTTGGTGACCACTACTTTATAAAAATCACTAGGAAATTTCATATTTTCTTTAATCTATAGACTGAGTGTATGTGATAGGGGTTTAATAGTGTTATGTAGGTGAATAATTTTTAAGTATCTAGAATTATATTATATTGGAGAATATTGAGTGGATTGTATTGGTGTAATATTGTTCTTAATATTAATACAAGCTTGGTATCTCTTTTTTGGTTGATTGTTTTTCTTAAAAAGGGTTCTTCACATAAATTTGGTGTTATCGTTATTCTTCTCCATGTTTTGTTTGATTTTTTATCACATGTATTAATTACATTTAAGAACTATTTTTTATACTTTTTTTGTATTTAGTTACCTTATTTTTAATATTTGATATTAAAGCCAAAACTTTATTTTAGAAGGGCATGCCTTTCTTGTAATTTTGTAGATGTATTGGGAGTATTTTTTAAGTAGGTTTAAAAATATAAATATGGTTAGAGAACCCATAGAAATAATAAGTTTTATAGATATTGACAAGTTCAATGGATTTGGGTATAAGTTATGAAAACTAAAAATCGAACATCTCTTGTAGGAGAGAGATAAATGGAGAGTTGTGATAGAAAAGAAAAAGTTTAAAGGAATTTGATTTATAGACTAGATAAAGCTTGAAATGAAGGCATGGGAACCATTAGGCTATGTCGTATATATTGAGTTCTCTAGAATGTCTCAGATGATGCTACCACCTTCAATTTATGGAAGAGAATAAGTGAGATCTATCAAATGAAAAGTTTGGTAAATGATATTTATTTAAAATAAAATTGTATTCCTAAAAATACAAGAATTAAACTCTATAGTTGAGCATTTAAATTATTTTAATATCATTTTTAGTTTGTAGGTAGTATTGATGTTAATTTAGAAGAGGAGGATAAATATATATTTTAATTTTCTTTTTACTTGAATCTTATGAGAATCTAATTGTTTCATTGAGTGGTTTCACTATAGATCCCAAAATTGTTTCCCTTGTTAAAAAATTTCTTATTGAGGAAATGAGTCATAAATTCATGGATGGGGGGTTCCAAGGATTCACAACATGTACAAGGTAGATCCAAGGAAAAATGTGGTAAGAAAAAGAAAGATAAGGAGAGGTCCAATTCAAAAGGATAGCCTAAAACCCCTAGTTAGAGTAGAGTAAATTATTGGAACTATGGCAAGAAAGTCCATGTGTGAAGATATAACGTAGAAATGAGAATAATTATTTTGGTGTTTCCTCTAATGATAAATCCTTCAATGATGAAAATGATTCTTTCATTATTTGAGTTAACATTGATATTGATGCTTCATAAATTATTGATTTAGTTTCCTAGAATCACATGACTCTTAAGAGAGAATGGTTCTCTTCATAAAAATAATATGGTGGTGGTGAGGTGTTCCTTGGTGACAATATTTTTCATTAAATTATTGGAAAAGGGAAGATAACTCTTATGTTCAATTATGGACGAGTAAAATATCTCATATATGTGTTTCACATCCTAGATTGTATTGAAATTTAATTTTAGTTTATAAAATTAATGATGTTGTAGTGTAATTTCACATTTGACAAGATTGGTTGTGATTTGGATAGATGGAGTTTAATGATATCTAAGGGATCTTAATGTGGTAATTTATTTAAGCTTGATGCATCTATCTATTATAACTCAACCTACGTAATTGAAAATATGTTGTGGCACCATAAGATGGGTCACATTAGTGAAAAAAGGCTTAAGATCCTTGTTAATAAAAATATGGTGGATGGTTTATTTGGTTATTCTATGGATTTTTATTTTTGTGAGAATTGTGTGTGGTAAACTAAGTTTAATCTAGGTATCACTAGAGAAAATTATTATTAGAGGTTGTTCACAATGATGTTTTCAGTGTCCTATAGATGTTACTACAATTAGAAAATATTGATATTATGTTTCCTTTATTAATGATTGCTCATGTTGTAATTGGATTTATTTTCTAAGGCACAAATCTAAAGTTCTTAGCAAAATTAAGGATTTTAATTTTTTTATTAAAAATGAGTTGGTTTGAAAAATAAAAGTATTAAGGTTAATTAATGGAGGGGAATATTATTCTAGAGAATTTAATTAATTTTATAATATGTAAGTATTGTAAGGTATAAATTTACTTTGCATATGGCACATCAAAATGGCATCATAGAGAAGATGAAAAAAATATTAATAGATAGATCTAGAAGCATACTAACTGGTGCTTCTTTAGATTGGTATTTTTGGGATGTGGCTCTAAGTACTTTTTATTTGTTGATTAATAGATATCCATTTTTTATTTGGGAAGTGTTTATAGGTAAGAAACCCTATGTTTAACACAAAAAAATTTGGTTAAGGATTTTGTTCAGTTACCTAAATAAAATTATTCTAAGCTGGATTTGAAAGCTAAAAAATGTATTTTTTATTATTTATGATGATAATGTTAAGGGTTGTAAGCTTTAGAAAACCTTGAAAATGGTATATTATAGAGATGTGATTTTATAAACTTATAGATAAGTTTGCTCAAGAACAACCAAAAGAAAAATAAAAGAAAACTATACATTTTGAAACCAAAATAGAGTAGGAAGGCGTCTCGGTGGAATAATAGTATGTTGGACATGAGGACATGGAGGAAGAAGAGCGTTTAGATTTAGAGAGTTTAAAGGAAGAAGAACCTCTCACCACACTTTTGAAATGGTCCACAAGACAACAAAAACTAGTTGATAGGCATAACCCACTACATTTTTCTTGTGTATTTATTGTATCTTGTATTGATAATGAACCTAGATATGTGAATGAAGCCTCTTCTTTGAAGGAGCATGAATCTTGGATGGAGTTCATGGAAGATGAGATGATGGGATTGGACAAGTGCCAAACTTGGGATCTATTCGATCTTCATAAGGGAAGGAAATCCATTGGTTGCAAGTGGCTATTTAAGAAAAAATAGAGAAGATGGATTATTGAAATGGTAGAAGGAAAGATTGGCTGAAAAAGGTTACTACCATAATGATGGAGTTGATTTTGGTAAAATATTTTCTCCTACATAATAAATAAATTTTGTTAGACTCCTACTTTCTATTCTTGTTAATGACTTAGAAGTGGAGAAAATAAATATTAAAATTTATTTATTGTATGAGGATCTTGAGGAAGAAATACATATGAAACAACTTGATATTTTTATAGTGAAAAGAAAGAAAAAACTTAGTTTGCAAGCTGAAATGATCATTGTATAGTCTAAATAAATCACCTCATATGTGGTATCAAAAATTAGTTTCTTTTGCATTAGAACTTGGGTTTGGTGGGAGTAAATGTGATCACTAATTTTATTTTAAAATAATTGATGATTGGTTCTTAATCATTTAATTATATGTTGATGATATGTTGTTCATTATAAATAGTAATTTAATAATTAAGGAGCTAAAAACCAAATTATGCAGTGCCTTTGACATCAAGGATTTGGGGTTGAAAAATGAATCTTGGTTATAGATATCAACAATGATCAATTTGGAAGAAATATTTGGCTTATTCAAAATAAGTATGGTCAGACTATTTACTATAAAGGTTTATGAGCTAATAAGTATTCCTCTAATTTTTGGCACTAAGTTATCATTAGATAAGTGCCCTAATTTAAATGATGATTGGGAGGAAATGTTTAATATTCCTTATGCTAATGTCATAGATAGACTAATGTATGCTATAGTCTATAAATTCTAGATATTGCCTAGAAATGGGAGTTCCTATCAAGTTTATATCCAACCCTAGTAAAGAGAATTAGAATTATTTGAAATTGTTTTCAAATATTTGTGAGGGATTTCTAATCATTATATTTTCCATATTAGGATTGATGATGTGGTCCAATTGATTGATGTAGAAGGATATGTTGACTCTAATTGGGTTCATGATTTGGTTAGTATGAGGTCCACAAGTGGCTGTGTTAAATCTATTTGGAGGAAATTTTAGTTGGAAGAGTAAGAAAAATATATAGTTACATTATCCACTAAACAAGTAGAGTACGTGGTTAAAACACATGCTTGAAAGGATTTAGTGCAATTATAGAGATTGTGTTGGAATCACTCACACTTTGATACCATGTTGGAGTTGTATACACCTAAAAATGGTCTGGATAATCTAATTAATTAAATACGACTTATTTGATTAATTACCTTAATTTCCTCTACTATTAAATAAATAGAAATATTTATTTATAGTTCATTCTTCTAATTCTTCAATTTATTCAATTTCAATTAAATATACAACTTCAATACCTTGTGTTATTTAATTATTACATCATTCAATCCTAATTAATTAAACAAGGTTAAATACTTTGTTATTTAATTATCAAATCCCTTCTATATTAATTTAATAAACAAATTCAAAAGTTTGTTTTATTAAAATATTTATCCCCTTTTACTAATTTGAATAAATTAAATTATTCAAATAAATGCATAAAGGCAATTCCTCTATTCACTCACCTACCAAATTTGATATCAAAAATCCAAATTAAATTCAACTGGCATTCACGGGAAGCTGTGGAAACAAATTGGAGACAAAATTGAATAAATTGCTCAAATATTCTTCCTCTGATCCTTCCTATCATCTTTCCTGATGTTTTCATGGGAAGAAACAATCCCCATGATTAGCTCCAACTTTCCAATCTCTTACCATTCAAATATTCAGATTGAATCTCAGTCTTTGCAGTGCTACCTCTGTGCAAATGTACTACAATAAATCTATAAATACAGCTTCTTTTCACAGGAAATGGACCCCTGAATCTTTTGTGCAAACTTACTCTGCAACATTCATAGCAATCAAGCAATCATATCAATAGCAATAACATTTAGCATCATAGCATTAGTAGAATTCACATCACAACAACATCATAGTTTTTACTGTAGCTTTCATTTCATCAGTTTTCATATCTGTACAGATTATAGTAGCATCATAGCTTTTTAGTTTCATTATCAATCATCACATCATTGCATTTAGCATCAATTCCATTCTCTAGATAGGCATTTTAAATAGTTACAGTGCTTACAAATCTGAGAGCCCTCTGTAACTTGATAAATCTTTGGAGATAGGAGACAATGAGACACTTTCAAGATTTTTGTGCTTTAAATTAGTTTAATTCATGTTTAATCTTGATACAATGTTTCATTAAGAAGTGTTTTAGTTGTTTACTTATTTACTTATTCACACTTACAGGAGTAACCAAGATGCAACTAGTATCATCAATCCAAAACACCAAATAAACTCCACACATACAAGAGAGAAGCAACCAAAAAATATATTTTTCCACCAAATAAGAATACAATATGATACAAGATACGTATTGATACCTTACAATATGCAAGCGAAGACTTGTTTATAAAGGCAAGGTGAGAGATAGGATTAGACAAGATCATGGAATGTGTCTTAATCTTACAACATGAGACAAATAACATAATAAATATTAAATGACTAGGACACAAGAAATAAACGACATAAGATAAGATAAGATATCATCAAGAAAACTAAGACTTCTAGAAAGATTCGTAGGACCTAAGTAAACTTAACATGTGAATAGGACCAACTAGTGGACTAGATAGGTAAAATACCACATTCACACCAACACCCCCTTAAGTGAAACTTAGGGAGAAGGAACAAATCAATGAAAAGATGAAAAAATATGGGCCTCAAAAATAAGTCCTGATGAGGTAACCATGTTCAAACAATCTCTCACAAACAGAGAAAAGGAGAAAAAACTTGTTGAAGAAAACTCCTCTCCAAAAGAGAGAAATGCAATGGACTAAGAAGCCTAAAAAATAATGTCCCAAAAAGAATAGAAACATGAAGAACATTAGTGAAGAACAAAGAATCTACAAACAACTATCAAAAGATGATTGTTATAGCGTTGAAACTAAAGGACCTTATCTAAAAACAAGATGATGATCAGGATTCAGAAGATAACAATCTACATGAGTGACCCCAATGATACTACTCAAATGATGCAGGGGCATCGTTTCCAATCAATTTTGTTTTTTTATCAATTTTTGATTCCTTGTATCTCCATGAAATGTGGCCCATTTCATTTGGCAACAAGATTCTTGAATCTTCCTTTCTCGTTGACATGGATGGTTAGGGAAGTTAAAATGGTTTTTGCTCAATCAATCACCACAATTAGAGCTTGGGTTTCTTAATTTTTTCCTCTAGAATAGGGTTGGGGAGGATTATTCTAGAAACAAGAAGGGTCGATAGTTTGAAAACAAGCCAGATCTACTTTGGTAGAGGCTTGGGTGTTGGGCAGAAAAAAATAGTATAGGAGGACAATGCTAGGGGAGTTGACTGGCTAGAAAGATTCCAGTTTGAGTAAACTTCAGAAGCAGATCAAATAGATGGGTGTATTCAAGCTAGAAATCAAGGAAGTCGATCCCTTTAAGGGTCGATCATCATTGTAGTGAGTTTTGGTATAGATCAATACACATTTTAAACTTTGGTTTTTTGATCTGAGAATTATTCCTTTGTAACCAAGGAAATATGATGAGGTTTTGTTCAATGTGACTATTTCCTTTCATTGTTGCCTTGTGAGATTTGATTCATGTCACTTTGAATGTGGAATGAGTTCTATTAATGTTCCTACCACTCTTGAAAATGAATTGGCCTAGCTGATTGGGCCAACATTTTGTAGGTTACTATATTTATTTTGGTGTTGTTTGTAGTTTCCTATCACTTGAAGGTTTCAATTTGATTGTAACTTAATAGGCTACCATTAACTTGGTATCAGAGCATATATTTGGAAATGGGCCGCCATTATCTTGGTATCAGAGCCATAAGAGATTGGGAGATTGGGAAGTGGGCACAATGCCACCAAGAAGGATGAGAAGAGGAGGTGCTTGAGGTGGTGGTTGAAGAGGTCATGAAGACGGAGTTCTAGAGATGTTGCAAAACCCTTCAAAAAGGGTGGATGCCATAAAGTAGGAATAACGAAGGGTAATAGTCATTGATGATGTTAGTGAAGGTGGGGAAGAAGAGCAATCTCAAACTGATGAGGAAGTTTGAGAAGAACCAGAAGTAGTGGAAGAAAGATTGATAAAGGTCATTATGAGTGTGGGAGCCAAACCAAAAATAGTGGTCCCTACTTATTTTGGAAGCCTAAATGGGGAAGAACTCGTCGATTGGATTAGTGATCTAGACAAATATTTTGAGTACGAAGGAGTTGCAGAAGAAAGGAAAGTTAAGTTTACCTGTACAAGGCTCAAAGGCCATGTTGCAATGTGGTGGGACTACGTATAGTCTAAAAGATGAAAGAAGAACAATAAAAAGATGACTTCCTAGGATCGAATGGTTTCCAAATTGAAGGAGAAGTTCCTTTCGGGAGACTACCAAATAAATCTTTTCCAAATATTGTAGAATCTCAAGCAAATGGATATGTCAGTAAAGGAATATACATAAGGGTTCTATAAGTTGGTTATTTGACCAGGTCATAGTGAAGAGGATATGGAAAAGGTATCAAGATACCTTAATGACTTGAAATGTAGTTTGCAGGATGAACTAAGTCTAGTTATGAGAGGAGGTTTTGATCTTTGATTCCTGTCACTTTGAATGTGGAATGAGTTCTGTTAATGTTCCCATCGCTCTTGGCAATGAATCAACCTAACTGATTGGGCCAACATTCTATAGGTTACTATATATGTTTTAGTGTTGTTTGCAGTTTCCTATCGCTCATAGGTTTCAGTTTGATTACAACTTAATAGGCTACCATTAACTTGGTATCAAAGTGTATTTTTGTAAATGGGCCACCATTATCAAACAATGATTAGATGGTAAACCAAGGAAAATTCTATTTAACAATTGAAGGTACAAATGACACATTAATATGAACGAGTGACCTCAATGACACTACTCATCCAATGCAAGAATAAACTATAAGTCAAAAGTACATGTATCAATAGTCTAAAGAACATTTTGATCAATCGAGGATGGAAGGTTACCTCCAAAAAATAGGAATATAATATTGTCCATATGGTAATATCTCTATCTCTCCAAAATACATGGATAGCCAACCTTTGCATCTATATAGTACATAAACAATATTATATACGTAGCTCACTCCAAAGCAAAATCAATGAAGCATTAACACAAACAGTATGATAACCCCCTATAATTCTCTGATACCATGTTGGAATCACTCACACTCTAATACCATGTTGAAGCATGAGTAACCAGGATGCAACTAGTATCATCAATTTGCAACACCAAATAAACTCCACACATACAAGAGAGAAGCAACAAAAAATATGTATTTCCACCAAAAAAGAATACAATACGATACAAGATATGTCTTGATACCTTACAATATGCAAGAGGAGGATTCCTTATAAAGGAAAGGTGAGAGATAAGATTAGACAAGTTCATGAAATGTGTCTTAATCCTATAGCATGAGACAACTAACATAAAAAATATTAAACGACCTAGGACACAAGAAGTAAATGACATAAGATAAGATAAGATCTCATCAAGACAACTAAGACTTCTAGAAAGATTCCTAGAACTTAGTCTCTCACAAACAAAGAAAAGGAGAAAAACCCTGTGGGAGAAAAATCCTCTACAAAAGAGAGAAATACATTAAAGGACCAAAAAACCTCCCAAATAATATCCCAAAAAGAATATAACATGAAGCACAAAGAAGTCACAAACAATTATCAAAAGATGATTGTTATAGTGTTGAAACTAAAGAACCTCCTCTCAAAATAGGAGATGATCAAGATCAAGAAGACAACAATTTGAATGAGTGTCCCCAATGATACTACTAAAAAAATGATTTAATAAAAAAGAATTAAATAACATAATAATTGAAGATACAAATGCAACATGAATATGCATGAGTGACCTCAACGAAACTACTCAACCAATATAAGAATAAACTACAAGTCAAAAATACATGTGGCAATAGTCTAGATAAGTTAGGGTTAGATGTAACAAATAAGTTGTATTAATTTGGTGAAGAACCTTATGTACCATGCTTGTATTAAGAATGTTTATGTTTTTTTAGTATCACTTTGTTCATGGAATGGTTAAAGGTGGTAAATTCATGATACAAAAGGCTAGCACTTTGGTTAATATTGTAGATTATCTCACTAAGCCAATGAGCACAAATAAATTTATTTGGTGTAGAGAGGGCACAAGCCTTGACTCTTTAGCACTTCATTTATTTTAAGTTTCCTATTATGTTATTGCAATGTAAACTTCAAGTGGGATAATGTTAGGATTAGTGTGATTAATTTGCAATCTTATGTCACGTTGTTTTCTACAAATAACTCCTAGAGAGCATAGCATTTGATCTAGAACTTCAACTTCAATGGATTTTTTTTTAAATGAAGACCTTGATGAGCTATATTCATT
The DNA here is from genome assembly GCA_007258455.2 of Sequoia sempervirens. Lineage (NCBI taxonomy): Eukaryota > Viridiplantae > Streptophyta > Pinopsida > Cupressales > Cupressaceae > Sequoia > Sequoia sempervirens. The sequence continues at coordinate 136,079,545 of VDFB02358134.1, read as the reverse complement.
AATAAATCAATGTCCAATTTAGAGATCATTAAAACCATAAAAAAATCCTCAAAAAGTGAGAAAATAAGATCTAATATTTCATAATAGTACATACTCGAGAAAAATATAAAGGGAAAGAGGTAGACTTGGAATATTATTATAAAGGAATTGAATATCTTGGAGGTCATGGTAAGAGGTTAATGATATTGGGAATTAAGATGTATCAAACTTTGTAGGTTCCTAACATTAATTAATTTAATTAATTATTTTATGCCTATGTTTGTAATTTTATGTTCTTCCAATGACGTCACTTTGTGAGACCTACTTCAATGAGGTGGAAAATTACATGGTAGGTGACTAGGATGACATGCCTCATAAATTGGTGGAAATAGGAATCCCACTTTGTGGGCCCTCTAGGAGGCTTAATTTGTGGCATGTGTCATAAGTTGGAATAGTGGCATATTTTATGACTGATTAGGACAATGAAAAATTATGACAACCATAAGAGTTGGAAATGGAAGTTTTTATAACATGTGGGACCATTTTCATGAATGATGCATGTTGCATGTCAAGTGGAACCATTTCCATGCATGCAAAAACCTTGTACGTTGAGATTGGAGTTATTTTGTGTAAGCAGGTGAAGGTAGGCACCTTGCATGGTCATCTTCAGGTTTGTATGCATACAATGGAGAGGATGATAACTTGTGGAATTTATAGGCATCCATCATGTAGCTTTATAAATATGGATGTTTTATTTAGGACGGTGGAGAGGAGAATTACTCATTGTAGGGTTATCATGTCAGATTTCCTCTAAAGATGCAAGATGTAAATCTCCATGTTAAGGCTTTGATCCTGCAAGTGTATTGTAATATGTTGCAGATTAATACATTGATTTGATGCTTTGGAGTATGGGTTTTTTATCCAAAATGGTTTTCCCCACATATATTATTGTTTCTTCTCTTATGTCTTTTTTTTGTTCATCTTCTTTCATATTCTTAAAGTGTTGATTTACATGTCATTATGCTGCCAAAATAAATACTTAGATCTATAAATTACATTATCTTTCCTCTAAGGGTTAATGTGATGGGAAATTAACTATGTTTATTTCTTTTTTAAAGGTATAATAGTATGTTCTTGTATCAAGTTGTTGAACATCTGATTAAAAAGAAACATAGGATACTAGAAGGTGCATATTGGGTTCATCTTTCCCTTTCAAATACCATGAGCTACATCGGGAAGAGTGGAGCATATTGTCATTAGTTGATTTCTATATTGGGTAAATGTTTTAATGCATAGTGGGGCATGAATTTTTTTGTATGGACTATGGTTTTGGTGGTCATTAGTTTATAAAAACCAATTAGTGTTTTCCTATTTCATTTGCTCTATATATAGAGTATATACGATAGGGGTTTAATAGTGTTATGTATGTGAAGTACTTTCAAGTAGGAATAATGTTATTACATTGAAGAAGATTAAGTGGATTGTGTTGGTGTAATCTTGTCATTAAGATTAATACAAGCTCAATATCTCTTTGGTGATGGATTTTTTTCCCAAAGAGTGTTTCTCCATATAAATTTGGTGTTATGTATTTTTGTTGTTTTTATTTATACTTCACTATGTTATATTTGATAGTTTGATCACATGTACTGGTCATATTTGAGCACTATTTATTTATACTTTCATTGTGTCTATTTACCCTATTGTCAACAAAGACAAACATTTTTTAGTACTATGCCCATTAATTCCATGTTATTAAAAAATAAATAAGTCAAATGCTTTAAGAATAGTATCTATTAATATCTCTGATGGAGAAGTGATTATATTCCCCATTTTTTCCAATACTACATCTATGGGATCAAATAATTGGGTAAAGGTCCATTGTCCTTGAGCCTTAATTGAAGTTAGTTAAATGCCTCACATGATTCATGATGATTATGAGTAAGATTATGCAAAGGATTTGAAAAAGTATCATCAATAATTTTAACAATGTGCTTAAGTAAGTTTAAGCCATGTGGATTTAAAATGAGTACTTGTTGGAGCTCTTTAAAGATTATGGTGGAGTTGTAAATTCTTCTTCATTAGTTCCAAATTATCAGGCATGTTAGTATTTATTTGTTTTCCAATCAAATACACATGAAAATCATAGACGAGATCCACTACTATTGAAGAGATTGACTTAGTTGAAGATGCTTTCAAAATCAAAAGTTTTCAATAATGAAAAGTACACAAAGATAGACCTAAAAATGGAAAAAACATTAAAGGATGGTGAGGGCTAAACCCTAAGAAATAATGCAATTAGGATCAACTAATGATCTAAGAATGCAAAATATAATTTAAATTTGAAAATAGATAAACAAACTAGATAAATATTAGATATAATGATGAAGGATACCTATTTTAGACCCTAGGTTAAAGGTAAGAAATCATAAAATTATCAAAATGTATGGAAATAATACATGCCCTATAATTGTTTTAGATAGTCTAGTTGATGGATATATATAATTGTAGCAATTAAACAAAATTAGTAAAAGTGAACAAAAAAATATTATTGAAAATTAATTGTTCAGAAGCACTTAGCTCTTTGTTGATTTTGTATTGTAGAAATAGGAAGATTCAACTACATATAGTAATCAACAATTAGAATTAGAATCATGGAATTGATTTTTTGTTGATGGGCTCATGATAAATTTGTATATGAATCTAGAGTACTTCACGACTAGGTTACACTGACAATTTGGTCTTGGGATGCATCTAAGAATGCCAAATATAATATAAACAAATTAGATAAATATTATATGACATCAAGAAGAGATGAAGGATACCCTAGGTTAGGTATGAAATCACAATATCATCAAAATATATGGAAATAATACACACCCTATAATTGATTAAGATAGTCTAACCCCATGTCCCCATGCAGCTACTTAAGTACATTTCCTGCTTAAGTTTAAGCAATTGGAGTGTTCTCATGCAAATTTTTAATTATGGGAAAAGGATAATTTGAAATCTTTCCCTATTTTAGTGGAGCAGCTACAACAAGTATGAATTGAAAATAAGCTTTGAAAAATGAGGGGCTATAAATAAGCAACAACTACACTGATAAAAATGACATTTGGCTTCACAAATTTCTTTCCCTCCTTTTTAAACATTTGCTTCCAATTTTTTTTCTAAATTTTAATTGGACAAATTGTTATTAATACTCTTAATACATATTTAAAATGACTACTAAAAAATAAGCAAAAAAAAAAAAAAACATGGGGCTACTAGCTCCACAAATGATTCTGAAATAAGTTGAGCAGTAGCTGCTAGTCAAATAAGCTAAGCAACCGCATGGGGACCTATCGTAATTGAGGGATTTTAATAATTATAATAATTAAACTTAATTAATCAAAGATGAACAAAAAATATAATTGAAAATAAAATGTTCACATGCCTTTAACTCTTTGTTGATTTTGTGTTGTAGATATAGGAAGATTCAATTACATGTTGCAATCAACAATTAGAAGTAGAATTATGGGATTGAATTTACATTGTTGGGTTCACGATAAATTTGAAGATGAATCTAGACTACTTCACGACTATGTTGCATTGGCAAGATGGCCTTCAGATTCTTTGTCTCTATATAGTTTGGTCCATAGTTAATGTAACTTCTTGGATTTCACTACTCTCCTCAATAGTTATGCCTAAAATGTGGGTTTTGTTGAAAAGTATAGTAGAGCCTACTATGTTCAAAGGGAAGGTTTACAACTTTCATGGTAATAGTCAAAACCCCTTGTCTATGATACACAACTAAAGGCACACCAAACAAAAAAAAAATGCCTATAATGTCAAATATTGATGTAATGTTGATGCTAAAGTGCAAATGCTTTATAATAAAACTTTTCAATGAGATGTTTCAACAAGTATTAATGACCTAGGACTATCTAGAATACAATATTCTAGATGCCCAGCTATAATTATTTTGATATGCAAGCTAACAAGATATCATATACTTTTTAAAAAAGATTTTACTCAAAAAGTGAGATTAGACCATACCGCTATTCAAAACAAAGAATAAAATCACATATACAATATAATCCAATGAAATACTATAAAAATAATCAATCCAACAAACCATTCAAAATTGAAATAATTAGGTCTTTCTATTCTAATGAAATTGAATGCTACTCAATACCAACACTTTCATCCCTTACACCACCTTTTGTTTGCAAGTGTGTGATAATAAGAAAAAAGAATATGTGCCAAACCTGTCGTTAGTATGGGGAGGGATGGCGATAGGGATGGAATCTGAGCCACCGAAAGTAACAAGAAATTTTCTTTGTTTCTTCTGAGTACGTCATCATTACAACAATTTCCCATGCCTATGGCGGTAATGACAAATATTAGGTAATGATTGCTTATAGAATATTATTGCGAATACTAAATATTTACTATTTTCTTGCAAAGGACGGTGAGTTGTATTCTTTTTAATTTTAATGCACTTTAGAATGGCATCAAGTGAGCCATGTTATGACCTTGTTAAAAAAAAAACATAGAGTTTATTTTTATTTAAATAAAAAAAATTATAAGTCGTAAAATTAAATATATAAAAATAATTTAATTAAATAAAAAATAAAATAAACAAAAGAAATGGAATAGTAGAAGTTTGCGATTTTTTTATAATTTTTTATGTAAAAAATATTTTAAAGAAGTTTAAAAATAATTTTTTTACACACAATGAATGGTGAATATGTTATTTTAAGATCTATTTTTTCCGTCTTTTTTTTTCAAGATCTAATTTAATATATTTTCATAAAAGTATCAAAATATTTGAAGAAATGTAATATTTCAAATGTAGATAGCAAAAGTAACATCTATTCATTTATGAACTTGTAAATATTTTGAATATAGTGTAAAATTTTATACCAAAACTTATTTTAAATAATATATTTGAATATAAATTTATATAATTAAACATATGAATTTCATATTGTTATTAATTCTCTTATTCCAATTTACATATATGTGTGTTTTTTTAAAAACCATGAATTTTCATAGCATGATGTGCATTTTACTACCTTCTTTGATCTCGATTTAAGAG
>VDFB02358134.1:136005393-136074386 GCA_007258455.2 Sequoia sempervirens | reverse complement strand
GGTGTTGTTGATTTGGGTCCTAATTAAGGATTGATGTGGTCTTCTTTCACTTCTACACACCATGAAAGTGTTTTGGCATTGACCTAATTTGAATTTGCATGGTTGATGTGCATAACCAACCTTGGAGAAGAGTTTCAAGGTTGAAGATGGTATAAGTATGAGTTGAGTTGTTGGAGGATTTTGAGATAGATGCAAGAGATGTGAATTATATGAAGTGTAGTGTTTTAGAGTGTGAAATTGAGTAATGCAGTGTGAGCTTTCATATGTTAGTCTGTTGGATGCAATGGGCAGAAGGTGGCTACAAATATTCAATCAGACTGTGAAGGTGTTGATGATGTTGTGGTGGGTTCTCTATTGCATTGAGATTCTTTACTCTATGTAACATTCCTTCTCTATCTTCTTTTCTCTTCTGGCAGTAAGCCTTTCTTTTTGGGCAGTGAGCCCTCTGACAATGAGCCTTATTGTATTTGGTGTTGATATTACTTATATTGTGAGCTAATCCTCACTGTGGTTTTTCCCTTGTTGGGTTTTCCACGTAAATATAGTGTTCTCTTGTGTATGGTGTTAAGTTGTTTCAGTCCATCTTATTTACTTTTCATGCTAAATCATCATAACAAATTTAAGGATTTAATGAATGAATGTTGATCTAAATGTGTATGAGGGTTTTGAAGTTTAAGGTACAAATGATTTTCCCCCTTCTTAGTTGTCTTTTGCATTGAACAATTGGTATTAGAGCAAGGTTCCTTTGGAGAAAAGCTTAACCACTTAAGGTAGATCCGAGATGGTACACAAGGAGGAGATCCTTATGTTTGATGGAACAGACAATGTATATTGGAAAACAAGGATGGGAGGCTTTCTAGATTATCTGGGATATGATGTCAGGAAATCAATTCAGAATGGATATACTATGCCTATAAATGGTCTGAGCACTAAAGCTGAACTCAAAGCCTATGAAAGCAATAGTAAAGCCAAGTATGCTCTCTTGAGTAGTCTTACAAATTTTGAACTAGTGAAAGTTATGAATATGAAAACTGGTAAAGAAATTTGGGAAAAGTTGGAAAGTATTTATGAAGTAGATGATATTGTTAAGCAAGCTAAGATGCAAAATTTAAAGATCACATTTGAGAACTTGTGGATGAATAAAGATGAAAGCATTACAAGCTACATGCAGAGGGTAGATGAAGTGGTCAACTCCATCAGAGTTCTTGGTGGAAAAGTCAAAGAGTCAAAAGTGGTAAAGAAAATTCTTAGAACCCTATCTAAACTTACAATCATAAATTCTTTGCCATTGAGGAGTTTGCAAATCTAGATCACTATTCTATAGATCAATTGTATGGTTCTTTAATTTCATTTGAAATGAGAGAATTTAGTACAAATAGTGGTGCAAAAGTTGAGACTACTTTTAAGGCTAGAAAATTAGAGAAGACTGAAGAATCAAATTAGAAGAATCTTGATGATGTGGAGGCTAACTTTGTGAGAAAAATTAAAAGGTTACTAATAAGTACAAAGGTAAGTTACCTTTCAAATGTTTCATTTGTGGAAAGATAGGTCACTATGCTTCAAGATGTCCAAATAGAGTTGTGAATGACAAAAACAAAGAGAACAAAGGTAAGATGATTAAGAAAAGCTATTATGTTAGAGAAGATGCAAGCATTTCTAATGATGAATCTGATTATGGAGATGATGATGATGATGAATGCTTGTTCATGGCTTTAAAAAATGAATATGTTTCTGCTAACTCTAAAATATGTATAAAGGAATGCCCTCCGGAGAAAAAGGAAAGAAATGAAGGTACCTTGGTATCTGCTTTTCATGCCAGACAAGATAAGAACTATTGGATCATTGATAGTGGATGCTCTAAACATATAACCAGAGAAAAGAGTAAGTTTGTTAAACTTGAAAAGTATGATGGAGGACTTGTTATATTTGGTGATGATTCAGGTGCTAATATATGTGGAATAGGTTCAATAAGTTTTGATGGCAAGCATAATACTAATGATGTTTACTATGTTAAAGGTTTAGGACATAACCTCTTGAGTGTTAGATGAATGTGTAGCAAAGGATACAATCTTATGTTTTGGGATGATGGATGTGAGATCAAAAAAGGGTCTAGAACTATGATTGGTGCTAGAAGAAGGACAAATGGAAATGTTTATCAGCTCAAGGGTGTTGATGGTCATTACTTTATGAATCAAAATAATGAAAGTTGGCTATGACATAGGAGGATGTGCCACATTAATTTTGATAATTTAGTAAGAATCAACTTAGTTCAAGCAATGAGAGATTTTCCAAAGATTGCAAATCCTATCAATGATATCTACAAGGATTGTCAAATTGGAAAGAAAACAAGAAGTTTCAAAGGAAAAGAACAATCTTCTACGAAATTGTTGGAATTGGTTCATATAGATCTTTGTGGTCGCACAAGAATAAGAAGTCTTCAAGGTGATAGGTATTTCATGCTTTTTATTGATGATTATTCTAGAATGACATGGGTTACTTTTCTCAAAGAAAAATTGAATCCCTAGACAGGTTCAAAGGATTTAAAGTTATGGATGAGAATGAAATGGATATGAAAATCAAGTTTTTGAGGTCTAAGAGAGGTAGAGAGTTCACCTCCAATGAATTTAACATGTTTTGTGAGAATCATAGCATAAAGGGGCACTTGTTTGCCCTAAGAACTCCTCAGCAAAATGGAGTGGTTGAAAGGAAAAATAGGATGATTCAAGAAGCTGCAAGGACTATGATGAAAGAAGCTAACCTACCAAAATTCTACTGGAGAGAAGCAATTCATACTACTGTTTATATACTTAACCAAGTTCAAGTAAAAGGAAGCAACACAAAGGCTCCCTATGAGTTGTGGTATGGAAGGATCCCTACTGTCAAATACTTTAGAGTTTTTGGAAGCAAATGCTATATCAAAAGAGATGAAGAAAATATGGGAAAGTTTGATGCAATATCTGATGAAGGAATCTTCCTTGGATACTCTACTAAAATCAAAGCTTACCAGTGCTACAACAAAAGAATAAGAAAGATAGTTGAGAGTGCAATTGTTAAGGTTGATGAAGATTTTCAGAACTCAGTGGTGATAGATGGATATGAATAAAATGAGCCTAATTGTAGAGAAAAATAAAAAGCTAAGGAAAAGGAAGTGTTTTTTGAAGAAGGGTAAGAAGCTCTATAAAAGATCCCTAGAACCCCTAAGTACGTGCAGAGAAATCATTTTGAAGAACAAATCATTGGAGACAAAAGAAAAGGTTTGTTAACAAGAAGGAAGGTTGTTGAAGAAGAGGTAAATTTGTGTTTACGTTATGAAGTTGAACCTAAAACAATGATTGAGGCATGCAAAGATGAACATTGGATAAAGGCTATGGAAGAAGAACTACTACAAATTGAAAAGAACCAGACTTGGGAACTTGTCCCTAAACCTGCAAACAAAAACATAATTGGAACTAGGTGGGTGTTAAGAAATAAATTGAATGAGAATGGAGAAGTGGCAATTAACAAGGCAAGGCTTGTGTGTAAGGGCTACTCACAAGTTGAGGGAATAGATTTTAAGGAGACATTTTATTTGGTGGCAAGAATGGAAGCTATCTAGATGTTTTTGGATTTTGTAGCGTATAAGGACTTTAAAGTTTATCAAATGGAAGTGAAGTTTGATTTCTTGAATGGAGAATTGGAAAAAGTATACATGGAACAACCAAAAGGATTTTAGTTATCAAATGAACCCAATATGGTCTGTAGATTAAAGAAGACATTATATGGATTGAAGCAAGCTCCCATAGCTTGGTATGCAAGATTGGATAAGTATTTGATACAACATGAATTCAATAAAGGTACTACAGATAGTAATCTTTACTTTAAAGTTGAGAAAGATCAAATCTTGATTGTATTTGTATATATGTTGATGGCAATTTTTTGAGGAATTGAAGCTGTGTAAGAAGTTTGTAGAAGAGATGCAAAAAGAGTTTGAGATGTCTATGTTTGGGGAGATGAATTTCTTCCTTGGGATACAAATCAATCAAATAGACAAAAGTATATTTATTTCACAATCAAATTATGTCAAAGAAATGTTGAAGAAGATTGGAATGAAATACTCTAAACTGGTATGTGCTCCTATGGTTATTGGTTGTAAACTAAGCAAGAATTATGAATCCCCTAAGGCTAATTAGAGAAAGTACATATCAATGGTTGGTGGACAACTATATCTAACTACTACTAGACTAGATATCATGCATGTAGTTTGTCTTGTGGATGGATTTCAAGAAGATCCTAGAAAGTCACATGTCGCAATAGTGAAGAGGATATTTAGATACTTGAAGGGCACTCCAGATCATGGCTTATGGTATCCAAAGGATACTAATTTCACTTTGAGTGCTTGCACAGATATAGATTAGGCTAGTTGTGTTGATAACAGGAAAGTGCAAGTGGTGGTGTATTCTTTCTTGGATGTAGATTGGTATCATGGATAAGTAAGAAACAAGATTCAGTATCTTTATCTAATGTAGAGCTTGAGTACATTGCAACATCTTGTTGCACACAGGTGTTATGGATGACGAAAACTTTGAAGGATTTTAGAGTAGTGTATGGTGAACCAATTTCTATCTTTTGTGATAATAAAAGTGGAATCAATATCTCAAAGAATCTGGTGATGAATTCAAGGACAAAACATATTTCAATTCGGTATCACTTTTTCAGAGAGAAAGTTTTAGAGAATGAAGTGAAGCTTGAATATGTGCCTATAAAGGATCAAATTGTTGATATATTCACTAAGGCTCTTCCTAAGGATACTTTTGAGTATCTTCGAGAGAAGTTGGGGGTTATTTCCAATCCTTTGAACTAGATGCATAAGGAGATGCATCAATTTAGTGGACCTCAAGACTCATTCTTTTTTTGGATTGACGTTGGCAACTACTTCTTAGGGGGAGTAGGTAGTAGCATTGTTGATTGTTGCATTTAGAAGAGTGTGTGTTGTCATTGTGCAGTGGTAGCTTATTTGGTTCAGTTTGGTGTGTGCCCCTAAGGGGTAGTATGCGAAGCAGTAAAGGAAAAAGATGTTGTAGATCAGTAGTAGGCAGGTTGTTTGATGACAAAGGGAGAGAATAAACAATGCAAATATTATGTCATTTTCCATTGATGTCAAAGGGGAAGAAAGAGTCATGTGAAAAAGGAACAAGCTATCAAGGAGAGAAATTCATCAAGGGAGAGAGAGTCATGTAAAGAAGACAAGCTATAAAGGGGGAGAGAAAAATTTGTAAATGATAAGTTATTTAGGGGGAGAAGTAATGTGAAGAGTTGTAGTGTGTTGGTATTCAAAGTTGTTGTTTCTTTGATGGTTTTTCACATCATATGTTTCCATGAATGACAAAGGGGAAGATTATTGCAAGTATGAGCATCAGTGTTTTCATTGATGTCAACAAGCCTATGTTGTCATTGATATCTATTATTGAATGAGATTGTTGCAAGAGTGTGAGCAGTTGATTCTTTAATTAGTTGCATTATGTTGTCATTAGTAAAGCTACTGGTGTCAACCTCTAGTGTTTCTTTGATAAGCTTATCTATATAGTTGAGGTAGTGATGAAGATGATAAGGATGTGTCTCTAGTGCTTGGTTTCCAAGTGCTTTTCAGAAAATTTGATAAAAATAGGAGATAGTGTGTTGTAGTGGTGCTTTAGATTACATAGGCGTGTTCTTGTGTTGCTTCACATTTCTTCTAGATTGAAGATATTTTTGTGTGATTTGGATATGTTGGTGAGAGTATTTAAGAGGTTTTATATTCAAGAGTTGATGTGTTGTAATATTATATATAATAAGATGTGTTCACCAGTGTGTGAACTGTGTATTACAGAGGTGTATGGGAGAAATGTCTTTGCTTCGTGTTTCTCTGTAGAGTGGTTTTAGGTCTTTCAATTATGAAGGTGTGTTGATTGTGTCAGTTTATTTATTCAATTAAGGTGGTTTGAGGTTTGGTGCTTCAGAAGTCAGTTCCTTGTGTTACAATGTATGGCAGAGTTATCTGAATGTACTAGGTGTGTGCATTCTTCAGGTGAAAGTTTTTGTGAAGGAATTTGTTGGATTTCAAGATGTTTGAGGAATATTATAGATCATGTTTAAGCATGGTGTGTGGTTTGCAAGTCATCATTGCGTTTGAGGAAGCATGTACTTAAAAGTATAATGGTGTTTACATGGGTATCAACTGACTTGGTGTTTACACTACTTGCAATGGACAATTATTATTTGTAGAAGCGTGTTGTAACATGTCGATTTGGGTCCCAATTAAGGATTGATGTGGTCCACTTTCACTTCTACTTGCCATGAAAGTGTTTTGGTGCTAAACTAATTTGAATTTATACGAGTGATGTGCATAGCCAACCTTGGAGAAGAGTTTCAAGGTTGAAGACAATATAAGCATGAGTTGAGTTTTTGAAGGATGTCGAGATAGATGTGAGAGATGCAAAGTGCAGTGTGTTAGAATGTGAAATTGAGTAATGTAGTGTGATATTTCATGTGTTAGTCTACTAGATGTAGTGAACATAAGGTGGCTACAAATCTTCAATCATATTGTGAAGGTGTTGATGATGTTGTGGTGGATTCTCTGTTGCATTGAGATGCTTTTCACTATGTAACATTCCTTCTCTATCTTCTTTTCTATTCTAGCAGTGAGCCCTATTGTATTCAATGTTGATATTACTTATATTGTGAGCTAATTCTCACCATGGTTTTTCCCTTCTTTGGTTTTCCACGTAAATCCAATATTCTCTTGTGTATGGTGTTAAGTTGTTTCAGTCCGTGTTATTTACTTTTCATGCTAAATCATCATAATAGATTTAAGGATTCAATGAATGAATGTTGATCTGAATGTGTATGAGGGTTTTAAAGTTTTAAGGTACAACTAATTCAACCCCCCTCTCAATTGTCTTGTGCATTCAACAATTTCATGTAGAAACAATATGTGTACGTTTGCCATACTTTCACAATGTGAAATTTTCACTTAAATACAAAAATTAGGGTTTTAACTAAGTTTTCACTTGTTACAATATGGGCATTAAAATTTGTGATCCATGTAATTATTGAGTTGTTAGAACCAAGAAGTGTGAATGAGGATATAATTTTCCATAGTTTGGTAAGCTTGTATAGGAGTTTCATTAGGAGCTTTAGAGGGATATGTGCACCCTTGATGCTTTATATGTAGAAGGGAAATTTTGAGTGAAAAATACCATTACCAAGTTTTTTGTGCTCTTGAAGAAGAATATGTTGAAGAAGCCTATGTTAGTGATCCTATACTTTGGAAATTTGTTCCAAGTCAATTTTAATACTAGTAAAATGAAAATCAATGTTTTGAAAGAGGAAAAAACAGGTTTTACAGGGACCCGAAACCACAAAGTTTACATACATAAGATAAGATCATCAAAGTCACCATTAGCATAAAGGTTGTAAAGAAAAAAACAAAAAGACAAATCCACAGCCACCAAAAAATCCAGCAAGGGCCACAGAAAAGACCCAAAAAGACCAAACAAAACTCCACCAGCAACTAAACTTGGGACTTTAAAGTTTCTACAATCTCAACTTCCAAGTCATTCATTTCCTAAACCCCCCTCTTTAAGATTTGGACCATTTGGGTAGTAGGAGGCGCTTTCCTCTTAAGGTTGGCACGGGTCCTTTTTGATAAACCTTAGTCCTCGTTCTTGCTTTTATCCTTGTCCTCTTCCAAATCAACAACCAGCGATCCATGTTGTGACTTCTCCAACTTTTGAGACATTGCATTGATGATAATGGAATTGTGCCTAGCCATTTTATGGTTTTGTTCCACAACAGTTTTCATGTTATTTTTTATTTTAACAATTTCAGCTTCCAGAGTCTTATATTTGTCCTCAATATCATCTTCTCCCGTTCCAGTATTGTTCTTTTTCCGTTTTCCTTCTTCATTGCTAATAGCAGACAACTTCAATTCCAGTTCCTCCAACTTGATATTTAGAACCCTATTTCTATGATTAAGATCATTTATTTCTTGATAGGCCCATTTCAATACATTGAAAATGTCACCAACAACACTTCTAGCAGAGGCAAGAATATCTCCAGACTAAACCCGATCTAAAATTAGGTTAACATCATCCAGATTGGGGGAGAAAGGAATTCTGGTACCATCAACTCTAAAAGAGGTAGGAGGGGTAGACATAGAGTTTCTGCTAGCTTCAGGGTTCTCAATTTTGTCCTCCAAAGAGTCCGCAAAGTAGGAAACCAACTTATTGGCAGGGGAGCCCTTGAGAGCAGGATTCTTTAAGGGAACCGGGTAGTTGACGTAGTTATTAGGGTTAGCTTTAGCAAGTTGGGGTTTACTAAGTTGGGTTTTCTTACCAGACAACACAGGGGATGGGTGGGCTTCAACAATTCTCTCCTGGTTAGGCTGATTCTCCGTACCACCACTGTCTGTTTCATAGTCCTCTGACGCCGTGGAGGCAACCGGTTTGGATAAAGTTGACAAGCTTTAATAGTGTTCATATATTAACCTAATAAGACCAGGATGAAGAATAGGGTGTCTCCTGGGATTTTTCTTGTGGTCCTCAAGGCTATTGCTCAACGAACAAAACATATAATGAGGCAGAGAAATCCGTACCTTATGGCGGAAGTGGTTAAGGATAGAAAAATGATGACCATAAACTCCGGTGAATCTCCCGTCTAGGGTAATATACTCCATTATGCCACGAAGCACCTTTCTCCATAGTGCCTTGATGGTGTCTATTTCAAAATAGCTGTTGGAAATTTTGACCAGTTTCATTTTCTCCTTTTCCTTCTTAGGGAATTTGATTACCGCCTCGTCAGAAAACCTTCTGTCACGATAAAACTTCACACCCTTAGTGGACATTCCAGTCACCTCTCCTATAATTTTCTCATCCAGTTTCACCTTTCTCCCAAAGAGGATTATTTCTCCATTGTTCCAGTTCTTCTCAAAATAATCCGTAGCCGTAGTATCAGGCCCATGAAGTTTTTCCAGAAATGGAACCAAACCACCTCTGACAACCTGTTTCCATACCTTAGCATTCCTCGTGTGCACCTCGTAGCTATTTGGCTCAACTCTTTTCCTGTCCCTCTCCATTTTCGTTTGCACCTCACTGCAAATTCTACCAGTTTTGAAAACCTGTTGCAATTTTACGCAACCATTCCAATGAACCCACAAAGCGTGCCGCTTTTTCTTCCCAGCTAATTAATATGACACAGCCCCATCAAATCTCTTGATTACGATGTACTTAGCCCTTTTCCATTTAATCATTAAATATATTTGCCTCTTTCCCATGCGTAACATCATAATCTAATAAGGCCCTGACTTCAGCTCCCAAATCCCTAAAATTTTGCCACGTGTTCAATCCTTGCCTCTTTACCCCTTCATTCACAAAGTAATCTGCCACGTTGTTAGCTTCCCTATAGACGTGTGAAACTTTAACTTTATCGAACTTGTCTAGAATAGACTTTGCTTCATCAATCTAATTCTTTATAGACCAGGAAGGGGGGGTCCTACCTAGTAGACAATCAATGATGTTCTTAGAATCCCCTTCAAGCCATAAGTATTTTATATTCAAATTATGAGCTAACTTTAAAACTTGAAAAGCTCCTATAACCTCCGCCACATGGTTGGTTTGATGACCTAGAGAAATGGCCACAACCACCATAAAGTTACCATTTGAGTCCCTTAAAACACCTCCACTTCCGGCCATCCCCGGATTTCCCTTCGCAGCACCATCAAAGTTGGCCTTAGACCAGCCATTTGGAGGAAAGGTCCAACACACACCCTCCCTACTTTTCTTAGTTGGCTTGGATGCCATAGAAACATCCATTTTAATATTCCAATCCTTTGCTATCATTAGATCATAGGGAGTACACACCACAACTTCAAGGTTAAGAGCTTTTTTAGGAATAACATTGATGTTTTCCTTTATAAGCCTGATTTTTTTTCAAAAACATTAGTCTCCAACATCTCCTTATTCCTGAAAAGTTTGTTATTACGTTCTTTCCACACTCCCCAAACAACAAAAGGGAAAATAAAAGCCCATAACCTTCGAATGAAGGGATTTTGAGATGGAGCTTTCCATTGTGAAAAGAAATCTTCAATGGACAGGGGAAACACCCAAGAGATATTCCAGAGGGCTAATAATTTTCCCCAGATTATAGAAACAAACGGGCAGTGGAGAAACAAGTGGTTAGCTGACTTCGCCTCACACTTGCAAAGGTAACATTTGTTGGGGATTTGAAATCCCCGTTTACAAAGATTATCCACCGTAAGCACCTTATTTTGAAGCAGAATCCAGAAGAAGATGTTGACTTTTGGAGTCAAGTGTTTAATCCACGCTTTAGACCAGAAGGGAGGGGGGTCTTGAGAAAGGGACAACAAAGAGATAGTAGAAGAAATAGAGTAGTTACCCGAAGGGTTTTCCATCCAGACAAGATTATCATCCAGCTGAATCTGTCCCAAACTGACAGCGCTTAAGGAAGTTTGAAGTTGAGCCAACTCCTAACTAACCACACACAAATCCACCCAGTCTCCTTCATACCAATAATCTTTGAAAAACTCCCCAAAAGTTGCTTTGCATAACTCAACCCATCTATTGAGTCTTTCAATTTTGATGAGGGTCTCCTTAAAAAGCCATCTATCCTCCCAGAATCTGGCTTGATTGCCGCTTCTAATGTGCCATCCTATCCCTGATTCCAAGATCTTTCTACTAGCAATCATATCATTCCAGCAAGCTGAACCACGAGGTAGAATAGGAGAATCCACCAACGCTTTGAGGGACACACAATTGGTCATATATTTACTTCTTAAAATATCTTTCCATTCTCCAACAGACAAGAAGGATCTCCATATTTGTTTGGCTAGAAGAGTCTTGCATTGAGTTAGGAGGATATAATAATTGCATATTTTAGTTGATAATTTGAATGAGCATAGGTAGAAATATTTTATCTATGACCACAAATTCCATGCCATAATACAAAATTTTCACAAGTGGTGGCATTAATTGCTACTAAAAGAGTTTTTGTTATACAAAGACTACTAGGTGCTAGAGTTTATCAATAGTTAGGAAAAAATCAACTAGAGGTAAATGACGTGGGTATAATATCTATAAGATTACTCTTTCATGTTGAAGCACCACATAGGTAAAACCAATAGGATTGTATACACATTAAGTTAATGGTAGATATTACTATCCAAAATGATAGTTAAACTGGTGTGCATGGAATTGATAAAGTATTTGTATATTTTGTATATATATTTTATAGATTTATGATGTGCATGTATGGGTCCCTAGGCTAGAGAGGGTTTCTTGGAAGAGGATTACTTTGCACAAGAGGGACACCTTTTTAAAAAGGTGGTATTTGCATATCTCATAGAGTTGTATAAGGGATAAATTCATAAGAGAATTACACCAAAGTGGAGTCAAAGGACATTTATTTTAGATAATGCATGGATCATGTTAGAGGAGAGGCATCATTTCCCAAGTTTTTGTAAATATGTACATATTTTCGTGGAAATTTGTGGGATCTACCAAAGAAAAAATGGAGTGGACCATAACACTAGGATCAACTATCCCTTGTGAACATCATATAGAAATTGGAAGGAATTTCCCATGTATTTATTCCTTGGATAGGCACACATTTAGAAGGGTCACTATTCTATCTTTGTAGCAGTGGAAATTTTTTCTAAAGTATTACCCTTTATTCCTCCATGTTAGAAGTTGAATAATGCATATGGGATACAAAATTTATTCTTTAAGGAGATAATTTACTTGCATGGGTTTCTAAAGAGAATTAAATAAAACTATGACACAAAGTTCCTTAGTCATGTATGGTGTACCTCAGAAAATAAATTTGGTATGCATCTAAATTATAATTTTGCATATCATCCATATATATATGAATAGATAGAGATTATTAATAAAAGTATTGTTAATATATTTAAATGTATAGTAGGGGAGAATCCCATATAGTGGGACTCTATGATAACACAAGAAAAAAATACATACACCAAATTAATGAACATGTCATTAGGGAAGGTACCATTTGAAGTTTGGTACATGCTTATCTTGTATCACAAATTTTCTAGGAGTATATGATAAGAATATAAGCACAAAATTTTCATTCACATAATGGATGAAGGAGATTCATTCACAAACTAAATAAGTAACTAGAGGATATCAAAATTAGATATAAGTCATACCAAAGATGACTGTTTAAGGGAGAAGACATACATTGAGGGGGATTTAGTGATGGTGCACCTAAGGAAAGATAAATTCCTTAAATGGACCTATAATGATCTAAAGAAAAATATCGTTATATGCCACATTATGCACAAATTTTATGAGATTGGATATTTCACTAAAATTCAATGTATTTGATCTAAACTCCTACCATGAACTTGAAGGTCTGTAGGATGCACAAATGGTGGAAGTCCTTAATTGGAGAAATAAGATATTATAAAGTCAACAAGAGGAAATCATACAAATATTAGACATGCACATAGGTAAGAAGACTTGGTGGAGTGAGTATAAGAATATATTATTAATTATAAGGGAAAGGGGCCTAGAGAAGACTCAAGGGTTTTTGAAGCTAATGTATGTTGAATAGGGTGGTCAAATCAACTATCCAAATAGTCCAAATTATGAGCACCTAACTCACAATATTTGACCAAGGGTTTTTTATGAAGAGTATCCATGGGTTGTGTATGACCTATAAATTTGATTACAAATTCAACTGACAAATAGTAAATAAGCAAAACCTTCACAATAAAACTTTGAAACAAATCACACCAATAAAGCAAACAAGACATATTGAATCAAATCAAATGCAACAAACCTGCACAAATAATAACATACAACTTGCCTTAGTATAGCTCCATTGTCCTCTTATCTTGCACCTTGGAGAGAAGGTGTTGTAGTGTTTTCTCTGAGATTTTGGGTAGCACAATAGAATAAAGCACTTAATGATACGAGTATAGATTCTCTACGATGATATGGGAGGAGGAATAGATGATAAGAAGGCTGAATTTATAGATTTTTTATGACATCGATCAACACTCAAGATCTGAGGATATATTAAAAATATTAATGGTTCATAATTGATGAGAGGAATTGAGAGGGAGTTAACTGATCTCTTGATTATATCTAACTAATCATATGGATTAGTTAAGAGGATTGATTGGAGATATAACTAAGATTGATGATTATTGGACTAAATTGATTGCTCAGAGAACTTGAAGTAAGTGGGAGTGAAGCAGATTTAATTGAGGAGTGGATTGAGAGTAAGTCTTAGTCAATTGATGAGGTGGAAATGCATGGGAAATTAATAACAAAATAAATAAATTATTAATTACATGTGCAAGGTGAGAATAAATAAATACGATAAATGATTTTATTTATTTTGGATAATGTTGAGAAATAAATTAAATAATTAAAAGTAATTATTTAATTTGAGAAGTGGGAATTGGATAACACATTAATTAAATAATAATGAATTATTTAATTAAACTTTGGAATAGAAGAATAATTAGTAAATTAATTAGATAATGTTAATTATTTTATCAATATAGATGAATAATGGTGAAATAAATAATTTAATCAAATAATTCAAAATTATTTAACTAAAGAAAAATTGCGAGGAAATTCAAAATTAAGAATAATCAAATAATTGTAAAATTCATTTAATTATCATGATGAAGTGAAAATGATCATTAATTTAATCAAATTGTGATACCCCTCCATGTTTTGGACATTGATTCTGTTTAGATAGACTTATGATGACTATTTAGTTACATACGATTTGGATGATGTTTATGTTATGACGATGGTTTATTTTATGAGATAATGTTATGAGTAATATATATGTATGTTAATGATTTTGTTTCTGTTTTGATTAGTTACTTATGGATACTAACCTTGGTACTAGCATTTTTAGTTAGATTATGAGATATGATGTATTATGTCTTATGTGTTTGATCCTGATTGTGGTGAGAGGGGATGATGTCTCATCACTCTCTTCGAGGAGACATGAGATGTCACGATTTCCCTTCACTGGTGTGCATGTACATGTTTATATGTTATATTGTGTATGCATTCATTTGTGATGCAGGGTTGCCGATACAGGGCATCAACTCCACCTGGTCCCACAGGTTTGAGTGTGCCTGCCCAATTCTAATGGAAGTTGTGGGAGGTAGCATATTGGCCCATTTCCCTAACCTTAACCCTTTTGCTCGATATTAGGGCAATGAGCCTAGTTTGTGTCTACCTGATCGGATGGCCATTTAGGCAGATCCAGTAATCCTAATTGAGTATGTTGTGTTTATGTTATGGTGTTTTCCTTGTTATGTCTATCGTATTGTGGTTAATTAAGTTTTAATCCTATGATTGCTTTTTATTAATAAATAATAATTTAATCCTTATATGAAATTATTTTTATGTTTAATAATAAAGAGTTTAATTAATTTTAATATTCAAATTATATGAATTATGTAAATCAAGCAAATAATTAAATTCAATTTATAATATTTTAACCAAATTTATTTATATAAATTATATAATGTAATTAATTAATTAATTTGACCTTTTTTTGTTATTAAGTTTTGATAGTATAACAATTGGTTGGTTGAGGGTGGTTGCAGAGAAGTTTATTTTTCCTCGGGAGGCAATCTGTAGGGGGGGGCTTTTGTGTTTTTTGGTGTTTTTGGCTTTGGGAGTTTTGGAAAAATGAAAATAGTGACAGGCTGAGGATTGTGGGGGTGTGTGACTGCTTGGATTCCAGGGACTTCTTCATTTATCTAAAATTAATTGCAAGTTTGAGGTAGGCGTTTTAATTCTCCTCCATTACTTTTGTTAGAATAAAATGATTCTTTGTGTCCTTGTATTATATTTCTGAGTGACAATATGGGATTCAAGTTAATGACGTAGAGGATAATATATTTATCTTGTGATGCTTTGTGTTTATATATATATATATAAACACAAAGCATCACAAGATATATATATATATATATACTTTTCTCTGCATCCTCCTTGCCCAGTTTCACCTATGTTGGAAATCACAGTTGTTCATGGATTGTTCATTCATCAACCCTTGTCCACCCAGACAATTTATCCTAGTGTATGTGTGTTGCATCATGTTTCTTTTTCTCCTTTATATATTTTCTTTCTTTCCATTTTCTATTGCCTGTACCCGCCAATAAAACAGTCATATGGTGTTGGCAATAACTTTATTTTTACAAACTGGGTTTTTCTGAATTGTTGATATAAGATGCAACACGTAGTTAGGAAAACCATATCCAAAAACTAACACTACCTAGTTTGTCAATTTGAAACTGTGTATAAATTAGTGACAACCACTCCTTCTATTTGAGGTTGGTGGTCAGGCAATAGAATTTAAGTTTGAACTTTAGTTTTGCATATTTCTATAATGTTTAATTTGATTTTAGGGTTTGGGGTCTTGAACATTATTTTTACTATATAGTTTTTGGGTGTGTATAAACTCCAATTATGTCATAATTTGGAAAATTGAGATTTTAGTATTCTGAAAATAATAAATGTGAATAAACAAATATATTGCAATAACTGTTTATATATTCCTTTATATCTCTCATATATAGCTTTATGATACATAATGCTATTTTTTGTTATAATTATTTAATTGGGTACTTATGTGGTTTAGATTTAATAAATTGAAATTAATTAATTAAATTAAGTTTGGTAATGACTAGTGTTAATTAACATATTTAAATTGTTATATTATTTAATTGGTTAGTGTTTGGAAGAAACTTAATAAATAAAATTTAATTAATGTAAGTTAATTATTGTTTGAAGATGTTAGTTAATATAATATTAAATGATTATGTGATGGCGCGATTGATAATGTCATTATGTGTTTTTTACTTTATTTAGTGTCATTTGAAATTTATTCCCTTTTGTATTAATGTTTAATGGAAGTAAAACCGAGTCATTTGTGTATCCTGTGTGCTCGTTGTGGGGAATCAATGTTCTAGTAGTCAGGTGTAGTGTGGTTATAAGTCCTGATGTGTACCTCACTTTGATGGGGATTATGTGCAGTATTTTTGTCTTGTGTTGGTTTGGGGAGGCTTAGTGTCATAAGGGGGAGTGGCTCTCGATGGGGGTCAGATCCTAAAGTGATCACTAGGATAACCCATAGGAAGAGTTGTTCTAATAAGTGATAACCTTAATAATGAACTAGGGGGGTTGGGTAGTTAATTACATTAACCAAGATAATTTCATGCCCCACTCATGGCTTGAGTGCTCATTTAGGCTTGAGATGAGATGGGAAGGCTTGGAATGGCAAGACCAACTACCTTGTCCTCATGAAAGATATGTCAGTTCCACATGAGTCTCGTATGGGGGTTGAGGGTCGGGAGAGAATGTACCAAGACAACCCAAGATGGGGGTTGGGATCTATGAAGATCTACCAGGACAACCCATATCAATCTATGTGATGACACTCTCCCCTTGTGAACACCGATATCCTATCTATGTTGTAGTGACCTATTGGAGTTATCCTTGTTATGTGAATTCTTTTCATGTGCTTTGCAGTTTTCTCTTGTCTTGTGGAGGTAGGGTGAGACCTTGTATTGTGTATCCTTTGTTTGTGTGAGTTTGGGCCATATGTCTATCTCCTAGCATGGGGGTGGTCCTACAGGTCCACCTGGTCGGGTGGTAGATGCCTTCTTCCCCCAGTTATTTTAGACCTATTCTTGCATGGATTGGAGTTGCTTCATTCTTCAGATGTTTCTCCTGGATGCAACCCGCTAGTAGATTAGGAGATGATTCATACATTCTTGTACTGTTGATTATGATGTAATTGTAATTATGGACACACCTGTAAGGTGGATGTTGTATCTATTATGTAATCATGATGTTGTTTTGATGTAACTTAAATGTAATGGTTTTATAGGACTTATGTTGGAAATTGTAATGATGTTATCATGTAGGTCGTAATGCTATAATTAATCCCTTGTCATAGGAACTTTTGGATGTGAGATCTAAAATGAACTTAGTCTTTTAGAGTAAATGAATCTAATTAGTTGTTTAGTTCATTGGAATTAAATGGAATGTATCTTTAGTTTATGTTAGTTTCTTCTTTAATGTTTATTGCTATGAATAAGTTTAAATTAGATGGAGATTTTATTTATGTCTATAATTTGTTAAGTAACAACATTAAGAAACCCTAAAGTTTAACTTAGCTTTATTGTTTCCTCATGTGCTTTTGGGTTTACTAAGTTAGCTGGCTTGGAATAATCCTTTAGTTTTCATTCAAAAAAAAAATTCCTATCTTTTAGCTAAGTCAGTTTGGCTAGTTTCTCTGGGGTTCCTTGGTGGGGTGTTACACAAATAATGAAACTATTTAATTAAATATCAAAGATGAATTAGGTAAGTCAAATGATCAGAAATGACATGTTTTGGAAGAAATACATTATTCAGATTTAACTGTCTATATTTTTCCCTCTTTAAAACAATGCATTTCCGTAGCATTATTTCAAAGAAAACATAAAAAATTGATGACATGCCCCAATCTTCCCTAGTGAATGATAATGGAGGTGGGATGTCTCCTCAAGAGTTTGGTGGAAAAACGTTCAAAAATAATTTTTGAAGGTCGACTCATGAAAATACATGAATCTAATGGAGGATATGTGGTTTTGAGTAAATTAAAACAAAGTAAATGAAGTTATATGATGGGGGTCTAGTGAAGGGGATAGAAATAGGTTTTAGAGATGGATGGAATGGTAAAATGGGAAATTTAGGGCTAGGTAGGGGTATAAAAAGTGGGTGGGGTGGAAAATTCTCCTTATTTGTACTCCTTGTTTTATGGGAATTTGTTGAGCTCTAGTTGGTGAGGGTGATTTTATGGAGAGAATGGCAAGGATTCCAGAGGGTGATCATCACATGGAGTAGGTGTAGACTTTCAGATGGAGGGATGATGCACTAAGGAAGGGTTTCTAATTGGATTTTTTAATTACATTTTGTGATGCATTTATTATCTAGGGTTTTGCTAGGATTTGGACAAATATGTCAAACCCTAGATAGGTGCAATTGTTTTGATTAAAAAACTAGTGTAAGGGCTCGATCCTAAGGGTACACAATAAATCAATCGAAGAAAAAAAAAAGGAACTACAAGCCCAACTGGAAAAATACCAAATAACTAGGGCACTCAGGCCTCACCAAAAACTATAAAGCATAATTTGCACACAATCAACAATTAAATAGGCACACAGGCCAAAACTTAAACTTAAAAGAACATAAAAAAGGAAACACGGAATAACAAGAACCATTACTCCTTTGGACTATTGATAAGATCCCAATCCACCTTTAGAGTCTTGAGGGGGTCCTTACAACTAGTTTAAGAGTCTTCTAATGTGTTCTTCATTTGGGCCTCTCCCTCCTAATTCATGCCCATCCTTCTCTTCAGTTTCCTTAACTTTGACTTACCTGTAACAGTTACAAACACCGCATGGTGTATAATTCCTTCAGTTATAGTAATAATGTTGCTAATAGCATTATCTAGATCCATTATCTTTTCCTTTAGAATGTCACTGTAATTTTTGACTCAATATTAGAGACGTGGACCTTCAAGTCCTTAATTTGTTCTTTTATATTTTGAAGAGACTCTTGGTCAGTCTCTTCCTCTTTCCCAGAATCCTCCTAATTAGTCTCTTTCCTAGATAGGCACAGTTGCTATTTATGGTGCAATTTCCTAGTACTTGTGTAATTGATATGCAATTCTTTGGCACAAATATGTATGGGAAATGATGCATTGGTAATATGGATTGGAAAATTTGCATAGGGTAATGATGCATATGCATAAGGAAAAGGCACATATGCATATGGAAAAGACACATATGCATAAGGCAATGACACATATACATATGGAAATGATGCATATGCATAAGGAAAAGGCATATATGTATATGAAAATGGTGCATATACATATTCAAGGAGGGCATAAATGCTTAGAACGAGGGCATAAATGTATGTAATGAGGGTGTAATTGTTCCCTAAATGGTGAACGGGCACAAGGTTTCCAAATGGAGGGTATGACCTAAATGGTACCTAGTTGTATGTGAAATAAATGAGTGGGGGGTAGATTAGGGTGACTTAAATGGGAAGGGTATATCTATTGCAAAAAATAGCATAAATGTTAAGGTTGACTTGATTGATGCCAGAAATAGTGCGTAGAGTGAGGGTTTATGAAAATGATAAAAACTAGAATAACTAAGTTGTCTTGCTGGGTGAAAGGTTGTTAAGAGGCATTGATGTCTCGTGAGAGGTATCTAGATGCGCTAAGTTTGAGGTGGCATATTGGTGAGGATGAGCAAGCTTTCCAAGGGGTTGTTGGTTTATTCTACATCACCTATATACCAAATATTCAATCACATAGGGTGATGATGACTGCATTAGTGGAGAGGTGGTATAGCAAGCAGAGCTCCTTCTTATTACCAATTGGGGAGGTGACAATCACCCTCAAGGATGTGTGGAGGAATCTGTAGATCTCGATTCATGGGTGGTTTATGACACAGATGGTGGGGAGTTGGTGCTCAACCAAATGTTCATACTAAAATACCTTGGGATAGAGGATTATGATATTAGTTTGAGCTACGTGCAAGCATATTTTGATAGGATACCTATGTTTTTGGTGGTTGTGATTAGCAGTGTGCTAGTTCCTAACAATAGGAGCCATGGATCTCCTATTAGATATAAGATAGTGATAGTGTAGATGATTAAGGGTGGTGTTGTGTATGCACATTGTCCATGTGTACTGGCTACTCTGTATCATCAGCTTCACCAAGTTTCTTATAGGTATGAGAAAAGCATGGGGTGTGGAGTGGTACTCCTTTACATATGGGCATGGGAGCACATAGCGATCATGCAACCATTGGCAGATAGAGCACAAGAACTTGGATTACCATATGTTCATAGTTACGATTAGGCTTTAACATAGCATAGGTTAGGAGATGTTCCTTATTAGCGATGAGTGATAGATGATATGATTAGTTTTGGCATGTGGAACTTGATTAGTCTTGGAATTAAAATTTTGGCCACTTTACCCGATGCAATTTCCCTCCAAATTAATTAATGGGGGAATGCAAGGGGGGTAGATCCCACAAAAATCGCTTAAATTTTGTAAAGGAAATTTATTGTAGTTTATATTATAATTCAGTTGGAAAAACCAATTTGTAACTGTTCGAAAATGTATTTTATTTATTGTGAATTGAATTTGAATAGTCATGGTTTTTGAATAGCCTATAGCACATAACATGCGCGAGAATTCAAACAACCACATGATGTTGATTTTATTGCTACAAGTCGCATGGAAGTGACAAAGGTTGATTATATGTTGTTGGTGGCACACATAACAGAGTTTGAGGTAAAACAGAGTAGTGGAAATCATTTGGATTTGTTGTTGCATGTTTCAACTATTTATTGTAAGTATTTGTAACTGTATTTCTCTAGAAATTGAATAATAAAAAGGATTATTGTTTGTGGATGTAGCCAACAAAAGGGTGAACCACATTAACTTGTTGTCTCGCCTCTTGCATCTGTGAATTTTTTAATTCCTCTATTTCATTCCTCTTTTTATGTTAGTATGTTAATATTTGCATTTAATTGGTGATTTGAACTCTCTATTTCCTACCATTAATTCCTAACAATTAGTTTTACTTGGAAACCTTGGAGGCATTGTGAAGCATGGTTAGATGATGGAGAGCATCTACCATATTGTTGGTAGACTTGTTATTTAATTTGGAGGATGATATATATTATTGAGCTTTATTTGTTAGATAGAGTCTACATAAAGTTTGAGGATTAACATGATGTACTAGTTGGTGAGGTGACATTTTCTGGTGCTTCTAGAGAGGTTATACACTAGTGACCCATGATTAGTCCAAAGAATTCTATCAAATATTTTGAGGGGTTGGTACTGGTGTGGTGGATTTCACGAGCAAATATTATTAATGTAGGGACTACACTAGATTGTGATATGCAATGGGTGGGATGAGACCTACACGATTGGTAGATCCTGTAGGTGGTGATGGTAGAGGACAATGGGTAGGGAGAGGTGGTGAAGAGAGGAGAGGGGGAGAGGAGTAAAGGAGGAGTGGTAGGAAATTATGTCATCGAGTTGGTCAAGGGGATGATGATGGAGGAGGTGGAGGAAAAGTACCCAATGTCCAGGAAATAGCAATGCCACCACCTATGGTACAACAGGTAGTGCAGTTACCATTAGTAGGAGAGCATACAATACAGTCTCCACTAGTAGGGGATGATCTAGTGGGTTATGATGGGGATGACCAGGTTATAGATTTGAAGGCCCAGGTGCAAGGCTTACAAGCACAGTTGGAGAGTGCACATGATTAGATATAGGGTTTTTAGGTACAATTAGCTAGTGTGACGATGGAGAGAGATTTATCAGTTATTTGGTCTCAACATACAATAATTATTAAGGGTTCAAGATGTGGCATAGGGTCCTTCTTCAACGATGGTCTCGTATATTAGATAATATGTATAGGAGGATTTGTACTATAGGTCTTTGTATGAAGGATTAGTGCCACATGATCAATGAGATCCTAGTTTTACATGTAGTAGATCAGAGAGATCCAAATCATAGAGATTAGTGAGTGAGAGTGTGATGGGGCCATCACCTCCTAGATCAGTACTAGGGAAAAGTGGACATTAGGGAGAGAGAGAGAGGGTCATAGAATCCAAGACCATCAGGGTCACAACATCCTGCTCCTACCCATTTAGAGGGAGAGGGCTCTCTATAGGTCTAGGCATTTATATGATTTATTTGTGTAGACATGTGATTTTGGCCTATGGGCATGATATATTGTGTAAGTATGGTTGATGAGCCCATGTACATACTTTATTTAGTGATGTATCATGACACATTATTTTATATATGTATATATATATGCAATGAGATTCATTTTTCTTTGTGATAGCTATGCATGTTATGTGATGATGCTATGATGTGATGTATAGACTAGATGTTATCATGATGTAATGCTATGATATATTGTTGTGTTTTTAAGCATACAATGATGATGAACTATATGAATTATATGACTTATGTTATGTGGACCTAATGGATGCAAAATATATAAATGTGATGATATCTATATGTGGTATATATAGTGAATGATGGATTTTTCTATGATATGCATTGTATGGTTCCTAACATGTGTATGTATGCAGGATATATGGATAATGTGGATGTGTTATGCTTTGTTTTTGGTTGTGTCATATTACATGCATGAATTGAAATTAGTATGGTAGAAGATATTGAGGAAATGGTTATTGTTGATTGGTGTCACATAATGGGATGTATGATAAATGGGATGAAAAAGATAGAAATGAGATAGATGGATATAAATAGATTGATGTAGATGTATATGAGAAATGATAGATATTGTGATTTCTATTTTGTGTTATTTTTATCAGCATAAAGCATTTTATTTGTGGAAAGTGGATGCATGCGCTAATAGATGGTGGAGATTGGTTCCTACACATGGCACCTATAAACAGGTTTTTACCATGGTACTTACCCAAGGCACCACAAAAGTGGTTTTCACCATAGGACGGTTTATTTCTCTTTACTATTTTTGATATTTTTCAATTAAGATACTATGAGGATCAAGTGAAGAATTTCTTTAGGTGGCCACTATTGATAGGCTCATCTAGCAGTTCTCCTTCAGATGTGGCAAGACGGTATGCTTTTGATCCATAAGCATTTGTGATAAAA
This sequence comes from Sequoia sempervirens, assembly GCA_007258455.2. Classification (NCBI taxonomy): domain Eukaryota; kingdom Viridiplantae; phylum Streptophyta; class Pinopsida; order Cupressales; family Cupressaceae; genus Sequoia; species Sequoia sempervirens. The sequence continues at coordinate 136,051,616 of VDFB02358134.1, read as the reverse complement.
AAAGCCTTAGCCAGTTCAATTTAAATTTCCCTTTCTTCTCATGATCTTGTCGGTTCTTTTGATTTTCTTTAAGTACCAATTCTCCTATCTCAAACTTATGTGAGATAACTTTCTTATTTTAACTATGACGGAGATAGTTTTGATAGATTTGTAGGTGATTGAGTGTGTTGAGATGTCATTCTTCTAGTAATTCTAAGTCATGTAGTCTAGAAGCTCTATACTCTTCATCACTAATGACATTTTGTAGGGAAAATTTGAGTGATGGGAGCTCGACTTTGATAAGAAAAATTGCTTTGGCTCTAAAGACTAGGGAATATAGGGTGGCGCCTGTGGATGTGCAAATTCTAGTTCGATAATCCCATAGTGCAAGGTTAAGGTAGACATGCCAGTCATGACCATCATTAATAGTCTTCTTGATAATTTTTTATATGGTTTTATTTGATGCCTCTACTTGACCATTACTTTGTGCATAATAAGGGGTGGAAAAATGATGTTGAATATGAAATTTAGTGTAGATCTCATGGACATCTTGGTTTCTGAATGGTAGACCATTATTAGTGACAATAGTCAAGGGAATACAATACTGAGAAATGATATAGTTTAGGATAATCTTAGCAATTTTATTTCTAGTGATGTTAGTTAGAGGAATGGCTTCAATCCATTTTGTGAAGCATTTTGTGGCTATCATATTAAATTTGTGACTATTGGATGATGGGGGATGGATTTTTCCTATGAGGTCAAGCCCCCACTATCAGAAAGGCCATAATGTGGTAATTGCTTGAAGCTCCTGAGACAATGCATGTATAAGATCATCGTGTTACTGACACTTTTTACATTTACAAGAAAACTTGTGGGCATATTGTTCTATTGATGTCTAATAGTACCTAGTCTCATCAATTTGTTCTCTATATTTTGACCATTAGAGTGTGACCCACAAATACCATCACGTACCTTCTATAGGGAAGTTTGTGCTTCTTATGAGTTAAGCCACCTAAGGAGAGTATCATCAAAGCTCCTTTGATAGAGTGTATTTCCTAGAATAAGGAAGCAGGATGAATATCTAATGGAATTTTTTCTCTGGTTGTTGGATAAATTTGGTGGAATGAATTGTTGATGGAGGTAATCATATATGTCTTGGTACCGAGGAGAATTAGGACCAACAATTTCACACACAAGCTCAGACTCTGGGACATTGAATGCAGGGATCAAGAGTTGTTCCACTAATAATTCACATTGTTGGGTATTGTGGGGAGTATCCAAGAGAGATCCAATGGTTGCCATGGCATTTGTTGCTTGGTTGCTTAATCTAGGAATTTTCTCAAATGTGATGTCACCTAATTATTGTTTGAAACTATCTACCATTTTCTTATAGGGTAGAAGTTTTTCATCCTTAGTTTTATATTCATTGTTTACCTATTTTAACCAATTGGGAATTACCGTGGACTTGTAGTTCCTTAAGTTTCCATTGTATTGCTATCTTGAATCTTGTGAGTAATGCTCCAAATTTTAGCAATATTATTTGCATGTGGGAATGCTAGATGGTATGATTTGGGTATACAGTCTCCTGGAGGTGTGATGAATAGTATATATACTCCTAATCTATTCCAAGTGTATGATCCATTGAAGTGAAGCTTCCATATCTAGGTAGGGGTTACTATAAATATACCTTCATTTAGGAAGTCTAACACTAGTGGGTGATTTGTTGTCATAGGAGCATATATTAACTGGTCTCTTATCACTTGCCCTTTAATGGCCACTATGTCTATATATTCAATGTAAAACCACTCAAGATCATAAACCATTTAACCAGTCTCCCTCTGAGTGTTTCCTTGCTCAAAAGGTACTTAAGGGGATCAATTTTTGTAATGAGTTTATTCTGATGGTTTACCATGTAATGTCTTAGTTTTTGTGAAGCAAATTTTTTTTCTAAACATGCACATTCAATACGTGTATATTTAGTTTCATAATCAACGAGAGTACGAATGATGTAGTATATTTCCCTTTCCTTACCTAAGTCATCATGTTGTGTGAGGAGAGAACCTAGTGTTGTTGATGTGGAAGATATATAATAACAAAAGCTTGCACTGAATTGGTGGCATTGACACTGGATGAGATATGAGATAGTATTTTAGTTTTTTGAGTTCCTTTTGATAATTTTTATCCTAGTTAAAGGTAAAACCCTTATGCAAAAGGTGTGTAAAGGGATGGAAGTTTTCTTCTAGTTGTGAAATGAATTAAAGAATAGACTAGAGAACTCCTTGTAAATTATGTAGTTTGAGATTGGTATGAGGAAGCATGTTGATTATGGCTTTGACCTTTGATGGGTCCACCTCTATGCTTGTTGAAGACACAATGTACCCCAGTAGTTTTGCTGATGTAACCCCAAAGACCCACTTCTTAGGATTTAGTCAAACATTGTATTTTTCTAGTCTATCAAAACTCTTGACAAGTATATCTAAATGACCTTCTCTTCTGAGTGAATTTTTTAGGAGATCATCAACATAATCCTCCATAAAAGTATGCATCATGTCATGGAAGATAGTGGTCGTAGCTTTTTGGTAGGTAGCTCTAGAATTTTTAAGGCCAAAGGGCATGACATTCTAGCAAAAGGTTTTCCATAGACAAATGAAGGCAATTTTATGTTGATCTTTGAGATCAATGCGAATCTGGTTATATTATGAGAATCCATCCATTAAAATAGTGTTTCATGCCCTAATATCAATTCCACAAGCATATCCATATTTGGTAGAGGAAAGTCATATTTGGGATATGATTTGTTTAGATCCCTAAAATCTATGCATATTCTAATGCCCCTTGTGGGTTTAGTGATATATACCAAGTTTGATATCCACTCGGGATAGTCAATTGGCCTAATGAAACCCACATCTAATCATTTTTTAATTTCTTCCTTGACTAACAATGCTATTTGAGGATGCATTTTGTGTAACTTCTACTTTACTATTTCCCCCCAATATTACTGCTATATGGTGCAATAGTAGCTTAGGGTCCAATCCTAGCATGTCCACATAGGATCATACAAAGTTCACCTATCTATTTTGGAAGGATGCCATTAATTTAACCCTTTCCTTCTTAGATAGTGAAGCTGTAAAGAATGTGATCCTGACACAATCTATGGTATTGATGTTTGATTCCTTAAAATTTTTTATAAGCACTAGAGATCTCTCTTGATCCATGGGTAGATTGTAAAACCTTCCATCCTTGGTGCCTTAAAAAGGTTTTCACCTTCGATTGAATCCTTTGTTTTTACTATTTTATGGTCTGAAAGCATCACATTGTAGTTTTTGCTAGGGGACCTATTTATGAATTTATATTTCTACAATTGGAAGGTTTGGCATCCTCCCCAAAGTATATTGTTATATCAAGTTATATGGTAAAATTGATTTTACGATATCGTAGGGGTATTCCCTCTCAAAGTCCCAAGAACTCACCGATAGCTTCATCATTTTGGAATGTGTCTATGCTAGGTAGATCTCAGTGGTCCCAATCTATGATTTTGGGATAAAGAAGTGAAAGGTTATTATTAGAGGGTGAAGGTTCGAAAGATATATACGGTAAAATGCAAATGTTATGATCTTGGAATAGGTCAGCGTTACAATCGAAAGATTGAAAGTATCCTCGTTACACAACTTAGCAACATAAAGAGTTTTATTTGCTTTCATAGGGGTAATTTTGATATTTGAAGGCATAATATCTAATTTCCTAAATCCAATCCCTTGAAAGCATGGTTTGACAATTAATGAGATAGGTTCCATCATCCCTTGCTTTTGTGAACCAAGTCCATTGTGACCATCATACCCCATGTGTTCCATTATTTGAAATCCTTTAGTATACTTTTCAACTGGGAGTATGACAATATCTTCTTTATCTTTGTAAATCTACCTCGATATGTCTTCTTCTATATATTCTTTGTCAAGTTCTCTCCATTTGGAAAATGTTGTTGGACTGTATTTGATTATTAAGTTGGATAAAATTTTGTTTGACTATTGTTCCATATGATTTGGGTTATGATGGAAGTTGACCTATACAGAAAGACTATTTCATGTCATATTCCCCATACCCCTTATCTTTGACCTAAACTTCAGGAACAACTGTGGACTGAGTGGATGTCTGGGTTAGTGCCAATGGGTCAATGTAGGATTTAGAGGAGGATGCTTTGGCATTGTTAGGAACATGAAGAGTGATGTATCCCCTCAAGTTGCTACAGTATGGGAAAGCATCAAGATCTACTAGAATGGTTACTTTATTTCCATTATGGTACAAATTTAGACACTTATGAAAAGTTGATGGTATGGTTTGCATGTCATGTATCTATGGGCAACTAAGAAGTACATCATATGAAAGTTTGAGATCTAGCACTTGGTACAATGTATCCTTAATTACTAGTCCTGCTCAGATAGGAAGGGTGATAGCCCCTTTGGGAGGTCATTCTGCACCATCATAAAATATGATCTCTATCTTCTTATTTGGATCTATAACCTCCTCAAAGTATCCTAATATTTTCACCATTTTTAAGGTGCAAATGTTCAAACCAGCACAACCATCTATTAGGAATCATTTTATTCTATGCTTATGGACAAATATTTCTAAATGGAGTGCATTGTTATGAGTAGGTGAATGGGGTGTCATATGCTTCTTCGAAAAGGTTAGATGATGGGTAGAGGTGAGGTGCCCAACTATGGCTTGAAATTGGTCCATATTGAGACCTGTAGGTACTGATGATTCCCTAAGAGGTTTGTCTAAGATATCCTTATGGATCGATAATATGCAAAAAAATCTCTAGAATAAATATTTGTGCCAATATCTTACCAACTTGATCCATGAGATTATATTATGGTGTAACATGGGTTCTCTATGTCGCTCCTTGTAGAGTAATTTTTCCTCTATGGGTTGTAATGACACATTTAGGATTTGTGTTATTTATAATAATGGTAGACATATGGTTGTAAAATTCATGAATATGATTAATTGTATAGTCATAATTGATGATTGTATAATTGGAATTATTGTTTGAAGTACTACCTTGGTTGGTGGAATTTCCTTTTCCATGGTTGTGTAAAGGATCCTTGAAGATCACGTGGTCATTGCTTGACAAATTTTTTTGGTTCTCCATACTAATGTCTCCTTTTTCGATTAAGTCCTGAATAATGTTCTTTAGTTTGAAACATTAGGAGTGGTGTGTCATTTTACTCTATGATAATCATAGAAATCAATGTCCTTCCACCATGTAGGTTTGACTTGTGGTTCATCCTGTCTAATTTTTGGGAGAGTGACTAATTTCGCTTGGATTAATTTGAAGTACAAAATCGATGGGCTCTCCTAAAGGAGTATACTTTCGTCGTGAGGTGTTATTTAGTCTATGAGGAACTCTTTGTGTGTTACCTTAGATATTTGTTGAGGTCTAAACATTGTTTGGCACTTGTATGTGTAAGGTGGGTTGAACAATTTGAGCCATTTTGGCATCAACCACACCATCATTAACTATATTTTTATTTTTGTTCCAATAACAAGATTTGTCATTTGAAGAATTCAAATAGTATTTATTATCTTCAAAAAAATTTACAAGTCCTTTGGCAATAAGGGCTTTCTCGATAGTACGCCCCTTTTCAATAACTTCATCAAAAGAATTTGAGCATAGCATTTTTAGATGGAACCCAATTTTAGTATTCATGTTTTGAATGAACATTTCGACTAATTTTTTTCTTAGGGATATGACATGGACATTTACTATCTAGGTTTCACCACCTTTGTAAGGAGGCAAAGGTTTCTCCAACGTTCTATTTTATAGTACATAAGTCAGTCATTGAAGTTTCATGCTCTATATTGTAGGAAAAATGTAAGATAAAATTCTCAGGTAGATTACTAAAGGTCCTAATACTAGCTAGGAGTAAAGAAAACCACTCATTAGCTTGCCCACCTAAGATTCTTGGGAAGAGGTGCATGAGATATGTATCATTATGCATAACTTGTAAGTAAGCTATGTAGAATTCTCTAATATGATCATGAGGGTCTGTGTTTCCTTTGTACTTATCAAAGTTGGTCATTTCAAAGTGATGTGGAAAGGGAAACATATGTATAGTCGTTTCAAATGAATAGGGGCATATGTATTCTATCAAATAGCTCTTTTTATTGGCCCCATGTGGATGTTTGAAAATTGTTGTTGTAGATTTTGGATTTGGAGAGCTAAATTGGTGGGATGTGTAGCAGGGGGTATGTTGATGGCATTGTAATTGGATGCAGGATGTGATGATGGATGACCTTGAGGGAATTTTGATGATGTGGAATTTTGATGAATGTATGAATGGTTTGGAGGATTGTAAGTATGAGCAAACATGTTGGAAGTATTATTTGGAAGTATTCTGATTTTGGTCCCGTGGGTTGATGTTGTGGTGTGGATGTATGTAGTTTGGTGGATTGGCATATTATTGTGAATCCATGACATTTTGGGTGATTTGTGTTGGTAGGTGTTTTGATTAGATGGGGTTTATGATGTGATTAGGGTTTGAGGTGAGATATTGTGGATGTTGTGTCATGGAGTTACAATTTTGATGGGTGATGCATTGGTTGTTTGGTATGTGAGTATGAACGTTAGATGTAAGTGGTTAAGAATTATGGGTTGTATATGGGGGTTTTTGTGTATTGTTGGAGTTATTAGGTGGAAGTTGATTTTGATATAATGGTTTGGTAATGGGATTTTTATTTTTGTGTTTTTGCAATGGTATTCAAGTTAGGTTGTGGTGCTTGGGAAAGGTGAGATGATTGCAATAATGTATGTGGATTAATTATCGAGGTGGGAGCGAGAGTTTGACTAGATGTTGTGTTGTATAAAAAGTTGGTGATCTGCATAGAGTATGTGGGAGCCTAAGTATGTACAGGTGGTATTTTCACTTGTGTGGAGTTAGTAGGTATAGTTGTTTGTGGGATAGGTGCAACAATTTGTAAAGAATTAATGGGAGGATTATTAGGAGGTTGGACAATAATGTTGCTATTTTGTTGTAGGGAAGGTGGTATGATATTGTTGGAACTAGTTTCCCCCAAGTTTGAGGATGAAATATTATTGGTGATGTCCTGGATAAGCATGATGTTGAATGCGGAGCACAATTTAGCTCCTTGTTGGGCAAGTACAAGGAAGTATTGATCAAGATTGGCTGCTAGAATTGTGTTTACTAGCTTTATTTGCATTAGGATATTGTTGGGCTTCAACCAACTCCTTGGGTGTTATGTCTTTGAAAAATCCACCAATGTTGGGGTTGTTCCTAAGACTTAGTGGAGGTGGTGTTTCAAAATCACTTTATAGACCTATTAATGAATCCTCCTAGAATCTCAAGGAAAGGGTTTGTACTTGGGGGTATTATGTAAGACCCTTGTTGCATTTTCTTCCAAGTTTGTGACCTTATTTCTACTGGCATATAAGAGATTTAGAACCTTTTAACTTGAATGATATTTTTTAATGAATGACATGAGGTGGACACGACCAAGAAGTGTAACTAGATCTTATGATTTTGATGGTCAAGATTTGGATAAAATATGACAAATCTTGGACTAAACTTGTGAGTCCAAAAGTCAATAGATTTGGGGAATGGTGGAATAAGTCAACTTAGAAGATCCTAAATAAAACTACCCACATACAAGCTAACTTAATATTCTAATTGAGAAGGAAATTTTTTAAGGAAAAATATCAAACTAATGTGATGTGAATGCAAGATATAGGTAGACTTAATGAATCAAATTTTGGATGAAAAATGATGATAATGGAGACATGGTAGATTGGACCTAAGTTTGAATCTACTTGAAAGATATGAATAATGTAAAAATGGGTGAGGTGAATGATTAAATATGAGGTCTGACTCTTTGTATGCTAGCAGGGTATCAATTTTGTTTGTAGATCTATGTATAGGATAGTAAGATTTGATGATAACAAGTTGTCTGACTGACAAAACAATTGCATCGTGATATAGAATAATTGTACCATAATATAGGACAATTATGACAATTTGAAGTTTAAATGTGCTATTCTAAGCCAAAAAGGATGATAATTTAGTTTCTAGAGCATAATTGATTTTTTGAAGGTCCCAAGCAATTTCACCACTTTGTGCAATAAATGTACCTATCTAACCCATAAATGTACCCATAGAAGCCACATTTTCACCTGTCTAATCCATAAATATGCTAGTACTAGCCATAATTATGACACAAAGTTAAAAAGTTGTGAAAGTATAACCTAAAACTGAGTTTTTTACTTTTGTTTGATAAACAATTGCAAAGAATGATAATCAGTTCTGTAACAAGATAGACACATGCTAGTTTCTGAGGTTTAGTTGTGTGATTCTAATAAAAAATGGTTCACAATTTAGTTTTCAAAGTATAATTATATTTTTGAAGGTCTCAAGAAATTGCACCACTCTATGCAATAGATGTGCCTATCTAAGCCACAATTGCACCTATTTAAGCCACAATTACACCCAAACTAGTCACATTGGTAACATAGGGTTAAACATGCAAAAATCTAGCCTAAAACTGAGTTTTTTGAGCTCAAATGAAGCTCATTTTTATGGTTCTAAGAAGACACTCTAAGAAGCACAACCTAATTATTGTTAAAGGTGTCTACCACTAGTAGAGGCCCATCAATAAAAATATTGTAGAATATGATGTAGAAGCATTTGGGTGTACGTGCAATCCTTCACATCCAAAATCTCATTTTCCTTTGATGTCAAATTTTGGTGTTTTGTCATTTTGATTTTCTTCTAGGTATATGATTATTTCATCATTTTCCCCTCTTTAGGCAATTCAAGTTGAAGTCTTTTGGCAAGGCGGTCTTTGGAGCTGAAGTTGCAAGTTTTAATTATTTAAATATTTTAAATTGCAAAATTGCCTAGGAGCCAAAAACCCACACCCAAGAATGTCTATGTTGATTTTTGGCTCTTGTGCAACTCCCAAAAATTTGAATTTGTTGACCATTTGTGCTTGAGTCTTCTCAATGCCTGGGTGGAGGTAGTGGAATGAGGAATGTTAGATGCAAATTTTAGAAAATAAATTGAAGATTTTGTAGGAGGGAGTGGCCTAAGGAGTCCCATGCCTAGATTGGTGAAGGTTGGTTGCTCATAAGTGGTGGTGGAAAAGAAAAATCCCAACGTCTTAGGAAGGAGGATTTTGGGGAGAACAACAAAAGAGTTTAAAGAGAAACAAGAAAAAAAGAAGAAACGATTGGGGAAGGAAATTCCAGGGCATCCAAGAAAGAATGGAGGAAATTTTTCTGCTATTTTTTTGATGCCTGTAGCTATTTTTTTGTGTTTATAAATCGGTTAGAATGGAGGAAACGTTTCTACTATTTTGTTGATGCTTGTAGTTGATTTTTGGGTTTATGAATGAGGAGGAATGGAGGAAACAATGATGTTGTTTTGATAATGCCTATAGCCAATTTTTTATGTTTTTGAATCAATTATGTAATGGTTCAAAGCATTCTTTCATGTAGGGTTGATTCTAGTTTTTCTTGTGGGTTTCCTATAGCCTTGTTGTTGTTGTGGCTACATATCGAATGCAAAAAACATATTATTCAATTTGAATGAAGCATATGTTGGTGATTTAAATCTCTGGTTACAAGTTTACATTTTGAAACTTGAGTATTTTATCTTGGTTATGGTTTTGGGTTGCAAAAATGGACAATCCTATAGGATTCTTCATTGTTGACCTACATCAAATGGTATCAAATTTGAAAAACTGGCTGGGAGGTGTTGCAACATAATTTGCAATTGTTATCCTCCAAAAGTGGTTAAAGTTAGGTAGAAGGTGCACAAGAGAGAGGCGTGTCTTCTAGAAACTAACTGTTGGGTAGAGAATAAGCAAGAGTGAGTTTGTTGTAGGGAGGACCTATGACTACAAAAGGTTGATACCCTGAAATGAGAGAGATTTTTGCAAGGACTTATAACTATAGAGGGGCTTGCAAGTCTCTGAAGATGTCTTTGAAGAAGACAAGATGGGTCATGAGAAGGTTTGTGAGGATTTTACCTATGGAAGAGTGGAAAGAAGAGAGGTTTACAAAATGGTTTATTGGAGACTTAAAGAAGATTGAGGCTAGATTGGATGTGATAGAGATGGAGCAGAGGAGAGAACTTGAAGAGGCTAAAAGAAAGCATGAGAAAAGATTATGTGAAAAGAGTATGATGACTAAAGAAAGGTGTAAAGTTGAAAATCTTGAAGAGAAGGTAGAATGCTACCCAAAAGAAGAAAAAGAACTAGATATCTCTAATGAAATAGAGAGATTTAGCAAAGAGGGAAGCGAAACGAAAGGTGAAAACATGCATCACTATAATCCTATGAAAGGAAGGTAATGGAAAGAAGAACATGTGGGAGAATCCCACACAATTGTGTCAAAAAAAAGCAAGAAAACAAGAGAAGCAAAGATAAAGAATGAAGAAAGAAAGAGGAGAAAGCAATCATAGTGGGTTGTGGTAATTGTGAAAATTTGGTTTTATCTAATGGTTTCTTGATTATAGGGACTAGAGAGGAAACATAAAAGGTGTAATATGAAGGCATGAAGGATGTGGAATCAATAATTTGCAGACGAAGAGTCAGGGCAGCAGTAGAGAAGCAAGAATACATACAATTAAAAGGTCACTTCAGTGATATTTATGAAAAAGAGTTTGATGTTACATTACTTGCAAAGGAATTTAGTGAATTTGTGGATGTGGAAATGAGTGTAAAGGATGGTATTGTTGTAGAAGAAGAGGGTAAAGTTACAGAGAAAGAGAATAGTCAAGTTGCAATAGAGTTTGGTCTTAAAGTGGACATGGAAACAATTCAAACTTTAGGACAACAATGTGAAGAAGAATGCATGGAAAATGTCTCAAGTGGAAGGGGTAAAGGGGCAACAAATGTTGAAAATGAAGGTAATATTGTAGCTTAAAACTTGTAAAACTATGAGACTGTAGATCTAATTAAGTGTTCTTTGTCACAATTCTTTCTATATGATTAATCTGTTTAGATCAATTTTACCAATTGTAGAAAGAGACAAAAGATTGTAGAAGAATGAGACAAGAAGATAGAAGTGACACAACATATACGTGGAAAAACCCTTTCGGGAAAAAACTCCACTAGAATCAATAGTGCTTGTATTATTTAACCTTAGAACAGGATTACAATAATACTATATCAATCCTTGATTGATATGCTTCCTTGCCTTCAAAAATCCTTCTTCACATTCTGATTCACATAGGAAAGTGATTGATTCTTGTCTGTTTACGCAAGAAATGCTCAGGTCATCTCGGTTTAATTATACCCTGATGCTTGTGTTCGCTTGCAATATCAAAAATCATGAAAGTAGTACTCAAGTCATCATTGGTCTACAATATACCATTGATGCTTGTACTCACTTTCAATATTTTAAAAAGATCCATGATGATACAAAGCATCATAAATGTACTGTTAAGATACCAATATTTGCATGGTTAAGTTAGATTGCATTCATATTAGTTTTGCATCTGCATTATAGATTTTCCACATTGACTGATGATATCTATATTGGCCTACACCAGATGCAGAATCATGTCCCATGTCTTTGGGAAGAACTCTAAAATCCTCCTATGATCATAACATACTGCAAATCAACAATATTATCAATCAATCAAAAATCAATCAGCCTATCAATCTAATCGGCTTTGATGATACTTTGATCAAATCTCGTGAATGACTATCATTGAACCTCGCCTATCATGAGGTCAATCATCAAGCTATCATTGATCCTCACCTATCATGAGTTCAATCATCAAGCTATCATTGATCCTCACCTATCATGAGGTCAATCATCAATCTATCATTGATCCTTGCCTATCATGAGGTCAATCATCAAGCTATCATTGATCCTCGCCTATCATGAGGTCAATCATCAAGCTATCATTGAACCTCGCCTATCATGAGGTCAATCATCAATCTATCATTGATCCTCACCTATCATGAGGTCAATCATCATCATCCTATCATTGATCCTCGCCTATCATGAGGTCAATCATCATCCTATCATCAAATCAAACAATCGACTGAAGTGATTATCAATCATCAAACACAAGGAGGAAAAACAGGGCAACATTTAATCAATTTTGCAGAGTCAATCTTTCTTTTTCGGGAGATAAATTATTTCAACATAAAAACTTCGTCGAATCATCATCAAATCATTGGAAAATCATAAAAAATTTGAAAAATAAAAAAAATAAAAAAATCATTAATTTATCTCCCGAGGGGGCATATATCCATCATCATAGAAAATCAATGTCTGGGGCATACTGAATTTTTTTTTCATCGATACAAGCAGCAGCAACAAAAATTTCTTTGAAGCAATGTGTAAACACATCACTTCAAAGAGGGGCAAAATGTATACACCTAAAAATGGTCTGGATAATCTAATTAATTAAATACGACTTATTTGATTAATTACATTAATTTCCTCTACTATTAAATAAATAGAAATATTTATTTATAGTTCATTCTTCTAATTCTTCAATTTATTCAATTTCAATTAAATATACAACTTCAATACCCTGTGTTATTTAATTATTACATCATTCAATCCTAATTAATTAAACAAGGTTAAATACTTTGTTATTTAATTATCAAATCCCTTCTCTATTAATTTAATAAACAAATTCTAAAGTTTGTTTTATTAAAATATTTATCCCCTTTTACTAATTTGAATAAATTAAATTATTCAAATAAATGCATAAAGGCAATTCCTCTATTCACTCACCTACCAAATTTGATGTCAAAAATCCAAATTAAATTCAACTGGCATTCACAGGAAGCTGTGGAAACAAATTGGAGACAAATTTGAATAAATTGCTCAAATCTTCTTCCTCTGATCCTTCCTATCATCTTTCCTGATGTTTTCATGGGAAGAAACAATCCCCATGATTAGCTCCAAATTTCCAATCTCTTACCATTCAAATCTTCAGATTGAATCTCAGTCTTTGCAATGCTGCCTCTGTGCAAATGTACTATCGTAAATCTATAAATACAACTTCTTTTCATAGGAAATGGACCCCCGAATCTTTTGTGCAAACTTACTCTACAACATTCATAGCAATCAAGCAATCATATCAATAGCAATAACATTTAGCATCATAGCATCAGTAGAATTCACATCACAACAACATCATAGTTTTTACTGTAGCTTTCATTTCATCAGTTTTCATATCTATACAGATTATAGTAGCATCATAGCTTTTTAGTTTCATTATCAATCATCACATCATTGCATTTAGCATCAATTCCATTCTCTAGATAGGCATTTTAAATAGTTACAGTGCTTACAAATCTGAGAGCCCTCTGTAACTTGATAAATCTTTGGAGATAGGAGACAATGAGACACTTTCAAGCTTTTTGTGCTTTAAATTAGTTTAATTCATGTTTAATCTTGATACAATGTTTCATTAAGAAGTGTTTTAGTTGTTTACTTATTTACTTATTCACACTTACAGGAGTAACCAAGATGCAACTAGTATCATCAATCCAAAACACCAAATAAACTCCACACATACAAGAGAGAAGCAACCAAAAAATATATTTTTCCACCAAATAAGAATACAATATGATACAAGATACGTATTGATACCTTACAATATGCAAGCGAAGACTTGTTTATAAAGGCAAGGTGAGAGATAGGATTAGACAAGATCATGGAATGTGTCTTAATCTTATAACATGAGACAAATAATGTAATAAATATTAAATGACTAGGACACGAGAAATAAACGACATAAGATAAGATAAGATATCATCAAGAAAACTAAGACTTCTAGAAAGATTCCTAGGACCTAAGTAAACTTAACATGTGAATAGGACCAACTAGTGGACTAGATAGGTAAAATACCACATTCACACCAACACCCCCTTAAGTGAAACTTAGGGAGAAGGAACAAATCAATGAAAAGATGAAAAAATATGGGCCTCAAAAATAAGTCCTGATGAGGTAACCATGTTCAAACAATCTCTCACAAATAGAGAAAAGGAGAAAAAACTTGTTGAAGAAAACTCCTCTCCAAAAGAGAGAAATACAATGGACTAAGAAGCCTAAAAAATAATGTCCCAAAAAGAATAGAAACATGAAGAACATTAGTGAAGAACAAAGAATCTACAAACAACTATCAAAAGATGATTGTTATAGCGTTGAAACTAAAGGACCTCATTTAAAAACAAGATGATGATCAGGATTCAGAAGATAACAATCTACATGAGTGACCCCAATGATACTACTAAAATGATGCAGGGGCATCATTTCCAATCAATTTTGCTTTTCAATTTTGTTTTTTTATCAATTTTTGATTCCTTGTATCTCCACGAAATGTGGCCCATTTCATTTGGCAACAAGATTCTTGAATCTTCCTTTCTCGTTGACATGGATGGTTAGGGAAGTTAAAATGGTTTTTGCTCAATCAATCACCATAGTTAGAGCTTGGGTTTCTTAATTTTTTCCTCTAGAATAGGGTTGGGGAGGATTATTCTAGAAACAAGGAGGGTCGACAGTTTGAGAACAAGCCAGATCTACTTTGGTAGAGGCTTGGGTGTTGGGAAAAAAAGAATAGTATAGGAGGACAATGCCAGGGGAGTTGACTGGCTAGAAAGATTCCAGTTTGAGTAAACTTCAGAAGCAGATCAAATAGATGGGTGTATTCAAGCTAGACATCAAGGAAGTCGATCCCTTTAAGGGTCAATCATCATTGTAGTAAGTTTTGGTATAGATCAATACACATTTTAAACTTTGGTTTTTTGATCTGAGAATTATTCCTTTGTAACCAAGGAAATATGATGAGGTTTTGTTCGATGTGACCATTTCCTTTCATTGTTGCCTTGTGAGATTTGATTCATGTCACTTTGAATGTGGAATGAGTTCTATTAATGTTCCTACCACTCTTGGAAATGAATTGGCCTAGCTGATTGGGCCAACATTTTGTAGGTTACTATATTTATTTTGGTGTTGTTTGTAGTTTCCTATCACTTGTAGGTTTCAGTTTTATTGTAACTTAATAGGCTACCATTAACTTGGTATCAGAGCATATATTTGTAAATGGGCCGCCATTATCTTGGTATCAGAGCCATAAGAGATTGGGAGATTGGGAAGTGGGCATAATGCCACCAAGAAGGATGAGAAGAGGAGGTGCTTGAGGTGGTGGTTGAAGAGGCCATGAAGACGAAGTTCTAGAGATGTTGCAAAACCCTTCAAAAAGGGTGGATGCCATAAAGTAGGAATAACGAAGGGGAATAGTCATTGATGATGTTAGTGAAGGTGGGGAAGAAGAGCAATCTCAAATTGATGAGGAAGTTTGAGAAGAACCAGAAGTAGTGGAAGAAAGATTGATAAAGGTCGTTATGAGTGTGGGAGCCAAACCAAAAATAGTGGTCCCTACTTTTTTTGGAAGCCTAAATGGGGAAGAACTCGTCGATTGGATTAGTGATCTAGACAAATATTTTGAGTACGAAGGAGTTGCAGAAGAAGGGAAAGTTAAGTTTACCTGTACAAGGCTCAAAGGACATGCTGTAATGTGGTGGGACTACGTATAGTCTAAAAGATGAAAGAAGAACAATAAAAAGATCACTTCCTGGGATTGAATGGTTTCCAAATTGAAGGAGAAGTTCCTTTCGGGAGACTACCAAATAAATCTTTTCAAAATATTTTAGAATCTCAAGCAAATGGATATGTCAGTAAAGGAATATACATAAGGGTTCTATAAGTTGGTGATTCGACCAGGTCATAGTGAAGAGGATATGGAAAAGGTATCAAGATACCTTAATGACTTGAAATGTAGTTTGCAGGATGAACTAAGTCTAGTTATGAGAGGAGGTTTTGATCTTTGATTCCTGTCACTTTGAATGTGGAATGAGTTCTGTTAATGTTCCCATCGCTCTTGGCAATGAATCAACCTAACTGATTGGGCCAACATTCTATAGGTTACTATATATGTTTTAGTGTTGTTTGTAGTTTCCTATCGCTCGTAGGTTTCAGTTTGATTACAACTTTATAGGCTACCATTAACTTGGTATCAAAGTGTATTTTTGTAAATGGGCCACCATTATAAAACAATGATTAGATGGTAAACCAAGGAAAATTCTATTTAACAATTGAAGGTACAAATGACACATTAATCTGAACGAGTGACCTCAATGACACTACTCAACCAATGCAAGAATAAACTATAAGTCAAAAGTACATGTATCAATAGTCTAAAGAAAAATTTTATCAATTGAGGATGGAAGGTTACCTCCAAAAAATAGGAATATAATATTGTCCATATGGTAATATCTCTATCTCTCCAAAATACATGGATAACAAACCTTTGCATCTATATAGTACATAAAAAATATTAGATACGTAGTTCACTCCAAAGCAAAACCAATGAAGCATTAACACAAATAGTATGATGACCCCCTATAATTCTTTAATACCATGTTGGAATCACTCACACTCTAATACCATGTTGAAGCATGAGTAACTAGGATGCAACTAGTATCATCAATTTGCAACACCAAATAAACTCCACACATACAAGAGAGAAGCAACAAAAAATATGTATTTCCACCAAAAAACAATACAATTTTATACAAGATATGTCTTGATACCTTACAATATGCAAGAGGAGGATTCCTTATAAAGGAAAGGTAAGAGATAAGATTAGACAAGATCATGAAATGTGTCTTAATCCTATAACATGAGACAACTAACATAAAAAATATTAAACGACCTAGGACACAAGAAGTAAATGACATAAGATAAGATAAGATGTCATCAAGACAACTAAGACTTCTAGAAAGATTCCTAGAACTTAGTCTCTCACAAACAAAGAAAAGGAGAAAAACCCTGTGGGAGAAAAATCCTCTACAAAAGAGAGAAATACATTGAAGGACCAAAAAACCTCCCAAATAATATCCCAAAAAGAATATAACATGAAGCACAAAGAAGTCACAAACAATTATTAAAAGATGATTGTTATAGTGTTGAAACTAAAGAACCTCCTCTCAAAATAGGAGATGATCAAGATCAAGAAGACAACAATTTGAATGAGTGTCCCCAATGATACTACTCAAAAAATGATTTAATAAAAAAAAATTAAATAACATAATAATTGAAGATACAAATGCCACATGAATATGCATGAGTGACCTCAACAAAACTACTCAACCAATATAAGAATAAACTACAAGTCAAAAATACATGTGGCAATAGTCTAGATAAGTTAGGGTTAGATGTAAGAAATAAGTTGTATTAATTTGGTGAAGAACCTTATGTACCATGCTTGTATTAAGAATGTTTATGTTTGTTTAGTATCACTTTGTTCATGGAATGGTTAAAGGTGGTAAATTCATGATACAAAAGGCTAGCACTTTGGTTAATATTGTAGATTATCTCACTAAGCCAATGAGCACAAATAAATTTATTTGGTGTAGAGAGGGCACAAGCCTTGACTCTTTAGCACTTCATTTATTTTAAGTTTCCTATTATGTTATTGCAATGTAAAATTCAAGTGGGAGAATGTTAGGATTAGTGTGATTAATTTGCAATCTTATGTCACGTTGTTTTCTACAAATAGCTCCTAGAGAGCATAGCATTTGATCTAGAACTTCGATTTCAATGGATTTTTTTTTAAATGAAGACCTTGATGAGCTATATTCATTAATAAATCAAGGTCCAATTTAGAGATCATTAAAACCATAAAAAATTCCTCAAAAAGTGAGAAAATAAGATCTAATATTTCATAATAGTACATACTCGAGAAAAGTATAAAGGGAAAGAGGTAGACTTGGAATATTATTATAAAGGAATTGAATATCTTGGAGGTCATGGTAAGAGGTTAATGATATTGGGAATTAAGATGTATCAAACTTTGTAGGTTCCTAGCATTAATTAATTTAATTAATTATTTTATGCCTATGTTTGTAATTTTATGTTCTTCCAATGACGTCACTTTGTGAGACCTACTTCAATGAGGTGGAAAATTACATGGTAGGTGACTAGGATGACATGCTTCATAAATTGGTGGAAATAGGAATCCCACTTTGTGGGCCCTCTAGGAGGCTTAATTTGTGGCATGTGTCATAAGTTGTAAGAGTGGCATATTTTATGACTGATTAGGACAATGAAAAATTATGACAACCATAAGAGTTGGAAATGGAAGTTTTTATAACATGTGGGACCATTTTCATGAAGGAGGCATGTTGCATGTCAAGTGGAACCATTTCCATGCATGCAAAAACCTTGTATGTTGAGATTGGAGTTATTTTGTGTAAGCAAGTGAAGGTAGGCACCTTGCATGGTCATCTTCAGGTTTGTATGCATACAGTGGAGAGGATGATAACTTGTGGCATTTATAGGAATCCATCATGTAGCTTTATAAATATGGATGTTTTATTTAGGACGGTGGAGAGGAGAATTACTCATTGTAGGGTTATCATGTCAGATTTCCTCTAAAGATGCAAGATGTAAATCTCCATGTTAAGGCTTTGATCCTGCAAGTGTATTGTAATATGTTGCAGATTAATACATTGATTTGATGCTTTGGAGTGTGGGTTTTTTATCCAAAATGGTTTTCCCCACATATATTATTGTTTCTTCTCTTATGTCTTTTTTTTGTTCATCTTCTTTCATATTCTTAAAGTGTTGATTTACATGTCATTATGCTGCCAAAATAAATACTTAGATCTATAAATTACATTATCTTTCCTCTAAGGGTTAATGTGATGGGAAATTAACTATGTTTATTTCTTTTTTAAAGGTATAATAGTATGTTCTTGTATCAAGTTGTTGAACATCTGATTAAAAAGAAACATAGGATACTAGAAGGTGCATATTGGGTTCATCTTTCCCTTTCAAATACCATGAGCTACATCGGGAAGAGTGGAGCATATTGTCATTAGTTGATTTCTATATTGGGTAAATGTTTTAATGCATAGTGGGGCATGAATTTTTTTGTATGGACTATGGTTTTGGTGGTCATTAGTTTATAAAAACCAATTAGTGTTTTCCTATTTCATTTGCTCTATATATAGAGTATATACGATAGGGGTTTAATAGTGTTATGTATGTGAAGTACTTTCAAGTAGGAATAATGTTATTACATTGAAGAAGATTAAGTGGATTGTGTTGGTGTAATCTTGTCATTAAGATTAATACAAGCTCAATATCTCTTTGGTGATGGATTTTTTTCCCAAAGAGTGTTTCTCCATATAAATTTGGTGTTATGTATTTTTGTTGTTTTTATTTATACTTCACTATGTTATATTTGATAGTTTGATCACATGTACTGGTCATATTTGAGCACTATTTATTTATACTTTCATTGTGTCTATTTACCCTATTGTCAACAAAGACAAACATTTTTTAGTACTATGCCCATTAATTCCATGTTATTAAAAAATAAATAAGTCAAATGCTTTAAGAATAGTATCTATTAATATCTCTGATGGAGAAGTGATTATATTCCCCATTTTTTCCAATACTACATCTATGGGATCAAATAATTGGGTAAAGGTCCATTGTCCTTGAGCCTTAATTGAAGTTAGTTAAATGCCTCACATGATTCATGATGATTATGAGTAAGATTATGCAAAGGATTTGAAAAAGTATCATCAATAATTTTAACAATGTGCTTAAGTAAGTTTAAGCCATGTGGATTTAAAATGAGTACTTGTTGGAGCTCTTTAAAGATTATGGTGGAGTTGTAAATTCTTCTTCATTAGTTCCAAATTATCAGGCATGTTAGTATTTATTTGTTTTCCAATCAAATACACATGAAAATCATAGACGAGATCCACTAGGATTGAAGAGATTGACTTAGTTGAAGATGCTTTCAAAATCAAAAGTTTTCAATAATGAAAAGTACACAAAGATAGACCTAAAAATGGAAAAAACATTAAAGGATGGTGAGGGCTAAACCCTAAGAAATAATGCAATTAGGATCAACTAATGATCTAAGAATGCAAAATATAATTTAAATTTGAAAATAGATAAACAAACTAGATAAATATTAGATATAATGATGAAGGATACCTATTTTAGACCCTAGGTTAAAGGTAAGAAATCATAAAATTATCAAAATGTATGGAAATAATACATGCCCTATAATTGTTTTAGATAGTCTAGTTGATGGATATATATAATTGTAGCAATTAAACAAAATTAGTAAAAGTGAACAAAAAAATATTATTGAAAATTAATTGTTCAGAAGCACTTAGCTCTTTGTTGATTTTGTATTGTAGAAATAGGAAGATTCAACTACATATAGTAATCAACAATTAGAATTAGAATCATGGAATTGATTTTTTGTTGATGGGCTCATGATAAATTTGTATATGAATCTAGAGTACTTCACGACTAGGTTACACTGACAATTTGGTCTTGGGATGCATCTAAGAATGCCAAATATAATATAAACAAATTAGATAAATATTATATGATATCAAGAAGAGATGAAGGATACCCTAGGTTAGGTATGAAATCACAATATCATCAAAATATATGGAAATAATACACACCCTATAATTGATTAAGATAGTCTAACCCCATGTCCCCATGCAGCTACTTAAGTACATTTCCTGCTTAAGTTTAAGCAATTGGAGTGTTCTCATGCAAATTTTTAATTATGGGAAAAGGATAATTTGAAATCTTTCCCTATTTTAGTGGAGCAGCTACAACAAGTATGAATTGAAAATAAGCTTTGAAAAATGAGGGGCTATAAATAAGCAACAACTACACTGATAAAAATGACATTTGGCTTCACAAATTTCTTTCCCTCCTTTTTAAACATTTGCTTCCAATTTTTTTTCTAAATTTTAATTGGACAAATTGTTATTAATACTCTTAATACATATTTAAAATGACTACTAAAAAATAAGCAAAAAAAAAAAAAAACATGGGGCTACTAGCTCCACAAATGATTCTGAAATAAGTTGAGCAGTAGCTGCTAGTCAAATAAGCTAAGCAACCGCATGGGGACCTATCGTAATTGAGGGATTTTAATAATTATAATAATTAAACTTAATTAATCAAAGATGAACAAAAAATATAATTGAAAATAAAATGTTCACATGCCTTTAACTCTTTGTTGATTTTGTGTTGTAGATATAGGAAGATTCAATTACATGTTGCAATCAACAATTAGAAGTAGAATTATGGGATTGAATTTACATTGTTGGGTTCACGATAAATTTGAAGATGAATCTAGACTACTTCACGACTATGTTGCATTGGCAAGATGGCCTTCAGATTCTTTGTCTCTATATAGTTTGGTCCATAGTTAATGTAACTTCTTGGATTTCACTACTCTCCTCAATAGTTATGCCTAAAATGTGGGTTTTGTTGAAAAGTATAGTAGAGCCTACTATGTTCAAAGGGAAGGTTTACAACTTTCATGGTAATAGTCAAAACCCCTTGTCTATGATACACAACTAAAGGCACACCAAACAAAAAAAAAATGCCTATAATGTCAAATATTGATGTAATGTTGATGCTAAAGTGCAAATGCTTTATAATAAAACTTTTCAATGAGATGTTTCAACAAGTATTAATGACCTAGGACTATCTAGAATACAATATTCTAGATGCCCAGCTATAATTATTTTGATATGCAAGCTAACAAGATATCATATACTTTTTAAAAAAGATTTTACTCAAAAAGTGAGATTAGACCATACCGCTATTCAAAACAAAGAATAAAATCACATATACAATATAATCCAATGAAATACTATAAAAATAATCAATCCAACAAACCATTCAAAATTGAAATAATTAGGTCTTTCTATTCTAATGAAATTGAATGCTACTCAATACCAACACTTTCATCCCTTACACCACCTTTTGTTTGCAAGTGTGTGATAATAAGAAAAAAGAATATGTGCCAAACCTGTCGTTAGTATGGGGAGGGATGGCGATAGGGATGGAATCTGAGCCACCGAAAGTAACAAGAAATTTTCTTTGTTTCTTCTGAGTACGTCATCATTACAACAATTTCCCATGCCTATGGCGGTAATGACAAATATTAGGTAATGATTGCTTATAGAATATTATTGCGAATACTAAATATTTACTATTTTCTTGCAAAGGACGGTGAGTTGTATTCTTTTTAATTTTAATGCACTTTAGAATGGCATCAAGTGAGCCATGTTATGACCTTGTTAAAAAAAAAACATAGAGTTTATTTTTATTTAAATAAAAAAAATTATAAGTCGTAAAATTAAATATATAAAAATAATTTAATTAAATAAAAAATAAAATAAACAAAAGAAATGGAATAGTAGAAGTTTGCGATTTTTTTATAATTTTTTATGTAAAAAATATTTTAAAGAAGTTTAAAAATAATTTTTTTACACACAATGAATGGTGAATATGTTATTTTAAGATCTATTTTTTCCGTCTTTTTTTTTCAAGATCTAATTTAATATATTTTCATAAAAGTATCAAAATATTTGAAGAAATGTAATATTTCAAATGTAGATAGCAAAAGTAACATCTATTCATTTATGAACTTGTAAATATTTTGAATATAGTGTAAAATTTTATACCAAAACTTATTTTAAATAATATATTTGAATATAAATTTATATAATTAAACATATGAATTTCATATTGTTATTAATTCTCTTATTCCAATTTACATATATGTGTGTTTTTTTAAAAACCATGAATTTTCATAGCATGATGTGCATTTTACTACCTTCTTTGATCTCGATTTAAGAGTTAATTCCACCTATCCTTATTTTCAAAAATAACATCTTAATTTATCATTTTCCAACTCTCAATTAAACCAAATTTATAATTGTTTGAATACTTTCAATTTAGTTAATATAAAAGAGTTTTTTTCTCATACAATATTATATTTTTATTTAATACTTAAATTTATAAAATATTTTTAAAAAAAAATCATATTGTAATATGAGATTCTCAAATTGATTTAAAATTAATTTTATATTTTAATTAATTTTAAATAAATATTTATTCTCAAGTGGAAACTACAATTTTCTTTCAATTTCTATTTTGAATAAACCACCTAAACTTGCTTTCCATGCCATTTTATTTTATGATCAATTATAACTCACATTTGTAGATTATTTAATTGGAATCACATAAAAAGATTGCATCATGGTAATATAATTGATAACATAATAATAAGTGTACAAAATATTTACATTTTACTAACAAATTATCTACTTTTGACAATGAATCTACTAAGACTTTTTATACTCTAAACCTATATTATAGATAAAATAAATCATTGTAAACAAATTTGTAGAATGTAACACTATTTAATTTTACATATAATAAATGAAAAATTTGCATAAATAAAAAATAAAAAATAAAAATAATTTAATATTAATCAAATGTATCATATGTATAAAATTGATGATATACTTTAAATATTATTAGATTCAAAACTATTCCTTGAAGACTCATTTGAAATGACCCTACCTACATATCTCTTTAAGGGAATTGGAGGCTTTGTAGTTCTCATCTATAGTCATGCCATCCATTTACTTATCTTCTAGTAACATTAATCTCTCTTCTTTAACTTTATAGGTGAAAAATTATATTCCTCTTTATTATGCTAAACAAAGTTAATTGTTTTCTTCAATATTCTGTTTATACTCATGCACCTAAACTAAAAGTGTCCTTATTAATTTAATGGAAAGGTACATCTAGTTGTAAAGTTAGTTTCTATAATTTCAAAATGTGTTACTTTAAATAATACCATCATTTTAGAATGTAATAATCTAAACAAAATAGAATACACATTAGAGATATTATTATGATAATTGTTTAGTGTATTCTACTTCTTTAGGGTACAAAATATTTAAGAAATAAGAATAAAATCTAAAAGCAATACATAAATACTTAATATAGTGCTCTATATTTTTACATATTTTATCAAGATCAAATTATTAAAATACACATTATTCTTCATTTACATCATTAAAAAAATGGACTTACATTCTAAAAATTTGTTTAGAATAATTGTATTTTACTATATCATAGATCTAGAGTATAAGAAGCCTTAGTCTTATTTGTTATAAGTAAAAAAATTGATAATAAGATTTAAAAATTAAAAGAGTGCAATGTTGAAAACCTACAAGGGTGCTAAAGGCTAGTAATAGTTAAACTTGTACAAGATAAAGAGAGATAAATCAATCTTCAATCACCCTACATCACATCTACGAGATATCCCAAGAGTAAAGGACTTGTCTCTCTATGTATCCATATACATATATGCACTACACAATGATAGGATAAGTGTGTGTATCAAAAAAATTATGTGAGAAAAAAAGTAGTTTGTTGAAGGAGAAGATACTTAAGTACGTGTGATGTGTATATTTATGTTCGGTATAAAAACTAAATAATATTCAAAGAATATATATAATAAGAATATATGTGTGCAAATCTAACTTATGATATCAATGAATATATAAAATTGTTTCAAGTCTTACTTTATGTATGTTTATCTATACATTATTTCTTATTCCCCTTCTATTGCAATACCCTCAAGTTAATTCTCTAACATAATCAATACATACCTTAGGTTTGTATTTTCTTGTTCATTTGGTTCCATTGTTAGGACCCTAGTTTGTGGTGTGCAAGAATGAACTATAAAAATAAATCTAAAAAAATATCATAAATAATACTACTAGAGAAAGAAGTCTTAATGATGGTTATTTAAGTAAATAAGATATGTGATAACACACTCTATGTCTTATCTTATGAGAGGGGCTAGGCACCTAGGGGGTGATAAATGAAGTGCGGGGGATCCCAAAATGGATCTCAAAGAGATGTGACCACTAAGGTACATTTATATTGAGCCATTAAGGATGGATAAAATAATTTATAAAATCCCAAATTAAAAACCTTGTGACAAAGGCAGACAAAAAAATGGTGAGGGTTTTTTTTTAAGAAATCAAAATGGCTTACAAAATGTACATGGAAAAGAAAGGAGGTTGAAACAAACCTAGGAAAGCTATCATAGAAGGATGGAGAAGGATAAAGAAGCATTTATAGAGTATTCCAAGATAGATGTTGCCAGAGATTATGGGATTATATCAATAGAGGGATAAATAGATATTGCAATACCCAATAACAATGGAACATCTATGCAATTAACAATCCATATAAAAAGAGTAGAAGAAAAATTGAATGAATTAGTAGATATAATAAAATAATATGATGAATTTTAGGAATCAATGAAGAAAGGTCTTGGAAGTAAAAGTTCTATATAAATTAAATTTATAACACCAAGGAATAGAAGCAAGGATTATCTACAAATTGAATTTTTAACTATAAATTCATAGTATGAACCAAATCTATCTACATCAAGGTCATAATTAATGAAGAATTTGAGGGTCTATTAACCTCAATTTCAAAACTTAAACATATAGATTTGTGTGAAGACTACATAGACAACGTAGTATGTGGAAATATACATTCACTAAAGGAAAACATGACGATAAGTTTAGAATTTCAAGAAAAAGAAAATAATGTGAAATAAGATTGTTGGAGAAGGTTAGAATAGAGGTGTATAGGCCATTAGAACCTACCGTAAATGATCGTAGATGAAGTGTAGAGCATAGGTTTGATTAGGCCTAATAGGAATAGGTACATTTTATAATTTACACATTCTCAATATCATGTATATGTATAAGATAGCAAGATATTATGCGACAAATGTAAGAGAGGTGGATAAAATACACGTAAGAGATTAAGAAAGATAAGAGAAAAGTAAAGAAGACTATTACTTGATCATAATATATTGTATCAAATGATACAATTTTAATACATATATAAAGGATATTTATGGTGATTCAAATTAGCATTTCATTGTTGTATAGTGTATGTTTGATTCTTGTTAAGTACTGCACTATAGTATTTTGTATTACACAACCTTTGATTATTTTATTATTGATTTCACTAGGGTATAAATACAACTCCTAATAATTCCTAGGGCTCGTAACTCTATTTAGTTTCACACTTTTATTGCTAACATTAGTTTTAAACTAGGACCTTGGTAAGGAAATAGAGAAGAAATCATAGCCCTAAATAAAAACCACAAAACAAACAAATACTTTAAGAGAGAGATTATAAGAAAGACATTATTTTAAGAACTGTTGAAAAATCCCCTAGGTCTTAACCTCATGAGAGGGGGTTGGGCATCTAGTGGATGGTGAATGGAAAGGGGGGATCTTGAAAGAGATCCCTAAAAGGATGTGACTAATCAAAGTGAGCCTATTATACCACCATGGGATGCATAAATAGACTAATGAAATACCAAATCATTAACACCCATGATCAAAGGAGATAACAAGAAATTAAGAGAAGTTAGAGAGGAAATTGAATTAACAAAATAGTTGAACATGAAGGATAAAATCATGGAAGAAATATTTCAAAAATAGACATAGGAATGTCAAGAAAGGTACCACAAGAG
This sequence comes from Sequoia sempervirens, assembly GCA_007258455.2. Classification (NCBI taxonomy): domain Eukaryota; kingdom Viridiplantae; phylum Streptophyta; class Pinopsida; order Cupressales; family Cupressaceae; genus Sequoia; species Sequoia sempervirens. Next base: position 136,025,157 of record VDFB02358134.1, on the reverse strand, counting down.
GATGCAAAAAGTAGAAAATATTGAGTGAGTGTACCAAGAAGTGTGTTGTTGAGCATACCAACGTGGGTGTTGATGACAAGGAAATAGAAATATACCAAACTCTAAAATAAATAAATTTAAATCTTGACAAAGTAGAATAAATATAAATAAAGTTAATAGGAAATATATAAAGATAAGGGGCATAAAGAAAGGAATTAGAAGATATTTATAGAAATATTTAGGCCCCAAAACTTTGCATTTGATTAAATCACCAAAATTGGAACCATATTTAACTAATATTTAGATTGCATTTGATGAAATATTTGAGAAAAATAATTAAAAACCATGGAGAAATTACAACCTTTAAATATAGTGATGTGGATTACCTAGATCAGTTGGTTAATAAAATTGTAAAGTTAATGATCTAGAAGGGTTGGACGAAGAAGATAAGAGCATATTCCACTTGGGAAAATAATTATCCTCAATAACTAATCATACGTCTTTTACAAATAAAAAGTTATCCCCTAAAATAAAATATCACTTTCAAGAGTTACACACCTCGAACTAGGAACCATCCCCTATGTTGTATAATTCAAGAACCTGGATTTCATCACAAATTATAAGTGAAGAATTAAATCAAGCACTAGATCCACAATAGTAGTTTATAAAATATTGTGAAGTAGGGGAAGGAATATTTTGACATTCAATTACCATGGGATAAGGAAGAGAAAACAAACCAATACAAAAAAGAAATCTTAAGAAGAAAAGGGGACCAATTACCAAATAAAACCCACCATAAAGAAGAAGAAAATCCTAAGACCAAGATGGACTCACCAATCAAACTACTAATATTTGGAAAAGAAAATTCTAAAGCTATGAAACACATATTTTTATAATTCATTTGGTAGAGAAAGGGCATAGTGAGAGATAAAGCTAATTTATTGAATATGTGGGAATGCTACAAAATTATACACTTAATTGTTACATAAATACTTGTTCATAGCATGACAAACAATGGGAAGAAGTTAAAAAGGAATTCTTGGCAAATTTTGAATCTCTATTAAAATTTCCATGGATAGTGTTAGAAAGATGAGAGACTTATTCCAATAGGAAGTTTAATCAATAAAATACGATGATTAGTGATTCAAGGAAGTGTCAAGAAAGTTAGAAGAGACATTAATGGAAAAAAAACATATAGAATGGTTTGTCTCAAGACTAATTCTAAAAATTAGAACATCTTTGGATGGAAAAATATTTAGTACATATTTTGAAGTGGTAACCCTAGCTTGCCACATAGAAGCACAAATGTGGAGGAGAAAATAAAAGGCTTGTGAGAATAAAGAAAAAAAAATGAAGTTGGAGTTAGAGTAGATAAAAATAAAGCAAGAAATACTAGTTAAACAAGACACCATACCACGAAAGCAAAGGAAATTTTTTGGTGTATGTATTGCTCAAGGGAAGTATATATAAGAAATGAGTGTCTAATGATGAAAGGAGAAAAGATGGTTGTTGTGTTAAGATTAGACCTAAAAATAGCCCCAATACATAATCAAATAATATACTTTGGAATTTGTGGAGAATGGGATGACCATAAGATAAATGACTACCTTTCACTACTTTTTAGACTTTAAAAAGAAGAAGAATAACACAATCCATGGTGGAGCCATCACTTTGTTAATAGGGGAGCTATAGATTAGAAGATGGCCTATGTCAAGGGGCTTGCAGAGATACCTCTTTACAATCAAGATCGTGGATATAGGGTACCTAGGTGGAGGAATTATAGAAACATTAATACACTTTAAAATACACCTCCAAAAAACCAAATTATGGAAAGTGGGGAAATTACTCGAATGAATGTTGGTTGGATAAGAAGAAACATTGTGCCTTTTACGGAAATCTCTCATGACTTGTTCACTTATGATAAATCTCAACAATATTTTAAAAATGCACCTCCTTAATAAAAAAATCAATGAATTACAAGGACCTAATGCCACTAAAGGTGCAAGGATTATGTGGAAATTCCCCAAAGACAATATTGCAAGGGACAAGAAGATATTAGAAAGAGGATAAATATAACTTTGATGCTTGTGAGGAGGAAGAAAACTCTAAAAATGAGTGTACCATGAAAGAAAAAATTTAAAAAAGAGAGGATTTGCTAGAATATAAAGGTGAAAATGTTTTTTAGTAATAACAAGACATGGTATATATACCATATAATCATAACAACCCATATATGACAGAAAATGAAGATGGCGATGAAGAAGAAGGAGAGGAAGAAGACAACTTCTTCCCAAATAAATATCAACATGATAAGATAGTAGAGGAGACTACACAGGTTATAAACAAAGAGAAGAAAAAGGAAAAAGAGTTTAACACCTACTTCTTAGAAGGAGAAGCCTCCACATTAAAATACTTAGCTTTAATTACTCAATGTAATGCCCCGCCGTGTAAACCCCAAAGGACAACTAAAACTAACTAATTGCAACACATTTAAAAAAAAAAGCAAACTAACATAAGATGTACATTAACATACAATACATGTAATGTAGTTATACAAATACAACATCTACTACGTCCTCTGGGGTACACGTGACTGCATTACTAAACATAAACCCATACCATAACGATAATTAAAGAATCCCAAGATTACATTATAAAACCATAATATAGGATAAGTGAACAATGTGCATACATCCATCATAATACAACAATGAAAAACATCCATATATGAACACATGATATAGTCAAGAATATCCATACATTACATTTGTCAACTCAGAATGTACATATACATTGATAATATGAAATTACATCGTTTCAAGTTTACAAAAGTACAATAATGCTTCCCAACCCACAGTGGGAATAGTACATCAATAGAAAAAGTATACAATTGAGTAAACGCAATACAACTAAACTCTGGTGAAACTTTGGATCAACTGCATCGGTACAATCTTCGTGCTTCACAAACTCTGGTTGGTAACCCAATGGGGTGCATAGCATGTTCCACTCAACCACGTGGACCCGAAGGCCCACCCCCTGTGCTAGGAGATGATAAGGAAGACCCACGACAAAGAACAATCAAGCAGAAAGGCTACAAGACTCAACAACACAAGAGTAACAAGAAACATGATTAACAACAACATCAAAATGACTACTTACAAGATGACTGCTTCTAGAGGCACACAAAGGCAAAGGGAAAAATAACGAGGATACTATAGGAGAGTTTCATTGCATGGCCCTACTATGGGTTATCCCGGTTGCCTCTTACTAGGCGCCGACTCCATAGGGTGACACATACGGAACCACTAACTTTTCATGAGGACAAGGTAGTGATTTTGCTGACCATGGCCTTTTCAGCCCACCCTTAGTCTGCAAAAGCACTAACGGCATGGGCGAGGCATCTTACTTATCTTATTTAGTGTGGCCCTACCCAACCCACTAGTTAATTTTATTAAGTTATCACTTATTTAACAAACTCTTCCATGGGTTATCCAGACTACCCATTTGTGCGTTGTCCCCATGAAGAGCCACTCTCCCTAATAGCCCCAAAACACAAATCAAATGACATCAAGGGGTGTACCAAAACACATAAAGCACTTAAATCATGAAAATTAAGAATATATGCGAGGCATAAACATTCTCGCCCAATAGCCATAGCAAAAGGAAAAACTATAGTACTAGGTAACACCCACAAGAGCTCAAAAATCAAAGATAAGAGCAACGAACCACAAAGATCAATACATGAAAAATCCAATCATAAATCAAGTTTCCCATCGCCTATGGAAGCCTATTGGATGAACTACCCTTACACTCCCAATAGAGAGTAACTTAAAATATTACAAGGGGAAAAGAAAGCCTATTGGATGAACTACCCTTACGAGTTCCCACATGGCTAACACAAAATCTCACTAAGTTGAAATATTACAAGGGGAAAGAAAGCCACCAACATGGAAACATAAAAAGAAACAATCTTTTAATTCTCTAACATGTCAAAGCGAAAAACTTAAAAGAAGACATTCTAAAACATCACAACATTTAATTTACACTTCCATGTTGAAGTCATTTAAATAACTAAAGGACTATACAAATATCTTATACACATTTAAAGTAATAATATCAAAGAACATTCTAAGTAATCCATTACATCTTATTTAAACGTTCATTGTGACATAATCTAATTAATTAAAGAAACCATGTAAACATATTTTGTATCTAATTACACACTTTAATTCAACAAATTGCTTTAAAATATAATTCATAAAACATATATATATTCACACATATATATAGGTATATATAGAATAAAGAATATTTTGTTGTTTGCAATCAGCAAATACCACTCATAAACAATCGGTATAACCAGAAATTTCAAAAGCATATAAATATATATATATATATATATATATATATATATATATATATGTATACGCTAACCTAAATCAAGACGAACACACATATATTGCGCTGCAACAGTAAGCGTATGCCTTCATAACAAAAGAAAGGCAGGGGAGGTAACTGGAGAAATTGAACTGCTGAGAATATGAGGCAGCTAATAAAAAATATAAACAAGCTTGTTCCAGCTGAATACAATGTGCTTATTATGCAGGCAACAAGTCCCATGGATAAAGATAAAATCGAGTTCCAAGATCAACAATAAAAAGAGGATGCCTAATTCAACAGAGCGCTGACTAAGACATTCTTTTCAGCTGAATCTAGACCTACAGATGCAGACCACGCAATAATTCAAGGCAGAATAAATGTATACTAAAGTCAACGCCAAATAGCCTGTAGACGCTAAGCAAGCTTTTAATGAATGAAATCAAATACAAATGGTTACCATAAATACCACGATAATGCTAAGAATCAAATCGATGCTCCAGCGAAATCACATGGAATATGACCAACAAAACAACGTATGAAGCATACGATCTTAAAGGGCAAAACTAATTCCCAGGCAAGGCTATGACATATACATCTAAGCAAGGATAAAGGGAATACTCCCACAACAAATTCCAGATAACAATTTCATTGATCTATAGTCATGTAGCGATTTGCTTAAATAAATTGAAAGGCTGGAAGGGTTGGGATATCGAATATATCAAAGCGGTATACAAGAATACGATCAGAAATAATGACTTATTCAAAACAAAAAGCAATCCTTTTGAAGAACGATTTGAAACATGGAATTCTTACATCGGCTGCTATAAAGAAAAGAATTCAAATATCTAGCATAGAATTCACAGACAAATGAAAAACGAAACATGAGAAAAATGACTCCAACCTGGAGTTCTATGCTTAGACGACGAAGAAGAATGTGCAAACACGAGCTCCTTCGTAGCCCCAAATCCGTTCTCTTCAATAAAAACCACTTTCCAATCTACTAAAGTCTATATTTTTATCTCATACAGAAAAGATAATAAGCTTGACATGATGAACAACAACTATATCAAATAATTAATTAAACATTAATTAAACAATTAAAATAAACGATTCAAAACGGAACGATATCAAAACGGGAATGAGGTTGCAAACAGACCACATCGTCAAACACAATGATGGGGTGATGGACTAGGGTGGGGAACTTTCTTGTCAACTTCGTTTCTCCACATCATACCCATTGGGCTTGTAAGGCATGCTCAAACCTGACAGTGCAGGTGGAGTCGATGTCTGGTACCTGTATCCTACATCAAACTAGATGTCAAGCAACATATATATTCAATCACAAGCACACCGTGAGAGGAAGTCATAGCGTAGCAGGCCACTTGCGAATGAGCGATGCTACACCGTCCTCTCACCAAGACTCCAACCAGTAAACACATCATCATAAAATCATAAAGCAATTACTAATCAATTGCATAACAACGTAGTACTACATCTAGATGATAAACATAACCGGTTAAATCCAAACACAACATCAAACACCTTGTATCAGCATAACATAAACATCCAAAAAGAGTATCATAATCATCCAAATAAACTAAACTGTCAACCAACCAAATCAAACTGGTGAAACAACCACCAACACAGTCTCAAGGTACACAGCATAACATAAAAGGTATCAAAATAGTGACAACAACACGAGAGACATTACACTCAAAAAATAATTTACTTAAAAAATTGAAACAATTTTGTGAGTACTGGAATAAATAAATAGTCCAAAAGCCTAAAATTGGAAAAATGATAAAAATAGATAGGAAATGGAAAAATAGACCATTAATGATCACCACACACATCAATCATAGAGAAAATTAAAATAGGTGATAATCAACCTAGGAGCATATGTAAATATGCTCTCCAAAGAGAGCCTAGGAACAACTAGGAAATGAAAAGGAGAGACACCCTCCAACACTAGTTTAGCTAATGGATCATCAATAGGAACAATAAGAACTTAGAAAAAGGTAGATTTTAATGTATTATGATTAAAATAAGTTGTATATTTTGAAATTATTTATATGAAAGAACCTTTTGACAATTTTAATGCATTATTAGGGTTACAGTGGTTTGTTAATGTCAACAATATTGTAGGCTCAAGAAAAGATGAAATATCTTTTGCAAATGGTAATAGAATAATCCACATACCCTCAGGCATAGCTATAGATAATGCATATGTAGAATAAATAGCCCACGAGGAGCATGATGATGAAGACTATAAAATCCTCATTTATTTAGCAAAGTTACTTAAACTTGACCCCTTAGAAGAACCTAACTCAAAAGGAGAGATAAAAATTGAAAGTAAGAATGAGAGTACTAATAGTGAGGATGTATTAAATGCATGGCCTAGGGAAGAAAAAGAGTTAAAATATCAAAAAATAAAAGGGTTTAGAAGAATTTTCATGATACACAAAATAGCATAAAACTTTTTGCATTTTACCACATCAAATGAACACTTACCACAAATAACATTAAACACATTAGAATACCATCATACAAACCCCATCAAAAAATTATGCCAATAAAATCACATCTCTTGGGGAATCTCATACATTAAATTACCAAAGTACTTAGGGATATGAGATATTAATGCCTATTTGGAATGTATGGAAAGAATCTTTGATAAGGAAGACCTAAGATAGGTGCATTTCAATATAGACTAGTGTGTAATGCAACTAGTTGTTGGAATACCCACAAGAACAATATTCTTTGATAACACATTCTTAAAATTTTAATGAGAATAAGATAATTGTAGGAAGAAGGGGAATATGAACTAATTCTGAAATATAATGGGACAATTTCATTACATGAACACATAGAAATTTGTATGACTATATAAAATGCTAGAAGAGAATACAACACACAAATATATATAAATGTTCTACTAGAATATTACACTAGTAGCACATACAGGTAGTATATTAACCAAGAAAGAATAATAGAAATCAAGGATTGTGAAGAACTCCAACAAGACAAGTCCTACACATTCTCATTTTACAACTCAAACAAATATATCCATAACACACTCTTAAGAATGAAATAAAATATATTTAAACCTATGGAGGAGGACATAGTAGGTACTTATCAACAAACTCCTATACCACCAAAAATGGAAGGAATATGAAAGTTCATGGAATGGATGGATAAGGAAATCTAGTATTTCAAAGAAGGTGTTATATAACATATATCAAGAGGATAATGAAGAAAAACTAAAACTACACATAGAAATAAAACAAGCAAAAAGGAAGATAACACTTCATAATGAATCAAAAGAGATATTATAATCAACCACTCAAATCAAGGGAAGAAAACATGGCTACAAAAGGGATCCCAAGATAGAAAAAATGAAGATTATTGGGATAAGAATGTGGTCATACAAGTAGAAAAATAATATAAGAATATGAAGACCTATTCCCTCACACCTTTATTGACCTAAAAGAAATTAAAGAATAGGTAGGAATCATGAAAATCCAACTAGAAGAAGGGGGGAAACCATAGAAGAAAAGACCTTATAGATTAAATCCAAATATGAAAAGAAAGTAAAGGTGGAACTGGATGAGATGTTAGCCATAGAAATTATAAAACTAGTGGATGAAGTAGAATGGATTAGCTTAATGGTTGTATAGAATAAAAATATAAGAGAAGTAAGGATGCGCGTAGATTCTTGGGAACTAAATAAAGCATGCATGAATGATCCTTTCCCTACACATTTCACAAAATAAATCTTAGATTTAGTGGTAGGAAGGGAAATATACTCTTTCATAGATGGATTTTCTAGCTACCACCAAGTTAAAATCAAGGAGGAAGATCAACACAAAATAAATTTTGCAATAGAATGGGGCTCATTCATTTATATAGTTAAGTGTTTTGATTTGAAAAATACACTAGCAATTTTTTGCCACATAACATGTAAACATGTTTAAATACTTTATCCATGATTTCTTGGAAGTATATTCAGACAACTAGATAGTCTATGGGTTGGTGAAAGATCATATTGAAATGCTTTGCATGATGCTAGACAAATGTAGGAGCTTAGAAATTTCTTTGAACTCGAAGAAATACATCTTTGTGGTGTCTTTTGGTAAATCATTAGGCCATTTCATATGTAAGGAAGGGTTAATGGTAGATCCACTAAAATTTGTACTAATAATGACACTACCACCACCAAAAAAATGCTCTAATGTTAAGACTTTCTTGGTGTTGGGATATGGTGTTGTACACCATTGAATAATTTGATTTATTATTATGTTGTAATTAAATAATTATTTAGTTGTGATGCACCTAAGTGGTGTGGTTAATCACACTAGGTAATTGTTTGGGAACCACTTTATGTTGTATTGTAACATTGTATTATTATTTAATGTGTGGGAGACATGTAATAATAATTTAATATTGGGGAAATATTAGTAAAGTGAAAACTTAGTACCCAATATTAAATAAGGGATTAGTGGTTTTGTGTTCACATGGTTTTATGGCACATGGTTTTATCTTACCACTTCGTTTTATTTATGTGAGCTTGAATCTATAAAAGTAAGCACATGTTTAGTGGTTAAGATTAGTTGGGTGAGTGGGCTATCATTATTGAGTCTTTTTTAGGAGTGCATATGTGAAGCATGGCATAGGATGTGTGGATTCATGCTTGGACACATGATGATGCATCGGAAGGCTTGATGCTTCAGATGTATTCATTGTAACTCTTGTATGATTTATTGTTGAATAATAAGATGGAGTATGAATTCTTTTAAAGGTTGGGTTTTTCCCTCTTGAGGGTTTTCCCAGGGTATATCTTGTGTTATCTTGTGGCTTGTCTATTTGATCTATGCATTATGGTTACTTGTATGCATGTTTATCTCTCATGGGGTTATGTAGGAAATGTATTAAGATTATGGATTAAATGAATTATTTCCTAACAAGTGGTATCAAAGCTTCATGGTTGATGGGTTTTTGTTATAACCCTTGTTTTGAGAGATTTATGCAAAGTTGTATCCATTGAAATGCATGTTAGATTTGAGGCATTACAAGATATGAAACACATGTTGCAAGTGCTTGTTTGCAGATTTGGGCTTTTGGGTTGTCAAGATTTGTTGAGTTTATTGCAGATCTAAATCTTTCAAAATATGGATCAAAAGGGTTTCGTAGATTGAGATTTCATATGAGGGTTTTGTAGAGGAAATTTCATGGATGACCTCTTGAAACAAAATGGACCTCACCATTGGATCTAGGAGGCTTGAGAGATGAAAATTGACATAAAATTTGACCTATTTTGGAGAAGTTGAAAAAATGCAAAAAAAAATTAGCCATAGACCGTTCAATCGAACAGTTGTATCATTATCAAATTTGCAAAATAAAAATATATATTTCGACGGTGAAAAAATCTCATCGACCTTTTGAAATTTTATTTTTTTTAAATAAAAAAATATATTAATGGGGGAGGGGAGGTCAGGGCCCGCAGACCCCGTACCCACCCCTGACAATTCGTAGACTATCGTGTGGGGCTATCAATCTCCGATGGTAGGCTATCGTCCTACCCTGGTCGATGGTCGGCCACCAGTGGGGTTAAACCCCTAGCGAGGGGGCTCTGATCCGGTGGGGATCCACCTGCCCGCCCATAAGGGCTTTAAAACAAAAAATAATATTTATTTAAATCCAACCTCTAAATTTTATCTCGGCCAGATTTTAAAACTTCATTAAACAGAAATGTAAAATGATGTCTGGTCTGCAAGGAGGGGAGATGGAATTTAAAAAATAAAAAATAAATTAAATTTAAATCTGGTTTTAAATCCACCACCGATTGGCCATGACCGTCGAAAGGCTATCGGTGGGCCACTTAAGCACCATCAGAGCACCACCCCTTATTTGCTCATATAGTCAAATTGACAAAAAAAGTTCAAACTTGCATAACTTTAATCTAGGAGCTCAAATTTTTGACTTCTTATACTCATTGGAAAGATGGTTCCAAGAACTACATAGTGGTATAGTTTTGGTTTCCTAATTTTGTAGTTTTGATCAATTTTTTAAGCCCAAAAGCCACATGTTCTCGATTGCGTGCGATTTTGAGCATAACATTTGCAAATGGAATTGGATTTTCAATTTCAAACAAGCGTTAGAGAGCATGTATATTGTACTACATAGTGGATTAGATAGAATATCAGTTTGTGGTATAGGATGAGTTTGGTAATTGTTTGATCACTTGTAGGTGTTTCAAATTCAGGGTGTGATTGCATGAGAATATGGACGAGTCAAGAGGTGAAACCTTGAGGGAGTACATGTTTTTATATGATATTTATGATGGTACAACTGATTGTCAATTTGGTGCTTCCTGGTATAGGTTTATAGGTGTTTTCTAGAGTTGTACTTTGATGGTGACAGGTACACATGTTGTCTTTGGTTTTGAGGACATGGTTTGAGATGAGTGGATACTTAGAGTCTCATATGGATGATAGTTGAGTGAAGATACATCAATGGCTATGATTATGGTGTCATGGATATGTAGGGACATTGGATGCATTGGCATGACATGATCATGTATGTGGTTGTTTGGTGGTGATTTGGTTTGGTTTTCAGAGGTTGTTCTTATCTCCTTGATGCTTGTTTGGTTCCTCGACTATGCTTATTCATTTATGGACATGTTTGGAAAATCAAATCTATGGTTGATTTGGTGTTTCAGTCTTGATGTTTATAGGATTATATTCTTTGATATCTTAGTTTGTAGGTTACTAATGTGATGATGAGTTCGTATGTTTCATTGTTTGGGATCTCTGAGTTATGTAGCTTGTAGACCTATGTACAACCTATTAGGTTGTTGTGGGATGGCTCGGTGTGGACAATCTATATCCATGAGGTTTCTCATTATTGATACAAATTTCATTAGTTGGCCTTGTCTGTGGTAATTATTGCATTGGTATGTTGTTTTGGGATGAGAGGATAGATGATTAGAGTACATGATTAGTCAGTTGATGGTCCACTTGTAGCGTGAGGTTTGATCATGATGTCATAATAAGATGGAGTATGGATGCTTTTGGAGGTTGGATTTTCCCCTCTTGAGGATTTTCCTAGGGTATATCTTGTGTTATCTTGTGGCTTGTCTATTTGGTCTATGCATTATGGTTACTTGTATGCATATTTATCTCTCATAAGGTTATGTAGGAAATGGATCAAGATTGTGGATTAAATGCATTATTTCCTAACACTTGGGATACACCAAATACCACCATAAATTCATTAGAGGATATACGACAATTGTAGCTCCCTTGGAAGAGCTACTAAAGAAAAAGCCAAAGAAAGCAATCAAATGGAATGAATAATATCAACATTCCTTCGACACATTAAAATAAAATATTATGAAAGCACCAATACTAATGTTTCCATATTTGACATCACTATTTCATGTCTATGTAAATACACCCAGAATAGCCATAAGGGCAACTTTATCACAACCCAAATGAAATGAGGATCACCCTATAACATTTGTAAGTCAAAAAATATCACAAGGAGAAAATAATTACACAACTATAGAGAAGCATTAGAAATGGTGTATGCATTTCACAAATTTAGACATTACCTATTATCTACACCATTCATATTTTTTTTACAAACCATGAACCACTTAAGTATGTATTCAATAAGATGGTGACCTAGGGAAGAATATGAATATGGTTGTTATTATTTCAAGAGTTTGATTTTAATATTATCGTTAAATTAGGAAATTATAATCAAGGGTCTAACTACTTGTCCAACATAGAAACCAGAGAAGAACCTAATATCCAAGAGGAATATTTATGTGGTGTAAGCCCATTTAGGTGATTGTGGTACCTAAATAAATTCATAGTATGGAGAGTATACTATCCATAAGGGAATTTCCACCAAACATCTCATTAATATATGTTGATGGTTTGATTTATAACTAGCATATATTTACATGTGTGATGACAACTAATGAAAATGATGAAAAGATTGTAGAAAATAATACCATAATCAAAACTCAATGAATATAAACTAGATTTTATGAGGACTGTGGTCCATACCAAAACAAGTCATTCATGTGGTGGTTAGAATTGAGAACAACACACCATCAAATTTTTTATATTATAAAATGATTTTAATATCACTAAATTGTATTTTATACACATATATATTGTAGATAGATATATATATGTTCTATAGACATGTATATATATAGATAAAAAAGTAAGAAACATGTTGTTAGGGGTATATTATTTCAAAAAATAGAATAGGGACATTATCTTAATTAAAAATCCAAAGTGACGATAAATCAAACAAAATTGGGTTGGAGAGATTTCTGAAGGTTTCATAAGGGCTCCCAAAAGCTGACCTAGGGCTTCGTCAAGCGTGCTTCCATGGGGGAGGCTCAACCCTCCCCCACCCAAGTTTGCAGTTTCTTCGTGCTCCATTAAATTTCTTTTGTTTTCTACCCTCCATAGGTGTTAAGTGTGTGTTCTTCTCGACTTTCGGTGTTAGTTTCAATTCTTTGGTTTTTGCTTTTTGTGGCATTTGTTTCGATTTTGTTGTGCTTTCCTAATGGATGGGGGTACAGACCCCCCCTCGTCCTTTGGTGCCACCCTAGAAAACCCAGACGTTTTCCCAATCGCCTCTAAGTCTTTCAAAGATGTTGTTGTGGAGGAGATTGCTTCTTGCTCCGCGGGCGCCAAGTTCCTTATCGTGCCAAGTGTCGACGACGAAGGGCTTGGAGCCAATGGAGGGGAAACAAGTGAGTGTTCTCCTGACCATTTTGATTCTACCTTTGTTTCTCTGAATGATAAAATGGAAAATGCAATCCTTAATGAAAGAAATAAACTTTTCGGTTCTGCAATTTTTTTGGCTGCTACTAATACCGAAAACCTTCCTGCTAGGAAATTCCTCGACAATTGGTTAAGAAATGTGTGGGTAAATAAATTAAATGTCCAGGTTGTGCTCAGTAGAATGATCCAAGATAGCCTCTTCCTCATTTTCTTGAAAAGTCATGAAATGCAAGTGAGAATTCTGAAAAACCCCTACTGGACCATAGGGAAGAGCATCTTTAGGGCTATTCCTTGGACCCTCAGGGCCAATGGCAATGAAATACTCACCTTATCGAGGCCTCGGTGGCTACTATTTAAAGATGTGCCTCACATCATGTGGGAATTTGTTCCTCAATTACTTGGCCCCTTTGGCAACGTCCTAAGAATGGACAAACCTAATGTTACCTTACCCAACATGAATGTGCGTGTTCTTATCTCGCTCAATCATGGAATGGATCTCCCTAGTAAGTTGGTAATCTCTTTCGAAAGGCTCCATTCATTTTTACCCTCTTGAGGTTCTCGAAGGTTTAAATGCTTGTTGCCTTTGTAGATGTGAGGGGCATTTCAGAAAAAAATTGTTCCATTATTAGGGTTAAATCTGCCTCTACTGCCAAACCTCAGGGTGACCCCGCTTTCAGCCCGGCTATGCACTCTTCCCCTGGGGTTGTCTCCATTGAAATTCCTGCTTGCAACCTTGGCTCTGGCCCTTGCGCCTCTTCTCCCTCACTATCATCGACCCTAGGTGAGCTTGTTCTCAATTATGTCCCTCATTCCTCCCCCCTACCCCTCTCACTTGCCCCCCTGCTTCGCCTCCTTCCCTTGTGTGCTCTGCCAATCCGTTTGATGTGCTTCACTTTGAGGTTTCCCCCCCTTCCATTTCTGCTAAGGTATCCCTGCCCCCACTTGACCCATCCATTGGGCTTGGCCTCTTCTTGCCCCTCTCTGACCCTGGCAAGCTCAATGCTCAACAGCTGGTTATGAAAGACATTAGAAAGAAAATTAAAGATAGCAATGCTAAGGCCAAAAAGAACAAAGAACCTGTAACTAAATTTTATCAAAATGGCGTTAAAATCAATGGGAATTGTAATGTTGTGTTGGCTAATGAAAATGACACTCTTAAAAATAGGGGTTCTAGTCCTTCCAGTGTGAAAGATTTGATTTCTAGCTTTGAAGGTAATCATTGTGTCAGTGTGGATGTGCAAGGTAATGTTGCCCCTTTAGAGGAAACATTTCTCGAAGGTTTAAATGCTTGTTGCCTTTGTAGACGTGAGGGGAATTTCAGAAAAAATTGCCCCATTATTAGGGTTAAATCTGCCTCTACTGCCAAACCTCAGGGTGACCTCGCTTCCGGCCCAGCTGTGCACTCTTCCCCTGGGGTTGTCTCCATTGAAATTCCTGCTTGCAGCCTTGGCTCTGGCCCTTGCACCTCTTCTCCCTCACTGTCATTGACCCTAGGCGAGCCTGTTCTCGATTATGTCCCCCGTTCCTCCCCCCTTCCCCTCTCACTTGCCCCCTTGCTTCGCCTCCTTCCCCTGTGTGCTTTGCCAATCCGTTTGATGTGCTTCACTTTGAGGTTTCCCCCCCTTCCATTTCTGCTAAGGTATCCCTGCCCCCACTTGACCCATCTGTTGGGCTTGGCCTCTTCTTGCCCCCCTCTGACCCAGGCAAGCTCAATGCTCAACAGCTGGTTATGAAAGACATTAGAAAGAAAATTAAAGATAGCAATGCTAAGGCCAAAAAGAACAAAGAACCTGTAACTAAATTTTATCAAAATGGCGTTAAAATCAATGGGAATTGTAATGTTGTGTTGGCTAATGAAAATGACACTCTTAAAAATAGGGGTTCTAGTCCTTCTAGTGTGAAAGATTTGATTTCTAGCTTTGAAGGTAATCATTGTGTTAGTGTGGATGTGCAAGGTAATGTTGCCCCTTTAGAGGCTTGCTCCAATCAAGAAAGCAAAACTAAGACTAGCAGGGTTCACAGCCCCCCTAGTGACAACACTATTTTATACAGTCACTCTGACACAACTGGTTACCCCAATGAAGGGGATCACCCCTCTTTAGACCCTCCTTCCCTCCTTAACTTTGACAGTAACCCTTTGAGTAGCACCAAGGAGGTGAAGAAGTTGGTAACCTCTCTAGTTGGGGATGTTAAGACAACCGAACCATTAAAAGAAATCCTAGATGCCCTAAATGAGTTGGTCAAGAATTGGTATGTGGACAAGGAAAACATTTTCAAAGAGCTCCAAACTTCCTTCAACCGTCCCTCCAAACCTGTAGACACTTGTAGGCAGCTTGGCAATAAGGAGTTCCCTGAAGGGTCAATTGAGCTTCAAGAGGATCCCATCTTAACCAAAGAGGACAAAGATCAACAAGGGGGTGTGGGGGCACCCCAATCCTTAAAGGTCTTAAAAGGAAATGAATCAGATGTTGCTCAAGAATCTAAGTCGGCAAAGGCTCCTTTCCCTAAAGAACCCAAGAAAAGGGGAAGGAAAAAGAAGTCTTTTGCTCCAAGTAAGGGGAGCATTGCCATAGGAAAAGGCAAGAGAAAGAAAACAAGCACTATCCTACCTACTCCTTCCCCCAAGAGGTTGGAGAATGAGGAGCTTGGGCTAAAGCTTCTGGAATTGTTTAAAAATGCTAAAGAGCCTCTTACCAAAGTTGGGGACTATGATGTTTAATTGTACGTCTTGGAATGTCAGCGAACTAGAGTCCCCTGATAGGAAATACATCTTGAGAAGGTACCTTAATTTGGAAAAAAAAAGACTTTGTTCTTCTCTAGGAGCTCAAGGTTGTTGGCTTCACCTTGGCGACTAACTTGAGATTTGTGTGGGGAAAATCCACACAGATCACCTCTAAGCATGACAAAGGGAGGGGGGGCACTGCCATCCTGGTCTCCAACAAATGGGCTTAATACCTCTCTGGTGCTAGTTCCTCACCTCCCCATGTAACAGAGTTGTCTGGGCCACCTTTGAAAAGGAGGATTCCAAATTTGGTGTTTGTTCTGTCTATGCCCCCAATGATCATAATGAAAGGATTATGTTATGGAGGTGGCTTTTGGACCTCCCTAACATCCCTTGGGTTGTTGGGGGAGACTTCAACATGGTTGAGAATGGTGAAAATAAAAAAGGTGGGCTAAATCTATAATGGAAGGGTCAGGAAAAGTATTTTTGGTTAAGACTGAAAAACAAGCTCAACCTCTTTGACCCCCTTGAGGGGAAAAAAGGAGAAAATAGCTCCATCTATAATGCGCAGAAAGGGAATAAGAGAATCTATTGCAGGTTGGACAGGCTCTACGCAAATAGAGACTACTTCACCTTTGTGCCCCATCAAGATGGTAGCAAGATTATGGTCTACCCTTGTACACTTTCAGACCATCACCCAATCAAGGAAATCATCACCCTTAATAACTCTAGGGGGGGAAATCCTAAAGGCAAAGGCAACTTCATCCTCAATGCCCAATTACTAAGGGATGAAGACTGCAAAGTTGCCATATCCACCTTAAGGGGTATCAACCTGCAATTACTCAAGGGGCTCAACCTTATTGAGAGATGGAATCAAAATGTTGAAAGTTGGAAAACCCTCTTCCAAACCATTCGCAAAAAAAGGGCAATGGACAATAGGAAAAATGAGAATTGCCTTCAAGTGCAGCTACTTGAAATTGAAGACAATATTCAAGAAGACCCTCACAATGAGTCTCTTTATGATAAGTTAAACAAGGTTAAAATCACCTTGAGAAGCCTCCAAACCAGCAAAATCCAAGGTCTTAAAGTCAAGGCCAAGTTGAACTGGCTTAACTGTGGTGACAAGGGTTCTAAATTCTTCTTCAAGTACATTAGAGAGAAGAGAAAGAAGGAGCAAATTAACCAAATCTGCCACAATGGATCAGTGGTTTCTAGCTAGGATGGAATCATGGAACAATTCCTGCTTTTTACTAAGGAGCTCTTCAAATCTGAAGATAACAAAGATCAATGCATTAAGGCTAGAGAGATGGTGAAAAGGATAATTCCCAATAAGATTTGAGATGAAGATGTTGAACTTGCAAAGCCTATAAACATTGAGGAAATTAAAATGGCCATTAACAACATGAGTAACGACAAATCCCCTGGACCTGATGGTCTCACTGTGGAATTCTACAAAGAATTTATTGATTGGGTTAGTATTGACCTGTTCCATGTGTACACGAAAGCTATAAGAAGAGGTTCACTTGGTAGAGGTATAAACAAGGGGCTTATCAAACTCCTTCCCAAGGAAGGAGACAAGACATTGATAAAAAATTGGAGACCGATCACACTCCTAAATGTTTCCTATAAGATCTTGGCCAAACTTTTGGCCAACAAGGTGGCTCCATTCTGCCCAAGTTCAACACCACTCAGACAAGATTTATTAAAGGCAGGTATATCTTGGAGAAATTGATCACTGGTGGGGAGGCAATGGAGTAGGCCAGGCACAACAACCAAAACCCAACCATGTTTTTATTGGACTTTGAAAAGGAATATGACAGGGTTGAATGGTCATTTCTCAGATTGACTCTGGAAGATTTTGGTTTTCCACCTATTTTCTATAATATGATTGAAACTCTCTTGAAGGAAGCTACTGCCCAAATTGATATAAATGATTCCTAGACTGAATCAATCTCCCTTGAGAGGTCCATTAGACAAGGGTGTCCTTTGGCACCTGCCCTCTTTGTCATTGCTTCTGATGCTCTGCATTACCTCCTCAGAGATGACTCCTTTTCACCCAAAGTAAAAGGCCTAACCTTGCCTGACTAGAATGAACTCCTTAATATCTAGTTTGCTGATGATATTGACCTCTTTGTTGAGTTGGAGGAAGGGAACTTAGATAACCTAATGGCCAAGCTGAATTTGTTTTTCTTGGCTTCAGGAGCTAAAATATCCAATATGAAATCCATGATGCTTGGTTGGTCCGAGTCCCCCCCTTTATGGTTAAAGAAGTTGGACTTTCAGTGGGGGGACCTCATAAGCTAGTAAGATATCTTGGAATTCCATTCTCAGTCTGCCCTAATCTCAAGGAAATGTGGATTTGGATCAAAGGTAAGATTGACAAGAAGCTAGATAGCTGGAGCAAACACTACCTCTCCTTAGCTGGTAGGATTCAAGTCTGTCAGAAAATTATGTCATCCTACACTGTTTACTTTGCATCTGTCTAGTTCTTCAATAGTTATCAAGTGTTGGAGGTGCAGAAGAAAATCAGGCAATTCCTTTGGTCTTATGGAAAAGGTAAGAGAAAACTTCATGCTATGAAGTGGGATTGGTGTTGCCTAGATAAGGTGCATGGAGGTCTAAGATTAAAAGATTTAAAGAAGCATGGTGTTGCTCTTGCGGTCAAATTGATCCTAAATGCTCTAAATGGAAATGAACCCTGGAAATTTTTAATAAGGAAGAACATTGAGCTAGCAGTGCCCAAGATGGAAAGGTCCTAGAAGGCTTTACCATTTAGTGACCTCCTTATTTCCAAGCACCCAATTGTGCCTGCAAGGTCTGTTATCTTCAAAAGTATTTGGAGGGCTTGGGAGCTTATTAAACCCAATATCTAGTGCCCCTTCTTCATTGAGTTCAATTCCAACTTCCTTCATCCCTCTAGGTCTATCTGGTGGAACCTTGAGCACAAGGGGAGACCATTAGCCATCCTTCAAGGGTGCTCTGCCAAAAAATGGGCACAAGTTGGAGTCAAAACCTTCAATTGCATTTTGAGGGATGGAAAGCTAATGGATTGGCCCCAACTCAAAGATGTTTTCAATCTGCCCCAATCCAATTTCAGAACCTACTCAGTGCTCAAAGAGGCCTGTAAAGACATTCCCCCTTCCCTGAGAACAAAAGCATGACTTGTAATCAATTTGATATCAACTGGAAGGACAATACCCCCCTAAAAACTGTTAATACTAAAATGGTTTATAAAGAGCTTATTAACTCTAGGTCCCTCGTGGACTACCTAAACTGAATTTGGCATGTTAATAATGATGAAAATTTCTAGAACGAAGCCTTTACTGTAGTTTGGCATAACAATGTGTATGCAAAAAAGTCTTGTTTTCGATGGTTATTGTTGCTTCAAAAGCTTCCTGTGAAATTAAATCATGGTGACATTGACATTTGCACTATTTGCAGAGTGCCTGAAACTGTTTTCCACATCTTCTTTGACTATCTTTTTGCAAATGAAATATGGAAAATATTTTGTAGCAATCATCTCCTTTTTGGATTGAATGAGAAGATCATTTGGATATTAATTTTGTTTGGGAATAAATTTAAACTGAGCAAAGAAATTCATTTATTTTGGTATATACTATCTACTGAAATTTTGTGGTTTATTTGGAGGGCTAGAAACGAAGACAAATTTAATGGAAACCAGAGAATGCTCGCTAAGTCTACTAAAAGACTCACTCTATTTAACATTGATATGCAGGGTACAACTACAATGGTTATCACTTTACAGAGCCAAATCTTCTATTAGGAAATTATACAAACTTAACACACACACATATACATATACATATACATATATGTACTTAGATATATATACATATACATATACAATATGTA
>VDFB02358134.1:135787893-136000393 GCA_007258455.2 Sequoia sempervirens | reverse complement strand
TTTTCATAGACCGCAACAGAATGAAGGCATCAATAAAGGGAATGGAGGTCTGGCATGGAAGGAAGAAGAGGGTTGGGATAGAAACCCTAGCAAGAGGAAAAACTTCACTAAGGAAGTTTGGAAAAGGAAGAAGTGTGATTTAGAATGGGAGGAGGATAGGGAAGAGGCGAAGAATGGGGAAGCCAAAAGACCTGTTGTAAAAATCGGGAATGGGATCCCAAGTGGTCGGGCTACCCTGGTGGTGAGTGTTGTTAAGCTTCAAGAGAAAGTTTTAAGATTAGAAAATTTGGGTTTGTTTGGGAAGTGGTATGGTATGGGTCTCAACTGGGATTGTTTGGTTAAATGGTGGAAATTGCGCTAGGGTGAGGAGCTGCAGTTTAAAACTCTCCAAAACACCTTTTTCCTAGTGGTTTGTCTGAATAGGGTGCTACAGGAAGAAATAGTGAATGGTGTTTGGGTCCTTGATGGGAGTGGCTTTTATTTGAGGCGATGGAAGGTAGGATTTAATCCTACTTCTCATGTTGTGGAGACAGTGCAAGATTGGTATTCTTTGTCGAATCTCCCTACAAAATTTTGGGAGTTGAGCATTCTTGAGGAGATAGGTAATCATCTGGGAACCTTTGTATGTGCAGAAGAAAGGAGAAAGGCGGGGGAGGCACAATCCCATGTATGAATTTGTGTGGAAAATATCCTAGTGCAGCATCTTTATGAGGAGATTGAATTAATCTCAAACTATGGAAGTTGGATTCAAAAGCTGAAAGGAGACTCCTTCACCAAGGATAGTTTAGTGTGGCCTCTGGGTTGTAGGAGATCATTAAATAAGGTGGGGAGCTCAAAGGTAGTGGAGGAGGTTGAGGTGATTCAAAAGAAAGGTTTGTCCGCAAAAAAAGGGTTTTTCCTCAATAGCTCCAAATGTTGCTATTGATGAATCCCCTATTTAAAATTAGGCAAAGGAGCTGGTTTTTGTCCCTTTGCAACAAGTGGTTCAGTACGACTCATAGAGAGTTATGGGGGATAAGTCAGGGGGGAGGAAGTGTTGATGGAGAATCAGAATTTGTCCTTGGATGAGAAAATTTTGGAGGTGTTGGAGGTATTAGGGGAAGATTGTACCAATGTGGAGTTGGATTCGTTAATTGAAGTAGGCAAAGAGTTAGTGGTTTTGGCAGAGGAAGCAAAGGCTAATGCATGGGTGTTTGTGAAGGAAATGGAGTTGGAGAATGGGGGTGAGGAAGATTTTCCAAAAGGTTTGTCGGTTGGCCTTGCAGTTGGGAGCCCTCAGTTAGCTAAAAAGAGGAAGCTTTCCCAGAGTCTGGCTAATGTAAGGTTTAAGTTAGGGATTCATCAAAAAGGAATTTCTAAATCCTCGCCGGACTATGGCGAAAATAAAAAGAGAGGAAGGATCTCAAATCAGGAAAAAAGGAAATGGGACGGGGAAGCAAATGGGTAACAAAAAATTGACTCCATGATGAAAGTAGGGAAGAGCGATGCTCTTCCTGAACAGTAATGAAGCTCATAACTTGGAATGTTAGGGGCTTAAATGCCCCTAACAAATGGTGCATGGTAAGGCACGCATTGGAAATTAATCAGGTGAAAATCTATCTATTTCAAGAAACAAAATTGGACAAGCAAGATCTTATCAAATTTAGCAGGAAATTAAAGCATTGGAAGTGGCTGGGGGTTGAGGCAGAAGGTGCCTGAGGAGGCTTGTTAACCATTTGGAAACCTTAGCCAGTTGTGGTAGAATAATTTTTTTGTTGAAGGCATTGGCAGGCTTGTAGGGTAAGAAGTTTGTCCTCTAATCTTCATTTTTTGCTCATTAATGTTTATGGCCCTTCATTGAGCACACTTAAAAGAGTAGTTTGGCAAGAGTTGGATGGGATTCTCAGTAGTTTAGAAAAAGACTTATGTATTTTGGGAGGGGATTTTAATGTGATCTTGAGATATGAGGATAAGAAAGGTGGGGTAGATAGGATCCTACAATCTCAAATGGATTTTTAGAATTTTGTGGAGAGGAATTCCTTGGTAGAAATTTTTACTGGGAACGGTTGTTTCACTTGGACCAACCGTAGAAAAGGTTTTTGCAGTATTGCGAAGAAGTTGGACATATTTTTCTTTAAAGGAAACTTGCGTATTTGCCCCTTCAACTTAGATAGGAAGATTATCTCAGGAAGTGGTTCAGATCATTATCCAGTTATTTTATGTATTGATGGAGATAAGGGGTCGGTTCACTACCCTTTTAAATTTGAGATGATGTGATTCAAAGATCCAAACTTTTTGGGTTTGGTTGAATCCTAGTGGAAAGAGTGCTCCCTGGGAGGCTCCAAAATGTTCAATATTGTTACTAAGCTGAAATATGTAAAGCAGCAGGCTAAGTAGTAGAATAAGGAGTGTTTTAAAAATATTTTTGCGGAAAATATTATGGTAGAGGAGTTGGAAGCCTTTTCAGAGGTAGTTATTCAAGAAGGAATGGATGATGCTTTTTTTGAGAAAGAGAAGGAGTTGACAAGAAATTTGAATGATTTGTTGGTGAAGGAAGAGGTCTTTTGGAGGAAAAAATCTAGAGAAATTTGGTTGAAAGCTAGAGACAGAAATACTAAATTCTTTCATAACTCCACTAAATCTTAGAGGGAAATGAATCGGGTCACTTGTATTAAGGCAGTTGATGGTCATCTTCTGGAAGACATAGAGGTAATTAAAGCCTTCGTGGTTGATTTCTTCTAGAACTTTCTAAATGATTGGGAAGGTTCACTTTTGGATGCTCAGGAAGAAAGTCTGAAAGGTATACCAACTTTGGTTTCCCTAGCTCAAATGGATTGTTTGAATGCAAATTTTACAAAGGAAGAAATAAAAAAGGTGATTTTTTATCTCCATCCGGAAAAGGCTTCGGGTTCGGATGGTTTCCTGGCGGCTTTCTTTTAGAAGTGTTGCGATTTTGTGGGCACAGAGGTGTTTGAGGCGATTGAAGATTCTAGGAGTAAAGGTAAGGTTCTAAAGGAGATGAATAACACATTAATTGCATTAATTCCTAAGAAGGAGAAGCCTAAAATCTGGGATGAATTTTGTCCAATTTCCCTCTGCAAAACTATCTACAAAATTTTGGCTAAAGCAGTGGCTAATCGTTTGAAAAAGCTTTTACCAAGTATCATTTTAGAAGAGCAAACGGGCTTTGTTCTAGGTAGATCAATTTTTGATAGGGTGATTATTGCACAAGAAGTCATACACTCGGTTTAGAAAACAAAAAAACCTGCTATGCTTCTGAAACTGGATATCAAGAAAGCATATGATAGGGTGAATTAGAGGTTTTTGTTTAAATTTATGGAAGCTTATGGTTTTCAGAAAACTTGGTTAGATTATATTTTTGGTTGGATTATGTCGCCTCGTTATTTTGTTCTTGTGAACGGGTCATCAAAAGGTTTCTTTGCAGCATCAAGGGGATTAAGGCAGGGCGATCCCCTTTCCCCTTTTTTGTTTATCATCATGGTAGAAGCTTTAGGATGGGCGCTAGAGAATGCAAGGAGGACTGGTTTGGTGGAGGGTATTCAAGTGACAAGTAATTTTCCTTCGATTACGCATCAATAGTTTGCGGATTATACGATGTTGTTCGGGTTGGCAACAACAAAGGAAGCTAGGAGGATCAAAGATATTTTAGACAACTATTTCTGGGCTTCGAGGCAAGAGGTTAGTGTTGCAAAGTCAAAGGTTTTCTTTTTCAATTCCACTTGTGTGAAAGAATTGCAAATTCTAAGGATTCTTGGTTTCAAAAAAGGACAATTACCTTGCAAATATTTGGGTCTGCCACTGGAGAAGGGAATTAAAAATGGGGGCATCTGGAACTCTTTGATTGAAAGATTTAAAGAGATAATTTCTTCTTGGAAGAATAAGTGGTTATCTTGGGCTAGAAGGTTAACAATGCTAAAATCTATGATATATGCCCTTCTTATTTATATGATGTCATGTTTGCCACTTACGGTTGGCATAAGTAAATCCTTGAACAAAATAATGAAAGATTTTTTATGGAAAGGCAACTCGGAGCAAAAGAAGTTCCCCTTAGTGAAGTGGCAAAATATTTGTGAGAAAAAAGGAGGAAGATGGGGCAGGATTAAAGAATATTCTTTTGCATAATAAGGCATTGGGATGTTGATCCAAATTGCTGATTTGAATTATTCGAGCGAAGTATTTGGATGCTGATCCGAATTGCTTTCTTACTACCATTTCTCTTCCTAAGGGTTCCAAAATTTGGAATTTCATTTGTAATTCCATAGATCTTATCTTGTATTTTTTAACCTAGGAAATCAAATATGGAGAGGAGGCTTTATTTTGGGAAGATTTGTGGGAGGGTCTTCCCAAGTTAGTAGAAAATCCAGCTTTAGATAGGATCAAAGAAAAAGCTACTCAAGTGTGGGGCTCGATGGTTAGAGATTATGTTGTGGCTTCGCTGTCATCAATTAATGGTCTTATCGAATGGAAGTCTTTTAGACAGCTAGGGTTGGCAGATCAAGAGGTGGAGTTAATAGAGAAAATTCTATCAGAAAGGAGAATTTGGAAAAGAAAAGGTAGGGATAAGTTGAGGTGGAATGCTTCGACTATAGGGGATTATTCAGTTAAAATAGGCTATTCTATCATGGCTTCGTCTAGGGCTAAGTCTCCAACTCTCCCAATACATCTATGTTGGAACAAGGCTTGCTTACCTAAAGCAAGAATTTTCACTTGGGCAGCTGCACAGGGTAGAGTGTTAACAAGGGATAGATTTGCTAAGTTGGGCTTTCAGGGCCCCTCCAGATGTTCTCTTTGTCACACAGCTGAAGAGACTGTCGATCATTTATTTCTAAACTTTCAATACACTCAGGTGATTTGGCAATGGTTATGCTCAAAGCTTCGGTGGAAAACGAACCTTCCGTCTAAACTATTTGATTGGTTAAAGTCATGGCTGTATATGGGTAAGCAGTCTCTATTTGGGGATTTGTGGGTGTTGAGTCCATCGATTGTTTTATGGGAGGTTTGGAAGGAGAGAAATAGGCGTATCTTTTAAGAAAAGGAGCTTTTGATCCCCAAGTTACAGTGTAAGATTGAGGCTAGCATTGTAGAATTGTTTAATGCTAGAGTGGAAGATTCAAATCCAAAGAAAGGTAACTTTGTGGAGTGGGATGCACGGATTTTGAAGAATTAGTTGGGTTTAAGAACTCCAATTTTTGGGGATTTTGGAGGGGTTTCTTTGGTAGAGGATAGACAGAAAGTAATATGGCTTCCACCAAAACTAGGGTGGATAAAACTGAACTTTGACGAGGCTTCCAAAGGTAATCCCGGGCCCTCTGGTGCAGGGTGTGTAATTAGAGATTCTAAAGGTGAGATTTTGGGGAGGCTAGATAAGTCTTTACTGGAAGGCACAAACAATGCTGCAGAATTTCAAGCACTTATTCTAGGTCTGGATTTGTGTAAAGATTTGGGGGTGAGTAGAATAGAAATTGAAGGGGATTCCTCGCTAGTGATTAATGCACTTAGATCCAAACAAATTCCAAATTGGAAGTTAGGTGAACTGTTGGAAGTTGCTCTGGAAAGGATTGAAAGATTTGATCAAGTAATGTTTAACCATGTGTTGAGGGAAGGTAATACAAAGGCGGATCTATTGTCTAATTTTGGAGTCTCAGGTCCTGAGTTAAGAGAAATAGTTTAAGAAGATTATGTGTTTGTGGGCAGTAGGGCGGGCGAACCTCCATAGTGGCGGAGGGAAAGGGCATGGTTGCCACAGCGGCGTTTGGTTGGGGTCCACAGTGCCAAGATGGCAGACTTGTATGATGGGCGGAGTTGGCTTGTCTTGTTGACAAACTGGGCTCGCACAAAGCTGGACAAAATTTTCACCTGTTCCATTGCATTGCGATGATTGTTTTAAATGGAAAGGTGAGCTATTGTCTTAGTGATGACATCTAGCATGATAGTGGGAGTACGTTATGTGGTGGGTGGAGGTGTTTTGGAGGACCAGGTTTATTTATAGCATGAACGACTCTTTTTTGGCATTCAGTTTTCTCAGAATTTGAGTGATGGTCGTGGGTTTTCTCTGTCTCTTTGGTCGAGTGTCTGTAGTGAGGGGTAGAGAATGGCGAAGTACTCCAAATTTATCATTGAGGTTTTGGTGGCGGGCGTTGCTCGGTTCGGGGCTGACACCCCAATCTCTCTACGATCGTTGGCAAGGTAGGCTTCTTTTAGGGAGGTTTCTGACCAAAGATTGAAACAGATTCTAGTGAACTATGATCTGTTGGTGCTCGCGACTGTGAAAATGGTGTTGGGTTCTGGCCATATTGAGTGCAAGGAGTACGGGAGAGATAACCTACACGTCTCTTCCCATTTTCTTGCCTCTCTTCTGGATAATTTGGAGCCAAAGGCGGAAGCAAAAAGGTTGTTGGTTAAATTGTTTTTAGGGCAGATTTGGTTGAAAATGTTGATGAGGTTCTCCATGTGGTGATAGAAGGTAGAGGTTGTCTGAGATCTTGCGACGTGGAAAGGGTGAGCTTAGAGGAGACGATGAAAATATATCCCTTCCTTTTGGATTTGCAGGGTCTGGGTCTGATGTGACATTAGTCGATTGCGGCGGTAGCGATTATCTTTCTCAAGAAATTCTTCAAGCTAATGGCAGTTGACATTGTGGAATGGAAGGCGAAATTTGAAGATTTCGCTAAACTAAACAAATTTTTGTAAGGTGGTGTAGTCTATTTTTTTGGTTGGTCGTCACTTGTTCTAGTTTATCTAGTTTTTGGTGGTTATGGCTGTGTAAACGCCGTTAATGAGGTTTGGTTTGGTTTGATTCTAGTTAACATGGTGCGCTGAGGCCGGTAATGTGGTCTAGTTTTGATTAATTGTTTGGTTTCTCGGTGGTTTTTTGGTATTTAGTATGTTTTGATTGTTGCTCTGAGGGTTGATTTTCAGTGGTTTTTCATTTTGCTTATGTATCAAAAAAAAAATAGTGACATAATTAAATAAATAAAAATTGTTTAATTAATCAAGGAGGAAATAAAGATAGAAATGAATTAATTAAATAATTAAAATTATTTAATTAATAGAAGACATATGACATTAGAAAATAATTAAATTATTTAATTATCAAAGACAAAAGAGGAAATGATGGAGAATTTAGAAGTCACAAGCGTAGGGCAATTTTTAGTGTCTACAATATATATATATATATATATATATAGTATTGCTCATAATGCTTCTTAAGCTCCATGGCTACATGTAATAAACTTATAAAACAAGTTGCACAAAATATATATGATTGAAATAAACTTAAAAATCATATTGCACCATAGTCAATATAATTATGTATATTACCAAATTGACACACTTGATTTTTTTTGTAATAAAATAGTAGAACATAATGATATGTTGTAATATGAATAGAAGATACCTACAACTTTATTAAATTCATCAAAATACACATATTGTCCACCATTATAATCAATTATCCATAAATCCAAGGAAAAGAGTTGTTTGTTTGTATTACGTAGCAACAGAGTCATTTCTAAGTGGATTTGATGTGATTGGTTGTGGAACATTATGTAGGATACTTGCTTTATGGGAAAGCAATACCTAATTTGCCTCTGGATTTAGCTGCAATAGTTTTGAGCAACCAGGGGCAAACCCAACTTGTAGATTGCTTGTAGCTAAAAATGTTAGGGATAATATGTTGAATATGTCATTGGAGCAGTAGAGGAGACAATGTTAAACTCTTATGCCTATCTTTATGTGATTTATCTACCTACCATTAACTTATCTCAATTGTCAAACAATCTTCATTTGATCTCATTGACCCTCCCTCTCGAGCGTCGTAGCCTACACTTCTCTACCATTTCATGTTTTCCTAGGTGCTTCTCCAATCTTATTTTTTCCTTCTTTGTGTGGTTTGCTTTATGTTTTGCTTTCCTCTCTCTTATTTTATCCCCTTTCCTTTGTTGCAATTCTTCTATTCATTTTTTTGTGTCTCTCATTCATTAAGCATATTAATATATGCATTTGATGTTAAAATATGTGATTGTCTACTTGGATGAGGCACCCCAATCCTACTTCTTTGACTTTGACTGCACCCTTTGCATTGGAATTCTTAGAAATTCATTGAATGAGGTTCATATATGTTGGTCATCATCTTGTGTACATGGCAAGAAGTCACTGGCGTGTTCACTTGTAGTATTATCATCTTCACATTCTACCCCATTCTCTACATCCCAATTTGTTGCATTCGTAAGGTAGTGAATGACCTCTATTAGGTCATGTTGTGGTGTTGATGGCATAGAAATACTAACATCCACTTGACTAGAATTCGTCTACACCCCAAGTTTTATGGTTGCTTCTTTCAACCACTCTAGTTAGCTTGTCTGTGTGGGAAATTTTAGATGTTCTCCACTATCTATAGCCTCACTGCAACTACTTTGAACAATAGGTATTTCAATGTCCTATAATTCAATATCAGCAAATCGTGTGCATTCCTCTTGTAAATCATTTGTTGCATTTGTGGCATTATCAATATTCTATGTTTGGACAAATTCTCTATCTGATCCTCATTATATCCAACTATGTGCAAGCAAGTTTTAACTACAATAAACTTTGCATCATCTTCCATTGACATGGCATCACTTTCATCTCCAACAATGTTTACTTCTTCTTCAACTATGAAGGAATCACTTGGCCTCATATCCTTGTCAAGTGCATTGTGATGTATGACCAAATTCTCATTTTTTTAAAGCCACTGATAATATTATATGGTGTTAATGCTTGTTTAAATGTGTTTCTAGCAAGAGTTTCCAACTCTTCCCTTCTTATTTTGATTTGGAGATGGTTTTCCATCCATATAGTCCTTTGTTGTTTGAAATAATTTTTGAATGGAGAGAAGACTCTCACATCCAAGAGCTACAACTTGTGGTTGGTACGTGCACAAAGGGTGAGCAATTCAGTGCATGTATCTCATGCTTCCTCTATTGACTTGAAGGCCATGTTACTACCATGGCCATTGAAAATAAGAAGAGCTCTATTTCTAGGTTATACCCCACTTGGGATTGATGCAAAAAATTATTCTAGCCAATTAACAAATAACTCTTTTGTCATCTAGACATGTTCTTGGGTTGTCATGCATGCCCCTAACTCACAATTAGAAATATAGTTCTCTATATGTTGTTTTGATTTTAATAGATAGAAACCAAGGATACTACTTCTTGTTTCACTCACATACATGCTAAAACTGTGATCCACTCTTTGCTTTTGGAGATTAAATGGTGGACACATTTGGAACCCATTCTTAAAATTACTCATATGCAATAGTTTTTGCCAACCTCTACACCAATTTTATCACAATTCCAAATTTTGTAAGACCCATATTGGTGCTTGTAGAGTCTAAGCTAATGTGTTGTAAACTTGGTAGAACCTACACAATTAAAAGGTTTAACTAACTAAACAGTCCACTCAACATTGCTCAAGACTACATTAAATTGTCAACCCAAGGCTTATAAGCTTATGATGGTATGGCATTATATATTCCTTCAAGGACTCAAAACTACTTAAACTACCCTACTCAAGTTATTCTACTTAATGGGAAACTCATAAAATTGTAAACAGTAAAAGACATAACCAAAACTAGTGGCTATGGGTACCTACAACTTAAGCTGTAACTAAACTATTCCTAATGAAATGATGTTGTAATGACTCAAAACTAATAAAAACTAACGACTCAATTAAACTATCCTCTAGAGTTCTACCATTTAACCATTGCATGCATATTCATAAGCATTCATTAACAATATGCAAGATATGAATTTGTAATTAGCTTGCATATGATTCATGAAACAATGAGAAACTAATAACAGCTATTAAACATAAATAAATAACTGAAACATGAAGTGAGGAATAGTACCTTGAGTGGCCTACTCAAGTGGCCATTCTTACTTTAACTGAACCCAAAATCTAGCTAAGATATTCTACGTATTCCATGAATTAAACTCCATTCATTGCATATTCATGAAGATTACACAAGATCTCTCACAGATTGTATTCAATCATTCTGAATATTTCATGTCTTGAAAATTGAAAGTAACTGATAACATAAAACTGAAAAACCAACTAACTATTCTACGGATTCAACCAACAACTATATACAATCTTGAGGTAATCTCATTCAAAGTAACAACTTAACCGAAATCATTAACTCCACTCTCAAATATTTAGAGCATAGAGTTAAGAATGATTTATTCAACCTATAATTGAAAAAGAAAAAGAATCCTAATAGGACTAGAGCTTTGTCATAATATAATTGCATGTAAACATACAACCACTTGTCAAAATCCTATAAGTGAAGGAGACCTCTTCTTCAACGTTTATTAATAGGTTATAATAATGCCATGTTCAACCTTCATCAAGTACCTTTAATCAACAACCATCACATTCAGCTTAATTTGGAGCTCCCCCGTTTCGGTGTCTAGTCATTCCTTTTGCTATGGGTTCATCCTGCAACTATTGCCACATGGTTCCTCTTTAGCTACAGACAAGTTAATTCTGCAAAACATGTACACAAGGATAACTATCATAATTAACTCATAGCATTTCATCAACATTCCATACATATCTTCATATAAACCATATAATACTAATATATTATAACCATAATTCCATCATTGTATTTTAGGCTTAAGTCTGAATAATAGATATGAAAGGATAGTATAATGTAGGAACATTGTCTAAAAGTGTATCTAAAAGTATCTCAGAATATGCATAAAAATAATAGAAAGTAAGTTATTATCTAGACCTATCAGTGCTCATTGTATAAATTTTATAAGTTGTCATAAAAGGATGTGACAATGTGGGGCCTTAGCATAATTTCTCTTTTGTGTTCACCCCTCTACAGTTCTAATTATCAAATTTGGATGCCTAATTTGAAAATCTTCCCACCATGACCTCCCCAATATCCCATCTTTAAAAGAGTCAGGCCTATGCTCAGTTATTTCAACCATAGTAGATTTAAGTTGAGAAACTTGAAGCCCATGGCCAATATCAGCCATGTCCTTGCACCATTGGACAATTTCAACCTCCTCCTCAAATAAAATGGTTCATGAACCCCCTCTATTTGGTGTTGGTAACTCTGTTTAGCCATTCCCTCAAACTACTAGGCAAGATTCCCCACTTGTTCATTGCAACCTTGATGGACATATAGTTAGTTTTGACATTTTCTATTATACTATGGATGTTAGGAAGAGACCAATAATTTTTAGAGTCATTTGAGGACTCTAATTGCACATCATATGATTGAGGATTGCCAACAACTAGTTCCAAACTTGATTGAGCAATGTCAATAGTTGGTTCCAAAATCAAATATGTGTTGAGTGGTCTTCACATTCATGAACATCTTGTTGTTTGGGCATTGTTTTATGTCTGTCACCAAATTATACAAAGGTGAACTTCACTCCATGAGTCACTTTAATTGTGTGCCTTCTAGATGTTCTCTTTCCCTTTTGACCTCGTGCCATATTTTTCACTAAACCAACACCTCAAGTAAAAATAGTAATAAATGTAGCATTGTTAAGATAAAATCTACAATATAAACAAAAATATAAACATACATGGTAAAAAAAGTAGATGATTGTAGTGTAATAGTTGTTTGAGGAACATAGTGGCATAACCAGTTATACTTATTAATAGTGGAGAACTACTTAATATTAGCATATATGTGTTCGGACTGTAAATATATTCTTAATACTTAATTTGATTATGTATAAGTATATATTTAATGTGGAAACCATTAATATATACCCTCTATCAAAAATATGTACAAACATATTAGTAAAGCCATGTATAGATGACCATATATAATAATGTTCATATGTATGCTACTGTGTTGATTATACATGCTTTATTGATGAATAGAAATGGAGGTTTTTAAAATTATACACTAAATAATGAGGGTATCAAATTATAGATGCTTTGCTCATTATATCACCTAAAAGGGCAACGGGTAATGAGAATGAACCCCTAGATGGATTGCATAATGATGAGATAAAGATACGATTAGTGGAGAAAAATAGATTCACAAGCATCATTATCTATAAATTGAAAGGACAAATGATAGCTTGACGATACCTAAAACCATGGAGAGTATCCAAAAGGTATATTGCATGATGGAGACTGCAATCGACCAAGAGCAATGCATGATGGAAATGATGAAAATAAATGACTTCAAACTATAATAGTTGTTTGAGGAACATAGTTGCATAACAAGTTATACTTGTTAACAGTGGATAAATTCTTAATATTAGCATATGTGTTCAATTTTTAAGTGAAACAACATCGATAGATACATAATTTCATGAATATAAACAAGGGAATTTTGGAATTAAACCTATAATTAAAGAGAACCTTGAATTTATAACACTGGTTAAAATTGGAACCCCAGAAAGTACACGCGACTATATTGTAAGTTATGAATCAAACCTTTGACATATATATGTGTGTGTATATATACACACACACACACATATATATGTACTTGTATACATGTCTATATATGTATATATACATATACATAAGCAACAAACAAACCAAAATTGTGAAGGCTCTGTGACTGTTCCAAGAAGGTATGGACATTAAAGATATGAAAGCATTTTTGGAATATGCAAGCCATAATGGGGACCACTTATCCCCAGTGCAGATTGTGAGGGAAAATGAACTGGTTGAAGGAGTCTATACTCTAATGTACTGGGAACCATGGTTGAATGACTAAAACTTTTTTTGAATAAATAAAGGGAGCTACCCCCTCGATAGTGCTTGATGATAAATAATATATATACATAAATAAATATATATATATATATATATATATATATATATATATATATATATATATATATATATATATATATATATGTATATATGTATGTATATACATACATATATACATATGATAATGAATATGTATGGTGCTTTATTCTTTGGTAACCCAAACATCACAAATATAGAAAATAACAAAATTGATAAGACAAGGAAATTATGGTTTTCACGTTATATTTTTATAAATAATGTGATTTACAAATATATATTGCAAGAGACATAGATAAATAATACCAACCCGAAGATGCATGGATAGTTCAAGAATGTGCAGAGGATGCTTGGTGATGTTTTGTATATTGCAGAGGATAATAGCACAAAACCTAGATGGAATTGATAGTTTATTGCATTTTGAATAGGACGCTACATATTTTCCCTCTTATGATTCATTCAATTTAAAAAATAAATGTATTCATTCTGGTACATTGAGTTGTTGATTTTAACATTGAATTAATTTAACTTGTATTCAATCATCTGAACTTGTACATAGTTGTGATTTTTGCATGAATTCCACGATGACATGATTGAATTATGAGTTATATTTTGTTTGATATCTGATAGTGGAGCCTTACACCATTTATTGTTTGTGTAGGTGCCTATAGTAAATGGAGTTGCCCACGTGAGAGGAAGTATGAGAGAATGTGCATTTGACAGCCCATCAAGTTGATAGAGCTTGATTTTATGGCAAACCAATAACTATGCATGAAGATGTGTAAATATAATTTTTTTTAATTTTTTCAACCTATGCAAGTGGGTGGCTATTATAAAAATGAAAAAATTAAGGAAATTATAAATGTGGGTATTTTGTACCACCTTGTCCTATATTAGAAATGTACTTGCATGTGTAGTTGACCACATTCTTTGGTCCACTACACATTCACAAGTGAACATGTATAAGTGCATGTAGAAAATTTTACTAGACTTTTTAAATCTTATATTGCTTAGAATGCAAACGTTATTGGAGGGTTAGATGGACAAGAGATGAACGATTATTGGAACATAGATGACCAATAGAACCTTTCCCCCAATAGTTATAGTTGACCATAAACTAACTAATAAAAATTAAAATTTAGACACCTTAAAAATAAAAATAAAAATATAGATTTTTTCTTCACCTTAGACACATGCTCATACACTAGATAGGTAATTTAAATTTTTAAAACCACCTGTATATGTGCTAGTGCACGCCTAGAAACCAAGCAATTTTTTATTGTTCCCTTTCCCATGTGTTTTAAATTGGTTTTGATGTGTTTATTATGTAGTGTTTGTCATGCCCACCTTCCTTGTTCTCATCCTCTCTCAAACTCTCATGCATGCCTCTTTATGGTAGTGCACATTTTATCTCCTAGGTGGACCTTCAAACTACAACTTTGGATTCATTGTAGTGGCATGTATTTTCTCTAAAGTATGTGCCTATGGTCTACATAAATGTTTTAATTTTTTAAATGATATACACTCCTATGTATTGACAACTGCTTGAATTCTAACACATGCTTAAACCCTATCATTTTTTATATGTAGGAGGTATTTCCACAGTGTGTCAAATTGTGATATAGCTATTAGAATTCAATTGTATAGTTTTACGAGTCTAACATGGATCAATGAATTTGACTTGTAAAAACTACAATGTTGAATTCTGATAACAATATCACAACTATCATTTTTACCATTTTTAAAAGTCTCTTCTTTGTACTAGCATGTTCCTATACATTAGATGAGCATTTTAGTATTGAATCTTTTGTATCAATGTGCTTCTAGTTGTTCACACACACCTAGACTTAATATGAATTGTTTCTAGATTTGACACCTTGCAAAAGTGTGTCTAGAAACTCTCTCGATCACCTTTGACCATAAAATTATTTTCTTTTAAATATTTCTAAGCCTTTTCTACGTGACATGTGCTTCTTGACTTGGTGTATTTAAAACCTTCCCAAGGTGTATTCGAATAGTTTCCTAAAGCAATGCCTTGCTTTTTATTGGTTTGTTGACTCTCTTGGATGTGTGCCTTTTGTTTGAATTAATTTTGAATGAAAATAGGTTCTTTTACATTGTCACACGCTAGTATCTAGGCACACCTAACTATTGAAAAATACTTTTCCTTTTACTATGGTGTATTGTTGATCATTAACACAATATATAAAGAGGATTTGAGCTTAGAGGGAAAATGGATTTTTATGTTTTTTAGATTCATTTGGATAACATTTTAAATTCTATTGAATGGATTTTTGGTGAAACACAATATTAGTTTCTAATAGTGAACCTTCTTCACATGAAGGTGTGTTTGCATCTAGATGATGCATCCATCTTCGTGACCTTATCAATAAAATTTCAAATTTGAAAGGCTCCTTTCTTATATCATGATGAGTTTCTTCAAGAACCTTTTTCCATAATCCTACAAACATTAAAACATGACAAGAATACAATCAGATGAGATAGATTGTACAAAACTTGATCATGACTTTGTGAGAAAATTTCATACTTAAGTCTACATACTTGACAAAATACAAAAGTTGTATGTGGGTAGAACAATCAACAAACACATAAGTCTATACTAGTAAAATAAAGTTCCCATGCATTTGGGAAACACAAAATCCACTAACAACATACTTCTAGATCTATATTGGACCTTCTATTTGACTCTAATTTCATTCTAGATTTATTTTATACCTTCTATTTGACTTGAATTTCATTCCAATACATCAATTTGACTATTTGAAGAAAGTAGCATCCTTAATTTGAATTTCCTAGTTCACTAATTTATAGTTTTTCCAAATTTCCAATTCAATCAAAATTGACATCAAATCACAATCATGTCCTAAATTAGCAATTAGCCATCACATATAGTCATATAATCATTCTTTAATTCTCATTTTGTTCAAAACATAATGGTATGTCCAGATTTCTTTCACTATGTTTTCATATGCAAGTTTCCCTAAGTCGTGAAACTAGTGTTTACATTCTCAATCTCAAAATTTGATCATATATCAATAACACTAGAATTTTCATGTATTTAACTCTAATTTTGAATTTAAATTCAAATATTCAACAATTAGATTCAACAAGGTTCCAAAACTATTCTACGATATTTTCAAGATTACATATTCTCCAAAAATTATTTTACACATAAAACCTTAAAGACCCCATCATTCCAAAACTACTTTCTTCTCTAAAAATCATTATATAGATTTCATATAAAAAATCCATTCAACACTCAACATGAATTCACAATCAATTGTAAATTCATCAATAATCCAAATAGAAATATTTTCTAAAGTTTCTTTTATGGACAAGAATATTGTTGGGAATAGGATGCCATTTAATTGCAATCCTAAACATTATTTCATGTATCTCCTAAGTTCTTGGAAAGTGTTCCCCAACACTAGGATTAGAAAGAGATTAAATTTGAATGAAATAAACATGTTTTGATTAGGGGTAAAAAAGGGGTTTTGATGGGGCCTGAAACCCATTACAAAGGTAAATAAGCTGCACAAAAGATAAACCATAGACCAACAAAAGCTCTGAAGCAGCCACAAAAGAAAAATAGGACTACACACGCTGCATCAAACAGACAAACAAGGGCCTAAGACCCTTGAACTAACTAGTTTTTAAACGGGACTAGAAACCCTCATAGTTACACAAAGAACTTGCCTGCATCTGCTAGGCATCAACAAACCAGTTGCTCATGAAAGACACCAATGAGACAAGAAAAATAATCATCACTAAAAGATCAAAGAGCACACTGGAGAGAACCACCTATAAGACTAAAAACCCCACCTCAATAGGGGCAAATTGATCCACCACAAAAAACTGCAATAAATCAGCTTCCCTGCAGCACAGATTCACCTGATAACAGGAAACCAACTCCAATTCTGCCTCTAAAGGAGTGAGCTCCCCTCTATCAGAGAGGAAAAGACGATCAACAAAGCCACCGCATCCAAACATCACCGGCACCCTCAACCTCCACCTCCATAGGAGAACTAACCAACTCAATAAGAATAACTGCTGAGGGGGGACCACCTCCATAGGACCAAAGGATAAATTAGACATAGTATCCAAGAAAACAACCGTAGCCTCCTTTGGAAAGCCCTGCACCAGGACCAAAACCATATGGGGTTTAGGAATAAAACTTAAAAACCACCTAGCTAAGAGAACAGGGCCGCCACTGATCTGAATAGAGTTCAAAACAACATAACCCTTCAGCCAAAAAATCATCCACAAAGAAAACCCCACAACAAGCACCGCAACTAGATAAACCTTCATCAGCACCCTCAGGCCCAAAGCTAGCTTAATCACCACCTCTAACAAAACATATATCCCAATAGACGAAGGGATAACATAAACACCCCAAACCAAAAACAACAACTGGGAAAACAGAACACTCCTCCCAGCCATAAGCACCCCACCAAAAACAAGGGACCAAAAATACTGAGCCAACAACAACTCAGCCCATGAGAAGACCACAGACCCTAGCAACAACAACAACATCAACAACCAGGGGAGCATCCACCACAAAGAGGGAAACCTCAACAAAGAGGGACCACAAATAGTGACCACCACCAGAGGCAGATTCCTAGACTCAAAATGATCAAGGACAACCAAACCCCAAAAGGAATAGGTGCCCCGAAACAGGTAGGAAATAAGGAGAAGGGCCAACAAGAAGGAACCCCAAGTAACCCCAACACGCCAGTCAGGGCTAGAAATAAGCCAAAACTCCAAACACCCAGCCCAGAGGAGCCACCAACACTCCAAGAGGGTGTGTGAAGAACCCAAAACAAGCCAAGAAAGAAACACCCCCACACAGAGCCTCCAACAAATAGTAGGCAAAAGCAAAGGACACCCAAGAAAAATCCAAACATAGAAAAGACAAGCAAGAGGATCCAACAAGCCTTCCTATTACGCCGAATAGGAACAAAGATTTGTCCATTCTACACCCAACAATCCTCAGAGAGGTCAAAGCACTCCCACAACAAAGTAGGAAGCCCCAAAGAAGAACGAGAGTGCAAAAAACCACACCCTCTCAAAGCAACACCAACAAGAAGAATAGGGGCAAGCCGAAACCCCAACCTCCTCCAAAGTCCACGCACCACAAACCAAGAGAGAAGGTACTGCACCCAGACCACAAGGAAACAACTCACAATAGGGGCACCTTCATCAACAGCAACACCAGAACCATCGCCAACAGTAGAAGACATACTACATTCAACAACGAAGCCTCCATCCAACACACCTCTCAAGCAAGGAAGGGGAAGACCAAAAGAAGCCACCAGCATCTGAAAAGCTAACGATCCAACCCCAACCATCGCAACATCCACAGATGCAACCGATTCATCTGCAGAAATACCACCAAGGCTGACCTAAGCAAGTTGTTGCCAAGCACCATCCGTCGGGTCCTCCTCATCTTCGTTGCTCCCATCTGCATCCTTTGCAGATTTCAAACCTGTTTCTCCTACCCGCATTGTTGCTCTAGTCACTCCCATCTAGTCCCCAATGAAATAAACATGTTAATTGACATTTGTAATTAATTATAAATGATAGGAACATGTGGGGACACCCATGAAGAGCTCCTACAAAATAGGAGCACATGGGGCACCCACATGGAAGGT
Organism: Sequoia sempervirens; assembly: GCA_007258455.2. Lineage (NCBI taxonomy): Eukaryota > Viridiplantae > Streptophyta > Pinopsida > Cupressales > Cupressaceae > Sequoia > Sequoia sempervirens. The sequence continues at coordinate 135,981,941 of VDFB02358134.1, read as the reverse complement.
GGAACTCACCTTGAGTTAACTGTTTGGAGAAAAAGATAACACTTCTATAATGCATGTAAAGATCCTAGAAGTTAGGGATTGATGTTTACATGCATGAAGTTCAATTCAGTTCAGTTCAGATCAGTTCAATTCAGTTATGGTTAAGCTATCTTTAGTTGCATGTAGTTAGTTTCAGTTGAATGCTAGTTGACTTCAATTGACTTGGAATGCATGACTAATGACTTGAGTTGCATGACAGATAACAGGTGACTACTTTCAGTTAACAGGGGATGATCAATCATGCATGGTATTTGCATGAATGGTGGAGAGATATGTTTCAGTTAACAGAGATTGACTTGGACCCACCTTGGGCACCCAAATTGGCATCTTGGAGTTAACACTTTTATATGATAAGATATTTTATATGGCTGAGTTAAGTGGGCCCATTCTTGGTTGCCAACTTTGAGGATAAGCTTAGAAGATATCTTTAGAATCAACGTTGAGTTATGACTTCAGTTTGGGATGCCCAAATGGATGAAGGACTTGTTTTGACATTGTTCTTCACGGTAGAACTCTACTTGCAAAGAATAAGCATGGGTTTTGTGAGATAAGCATTATGCTTTGTAATTGTAAACTCTTTGGAGTTTACAAGGCTCATTATTGTCTATATATTGCAGCAAGTTGAAAATAGTTTATCAGATTTTATTGTAGGCTATGAAGAAGAATTATTGAAGGAAAAAGAAGCATCTCAAGCAAGGATTGGAATTATTGTAATCTTATTTTAAGATTAAATAATACATTGATTCTTGGTGGAGCTTTTTCCCAAAAGGGTTTCTCCATGGTATATGCTATGTAACTTCTTTCTTATGGTCTTATTCTTCTACAATCTTTTGTCTACTTCTACAAATGGTAAAATGAATTAGACAGATAATCATCCACAAAGAAATTGTAACAAAGAACACTTAATTAGATCTACAGTATAATAGTTTTACAAGTTCTAAAGCTACATAATTACCTCCATTTTCAACATTTGGTATCAGAGCTAATGGTTGGGGTAGAGTTTGGGATGCCTTTCTCTTAAAAGTTTGAAGATTTTTTGGCTGTAGTGGGAGCTTTTACTATTGTGTTATTGCTGGTTTTGGAAAATAATTTTGTTACAATGAGTTTTAATTCTCATTTAGATATTGAAAGATTCAATGGATCTAATTATGAGATGTGGAAACTAAAAATGGTTAGTTGTTGGGAATGAAACAAAGTCACCTACAATGATGTCAGATGAGGATTGGGCTAAGCTTGATAAGAAGGCAAGAGGGACCATAAGATTATGTCTTGTTGATGTTCTCTTGAATGTTTCAAAAGAAACTACTGCATATAAGCTGTGGAAGAGAATAGGTGATATCTATCAAACCAAAAGTCTTACTAATAAGTTGTATCTGAAAAGATAATTGTATTCTCTAAAGATAAAAATGGTGGTTATGTTGCAAATCATTTGAATGCTTTTAATTTGATTCTAAGTCAGTTAGCATCTGTAGATGAAAAGCTAGAAGATGAAGATAAATGCGTATTGTTACTTTGTTCTTTACCAAAGTCTTGGGAAAATCTAATTGTTGCTAGTGGTAGTGGTGCAGATCCAAAGATGGAAAATCTAATTCATACTCTCCTATCAGAGGAGATGAGGAGGAAGTTTAGAACAAAAATCCAAGATGCCTTGTTTGTAAAAGGTAGGCATGAGAAAAAGGAACCTAAGGGAGACAAGGAAGGGAAGGGTAAGTCAGAAGGATGGAGTAAGGTAAAGTGTTGGAACTATGGTAAACCGAGACATGTGAAGAAGGATTGTAAGAACAAGAAAAATAGTTCTAATTCTTCTACAGAGGAATCCTCGGATGACGGTAATCATGCTTTGATCATTTCATGTAAAAATGTTAGTGATGACTCTTTGCTTGATGTTAAAGAGTGATATTCATGAGGAGGATGGTAGTCATGATGCCATGTGTAGCTCGTACCATGGTTCAATGGGAGTTGTTGGAAGTGACGTGGATGCATCATTGGTAAGGTTATTTTCATGTGATTGGGGATATGGTTTTTTCTTGGTTTAGAGTGGTTGCTATTATGTTATGGTTTACTCTCAATATGAATTTAGAGTTTGGCATGGTACTTGTTCTCTTGAGACTATGATGTATATATGTTATGGTGCATGTGATCTCCTAGTAGGAGATGGTTAGATCATGTTGTCATGTTTATGTTCTTGATTCATGATTGGAGCTTTGAAATTGATCTTGTGTAGTTCTCTTAAGTATTGGGTACATTAATCATTTGCTTGATTACTTCATGATAGTGCTATGTTGCATTTGGAGTTTGGCATGGATTGGTTGGTTATAGGTCCTCATGGATACTTGGAGAAATAGGTGAGGCTTGAGTTCTCTTATGGTAAGAGATATATGTTGGAACGGTTACTTGTAAGAAAAGCTTTTTCAACAGTAAAGATTGAGAAACCTACACCTTGGTTGGACGTGAGTTCAACACACTCGGCGGTTTCACATGCCTCCAAAGAGGTAGTTTGGTTACAGAGACTTGGGAAAGGTATTGGTTTTAATTGCAAGTAAGTTAAACTTGAATGTGATAGTCAGAGTGTTATATGTTTAGCCAAAAAAATCCTACATATCATGCTCGTACTAAGCATGTTGATGTTCAGTATCAATTTGTGCGAGAAATAGTTGAGAGTGGAAAGGTATTAATTGAGAAAGTTGACACTTTAATTAATATTGCAGATTATCTTATGAAACCAATTCCTACAGATAAGTTTTGTTGGTTTTAATCATTTGCTTGGAGCTTCATGATTATGTAGGTTGCATTTGAAGTTGGCATGGATTGATTAGTTGGTGTAGGACGACCATTGGCCTCGAGTCCTGTACTTGATTTATAATAATGATTCCTTGTTTAGAATAATTGCAATGTATAATGTCAAGTGGGAGAATGTTGGGAATAGGATTCCATTTAATTGCAATCCTAAACATTATTTCATGTATCTCCTAAGTCCTTGGAAAGTGTTCCCCAACACTAGGATTAGAAAGAGATTAAATTTGAATGAAATAAATATGTTAATTGACATTTGTAATTAATTCTAAATGATAGGAACATGTGGGGATGCCCATGAAGAGCTCCTAAAAAATAGGAGCACATGGGGCACCCACATGGAAGGTGGAACTCACCTTGAGTTAAGTTAATTGTTTGGAGAAAAAGATATCACATATGTAATGCATGTAAAGATCCTAAAAGTTAGGGATTGATGTTTACATGCATGAAGTTTAGTTTAGTTCAGTTCAATATTAGTTCAATTCAGATTAGTTCAATATCGGTTCAGTTCAGTTCAGTTCAGTTTAGTATCAATTCAGTTCAATTCAGTTCAGTTCAGTTCAATTATGGTTCAATTATCTTCAGTTGCATGTAGCTAGTTTCAGTTGAATGCTAGTCAACTTTAGTTGACTTGGAATGCATGACTAATGACTTGAGATGCATCTAAATATAATTATCTTTTCAATAATTTTGTGGATTAGTGGAGGTTTAATCTAAGTTGAAATGCTTAATTATAGTGTAAGGAATGCTCTTCATTCATTCCAAACACTAATGGAAAGAATCAACATCGTTTGTACGCCAGTTATCTGAGCTAATTTCTAAATAAGGGTGAGAACAAAGATTGTCCTGTAAGAATTACATTATGATGTATTGATGCAAAGGAAATATTTTGAAAAGGCTGATCTCTTGGACTTCGTGTTTTCATATTAATTTTGCTTCACAACGAAAGGGTTGGAGGCAAACAAATCTTGAGGTAATAGAGCAAGCTTTTGGATTCAACTGTGTTTGTTTTTGAGGTGCTATTTAGCTGCATATTAATAAATAAATTTTTGTAGTCTAATTTGCATTTGTGATATAAATACGACCTCTTATAATTATATGATTTTTCATCAATTCTTATTTTTTATAGAATCCTCTTTAAATTTATAAAAAAATACAAAAATTAGATTAATTTTCTTAAAGAATCACAACATATAAAAGTTTTAGTTTTTTTTTTTAAACTTACTAATCAATACAATATTTGAAGAGGGAAAAACATATTTAACAATTATCATTTTTAAAATATTAATTTTATATTTAAAATAAAATAAATTAAAAAATAATATATAACTAGCATACATATATTAAATATTAATATATATAAAATATGTCGAGAGTTATCATTATAAAAATGATGAAAATAGGTGCCTCGAGAAGGATAACTCTTGGCGTATTTTATATATATTAATATTTAATATATGTATGGTAGTTACATCGAGAGGCGTCTACAATGCCATCCAACAATCTGCATAAAGTTTTTGAAGTTGCATTTAAAATGATAGCCAGGTGGAAGTCATGAGCAACTACAGTAGATTTGATGAAACAAAAAAATCAAATAAAAGAGATTTGATGAAACAAAAAGAACAAATAAATAATAAAAATAATTCAAATATTTGCATCACAGAGATAAATCAATCAAAGATACACTTTTAGTCACTAATCAAATCAAAGATTTGATCACAAAGATAATCAATCAAAAAAGAAAATTAGAGAATGATAACTCTTGGCGTATTTTATATATATTAATATTTAATATATGTATGCTAGTTTCAATACATACAAAACAAGTTATGTTTGATGTCATACACCTATGTCCAACTTATAATTACTTTGACTTCAAAAATTAACTTAAAAAAAATATGTAACAAAAAATTATGAAAAAATATCCGTGTACTAGAAATTGATGTTACAAATCTAAATTTTAAAAATTATAATTTTATCCTTTCAATAATTTTTTTTTTTATGTGTGATGACATAAGCACCACTATTTTAAAATGTTGTTTACTATATTAAAAAAAAAAAGCTATTAAAAGTTACGTAAAACTTTTCACAATTTATTTATATATATAAAATCTACACACAAATCCTCACAAGTAACTAGTTCACATCATCTTCAAATTATTAATGGTTTAATTGTTATAGATTTTATAAAGTGAAATTTTGGTGAAAAATATTGATTTCAATGTCCTTAATTCAATAAAGACTATTTAATCAAATAAACAAGTATTATTAATTATACAAATATATTTATTTAAATTATGTTAATTAATTAACTAAAACAACTATTCCTTCAAACATTAGATTACTGATTTGTTGTACTTCATAAATCAAACCCAATTCACCTTTCCTAATATCTATTCTTGTCAAACATCATATCTCAACATGCATACCTTGATAGAACTATTAGATAATAACAATAATCCATTATTAAGATTTAATTCTAAAATTTGATATTTAATCAAACATCAATATCTAATAAATGATTTACTCAATTTATAAGCACATAAGGCATACACATAGCTCCATAGTCTCACATAGCATAATCAATCCAAATTTGAGAACCCAAATCCATATTACAATAAGATAGATATATTAGTAACATAAACAAGCATCTATAAGAGATCAAAATGAATGATATACACTAATAGTTGTGTTTTCAAATTTAGAAAAGTGACTTTCCCTACTTGTTCACGGCTTTATTTGTACTACGTTTTCTAATTGTTACTTAAAATAAAACTTAGTCCAAGCATAATTTTGGCCTTCACATTCTAGTCTAGAATAAGTTATATGAGATTATAAGGTTGAAAGCTCTAAACATGTGCATGTGTTTTTGAAAAAATCGAGCATGAAAACAAGTTACACATCTAAAGACTACAAGTATGTGATTCTACCATGTATGATCCTCTTCAAATCCTTTCATTAACTTTTCAAGATTTTCATCATCTCTTTTCCTTTATTGGAAGTCATGGATCTTCATCTTCTATTTCTCCCTTGAAAGCATACCTTAAATACTTACCATATATTTTTCCATTAGGGTTTTTTTTTAAGACCATATCTCTACGCACACCACTCACACATCGTCACTAGGTTTGAACACACCCCTATTTCTATTTGTTCTTTATTGAGGTTGTTGAGGAAATATCCATAATAAGACACCCTTTTCAGTGTGTCCTAAACTCCACCTTAAGTTTCTCACATTTGATTGCATTATCCTTCTTTATTATTGAATTTAGATAGGTAATTCTAGAAATTTGAACTCTATCAAAGCCTCAAACACTTGCGCCCAAAACCCCAACCAATAACTTTTCCTAGATGTATGTCTTTAGTAGTGCCTAGTACCTTAACCTATTTTTTATCTAAAGCATCTCTTAGTCCTTGTAAGCCTACTTTTGGTAGCAAATCTCATGAATTTTTTGCCCCCCCATTGAATTATCGTCGCCTCCATGCTCACTTAACCCCCCAAAAAAAATTCACTTTCATCGATTAAAAAACTTCATTTTATTGAATAACTAATTACAAAAACACCAATAGTTGCTCATTAAGTGCTAAAGTGAATGATTTGAGTGGATTTTAAGTGCTAAAACAACTATAATTGATTGAAATTATAGCGGGAGGATACTGGGACATTAGGTGGCGGCAAATGGATGACACCTCTAAAAGGTGACTTTTTGACCTTTGCGCTCATATCCAATGCTCCTGCACTTGATCGAATTGCCCAAAATCCAAAACCTTAGTTATAAGCACTTAACTCGTGAGCGAAAAAAACCCATAATTTTTTTTTTCGATTCGATGTACTGTTTGAATTCTACAATTGCATGAAGTTAGCCCTAGCGGATACTGGGTCTTCTCCCCTATTTCATCTCATGTATTTCTTTTTTTTTACCTTTCTAATTTGCACTTAACACTTCTAGCTTCTATATTTGTTAAAGTAGATCATAATAGAATGTACTATTTTGTATTTTTAAATATTTTTTGATTTAATATTTAATGAGTGTAATAGAAAGTAAAACACCATTTTTTGAGTAATTATTTAGGATTAGATAATTTTGATTCTTTTATAAAGATGTCACAAATTGTGGAGTAGTATTAGAATTAATTTGAGTATTCTCCAAGGATTTATACATAATATCCTTATATGGTATGATTTGCATACCAAATCTCAAAGAGATTTCTTGTCTTTTGGGTGAGTGTAGTATCATGATGGGCCAAACATTGGCAATAGGGAAAAAATGTTTTTTACTTAGTCAAAATCACAAAATGGATATTGGAATTTTTGTATGAGTTGGATAAAAGGTTAATTTTAGTTTGTAATACCAAACCAAAGCGGATATCCATTTCTTAAAGTTTTGTTTTAGTAATTTTATGATTTCCATCACAAATATTTGTTTTAAAAAAACTCAAAAAAGAACATTTCAAATAAATGGGCATAACTTTCCATTACTTATCAAAATTTTAATTTTTTACATGTGTTGGAAAGTTGATTTAGAGCTCTACACAATGGAATAGTTAGTTTTTATTGATTGTGCACCAAAAATTAATTAGAATCATTTTAAACTCATCCTTCATTTTTGAAACTTCAAATGCTCACAGTTTTTGCATACAAAGTCCTTTTTCCATGAATTTTTCTAACAATCATAAAAAATACTTGAAATTTTAACAGGGTAATCAATCTCCCTTTATCTTCCCATATATCTTTCCTAAGTTATATCTATCTCTATATATCTCTCCCTCTTTCTATCCCTATCTCTCCCTATACCTCCCTCTTTCTATATCTCTCCACTCCTCTCTCCTCTCTCTATTTTTATCCCTCACTCTATCTATTTATATATCCCTCTCTATCTCTATCTATATAGAATCTCCATATCTCTCTCACTCAAACACAAACGCTCCCTATTTCTCCCTCCTTATTTCTATCTATCTCTCCCCTTCTCTCTCCCTCCCTCTCTTTCTATACCTCTCTCTGTCTCTATCTATTTTTTTTCTCTCCCTCTCCCCCCTCTCATCTCTCTAACTATCTCTATATCTTTCTCTACCTCTGTATCTCTATCTCCCCCTCACTCTATCTCTCTCCCTCCCTTCCTCTCTATCTCCCCCCCCCTCTCTCTCTACCTATTTCTCTCCCTTTCTCTCCCCCCTTATCTTTCCCTATAAGTTATATATCTCTCTCTACCCACGTCTCTCCCTTTCTCTTCCCCCCTCTATCTTTTCCAAGTTATATCTATCTCTAGATATGTCTTCCTATTTTTATCCCTATCTCTCCCTCTCTCCCATCTCTCTAACTATCTATATCTCTTTCTATACCTTTATATATTTGTCCCTCTATCCCTCCCTCCCTCTCTATCTCCCCTATCTTTATACCTCTCCCTCTCTATCTTTTTATCTATCTCTCCCCCTCTCCCTCTCCCTTACCCTACCTCTCTCTCCTTCTCTCTCCCTCTCTACCTATCTCTCTCCCATTTTCTTCCCCTTGTATCTTTCCATATATATACCCATCTTTATATCCCTATCTCTCTCTCTACCTATTCTCTCCCTTTCTCTTCCTCCTCTATCTTTCCCATGTTATATCTATCTTTAGATATCTCTCCCTCTTTCTATGCAAATCTCACCCTCTCTCCCTATAACTCCCTCTTTCTATATCTCTCTACTTCTCTCTCCTCTCTCTATTTATCTCCCTCCCTCTCCCTCTATTTATATATCTTTATCCCTTTATCTCTATCTCTATATCTCTCTCACTTGTATACATGCACTCCTTGTTTCTCCCTTTCTATTTATCTCTCTATATCTCCCCCTTTATCTATCTCTCCCTCCCTCTCTTTTTATACCTCTCCCCCTCTCTATCTATTTAGCTAACTATCCCTCTCTTCCCCCTCTCCTTTTCTAGATCTCTCTAATAATCTCTACCTCTATATCTCTATCTCTTCCTCTCTATCTCTCTCCCTCTCTATCTATCTCCCCCCTCTCTACACATCTCTCTCTCCCTTTCTCTTCCCCCTCTATCTTTCCCTAGCTATATATATTTCTAGACATCTCTCATTCTTTCCACCCCTATCTCTCTACCTATCTCTCTCCCTATCTCTCTCCCTATCTCTCTCCCTTTCTCTTTCCCCCTCTATTTTTAACAAGTTATATCAACCTTTAGATATCTCTCCCTCTTTTTATCCCCGTCTCTCCTTATCTCTCCCTCTTTTTATCCCTGTCTCTCCTTTTCTCTCCCTCTCTCTCTGTCACTCCCTCTTTTTATATCTCTCTACTTTTCCTCTCTCCTCTCTCTATTTCTCCCCCTCCCTCTCCATATATTTATATCTCTATCCCTTTCTATCTCTATCTGCATATCTCTCACTCACTCACACACACACACACACTTCTTGTTTCTCCCTCCCTGTCTCTATTTCTCCCCCGTCTAGCTCTCTCTCTCCCTCTCTAGCTATCTCTACCTCTATATCTCCACCCCCCTCTATCCATCCCTCTTTCTCTCTCCCCCCTCTCCACCTATATCTCTCCATTTATCTTTCCCCTCTATCTATCCCTAGTTATATATATCTCTAGACATCTCTCTTTCTCTGCCCCTCCATCTTTCCCAAGTTATATCTATCTCTAGATATCTCTCCCTCTTTCTATCCTTATCCCCCCCTCTATCCCTATCACTCCCTCTTTCTATATCTCTCTACTTCTCTCCCCTCTCTATTTATCTGACCCTCTCTCTCTAGTTATATACATATATCCCTTTTATCTATATCTCAATATCTCTAGATCTCTCTCTCATACACACACAATCCCTTTTTCTCCCTCCCTATCTCCACCTCTATATCTCTCCCCTCTCTCTATACCTCTCTCCCTCTCCCCCCTCTCTCTATACCTATCTCTCTCCCCCTCTCTAACTATCTCTATCCATTTCTCTACCTCTATATCTTTATCCTCCTCCCTCTATGCCTATCTCCCTCTCTCTATACCTCTCTCCATTTGGATTAAAGATTTTACAAGTAGTTTATGCAAATATCACTTATTTTATAATGGCAAGTACATTTTTATCCTATCCCACCACTACCATTGACCTCTACAACTATCGTTCATCATCATAGTACCACTCGCACTACTGTCCTTCCATTTAGTACCTATACTCATCACCCAAATGATCTATCACACTTCCATACCTCTTTCATCAACAACCATTAAGACTACTAGTAACACACTCAATCAAGCCACATCCACATCCATTATTATATCTCATACATTGAATACCATTATCCCATGCAATTAGTTCATCCACCCCTCATATGTCCCATAATGATGCTCATACACACCATAGTGGTTTCCAACCCTCCATGTCACTATTTCTTCATCAATCCAAGATTTAATATTTCATAAAATATATCATATAGAAAAGAAAGTTAATGTAAGGCCAAGTGGGTGAGAGAATGATGAATTCTCAAATCCTAGACATACACCCCTAACTTTTGATATTGTGACATATCCATTACCCATGGGTTTTATGGCACCATGATTTTCAATGTATGATGGAAAGGTGACCCCAACACCCATTTATGATAATTCATAGTTATGTGTGTATACTTCCTTTATGGGAACATGATTTAAAAAACCATTTCTACACACTTTTAAAGACTATGCTATTGATTGGTTCTTTCCACTTCTTCAAGGGTATATGGGTAAATATAGAAAGACAAGGGACCAAAAAGTGAGCACACCATTTTTTGGTCCCATACAAGAATAACATAGGCGTGTTATAGCCTACTTCCAGAATTTAAATAAGGAGAGAGAGAGAGAGAGAGAGAGAGAGAGAGAGAGAGAGAGAGAGAGAGAGAGAGAGAGAGAGAGAGAGAGAGAGAGAGAGAGAGAGAGAGAGAGAGAGAGAGAGAGAGAGAGAGAGAGTGTATGCTATTGACTGGTTCTTTCCACTCATTCAAGGGTATATGCGTAAATGCAAAAAGATGGGGGACCAAAAAGTGGCTACATTACTTTTTAGTTCCATTTAAGATATACCAAAAGTGTGTTATAACCTAATTTGAGAATTGCAATAGGGAGAAAGGGATAGAGGGGAAAATTTAGAGGAAGAGAGAGGAAGAGAGATGGATAGAGGGGAAAAGTTTGAGGGAGAGAGAGGGATAGAGGGGCAGAGTTAGAGGGAGAGAGGGAGATAGAAGGGGGGATGGAGAGGTATAAAGAGATATATAGGGATAGGGGGAGAGAGAGGTGAGATAAATAGAATTATAGATGGAGGGAGAGGTAGAGAGATAGGTAAAGAGAGAGCTTTGGGGAGAGAGAGATAGAGAGAGGTAGAGAAAGGGAGAGAGATAGGGTGAGAGAGACAATGCAAGATAGATAGATAAGGTGAGAGTGAGGGAGGGGAGAGAGAGGAGGGGTTCATCCTTTGAGTTTGGACTTAAACCTACATAATGTCTACTTCTATTCTTCTTCCCACCTATTTGATCTTTACATTCTCTACTCCTTTTTGGTATCTAATGATTAAAAATATTGAAAATACCTTGGAAGAGTTATTGTTAAGTCATAAGGGAACACATGTTTTCCTAGGTCAACTTGGGGAAAGGTGTGCATAAGATCAAATATAATAAGGAAGCATTTTATAATGATTTATGAAAATTTGTTACCCTCAGTACACACAAAATCTAAACATTTCATTATTAATTACTCTTTTAATGTTTCAAGTATTTTGAGATGATTTTACAAAAAAATGACTGTATGCAAAGTTGCGAGCATTTGAAGTTTCAAAAATGAAGGATGGATTTTAAATGATTATATTTTATTTTTTATGTATAATCTAGAAAAAACTACATAGTCCATTGTGTAGAGCTTTGAATCACCTTTCCAACACTTATAAAAATCAAAATTTTGATTAGTAACACAAAATTTATGTCCATTTTATTGAAGTGTGCTTTTTTGGGCTTTTTAAAATGCATATCCACTTTCAAAATAGAAATCCGTTTCTAGAAAATGGATAATATCTGTTTCTAAAAGAAAGATCCGTTACTAATGAATGTCTATTTTTTTTGTTTCCCTTGGTTTTTGCCTCAAGAAAGCTTTGGAATTAGGCTTGAGTGTGTCAATACTAAAAGGTCAACTACTCCAATGTGTTTAGACATTTCATCCTCTTTACTAGACTTCACCCTTTAGGCCGATGACTTTATTTTTATCCAAATTTAATGAAACAAAAAGGGTTTATTTAAGAAATTGTTAGCATTATACCCATATAAGATATGCTTCACTTTGAATTTAATAGATAATTATTAATGATTTTCTACCTTCATTATGTTTGAAGTCTTCATTAAGAGATTGATTATTCATAATTTTCAAACCATTTCACATTTTTCAGATTCTAAAGGTGCATCACATTCTATGCTAAAAATAAATAAATTTGAATTTCATATTTTTTGAGCAAGTTAGGTTAGATGAAAAATTATTTTTTAAATATTTCTAACAAGTCCTAGTAAAAAATCATAATTAATTATTTAATTTCAAAAATTTTGAAAAAATATATGTCACATCCGGGCATGTGTCCTATACTTATATTTTAAATATTTAAATATTTTTTTTCTCATACTTAAGTTGGCTAGAATGACACCTACTTTTTTTAAAGATTAAAGCAATGCTTCATTGAAATTTCAAAATTTCACCAAATAAATTTGCTTAAAAAATTAAAAATAGTAGCCTCGAAATTATATTCAATTTACTACCAATATTTTTCAACTTTTGTTAATAACTTATTCAAATTTTTACGTGAAGTTACTTAACTCTATTTTTTTGTATTTTCATTGCCACTTAGAGGTAAAGTTTGGTCCATCATGATTCTATACCCACCCTTTTGTATTTTGAAATTGAATGATGTCAAATTCTTTAGATACTTTACAAGTGCAATAGGAGGATCAAGTGTCGTAGATGGTAAAGTTGGTTTTCTCAATGGAAAATCTTGACCTCTTGCCAATTTTTGATGTATACCCAACTATGTTATAGCTGTGTGAGCTATTAGCAACATGAAAACTAGCCTATGTCTAGGAGGAGATGGCATGGCATGGAGAGTAGGATGAGAAGATACATAATCCATATGCAAAGGAGAGAAAGAGGGGCAATACACATCGAAAAGACCATGGGGAGATTCACTTAAGTCCATACATTCTCTCTCATGTACTAGGACAAAAAAATAGAGCAATAAAAACATGTGCCAAACCCATATTAATAAAGGATAGAGTAGGCAAATTGATTCAAACCATTGTAAAGCTCTACCACTCAATACATTTTAAATTCACTAATATATGACATCATAATCTAAATATATTTATAACTATATAAGTAATAAATATTTAATATGTAAAGATACACCTATAAAATTGGCATAATCCTCATGTAGCAAATCTTCACCATGTGTAATAATGTCATCACATAACAAATAAGGAGGCAAAAAATTATCACTACCATCCACAAGAGAGGCTAAAGAACTATCATTAGAAAGTATGTGATTATCATGGGAGGTATCATATCATGATTATGCATAAGATTCACATTGGATGTAAAAGAAGCATCAAAAGACATGCCATCTTGCATAAAATAGAGTAGATCCATAACTTTACACAAATAATATAGGACAGTCTAATCAAATAACATAACTAAGCATAATTACTCTAGACTAATCAAAGCTAAGTAGATAACCATATAAGCACATTTTATAATTAAATGCAATGGATAGGGTATTTAGCTTTTGGAACAATAATGTAGAATTGATGTTGACGTTGCACACAATCAAATTGTTCTAGTACATAAACTTTATACTCTTTGATTGATGAATAGAATTGTGTTAGAATAGACCCAAAATTTGTCATATACTTAATCGAGAACCATTTAAAATCAGTTTCAAAATATTTAAATCTAACTTAAAATAATAAAAAATGTTAATTTTAAAACAATAATGAATTTATAAACATTAATACAAATGTAAATGCAATAAAAAAAAACTAATATGATGAAATAAAATCAAATATATAAAAATAAATATAAATAAATATCAAACAATAAAATTTCACCATTATAACAATGTTACACCAACCTTACCTGCTCATGGTTCAATGCCAATCCCTTTTTAAACTACCAATCTCAAACCCCTTCCCTTTCAATGCAAATGCTCCCTTTTAATGAAGTTGTACCAAGTACATTGCAACTCTGGTGGAAGATGGATTTTTGCGTGTTCGCAATTTGAACAAATTGGAGCGACTTTTGGAAGCGTTCAATTGCAGGAGGTGGAAGTGACTTAAACCCCAAACCCTAGTGACGATCAGGGAGGCAGAGAAAAAATGAAGAAAGGGATACATCCTGCAAAACAGTGGATAACAATGGTGATGCCATCCGGAAGAATCATACGTATGTTGGCCACTAAATTCACTAGCACTCCCAAAGTCTATCACTTGAAGTCTCGGCGCCAAATTTCTGAGACGGTCGGCCAAATAGCCAAGTTCAGGCGTCGTTATGGTGGTGGTGCTGAAGAAGAAGAAGACAAACAAAAACCACTGCCTCCCAACTAAACGCATTCACAGGTCAGCTCTCTCTCTTATTTAATGTCACTTCTCCTTTAGGGTATTGTCAAGTTTCAACCTCTTTCACCTGCTCTACTTGGTTGATTGCCAAAATTAAAAGAGTTATAAACTCGCCTAGACGAAATGCCTATTAAGTAGACTATTCATAATCACGAGAGATAAGTTCTTCAATATGAGATAAATATTGACTTGAAACTATACAGTCGGATCCGATCACAAAACTTAATAAACTGTGAAAACACCACTTATATGAAAATAGCCTCATTGTATCAAAAGATTCTTTGTTACACCTGTAGTTGTCATAGAATTATAGGGAGCAATCTGGTTGGCTACATTTTTCATTTGCTCAAATACACAGCCTGTTCATCACCCTTCTCGTCTACAAACTCCAAGCAATTATCACCTGTTCAATATTCTTATTCGATAATTTGAAGTTGAACCATCGAGCAAATAGTATTTTATCAAGCGTTTACCAGGCTTTATGAAAATTGAAGATGGGAGCCACCTTGCAAATATTGTCTAGTTAGTGATCTAGAATTAGACATATGACACATTTTCCCAATATTTCTGGATTACCTGTGCTTGCTAAAATAAAAACAACAAAAGTAGTTAATCCAGAATTATTGAGGAAATCCCTTATTGCAGAAACCTTAAATCCAAAATAGTTAGGTAGCATTTCAAAGTCTCTCGAGCTCATTGTCTTCCACATCAATGCACATGGTAATACACGCTACCATAACTTTTTGTGAGCGACATTGAAATTTCTCCGTTCAGTTTCATCTAATAAATTTACAGAGACATTCCCCTAAATTTTTTAATATCCTTGGTCTCTTTTGTGAGTAAGGTAGACATATGTTAATGTGAGTAAGAAAAATACAACCTTGTTAATCTAGCTTAACCATTCTGGTTGTTTAGAAGCACAAAATTAATCATTCTTGGAAAGATCTACCTATAAGCTGCTGATAAGGTCCATAGTCAACATGAAGCATGAGCTTCTCTGGATAGGTAAGTTTTTTTTCTTTTTGGATTTAAATAGTCAAACTGCTATTGTAATAGCCTTGCTCAAGAAAGATTCACCGTTATATTCAAACACAGTAAGAAAATGAATCATACACCATAAACACAGTAGCAGTGTAGTCCAAACTGGCAATAGTCATAAACATTCACTCGGCAAAGGCAACTGAACTCTACTAATCAATACTCAGAAACTCGGTAACGGTATTCACAAACCACAAAACCAATCTGCACAGTGAGGATTAATTCTGTTCAGTCTTCCAGACAATACAAGGAGTCTATAAAATGGCGATCTGGATCGGAGTGAGAGTACAGGTTTAGGAGCAAGCTCTGATCGGTCAGGTTCTGAGATCCGATGTGAAGTATGCCGTTGTGACTAGCACTGGAGTTGTAGCAAACCACTCAGCTCGATATGAGACTCTCGTTCGAGTAGCAAATCCAGAATAAGTGATGACTCAGCAATGCAACTGATGCCTGGAACAACGTGAACTGGATACTGCTCCTATGGAGGCGATTTGAGGAGAGACGGGAAAGAATCAATGGCTCGATCTCCTGAATGGCGCGAATACTGGACTCCACAACAGCTCAACAACCCGATTCCCCGTTGCACAATATATCCTTCACTCCCAATGATACTGATGTCTGAGATGTGCGACTTATGGGCGCGCTGGAATATATATGTCTCAAGTACTGTGTGGGGATGAGAGGGCCTGGAGTCGGCAAGTCTGTGGCTCTGCCACAATTTAATCTGTTAATCGCTCCTTATCTGTGATCACTCCCAGGTCGCTGAATGCTGTTGCAAAACGAATGAATTAGATAGGATTACGAACTGTTGGCAGAGGAATAGATTCACCAGAGAGGTTTTCATCTCACCTGGTGTGAAGGTTGCAGAGATTGTTACCTTAGTCAACCATTGAGTCCATTCCTCAACCATTGATGAACATAAACAAACAATATCACTCATATAAATACCTGGCTATGGTCAAATCCAAAGGGAGTCGGCCCAGATTAATTAAATTTAATTGTTATTTTAATAATTTAAATTTATTATTATATAATATTATTGAAATTTTCAAATTTTATTCTAGTGTTTAAAAACACTGATGCCACCATAAATTGAATTAGGTCCCTATTAAGATGCGGACATGATGATCCTCCAGTCCTAGAAATTGCTTGCCCTCAAGCAATTGCAAACTTGTGTCCATGAGCGCCAAGACAACCAACAAGTGATGAGCGATATGGTCTCTGTACCCAATCTTCTGTTGCTTAGCTCTGTTAGCAAGCAAATACTTGTGAAGCAACTCATCACAATCCCAAAGAAATAGTGCCCCAAACATGTCAATACCTGGATCCCACTTCATCGCACTATCACGTTCAGGAAACATGAGGGAATGGATGTATCTCCAAAGGTGTAATGTCCCCACTATTGGAGTGACCTCTTGGTGGTCATATTCTAGCCCATCCAACATTCCCGTGGGTTAGAGGGCATAATAAGGGGATGATAAGGAATAAGATTGTTTAGAAAAGTTAGAAGATGTTTCTAGAAGAACTAGAATCTTCTAGAAAGGTTAGAAGATGTTTCTAGAAGACTAGAATCTTCTAGAAGAGTTAGAAGATGTTTCTAGAAGAACTAGAATCTTCTAGAAGAGTTAGAAGATGAATCTTCTAGAAGGGTTACAAGATGTTTCTAGAAGAACTAGAATCTTCTAGAAGGGCTAGAACCTTCTAGAAACTATACCCTAGGGCGGCCTTGCCTTAAGGTCTATTTTAAAGGAGGCTAGGGTAAATGGGAAGACATGCTTAGTTTATGCTTGGTTTTATGCTTGGTTAATGTATTCTCTTGGAGAATTCAGGAAAGCTTTGGCTTTTCAGCAGGTTTGAGGATGGAAACCCTCGAGCTTGGAGACAGTGGACGGAAACCTATTGTCTGTTGGAGATATTATTCAGATATCTCACTTTGTGCTTCAGATTCAAGCTATTTCTGAGGGGTTGTCAGATTTGCAATAGCTGTTGTATTGCTGCAAAAACTAATTGTATCCGTAAGTTGCCATAGCTGATGTATTATTGCAACTATTTCTGAATAAATGCAAAAGCTGGATTATTTTTGCAATTTATTATTGTGCTGGAATTTCATATCTTCAGAATAGATTCTACAGAAGTTTTTATTTTAAATCTGAAAATTTAGGGCAGGAAATTTGGGGGTTTTGAGTCAGATCTAGTTTGGCTCATTACAAAAGGCCATCAACTCCAATCAACTTCAGGACTCCGAGAGATCTCCCATGGATGTGCAAGACAAGGGAAGAGGGCTTCTTACTATCATCCTCACGAGTAGGATTGAGCAAGATCCAAAGACTGCTGTTCCAAATCAGAAAATCAGGGCAGCTATCATTCCTTTCCTTAGTGCCTTCAAACACCTCCAACTTATCCTTCCGCATTGCTTCATGCTTAAGTGCAATGTCCCCCACAAACACCATCAACTCTCCTAGACCCCTCATGTGCATATCAGAAATTTCCTTCTCAGGATTACAGATTAGCCTATCAACGAACTCATCAATCTTGGAGCAAAGGAATTCAAATGTTTCTTGATCAACCTCTATGAAGTTTTCTTCTCTTATTTCAGTTATAACCTTCATCATCCCAATGTCATTAGTGCTTTCATGATAAATTTGCAATTTCTCCTCATGAGGGTCAATCTCAAATGCATCATTCTTCATAACATCATCACATGGTTCATTTACTTACATACCTGAAGCTTGGCTGGCTGCATCTTGGATGTCACTCGAAATTAGTGACACCCCTTCCTTCATCTCCGACTCTTCATATGCAACAGATGGAGTCTTTCTCACCTTCCCTTCATCAATTTTTTGTTGGTCCATACAATCATTAGGAATCAACAAGCAATCTTCATCTTCGACTTGCTTATAGGGTTCCTCTTGTACTTGTTCTGTGATGTCTTGTAAATTGTCTTCCTAGTCCTCTGTTATGGCTTCTCTCTTGACCTCCACTTGTGATTTGGCGTATGTTATATCTGTTATTGTCTTGGGTATCGTCATTCGTCTCCTTCGTCCATTTCTTGTTTTCAGATCATAATATTCCATGAAGGTCATTTCTCTTCATATGGCAGCGCTGAAGGCATTGTATTCAACATGGAGTCTTGCCATTTCATTTGTCCCTTCCTTTTCCCGAAATTTGGTTCTAAAAGTTGCTGGATTTGGGTTGATTGAGAAACCAGAACCACTCCCTACATTTCCATTTCTTCCAGTGCCTAGTTGTTGATTCAGTCCCTTCAGGAGTTGGACCATTTCCCTCATGGTGTCCTTCATGTTGGCCTGAAACTCCTTGCTTTCTCGGATAAATTCCTTTCTGTTATCCATGGCGGGTTACTTAGGCTGGCAAGATGCCAAGCTCTGATACCACTGTAATAGCCTCGCTCAAGAAAGATTCATTGTTATATTCAAACACAGTAAGAAAATGAATCATACACCATAAACACAGTAGCAGTGTAGTCCAAACTGGCAATAGTCATAAACATTCACTCAGCAAAGGCAATTGAACTCTACTAATCAATACTCAGAAACTTAGTAGTGGTATTCACAAAACACATAAGCAATATGCACAGTGAGGATTAATTCTGTTCAGTCTTCCAGAAACTACAAGGAGTCTATAAAATGGTCATCTGGATTGGAGTGAGAGTACAGGTTTAGGAGCAAGCTCTGATCGGCTAGGTTCTGAGATCCAATGTGAAGTATGTCGTCGTGACTAGCGTTGAAGTTGTAGCAAACCACTTAGCTCAATATTACAGTACCGTTCGAGTAGCAAATCCAGAATAAGTGATGACTCAGCAATGCGACTGATGCCTGGAATGACGTGAACTGGATACTGCTCCTGTGGAGGCGATTTGAGGAGAGACGGGAAAGAATCGATCACCCGATCTCCTGAATGGCACGAATACTGGACTCCACGACAGCTCAACAACCTGATTCTGCGCTGCACGATATATCCTTCGCTCCCAATGATACTGATGTCTGAGATGTGTGACTTATGGGCGTGCTGGAAGATATCGACGATGTCTCAAGTACTGTGGGAATGAGAGGGCCTGGAGTCAGCATGTTTGTGGCTTTGCCACAATTTAATCTGTTAATCGCTCCTTATCCGTGATCACCCCCAGGTTGCTGAATGCTGTTGCAAAATGAACAAATTAGATAGGATTACAAACTGCTGATGGAGGAATAGATTCACCAGAGAGGTTTTCGTCTCACTTGGTGTGAAGGTTGCAGAGATTGTTGCCTCAGTCAACCATCAAGTCCATTCCTCAACCATTGATGATTATAAACAAACAAAATCACTCATATAAATACCTGGCTATGGTTGAATCCAAAGGGAGTTGGCCCAGATTAATTAAATTTAAATGTTATTTTAATAATTTAAATTTACTATCATATAATACTATTTAAATTTTCAAATTTTATTCTAGTGTTTAAAAACACTGATGCTGCCATAATTTGAATTAGGTCCCTATTAAGATGGGGACATGACAGGTGTGGATGTGATATTGGATGGTTGAATATCCAATTAGTGTTGAAGTTGGATTGAAAATGTATTGATATATGCGTCATGCAAGGAGGGATCTACAATGGGATCCCCCAATATTTTGATCCTGACCTTAAATTTCAAATTTATGATTTTTAGCTCGTTGACCAGAGACTCGAGTATAGGGATGAGAACCGCGTCACTTTCCTCATATTCACATCTTCTGGTGATTATTTATATGTAACAAGCTGTACCTTTAACCGTTTACTCCTCTTCACTGAATTAAAATGGAATTCCATTTCCCATATGTTTATCCCCATGTCTCTAGGTGACTGATGAATGATAAAGGCCGAACATTATCAACTCTGTTTACCTAGAAAAAGCATTTTTCGTACGAGATTATTGTCAACCTTGAAGGCATAAAAACCATATAGCCAAGCCCCAAGGTCTATTAGCAGCCTGATAAATTTCATTCAACCATGTAAGGTGTTTTGATAGACAAGTTAAAAAAGGTTTGATAGACAAGTTAAAAAAGGATGAATTATTGCCTCCAACATAGATAAAAAGCATTCAAATTGTCACTCGTGCTGTTTGACAGCAGCCAAAACTGGGAAGGAAAAGCATTACCGCGTGTCCATTAACAAGCTATTTACTAAACCAGCATAACTAAGATCAAGCCTGTAACAGAAAAATAAAATATAAAGCTTCTTTACTTACTAATTAAGTACCATAAAGCTCTAAGTTTATAAGGAACTCAGCTTAGTAAAAACTGGAGGATATCTGTCAAAGATGGGCAATCCACATAAAAGTGGTTCAGGTTCAGAATTGGCTGACAATTTTTTCAGCCATTCTGAACCTCACCTATACAAACTTCTAACTTATAAGCTGAAAAACCACTTGAACATGGCGAGCTATTTCTATCATTCAGCTGTTGACTTTGATTGGCACGGGGGTGGGAATTCATTTCCCTAGTTCACCCAAATCAGGCTCTTCCCAATCCTCAATTACTTTGACATTTACCTTCTCATAAATAAACATTAATCTTCTTGTCCTACTTCTGCATTTGGGACTTGGGTTGCCAAGCCCTTCATCAGCTTCCAACTACATTAATATGCCATCATCCATCTGGTTTATGTCTTAATTAATATCAAGGTGCTGTTGGAATTCACCAAAACAGAGAGCACAGTGATTACAAGAGACACCTTAGAACATTCAATTTTGATTTTGAATGCATTGAATCCTGCATTACCTCTATTACAGCCCCTACATAGCAGGACACACACACCTCCACTGACAATAAAGCTTTAAAGAGGTTAATGCTGATCCATTTCAGCAACAGTACTCAATTCCTTCTTTCAGGTCATCTTTCCTTGTATTCAGCACTTCATCAACTGTAATCTGGATGCCCTATCCACTTAAACATTTTTATTCATTAGTTTCTAAAGTTTCAAATACCACACCAGTCCAAAATGCATTATGAATATCTTCCGGGCTAGTGTAGTGCAACAGATTTTGGTTTATTCTTTAATGACCTGTTTGTTTAAAATTTCAAAGCCCTTGTTTTTAGCAAATTGGATACTGTCCTTGGCGCTTGAAGGATCCCACTTTTGAGTTTGAATGTCTCCCTTCATGTTGGGGCTTGCCATTGTTGCAAAGCAGCAAGAGACACAGGTAATTGAAGCCATATCTTATACTTGTCTTTTGCTTGAGGACTCAAATGCATTTGTGACATAATGAAAAGAAGCACGAGTAGAAGGAGAACCAATCTCACAGAAAATGCGAACTCTAGTGCCTTTTTCTCTTCAAATCTGGGCCTATAGAAGAAACATAGAATACCTGCATCACTTCTTTTCTCTACAGACTGATTTGAGTAGAGGGGAAAGGAAAATAAAATAATAAATACAAATCTTATGCAACGCCACAAGGAAACTCATGAGAGTATGGTTTTTCCTGTCCATCCATCCATTTGACATGATAGTGCAAACAATTTTTCGTACTCTTTCTCAAGGACTATTAAAATCTCATGCTTATTAATGATAATGCAACCTATCTTAGCCCACTCATTGCAATCTTGGGCATCACTTGTATTTTTGATTTCATCCCTCATCATGTCAGTCCTCGAAGTCTCATATGAGGTGATATTGAACCTAGGACTTGCAACTACAATGACATCAACATGGCTTGCTAGTATTGAGACTTAGCAACATTGAATGATAATTTAGAATAGCACCAAAAATTACTAATGGCCTTTTCGGCCTGCTCATGAACAGTCTTCTTCCACTCTATAAAGATACTTGTGTTCTAAGTGTAGTATGAGGTGCAAAGAAGGCATTATTTTCTACCTGTTGTGTTAGGTTTTTGTGTTGTACAAGAAGGTGTAGATTATTTTGGAATAGGTTGCTGTGATAGCTCAGCCTCGTCTGAAGGATCAATTTTGGCCTTAGAAGATGCCAATCCAACCGTTTTTTCGTACTTTCTTTTTTCTATTTTCTACATAGGACTCAAGCCATCAAAACTTCATGGGTGGCATTTGCAGGACACTATTTGAAAGGTTTATCATGCTCTGATACTTTTGCCAAATGCCATTTGAAGTGATAGATGTCTCCATTCACAGCAACAAAATTTGCATTTGACTTTGTTTGAATTAGGGACAGGTGTGCCATATGTCCACGCAAAGTCCTTTTCTCTCAGCATGATCAACTGAAATTTGCAATATAAAGCAAATAAACAACCATTAGGTTAGGGTTAGAACATAGTACATAGTAATTAAAAAAAAAACCCCTAATGCTAACTCTAACCGTAGGATATTTTGATACCTTTTTAAGAGTACTCGAAGGTCCTTTTTCCCCGCTCCTTTCAAATAGGCCTAAACAAGACTTAACTAGAATCTTTATTTACCTTGCATGTTGACTTCACCTTTCACCAGTGTTCCACGGGGACGCGTCCCCCCCCCAAAAATCTCGCGTTTCCTAGACGGGGACGTCTCAGAGACTTGGGGACTTGAGGGGGACGTCCCCCCACTAGCCCACCACTAGTGTTGCTGTCTCCAAGATGTTGCTAGGTCTTCAAGGATGTTGGGGTGTCCTCAAGATGTCTAGGGGACTCCTAGTTGTCTCCAAGATGTATAATTCTTAAACTTATGCATCTTTTTATAACTATTTTTTCAAGTACTATATGTATTTCAGCACCCTGCTGCCCCCACGCCGTTGTCCCTCCGCTGTCCCCTCGCTGCCCCCAAACTTAGACCCCCTGTCCCCGTGTCTCCGAAACACGTCCCCCCGTCCCCGTCCTCAAAACCCTGTGGAACACTGCCTTTCACTCAAATCCTTGCAGCTTTATGGTCTTCACCTTGTTCTATATTTCCTAGGGTCTCTGTTCAATGCCTCTTTTCAATAAAAATCCCTAACCCTAACCATTAGAATATTTAGGGTTAGGGTTAGACATACTAATATTTTTAAATCCCTAACTTAGGGCATACTAAATTTTTAAAAATTGTCATGGCTATCCCTTACAAAAAATAGTTTAGTGTTGGCTGTAATGGTTAGCATACTTTTTAAATAAAAAACTCTAACCCTCTCCCTAAAATAACAATAACTCAGGTTATCATTTAACTTTAGGTTTAAAAATAAACCCTATTGTTAAATGTAAATGGAAACCCTACACATGAAACACTAACCCTGAATTAAAATTCAAAATTGAAATAATAAAAACTTATAAGGCAAAAAACAAAACCTAAGGGCCTGACCATTAAGGTTTAACATTAAAATCCTTATTGGTTAGGTCCTAGTGTATATGTTTAACATTGTAAACCCTTAAGTTTCAGGGTTTAATATTAAAACTAATAGTCTGGGTTTAACATTAAAACTAATGATTTGGGTTTAATGTTAAAACCTTCATCTATAGAGTTTGAAATTAATTAAAAAATTTAAAATAGAAAAAAAACCCCTTAGTGCTTAAATTGGATTGGTTGGATGCATATTTCAAAGCCGCTAGACTCTAATCAACTGGATTTTATCCAATGTGATGTTCCTTTGTTGAACTCTCAATTTACCTTCAAATCTGCCTTTGAAAAATCAAATTCTGCATGTATAAGTCAGTCTCAAAATAAAAAAATACAGATTTTAAAGGTTTTTGGGCATGGCGATTTATTCATGATTTCTGTTAGGATTGTGATTTAGTTGCAAATAAATCACTTCTCAAAATATATGCTCAATTTTAAAAAATAATCAGTAATCCAAGCTGACTTGGAGTGCCATACCTGCAAGTGGAGATTACTTGCGATTTTCAACCATTTTTTGCTTCACCGGTTCAATTACTAATTTAGAGCCTCCTCTATATTTACGATTTATCCTATACAAATTATTTTTCTTTGCTAAGTTTTTGCTTGCCAATAAAGCTCTAAATTTTGTCAAGTTATTGTTTCTTTTACCATAATTTTCACAATAGTTGTGTAATGCTGATTTAGAATGATTTCTAAACATAGCAAACCCCTCCTGCATGCCCTAGGTTATCTGTGGCTGCCCAGGCAAAGTTAAATTTAGTGCACTGCAGGTTCCCATTTTACTGTGATTTGGTTAGGAGCCTTATTAACCACCACTTTATCTGAGTAAAGTGCTAAAAGAATTGGAATAGCTTATTACTATGAGAACTTGTAGTTTATCAATGCCCTTTCAACTAACTATGAAACTCATTGTTCCACTAATTGGTCTTTATCTGGATTTATTGTTGAGTCTCTGAAAGCATCAAAGAAATATGGTGAAATAGAACAGAAACTGAACTCAAAGTTTATCATGCATTCTTAAAAAACTGAATTAAAATTGCTGACCTTAGCTTGGATTAATAGGGAGATTACATCATCCACATCAGTCTTGTGAAATGGGCCTTTGTCTGCTTGATAAATGTACAACTTAGTCATGTATATGCAACCGAGTCAAGGCAGATTTGTGGTAATTGTTACCCTTAGTTCAAGATTTTAGAAGCATCTGAAGTGCAAGCTTCTCGAGACAGAGATCACAGCCTTTTGTGAAGGCTTGGGGTTAGTTTCTTACAGGGACTAATCCTTGCATTATTAATGGTGACAGTCTTCTTGATTCACTAAAGTTATTATATCTTTTAATTGTTGGTTTTCTCTAGTGTGCATGAAGCACCTTGGCTTAGATGCCATTATAGTGTATTGCTCTACCATATAGGTCAGCCAAACTATTAGATTATACCAATGCTCCTCCAAGTTTCTAGGATAGGGACTGGGGGATGTGTTTTTAGGACAGGTTTTTTTTTAAGGCCATTTTTTTAGGGGACGGCAGGGGATGGCTATTAAAAAAATATGGAAAATATTTAAATATAAGAAAGTTTTAAATGTTCATATAATAACATTGATTAGACATTATAGAACCTTTGTGAGCATGGGTAGTTGAATAGGAATAAGTTAATAAAGACTGCCTGACTAGTGTGTATATTCAGTTGAGGGATTTATTATTGAAGTTTTCCTGAAGCCTTCAAGACTGCATGTTTTTCTGTCAAACTCATTAACAAAGAGGAACAATTAAATAAAATGATATCTGGTTATGTTCTAGTTTGACCTCAGCTAGGATACTAATAGATGGGATTGTTCTATGAGTTATCTATGCAGGGCATGATTGAGACATTTTTGCATTATGAAAGTGGTGTTTCTGCTTGACTACGACTTAACTCATATTCAGTAGGATAACGACTGTAGCATGCCAACTTTGTCTATGGAAGTCCTTGTATTTTGAACAAGTTATCCAATGTATGAAACAAGATAATCCTTGACTATGACTTCAACTTTGAAGATGCAGAGATCTGCAATAGGGCACATGTATTTTGTAGATTTTGTGATCATGATTAATCATTGGTCTATAACTTGGTTAGACTTATAGTTTGGTGGGGGTTTGGAGGCAACAGCTCTAGTGGGGTCGAGGGGCAGATCCCCTAGCATGTTCCTCATTGTGATATAGGGCAGAGTTGAGGGAAGGAGCACCTGTCAGTAAGTCCAAATGAAACCCTTCAAAACCACAGGCTTTCATGGCACACACCATTTTCATAATTTTTTGTAAATCTTAGATGGGCATGTCATAAACCAAACATGTATAAAGGTTGTAAGTTTTTTTTTTCTAAAGTACTAAAATGTGCTTGGGTATGTTAGGGGATGGATAGCCATCCTTGGGACAGTTGGGGGACATTTAGATGGCCCTTGGCTGTCCCCTAACGTACTCAAGTGTCCCCTAAAAATAATTGTGCATACTCGAGATGTTTTTGATTTTTTTGCAAAATAGGGATGGGGTGGAGACATTTCCTACCTATCCTCGTGTCCCAAAAACATCCCCTATTGGGGATAGGGTCATATTTGGCAATGGATGCATCTTGAGGGAGCATATGAATATACAAATGTTGGGGGTTCTTTTGCACGTTGACACTCCATCTCAATTGCTTGACCATAGCCTAATGGACCAGTATAGGAGAAGTTGGGTGTTTTCAAGTTTAATTCTATGCATTTTTTTCCATCTTTGGATGATGAGTTGTAGACCTTGTATGGCATTGATCAGAACTGTTAGGGGCTGTTGCCATACCTCTTTGATACATCCCAGGAATATTGAAATTCATTTTTCCATGAACTCCAATAGTTTGCTACAAATTACTATTAGGGATCTGAAAATTGTCTCCACTAGGGCTCACATGATCAAACAAGGGCTTTGGTACAAATGTAAGAATCTGAAATGATAATTAATTGATGTAATTGTATATTAGATTGAGGAGAGGAATACTCTTTTTATAATACATTATAGGACGATGTTTCTAGAAAGAAATAATCGTGAACAAAAGAGAACTAAAGCAAATAACAAAAAGTTACTAAAAACTAACTGAAACAAACTAAGCTAACTAAAAACTAACGAACGACTAACTAAAAGCTAAGATGACCATTAAATATTACAATAATGCTTTAATACCCTCCCTTAATGGTCGTTCTACTAACTTAAACTAAGTCTACCCATATCCTGATGGTGTTCTAGCCATGAATGCATAATATGCAAACTCCTTTTGCTCAGTATGCTCTGCCACTTGAGCTTGATGTTGAGACCCTTCCTGGTTGGACTTCTCATCAGTCAACCGCTTCCTGCAATACTTCTGCATATGACCAATCTTCCCACAGTAATGGAATGAGAAAGACTTCTTGGAGCTTGCCTCCAATTTGCCTTGTCTTTTCTATTGAGTGGATTTGTCTTTGCCATCTTTGGTAGAAAACGCTTGCTCAACAGTGGAAGACTCACTGCTGCTCCCAAATTGCTTCCTTTGCCTATCCTGCTGCAAGAGCTTGGTGCACAACTCATCAAACTTCAAGTCAACATTGGTGGATGTAATGTTGAGAGTTTCGATGAAGTGCTTGTAGGATCGTGGCAAGCTTTTCAGCGTGATCACCACCATATCCTCCTCTTCCATCTTGCGACCAATGGCCTCTAGTTGATTGCGAATGTCTTTGATCTTTGTGAGATAATCTTGCAAAGACATTCTATCATCCATCATAATGGAAAACGACATATTCTTTAGGAAGAAAGCCTTGCCCTTGTCTGAGGTCTCATGAAGATCCTTCAAATGTTTCTAGATCTCTGTAGCAGACTTACTAGATGGTATTTATGGTAACATCTCATCAGTGACAGACAACTTGAGAAGCATAACTGCCTCCTGATTACTTCCCTCATACTTGCCCTAATCCTTCCCCGCAGCTGTGAGACGAACTTTTGTACCTAAAACAAGTGAATCCAGACATCGGTACTCAAAGATGGTAAACATCCTTTGCTTCCATGTGTTGTAATTTTTCCCATTGAACCTTTGGGTACTTTCCAACATGATGTTGGTCAAAGATGCCATCCATCCTGTTTTCCAAAAGCAAGAAAAACAAGGTAAAGTTTGTGATCAGCTGGCGCAAAACCTTGGACAATCAGTTGGCACCGTAGTTTGAAAACTCGGACTTGGCTCGGACTTGGCAGCCCAAAATTTTGACTCGGACTCGGGACTTGGCATAGACTCGACAAAAAACTCGGCATGGACTCGACAAAAAAAAAACCTCATAATTACACAAAAATAAAGAAATCAATGCATTTAGAGAACATAAAAATCTAATTTGACAATCAATTAATTCAAACATTACACGTCATATGATCCTCAAACTCAAAATTTAAAATTTCAGCCGTTATGTTTGTTATGTTCAGGTGCTTGAAGAGTTTGAGCTCAAGATTCGGGAGTCCGAGCCTAAGATTCGGGAGTCTTGGAGGACTCGACCGAGTACTCTCCAAGACTTGGCCAAACTCGGCTTAGGAGTCTGGTCGACTTGACTCGGCCAGCTCAAAGACTCGGGAGTTTGGAGAGTCCTGCAGAAAACTCAGAGAGTCTTCAAACTATGGCTGGCACAACTCTCACGATTTTAAAAAAATTGTCAAAAAATCAGAGGCTTCAAAAACCACGATTTTGTATCCAAAAATTGCCAAAAACTTAGACTTCGCCATAGGCAGCAAAAAAAGCAAATATTTTTTAGATTTTTTTTCAAAAACTCTTCAAATCTTCAGAAATTCTTTTGCACGATTTTTTCAAAAAAAAAACTTCAAAAAACAAATTTTGATTAAAACCCTAGTCGCAGCAGAAATAGGGCACAAAAATTTTTCCAAACAAAAAATTTTCAGAAAAAAATTCCAAAATTTTACACCCATGAAAATTTGGAAAATCAGGTCAAAGAAAACTCTGGCAAAACCTGTCTCAGGAACAGGTCAGATTTTTCAAACCATGAATTATAGAAAATCTGTCAAAAAACTTCTGTCCTGTGAGCAACAAAAATGTCTCAAACCTATTACCCAAAAAAATCTGAAAACCCTGTCACGATTTTAGCAAGAGAGTCCTACTCAAAAACCACAAATTGCCTAGAAAATCAACAACGACCAGAAAAAAGCAGTTGTGTGCCACAAAAAAAAAACTTAAACTTGCAGGAGAAAGGTGTGGAAAAACCTCGGCCAAAAAGATCACACAAAACCCTTGAAAGCTTCACAAAAATATCGGAAATTTTCTTGTGTGCAACCCGTCGCAACTTCAAAACGTCGCGGAAAATAGCAGAGTGCAGATGAAAAACACCATGAACTTGGAAATTGTGAGCACAAAAGAAATCCGCAAGTGCAAATGCCAACAAAAAACGCTTGGGATTTTTAAAACAAAAAATGCCTCCAAAAAGCCGCGATTTCTACTTGAAACCCTCAGAAAATCTTCTTTTGAAAAACCCTTGAAATTTTTCATGTAAACGCCCAAAAATCTTTGCTCGAAAAATCTGCGATTTTTTAAAGTAGGAAACCTTCACGATTTTTATTAAAAAATCGGACAAAAACTTCCGAATAAATTCTCAAAATTTTTTAGGTAAAACCATTAACATTTGATTTTAAAAAAAAAATCGAGCAAAAACATCTAAGAAATTAAAAAAATTCCTTAGGAAAACACAAATTTTTATTGCTAAAAAATCCTCCAAAAAAGATTGAGTCTAAGCTTTGATACCTTGAAATGATAATTAATTGATGTAATGTATATTAAACTGAGGAGAGGAATACTCCGTTTATAATACATTACAGGACGATGTTTCTAAAAAGAAACAATCGTTCACAAAAGAGAACTAAAGCAAATAATAGAAAATTACTAAAAACTAACTGAAGCAAACTAAGTTAACTAAAAACTAACTAACGATTAACTAAAAGCTAAGATGACCATTAAGTATTACAATAATACTTAAATAGAATCAAGCAAGAAACATGTAGATCTTTATAATTTTGGAGGCTACTTTTTTGGATGGGATACAAAGTCAATTAATCCATTTTAGTTCATGTCATGATGTTAACTAAAAAACTACAAATGATAAAGGTTGGTGGCAGTTCAATCAAGCTTGCAATAATAATACCAATTATTGTGGAAACTTGTAATAACCGACCTATATTTTTTTTGAAAATTCTTGCAAACTAGTAATGAGATGTAATTAACTTCCTTCACACTTCTGATCACCTAGTTCCCGATAAGGGCAAGGTGAGAACATATTGTGTTCAAGATTACAAATTCATTGAAATATAGCAGCTAAAAATAAACATCCACTTATTCAGTGGGAATGTTTATACAATGCTGGAAATTTAAAATCATGCTTCTTCCACTTTCCAGTGGTGAGTGAGTACAAACAAAATGAGAACAACTCTTCCACTTATTCAGTGGTGAGAGTGAACAGAACATAAGCAACTCAACCACTTATTTAGTGGTGAGTGATTACAGATAAACCCTTTTCCAGTGGGGTAAGTATCAACAATAAACGAAATCCTTTAATCCACTCACTGGTGGCACTACTATCCAATGTTACAATGCTAATCCTTAGAAAGATAAATCTTCAGTGGTATAACCTTCCAAAGGGTTACAGGATTAGTCCATAAGCGTCATTAACACTGAATAATTGCTGCAATAATCTGCTGATAAAGATTACAATGCTGATACAAGTGCTGATATGAGAAAATAAATTTGAAAACACCCCCAGAGGTACCTCGAATCAGGAAACAACCACCCAACTCGGAAATAACAATAATATACCTCAATAATTGATAGATATCTCAGTGGTACAGGTTTGCAACACAGGCAATAAGGCTGCAACAGGTCTGGACAGCAACCAATGATCCAATGAACTCATCAAGTCACCTCCAACTCATCAACAAGATCAAAAATTGATGTATCTTCACCCAAACAGCTCTCAAACTACACCAAATCACCTTGCAAGAGAGATATTCAAAATCTGGAAATGCATTTCAGGTACAAACCCACTTGAAGCCCTCATAACTCACTGTAGACAAAAGTCCATCAAAATGAAGCTATACATACATTCCTAAAACTTGGGCATCAACATTTGGAATGATAAAGGGCTGGAAAGTAGGTGCTTAGACTAGGAAAGCCCATGCCACCTCCCAAGCAGCTGTATGGCCAGCAATGAAGGAATGGTATGGCCAGCACTTATTTCAGGAATTTTCAACAAACTCTGCAAAAGATCATCAATCACACCAAAAATTCTGCAATCAGAAGACATCAAATACCTCCATGATTAAAACCAAAACTAAAAGCTCTGTTGAAGCACAATGATGATCTTTGAAATGAAATCACACTAGTCTAGCTAGAGATTATCTTTTAAATCCGAAACTAGAAATCTAAAGAGGATTTTCGTCCTTAGAAGATTGTGGAAGAACCCAAGTTCATTCCAGCAGCATAATAATATCATTCACCAAAGCTACTTTTAAAATGAGCCCCAACGCTTCCTTATATAACTTTTTGGAGGGAATTATACAATTTAAAAATATAATCATTCACTTTATTTCTCTCACAAAGACCTTTTTGAAATAATAATAATATTTGATGTGCAAAGGCCCCTTATCTAGGCATCCAACTTTTAAAACGCTTAATCACCTTTCCAACGAGCTATTACACTAAGTTGTCCTTTTATTATTTCTCAACATTAGACAACATTAGTGAAATATTAATTAATAACTCAATAACTTACCCAAGTTACGGAAAGCATTGAAACTGCTTTGGAATCAAACTTTGATCATACCAAAGTGATTTTGAAAACTTGGGATGATGATCAGAGCCAACCAGGTGAGTTACTAAAAATAGACGGTCTCTCCAAGAAGTTTGGAGAAGCCACCAAAGGTTGGAATTCACTTCTGAAAGTGTCATACTGATCCATACTGCTTATTGAGCTCATTTCCAAGAACCAAAGTCACCACTAACCAACCCAGAGCACTCCAAGAAGTTTGGAGTTCTCCCCAACTCACCAAGAAGCTTATGGGAAAACTCGGAAACTGAGCTAAATGCTCACAAATCAATTTTTCTCAAAATAGGGACGTTACAAGACTGCAGAGAAAACGAGCTGCCTTTTAAGTATAGGTTAGATATTGATTTCCGTGGCCTCAAAATATTTCAAATTCTAATAGTACAGTGATCACATTAAAGTAAACTGTATTACTTTTTGAGCTAATCAATGAGTGAAAAAGTAATATGTTCATAATTGTTACCAACAAACAAGATGAATTCAACTACATGCTATGTGAATGAGGATTCAGTATAGGATATCACAAAATCTGACTTATACAAGTGCAGTCTCTAAGAATTTTATCATGAGAAGTGTTTTTTAATTATATTTTTCGCAACCTTCTAATTGAGATCAATGTGATTGTGTGTGTTTCTTGATATAATTAACTCCAACAAATCTTCAAGACTATGCCACTGGAAATAGGGAAATGGGTGGACTGGGAATGCTGATACTATGAGAAAAATGATCAGAAGTTTCAGGGCACAAGAAATGAAGACCTAAAAAATTTGCTGTAGCACCTACTAGTATGCAAGAACAATTACATAAGATGACTATAATTTAACATCAATCCACACATTCAAGTAATTTAATAAATGTGAAAAAGACTGTATTTATGAATCACAGTGCAACCATCATTATCTTTACATGTTAATTTGACTAGTCATATTGATATGATGAATCCAGTGCCATGAACCAAAACTATAGATATGAGAAATTTTATAAAAGCACTCTCAAGTCTAGAAAAAGATTCAGTTCGCATCATCTGGTATCTGATGATAAAGTTTTTAAATACATAGATAATGTTAGAAAATACAAATAGAGCAGGCACTGTAATATAATTCATAATCATGATCCATGTGGTCTTCAAGTTGACCCAACATGGGTTTAGTAAGAAATGAACTGGAGCCACTACACTGAACATGGTAAAAATGCTTGTTACTGTAGCCTTAGCACACTTGCTACATTCTCCTGCATCATCTTTAAAGAAACTCATACTTTCCATCATTTTGAAACCATCATAAAGTACTTGATAGTTGGATTGATAAAACCTTGCTACCCAATCATTGGCTTGTCCCCACTATTGGTGCTTCGAATTGAACCCTGGAATTCTATAGGACATACCCTGGGGAACAATGTCAGTTTAGGCAGATCAGATGGGATTCATAATCAAATTGCAAGTGATCTGGACCAATTGACAAGAGTAGGTTCAAATTTTCTACATTTTAAAGCTTTACCAAGCTTGGGAGGGTGTTCCCTTTTGATCTCACAGGACAATTAAAGAGAAATAACTGAAATATGCTACAGACAAAGATTAAACTTTAATGGCATAAAACTGATCCCAATTATTTGTCACTGACTACCTTACATGATAATCTTTGTAATCTTGTAGCTAGAGATCTATAAAGTATATTATATTTTACAACAGACAAGTGTGCTTATTACTAAAGAATTTCCAATAATGTCTAACATTGACTCTCTACACCTTTAGACAATAGTTTGTAGATTTGAAATAACATATATTACAATGAAATAAAACATTCATGAGGCAAAACTTTGATCGCTCATTCCTTAAGACTGGTGTGTTCATAGAGGTTTTACAAATGTTACCAAAATTGATTCTAGAATCAAACATACTAGATTGATACCCTAAAGCTTGCTTTTAGACAAAGACAATGCCAAAGTTCTTAAGGACAGTGAAAGATAATCTTAACAAGGAAAATAACCTCATCTTATAGCAAGTCGCTGTGTTACACGGGGACGCATCTCCACCCCTCAAACCCTTTTCCCTGTCCCCTGAGGCGTTTTGGGGACGGGGGGGGGACTTTAGGAGACATCCTCTAGTCGTCCCCTCCAAATCCAAAAAAATTGGAAATGTCCTGAAACACGTCCCTCAAATCGGGGACGGTAGGAAATGCATAGGGGACGCCTAGCCGTCCCCAAGGTGGTCGGGGATGTAATGACCACCCCTGATTTTTTTTATTGGATTTGCTGAGTGTAATGCGAAGTGCAGATTTGTTTTGCATTTAAGTGTTTGCAACATAACATGCCATTCATTCATAACATAGCAATGAAGGAAATCAACCATGAAATGCATTATCTTCATATTGCATCATTACAACATATATTGATGATAACATCCAATGAAACCGGACTTATTAAAATAATTTGCAGACCTGATAACAGTAGTTCCAGAGCTGATAACAGTCCCAAATGAAGCTCTTAGAGACATAAAATGAGCAGCAATACATTCAAATGATGCACCCAAACCAAGCTGCGATGTAGGCCAACCAACCAAAGAAATCTTCAATGGACAGCTGCATGAACGCTGTAGAAGGCAGATTGCAGGTCTATACAACAGCAGACCTGATTATGCACAACTCCCAAGTGGCATGGCTCCCTAGGAGGGGCGATTTGCTCCCTAAAATCAAAACTCCACCAAAACTTACAAATGAATACTTGAAGTGTGGCACCCAGCTGTGAGGATTCCTTTGCAACAATACCCAAAATGAGTCCTCGATCACCCATGGAGCTATGAACAATTTGGCACTTCCAGCCGCTGTGAAAAGTGAGTTTCCAGAATTATGGAAATGTGAATCAGACCTCTGTTAAAGTGTCTTTAACACTTCTAATCATCACCCAAAAGAAGCAAATCAACAAGCACACCAAAATCTTCGAACCCACATCAAAACACTAAGAAAATCTTCATATTAGAAACCCTAGAATGGTAATATTTTGAAACAATGGTGATTCTTGAGGTAGAATCACTCCAACCAGCTAGGGTGGGTCTTTCACCACCAAAACCAGCAACTGAAGGAGAGGGTTTTTTCATCCTCAACCAGCAATGTATAAGTTCTGGAAACAATTTAGCATAGTCTCCTTAAGTTGTCAAATCTTCCATATTCAAATGAGAGCTTAATAGCTGATTAAATAGAAGTGGAGGGAGGAATTAGAGCACCCACCATTTAAAAAAGCTTTTCCCTCCAAAACCCCACGCCCAACCATGCCTTTTCCATGTTACTTTAACATTTTAAAATATAATCAAATATTACCTCAAAGGGGGCATCCACTTTTAGGGGCACAATATTTGCCTAAAATTTATGAAATAAACCTTTATTATAGGCGTCCACTTAAAGCACATTGTCCCCTCTTTTAAAACAACGTTGATCAACTAGGCCAAGGGGTCCTTTTATAATCCATGCTTATTTCCTCACTTTATTTAAAAAAACAACTTTATTAATTTAAGTGATGAATTAACCGATAATAATTGTGACCATTGAGAGAACTCACCCTTGCCAAGAATGGAAACTCTGCACTGCTGCCCAGACTAGTTACTAAATATAGAACATACTAAAGATAGCAAGTGAGCCAAATCACCCAACTGGCCCAAGTAAGGAACACTGAAAAAGGGGACATTATAGGGGATGTCTCCTAACCGTCCCGGGGACGGCCATGTGTCCCCTGTTGAAAGCAGTTTTTAATAATGTTTAAAAAAAATCGTTCATAACATTAAAAAAAGACTGTTAAATATATCATGACAGCACTATAACAGCAGTATAACAACAATTAAATTAATCATGATAGTAGTGACAGCAACAACTGTAGTATAACAGCAATCGATATATCATGATTCAGATTGATAGTTATTAGTTAATGATATAAGTTATATAACAGTTAATATTAACATAAATAATTTGGATTTCTGATTTCAATATTTCATTGGTCAAAAAAGCATCAAACCTCAAAATTCTTGATATGGTATTAGATTCAGTTATTAGTGTCAATTGCAAAAGAGATTAAAGGTGCATTTGCCATGGTCTGCTATAGCGTGGTATTGTGTGAGAAGTAGAAATAAACAATTTCTTTTTGGTATGTGATTGGCATGCAGGCTCCTACAGACATCATCCAACATCATTTTAATATTGTCATGTTATATTGCTGCTGTTATACTGGTGTTCATTAACTTGTAGAGATTTGACTCTTTCTCTCTCTCTCTCTCTCTCTCTCTATATATATATATATATAATTCATATATATTGCCGTCACCAAAAAATGGCACTTGGATTGCCGTCCCTGAAATGCGTCCCTTGCCGTCCTGCTGTCCCTGTCCTGGAAATGCCGTGGAACATAGGCAAGAAGGCAAGGCTCACCTCACTGAGATGATTAGCACTCGTCTTTCTTGCATTAGTAGGTTGATTATTTTCTTATTTACAAAATTTGTCACAAAATTTCGACCCAAGAGCAGTTTACAGTAATAGAAAAGATGCCAATCCTTCATCAAATGTTAGAATTCAATTGGTAACAACATTCTTGGCGAATTTTGTCAATCCTCTCAACACAGTACGAGGAGATATAAGATGTAGTCCCCTTGGTTGTGTTCTGCTCCATGGGCCACTTTAACATTGCCCGGATCTTCCCTTATGATTTTCAAATAGACGCTGCTCTTGATGAATTTTCTTTTGATATCCTCTAACATTGTTTTGAGGGCCAAAATATCAACCTGTAGTTCTCTAAAAGTTTCCTTCAAAGAATCCACCTTTTTTTTTGAGTCTTTTGAGGGTTTACTCATTCTGTTCTAACATCCTCTTTTGACAACCTCTAAAAGTGTATCAAAGATTCCTCTGGAATACTACCAATGTCTTGCTGTACACTCAATTGGTTCTGAATGTGATCCAACTTGATGAGATACATAGAAAAGACACTTATTCTTGAAAGAATAAATGAATTAGAGAATTCTTGCTGCTTGATCACCATGTGCATTATTCCAATAATGCTGCTCTTGATTAGCTGGGAGATTAGCATTAGTTATCATGTCTACATTTGCAAAGGTGTTATCCCACCTGGCATCCAACAATATCTTATTCGCATTGATATAAGTGTTAAATGCCCTAGATATTGTGTGAGGAGGGGATCTCCTCTACTTGGTAATCCATTGATGAATTTCTAGCAGCATCTTCTAATCCCATGGTCCTTTTTGGAGTATGCTAACCCCTGCCTTTAGCCACATGCTTCCTCAAAGAGGTTAAGTTACAAAAAATTTGCCATAGAGGAGGGTGTTGGTCATAGGCACTGTCCTAGAAAGTAGGTAGACTATAGAATCCCCCATCCTTGATGATCTAGAAAAGGTTGTTCTTGATTATATTTGAATCTCATTTGATACAAGCCCATAAGGGGGATCCCAGTTGGAAGTTAATGTATTTTCTTTGAGAATGTGGCCCATAGTTTCTCTTGTTCTCGGCACCATCTTTGTTACATTTTAGTTTTGTTGCCTTATTATCTAAAGCAACTTTCCTTGGGCCAAACTCACATTGATCATTCAGTTGGTAGACTTTGTCCCCCATTCAACTAGACTCCATATTCTGCTCTCAAGCTCACCACACTGCAACAACTGTCATATCAATTTGTCCATTTCCTTGAGGATAGATTTTGGGGCTGCAATAGAAACAAGTAATAGATGGGCACATCTTGTAGAACTGCGTTCACCAATGTAGTTTTGCTTGCTAAGGTCAACCATCTTTTTGTCCAATAAGAAATCTGACCCTTTACCTTGTCCAATGATTGCCTCCAAGACCCACTTAAAGGGTAGGTGACAGGGGAATGCCAAGGTAGGTAAGACAGAGGGAGACTCTTTGGAATCTTGAAATATTCACTATTATCTAAGGAATTCTTCGTTCAATTGTGAAAAAGACCACTGGAGACTTATGATCATTTATCAGTTGTCTTGAAGCTTTCACGTAGCTGTTTAGATAATCCCTTATAATTCTAGTTGCTCCCATCTGGCTTTCCCCATTGTATAAGTGTCATCCACAAATTGAAGGTGGGAAGTGACTTCCATATCATTGGTGACATTATTTCCTTGATTTTGTCCTTGCTAAGTTTCCTCTTAATGGATTATGCAAAGATGGGGAAAGAGAGAATCCCCATGCCTCGGTCCTTTTTGTGCATTGATGAGTTTGTACTAAAGGAGCTCCATTCAGTGGAATCAAGAAGGAGACCAATCTAATCCATTCCACCCTCTCTTCAGTGAAGTCAAAGGCCATCATGACCTGTCTTAGGAAGTTCCATTAGGAAGTTCCATTTGACCCATGTTGGAACTATTTTCTGTTGTTGTATCCCTTTGCTAGATTTGTTGACTTAGGCACAAAGGATATCATCAAAAGTTGCAACAAATATGGGAAGAGCACCATGAAGCGGATAATCTTCCTTTGTGTTTGAGAGGGGCCATTCCTTCATATGATGGCATTTTTGGGTTTTATGTACTTTGAACCAGAAAGTACAAGAGGGACAAAATGATACAAGCTAAAGAGAGAAAAAGAAAGGTTGGAGGCCTTCAATGGATAATCAGCTGTGAGAATCATGAAAAGTAAAAGATCCACCTCCACAAACCAGTTTGGAAATAGGAATGATTTTATGACATATATGAGAAACAAATGAAACTTGAGAAAGCCCAAAGTCTTTCCACCAACTCTGATTACACACGAGTAACCTGAAGTTTACCATTCAAATCCTCATACAATACAAAGTCTCATAAAGATAAGAATGATTGCATGCAATAGAAAATGATGACAGTAAAATAATAGTCCTCTTCTAACAGACAGTTAACAAAACGTTGTAAATATATGATCAGAAAGATGCTATTTCTCATATAGTATAGCACATTCAATTAAAAATTAATGATGAAGACATACAGATTTTCTACAAAGAGACAGGAATTGCGGCCTTCCAAAGGTCTGGAAAGGAATTTTATATATTCCGTTTTCGCCCTTTTATATGTGCAGATTACAAAAGGAATCCTGGATCAAATGGTTACAATTTGTCTCTTTAACTTCTCTTATTGGTTACAATTGTGACACTTTTTAGTTTCATGCCCTTTCACTCTTACTTCAGCTGTTATAACTATTTGAAGATATCTTAATGACACTATGCATTACAGATATTTTCTTTATGTATCATATGTTAAAGTTTCTTAAGGCATTATATTGGATCTTTAGGTGTGATAGGTGATATTTTCTCAGCTATTACATTATTAAATCATATTGTGTATTTGAGGACTTTTTAAACTTTTATTTAGTGGTCTTGAATTTCTTCACTGTCCCAAGGCAATCCTACTTGACAGTTTACTAGAAGTGCCAAAAATGCTTAAGAGGGAAGCCATTCAGGCTTTAGCCTTTCCTTTTCCCATGTTGAACACCACTATTTTTAGTTCTTGCATAGAGACCCTTTAAGAGATAGCCTCAGTTTTTTTTCACGTAAACAAGGTTGGGATGTCTTAAAGAATCTTCTCTTGGCTATCACTCCTTTCTTCTTCTGGCCAGGAAGAGGCCAAAGAAGGGCGAGACAGTATCCTTTTTCTATAAAATCTGAGGTTGATAGTTCTCTTCTTTCACTACCTGAGTGTATAAAATTTTGAGTCCTCTAGCCCCAACCACCTTGTGGAAAAAGGAGTTATTTTTATCCCTTCCTTTCAGCCATTCTCCCCAAGCTTTCTGCTTCTACATTATCTCCTCTCTACAGTTGAGTTCCTCCATTGTTTTGAGGAGATTGATATTTTCAATAAGGAGATCTCTTGTAAGCTCACTATCTATGATTTTCTTTGGTACCTTACTAAGGCTCTATTTCACTATTTTCATCTCTAGAGATACATTACCAAAGTGGTGTCTGTACCAGAGTTTCAGCTTTCATTTCAGGTTCTTAAATTTCAACGTAGGGCTGTACACCACCATCTCAGAGGAAAGGTTTCTTCTTCCCTCCAGGTCTCACAGACTCTCTTTGCTTAGCCATGTGAGTTGGAAACTAAAAGGGATGTTGGTGGGGTTCCTTCTTGAAGGGACGTCTACAGAAACAGGCCGATGGTCTGATCTCACTCCATTAAGGATTGAGGATTGTATTGTTTTTCCCTAAACACACTGATGCTCACTCACCTGTAACTGATCTAGTGTTTCAGCAATTCTTTTGTTCCTGTAAGTAAAAGTGTGCCCTTAGGCTCCATATCAATAAAGTTTATCTGCACTGTATTTTCCTAGAGAAAAGCACAAGACTGATCTAGCATTCTGAGTGACTTTTATCTTCCACCTGGATAACAACATCAACGTCCCCTACAACAATCCAAGGAACATTCTGAAATTCTTCATATATAGTTTGAAGGGGTTTCCGTTGCCTCATTCGATACTGCAAACTGATTGGAGCATAAACATTGGGCTAAGCTACTTTCTCACCCATCTCCACAAGCTTTATACCATTATTCAATTTGCTCTTACCATCAAAAAGCTGCAAGAAAATTTTCTTGGATTCCAGAAGATCTATCAACTTCCTAAATGCCCCAAGGCTTCCAACAAGATCAGTTCAGAACCTTTGCACAACTGGTTTTGAATCTCTGGTTCTCTTCTATTCTTTAAATATGTACAAATTGTGATACCTGGACGGCTCAATCTGTGTGTTCTTGCACCCAAAGCTTGACTGTGACAATCTTGTCAATATAGTTTGAGTGTTCATTTACGTGGTTATGGTTTGAGCATGCATGTGCCGTGAAGCTTTTTTTTGGGTGACTAAATGTTTAAATAATCCTGGTCGTAAATGTTGCATGTGGCATCAGAGCTACATGATCTGGTTAGTTAGTCTTCAAATTATTGATATTCACTTATTAATAATATGTGCTGAACATGTCATCATGGCAGATTTGATGTGTTCAACTTGCACATCCAAAATCTGATGAATCATGTTTTCCCATCTAATCCTGCACAACCAGATTGCTCTCTCCTTCCCTACTTAGCACTCTCTCCAACATCCCCCAAATGTTTGACAGGCCAACTAGCCTTAAATCTCGGATTAATGTTTTGAACATAGAAACATTAGTGGAAGCACTTTTCCATGAAGAATCAAAAAATACTCAATGAAATATCTCCTCCGAAGTCAACCTTCCCTTCACCTTGAATTGTGATGAAAATTTGTATTATAATTGTAAAACAAATGCACTTTTTAGAATGCTAGGCACTTTCTACAAGCTTGTTTCTTTTATTATTATTTTGATGTCTTATGCTTGGTTACAGCTTTGCAAGGGGCTTCTTTTGCATTTGTATTAAAATAATGTTTATGGGGCTTAATCTAATGTCTCTTTTTCTGAATGGGTCATGTTATTGGCATTCACCTTGTTTTGTTAATGGCAGGAATTATGAGATACTTATCCATTTTCTGGGACTGGAAGGATAAGCTAAAATTCTGTTTTCCTTGATTGGATACTGCCACTATCAATTAACATGACATCTTTTAGATGTTATGTGATTTTCTTTTCAACTTTTATATTGCCTTGGATTTTTTCAAGTGCAATGATTTATTAGTTTTTGCTTGTATCTTTACAGTTGAGAGATCAAATTTGGGCATGAACAAAAAAAAAATGCATTGCAAAATAATGTCAAAACTGCTTAGATACAATGATGAAAAGTTAAAACCATGCCCAAATTTCAAAATCATCACGGTGTTGTCAGTAGACTGAGAACTCTTCGCTGCTTTG
Organism: Sequoia sempervirens; assembly: GCA_007258455.2. Lineage (NCBI taxonomy): Eukaryota > Viridiplantae > Streptophyta > Pinopsida > Cupressales > Cupressaceae > Sequoia > Sequoia sempervirens. The sequence goes on along the minus strand of VDFB02358134.1, from coordinate 135,940,588 downwards.
TCCGAAATCTGGTATTATCTAATAATATTTTAGTGAATCTGAAATAAAAATATGAATATATCACATGCATAAATGATGGGAGTGTTGAACTGTTTAGTTTTCATACATAATAACTGAATTGGTTAATCGTGTTCAGGAGTAGCATGCTGATTTTTTATATGATAGACATTTGTAATTTGAGTACTTGCTAAATACCTGCTCTATTTGTCAATGCACTCTTGCCCAAATAGCATATTTTCTAATCCATAATAACGTTTAGGTTTCTTTCAGCATTAGATCCCTGTGATAATTCTCATCATTAAAAACTGTTGAATGCTCCAGATGGAGGTTAACATTAACTTGTGCATGCTCATTGTTAGTGAAGCTTGGTGTATGTATCTGGAGGTTTGAATTGTTTGTTGAGAGATCTCGAGAAGTATAGAGTTAGAAGCATGGATCTCATTTGTTTTTGGATTAATTTTATGAGGAATGTAACAACAATTGTTCATTATTGCTAGAAAAGGTCATGTCTTGCATGATTTTCTTCTTGATTGAGAGTGTTGATCTCATGTGAAGTCTCAAAACTTGACATTGTATTGTAACTTGCTGTTGCTAAGAATACATTGATTTCGATAATTTGAAGGCTAGGTTTTTTTGAGATTTTTTTCAGGGTATATCAATGTTTCACTTGTTTGGTTGTTTTAATTTTTAATTTTTTTCTTGTTTTCAAGTGTTTGTTGCTACTATGTCAAAAGGTTATCTGAATTCTTTATAGATCATATAACTTGTGAAATCTTTCCTGATATGATTAAGTTGGAAATTATTTTGTATTTCCTTTCACATTTGTATAACAATTTACTAGATATGAAAGTAGTGATCATCTCTTTTTGTTCAGAAGTATAGACTTTAAATCAAGAAAGTTTTTAAACAAATAAGATATCAATAAAAAAGTAAAAAAGTATTTATATAATGAATTAGTAATTGTTAGTTTGAAATTAGTACACTTATTTGAAAACAAGGAGGATATTGAATAAATGATGCTACCTTTTGGATCTTCTATATTCATTTAAGAAAAATATTATTTTAAACAATGCCATCAATTTTTATAGTTAATCCCTTTTGAACTTGAAGATGATTATTTCTATGTCTAATTCAATAAATAAAGTATTTAGATCATAATTTTAGTATTTTGAATAAATGACCTCTATTTTTAAATTCAAAAGATAGTTTGAAATCAAGTATTCAAATTGGAACTATCAATACACCATTTTATAATTAGTTAATTTCTTGGTGTATAAGAAATACAATGAGTTCAAAATATCTAAATTACCACACAAGACACCCTACTAGCTGCAAAGTGAAAGTGACCTAAATCACATGCTAAATATATCAACATTCAACGAATTAAATGGATATAATTGCTCGGTAAAAAAATGAATTTAAAATTTGAAAATATGAAAACATGAAAACCCAAAAAATGGGGAAAAATTTGGTATATAATATTCATGAATAAGTTTACATGGGTTTCCGTTGTTTCCAACTCTTAACAATGAGTTGCAATCACATATAAATAGACACATTTAGATAGGAAGACCAATAGTCATTCCCACCAAAAGATGCAAAATGAAAAAGTACTTTAGAGTGTGAATTTTAAATTTGATGTGTAGCCGCATGTCATAGGGCTTGTACACACATTTTAAATGCTCCTTGTCCTTTGGAGATCTCCTTAGTAGTTGTTCCTACATTTTGACCACATAGCCTTGGTCCATCCTTTCCCTTTACAAGTCATACTCTAAATCCTTCTCTATATCTTGCATTTGACAAGAGCAAAACATTAAATTCCTTAAGAACAATTAGTTTTTAATCCATTATGATAATTGCATAATAGAGAATTAATTAAGGTGTAATTTATCATTTCTAATGTTTAATAATTTCAAATTTCCAATTTTTCCGGGTTATAACCATAAAAATGACTATTTTATCATTTTGTTGCAAATTAGACTTGGACTCTAATTTGTAGTATTGCAATTCAAGGTTCAATGTCAATCTGCAACTTGTAACTTACAAAGTCACTTCATATTTTGGTGCTTTATTTACCTAACAATTTGACTTACCGACGCTTAAGTTTCCAATTGCACATTAGCTCATGGGCCTAGCTTGCAACTTGCAACTAGGGAGGATGGAAAGCTTCTTACTTTAAAACAAGTGTAGGAAAGCTAAACTTTGGGATTGGAAAACCAAGATAAACCTTTTTAGTTTGTTGGTAATGATGGTCGTCCTTTATGGCTACAAAGTTTGGGGAAGTAGCATGTCAAATCATAGATGGAGATAGTTAGAAAGAATCCAAAAGCATTTAATGACAAGCAGTCCCAAAGTTAAAACTAGAGTCCCTTCTCAGATTCTTTTGGTTAAACCATGAATTTTTTTGTTGGAGAAATCAATGATAAGTCAATCGCTAAGTTATCTAAAGAAGGTTGAAAACATGGATAAGGCAGAACAACAAATGGTTGAGCAAGTGGGATATCAAATTTGCATGAGTGTCCTAACACCAATGAAGAAATATAAACTAGCACTTGCACCAGGGGGTGCAAGGGTTACGCCAATAGGGAAATATATAGAAGCAAACATTTAAAGGAAGTGTATTGTTAAATATATACATTCTTGTTTGCATTGTATACAAAATGTTTGTAATACATATTTGGAGAGTTTTGAAATTGAATGAAATATTTACAAGATGTCTCTATTACATATTTTCAGATTGAATATTGAATGATAGATTTGTTGTTATTTCAACTTGTGTTGAATCTCTGTTCGAGGATTCCTTGTGCTAGTATGAAATGCAGTTGGTACTTTTTTTTTCCTCAAAGAAAAAGTTAGCGGACCCACATTGAAAATGCTAAGTTGGTAATTTATAAACAGTAAAAGTTGCATTAAAAGTGAAAGTAGTTGTTGGTTAGAAAGTAATTTATCGATAGTATGATTGATGCAGTTGAGGCATAACTATGCAAATTTACAACAACCTGCATTTGATGAAGCTATGTGTTAGTATAGAAAAATTAATTTATATTGTATGGAGCTAGTAAGTAAAATAGAACAAAAAGTATATGCAGATAAGGGTGAAATTCCATATGTGTACTTGCACTCATTATAATGAGAGATGTTGTAGTCATACTTCTTCCTTAATTGTATATGGATTATTTTTCATTCTTGAATATCGATCAAAGGAAATTGGCGGATCCATCCTAAAGCCAAAATGGTGGATCTATCCTAAAGCCATCTATTGATTTCACTCTAGATATAGCTATACAAGTTAAGCCTTGTCTTTTTTTTTTCACCTAAATTATCGTTGTAATGTTCTAGAACAATGGTAAGAGTGAATTGTTGTTTGGGAGAGAGTGGATATGGGAGCTCATTAAATTCAAATGTTGTTTGGCCATCTTGTTGGGATATCCTGTTTGTGCATCGTCATGTAAATTTTGAGGTATTGAAAAGAAATGCATTTGTACCAAAAAATAATTTGTATAATCTAAATTAAACAAATTAAATGAGAATATCACCTAAATAGTAATAAGAGTGAGGATTAAATATTAATTAAACTAAAGCAACACAGATAATCATATTCATCAAAGAAAAATTAAAATATAACACTAATAAAGCAAAATTCAGCAAAATATTTATTAAAATAATGAATAACAACTTTTCTACAATTTAATTTAAAATTACATAAAAAAGTAATAAAAATTAAAATACATTAACTAATAATTAAGTTTATGTATCCATCAATAGTAAAATAGAGCATGAAACAATTTGTGTATAATTTTAATTTAATTTTATTTCCATTACAAAGAAATAAATATTAAATCGGACAAAATGACAAAGGTAACACTTAAATTTAAAAAATAATAAATATTAAATCTTGTAAAATGACAAAGGTAAAACTTAAATTTGAAAAATATTTCAAGTCTTTCACTTGGCTAACTCAATGTTAAATTTGGTTGCCTACAAAGAAGGAGATCACTTCGTAACATTTTTAATTATCTAACTGCTTCATAATTTTTGTTCTTAGTTAAATTTTTTTTACTAACCCTACCTTATTTTTCGACACAATTTCGTGTCACTAAACAGAGACCTACATTTGAATGTCACAAAAACTTCTTCACATACATGACATAACATGGCATTACAAATAAGGAATCTAGATATTATTTCACTTATCTAAAATTAAAGCTTAAAAACAACTTTTCCATTATTATTCAGAATTAGACTTGACCAATCATAAATAATTGTGTTAATCTTTTATTGGTGTGAATAATATATTAATTTTTTCCTTATATTTTGGCAAATATGTTGGGGAGGCGATGGTTGGTCGTTAGGGTCATCATTTTGCAACGAAGCTTATGCTTACTAAGCCTAAGCAAAAGAATTGAGAAGGGCGATCAAAAGTAGAGAGAATCTCCAAAGTAGTTGATAATTGGGATTGTAACAATGTTCCTTTCCAAAATCCCCGGTGACAAATCCCTAAGTTTCTTGTATTCATTGATCAAAAATAAAAGTTGGGTGAGTTTGTGATGTCACAGTAACATATCTGTCCTAATGGAGGCCTTTCCCAACTACTTATATGCTTGTGAACAATAAATAAAAAGAAGTGCCACGACACTTGAACATTTTTGTCGAGAACTGAAAGCTTTTAATCTCTCACAGTCATCAAGTGAAGCAGGCGTCAAAGCTTTGTCCACTCTCATTTTTGTCCTCATTAAAATAAATCATTAAATACTGTCTTCGCTGTTCTGCCGTAATTGCTCCCCTCCTTTTCCTTTTGCCTAAAATTGCGGCTGTTCGATTGAATCAGACGAACAGCAGGGCAACCCCATTTTGGATCACCTTTTGCACTGTTGGATTCAAATAACAGTGGGAGTTTTTAAAGTAAATCCTACTCCTAATTATTCAAACTTTGAATTTTTCGTTTTAAGCAAAATACGTGATTGTCACAGGTAAATAGCAAAATTAAAATTACTTTTGCTTGTTTTACTTTTGTGATTTTTATTTGTTGGAGTGACTAACTCTGGCGGCGAAAGTGGAAGCGGTAATATTGTGGCACGTAAATATCAAAGTTAAAATAGCAATCAGCTGGGGGGTTGTGGGAGGAGACTCTCTGTCCACAAAAGCTCCTAGAAACGTGTCAAACAATTCAATTCCCTATTTTCACATTGATTGAGCATTTACATAAACAAATACCTCAAAGGGTTTTCAAATATCTGGAGGAAGCGAAGTTGAAGGAGAAAGCCGAGCCCTGTAGCGCAAGGCTGGACACCTTTGGTATTGCATAAACAACCTCATAAATCAAGTGAAGCATTTGATTCCAAAGTTGTTAAAAGTTTAAACTTTGGCCCATTCCAAATAACACTTCTCTACTGAAGCCAATATTTCATACCAGTGCACTAAAAACACAACCTCTGAAGGTAAAGGGTGGGGATATTGATGGAAGCGCTTTAGTAACTAAATCAGGTAAGCTTTGAAAGTAAAATGTTAACATATTTCAATTATATTAGACATCACTAATTTATCCATATACCTTGCTGCAAATAGGATATTGCATAGTGGATAGAATTGTAGAAGGGCATTGTAACACAAAATCTCCACTTTAAAAATGAATGCCTTACATTAATTGTGGATTGTGTAGTTAGCGTTAACTTTGGGCAGAGTATCGTTCAACTGGCAAAGGTAGAAATTATGCATTTGTGTTTCAAACTTTTTTTTTTTTAATTTAGATTCTATTCTAATACTTTGTATCCATAGCTCCAGAAATACAGAGTGAAAGGAGAAAATAGTGAAAGTTTAGATGGAAATCAGTAAAATAGTAAAAATGTGCATATATAACTTAACTATCATACCATTTTTTTTTTCTGGACTGCCGTATAAATTCTTTGCTAATTGTTCTTCTGTAATCCTTGTTGCTAACAAACTCTGTGCAGTGTGTTAACTCTTTGCAATGTGTAATTCTTTGTAAATGCAGCAGGCTCTTGGTAATTTTTTTGTTATAGTATGTAGTCTTTCTATACAATAGTTGAGGCGGTGAAAGTGGAAGCAGTGCTGAACGAAAGGACTGGCAACAAAAACCTACATCTTCCAAGAAATCCTTCTATGCATTTATTCGAAAGAAATATCTATGCACTTCATTTCATCGACTTTTGAATTAGTTCGAGCCATTAAATGCAGTGATAAAGATGATTACTTTGCATTTCTGCCAATCCCATCAAATTGATTGTGGAGGACTCTAAATTGAATACAACCAGGTAAATTGATTTCACCGGAGCATGAGACACATTAGCAATCCCATCGAATTGTTTTTGGAGGACTGTCGACTGCAAACAGCCTAGTAAATTGGTTTCACGGGAGCATGAGATAGGTTTCAGGTCAAAACCTCACACAATATGTAGCCTATCAGCTAACTATTGGCTAAAAATACATGGTAGAAAAATTTAGGACTGCCATGTGGACAAAGCAGATTGGATGAAAGAAAGCTTACTATGTCAAAGAGTTTAACTCAACTTGGGAACACGATGAAAAAATATTTTAGGAGCAGTTATTACAAAAAAAACAAAGTTGTTAATTGCACAGTTGAGGACCAAATCACATCATCTTAGGTGCAAGACTAGTAGATAAACCATACTTAAGGAAGTTTGGGAAGAGAGAACTTGCATATTCTATAGAAAGGAGGTGGTGGAGACAGAATGACGTTGATGCAAACGAAGACCAAAACTCCTCACTCTCGTTGCTCAAACCCAAAAGATCTCACACAACTCACAGTCACACAACCAATTGGATTGACAATTTCATTTGTCAATTAATCTCATTTAAAATCACAATATATTGAAATCAAAGATCATTCGTTAATTTTATCTCCCATAATTGTATCCACATTACAATGAAATATTGAGATATTCCAATTTTATTTATTCAAATCGAAACATTTACAATCTGCATTTACTTCATTTGAAATAAAATTCCCATCGACTTGCCAATCATTCTATGTCTCATTTCACCCTTTTACACTCTTGCTCGACCCCTACCATTTTATTTCTGCAACTTATTCTCCTTAATAAGCCACAACTTGTTTATCTACTTGGTCAGTCACTTACTCCCTAACACAGCCTACTGATCGACCTTGTTGTTATATGCATTACTATTTGCATTTAAAATTTGCAATGCTATATTGATAGATGGCGTGACCCCTCCTTACCATGCTCTTTGCTCTATTTGTAATTCTCAACTCCTCCCTCTTTTTCCAGAGCAGACTTGAATTTTTCTTTAGCTCTTTTCCTCCATGACCTCTCTTTCCTATGGCGCTTAGCTTCTCCACTTCTTGGGCACCTTCTCCTCTCCTAGACTATGCACAACCTTTTCTTTTGTTTAGTTTATGTCTTCTCATTCAATCCGCCCGAATTCAACTTCTTGTTTCCCTTATGATTGCGGTCATCTTCTCTATTATGTGCCCTCATGCACAGGTGCGCCCTCTCCAAAGTCTGCATTCAATTTTAATTCATTTGTTTGAATTCAATACACTTATTAGATCTCACATTACCAATCCATTGCAACCCTCTCTCACTATGCTGCTGCTCGCCCCTCTCCCCTGTTAAATTCACTTTCTTTTGACTTTTAAATTTTTTCTCTTCTTCTAATCATGACTTCTCATATCCCTTTCCCGTGCACTGAAAAATGTTTTATTTTCCCCCTTTTTCTTTATACCAATTAGACTATCCTTGTGACTTTTCGTCATCTAGAAACCACTTTGCCTTTCTCTCCACAATCATGTTTTTAACTGTGAAAATTAAAAGGTTCAATCTTAACAACCTTTTCAATTATATTGCTACTCAGTCAAGGAATCAATACACTTGAATTTGACGGTCTTAAGACCAAAAGCCATGTCTTTAGCAAATTGTTACTTTCACCATTAGTGCCAGAATAGAACAATATACAGATATCAACAATGATGCCCAACTTCCACAATCACCAGTTGAGTATTCAATCAATGAAACTTCAAAGGAACTTGGTAAAATTGAAGATACACCCAAAACACACCCAAAATAGGAAGAAAACAAACCGACAATATTTTTGGTGATGTCGCTTGCCAGTCCACTTGGATGTTCTTGCATCAGACACGTCAGGTAGGAAATTTGCGAGCATAGGCTCACAAAGGTGGAGTTGATTGATAGGATCACCCTTTCTGATTGCAAGCAATGTGCAACAAACTCCATTGTTGAATCTGGTACACATGGTTAGCTCTTTTTCCACTTTTTCCAACATCTTATAGGAACACACACCATCTTCCTCCAACAACATTGCACCTTCTTCATCCTTCCCCTCGTGGACTCCTATCCACCATGAACTAACCTCCTCCACCAAGTATTCTCCACTCTCCTCTCCTTCGTGGGATCAAACCCCCCTCCACCAAAATCCTACAACATCCTCTACCATTTCTACACACAAACACGTTGCATCTACACAATTATGCAATTGCATCTTCTACTTCCATTTTTGCAAAAAAAATAAAATCTACATTTACCTCTTTCTTCTCCACGGCTGCAACATCCTCCTTTGCTATGATATCTCCTGCATCATCATCAACTGCAACTTTTTGTTCTTCTCCCTTTGCTGCAACATGGAGCTTTGACATCCACTCTTCTTCAATCACCAACATTTTTGTTAACAAATCATCTTCGCCTTCACCATTCATTGCAACCGCTTCGTTGCTCACTTCATTCTTTTCTTCTTCTTTCTCCATGCCTTCCTCATGGCATGTCTTCATTGCAACTTCTTTCTTTATTTCAGTTGGGGCTGCTCTCACCTCTTTCTTCTTCCATCTCGAGCTGCAACACTCTTTTCCTCTACTTTTCTCTTCGTTGTCCTCTTTCTTTTTCTCATTTTTCTTCACAAATGTCCTCTCATCTTTTCCAATACTCTTTCCCAATTTCTCGATCCTAGCCTGAATCTTCCCCACTTCCTCACGAACCATCTTTCTCATCACCTCAAACTTTTCATTTCTACTTCTCCCAATATTGTTCCCAGAACAATATTCTCGCGGGTCTCCTCATGACCCATCCCATATTCATCCGTTGCAATCACACCTCAACTCACATGCTCTAAATCTCCACGACTTGTCCCTCTTGGCTCTCAATTGCTCAGAACTCCTCACACACCTACAATAATTCTCTCAAACTTCTCAGAAAACTCTACTACTTCACACACTCTTTTAGGTGTGAACTGCCTCACGGTTGGCGATATGTTCACACAACTCCACCTGCAAAAACTGGTGGATCCTCTCCACTCTTAGGGACTACCCGCTTTAATACCATTTGACGTAGACTAAGAACAAAACTCCTCACTCTCGCTGCTCAAACCCAAAAGATTTCGCACAACTTACAGCCACACAACCAATTGGATTGACAATTTCATTTGTTAATCAATTTCAATTTGAAATCACAATATATTGAAATCAAAGATCATTCATTAATTCTCTCCCATAATTGTATCCACATTACAATGAAATATTGAGGTATTCCAATTTTATTTATTCAAATCGAAACATTTAATTCCTCTAAAACAATTTTCCCATTGACTTGCCAATCATTGTGTCTCATTTCACCCTTTTACACTCTTGTTCGACCCTTGCCATTTTATTTCTACAACTTATCTCCTTAACAAGCCACAACCTGTTTATCTACCTGGTCATTCACTTACTTCCTAGCGCAACCTATTGATCGGCCTTGTTGTTATATACATTACTATTTGCATTTAAAATTTGCAATACCATATTGACAGATGGCACGACCCCTCCTTACCATGCTCTTTGGTTTGCTTGCAATTCTCAACTCCTCCCTCTTTTTCTAGCGTAGAATTGACTTTTTCTTCAGCTCTTTTCCTCCACAACCTCTCTTTCCTATGACGCTTAGCTTCTCCATTTCTTGCATACCTTCTCTTCTCCTAGGCTACATGCAACCTTGTCTTTTGTTTAGTTTATGTCTTCTTATTGAATCTGCATGAATTCAACTTCTTGTTTCCCCTATGACTGTGACCATCTTCTTTGTTCTTCACCCTCATGCATAGGTGCACCCTCTCCAAAGTCTACATTCAATTTTAATTCATTCGTTTGAATTCAATACACTTATTATATCCTGCATTACTAATCCATCACAACCCTTTCTCACTATGCTGTTGCGCACCCCTCTCCCCTATTAAATTCACTTTCTTTTGTCTTTTAATTTTTTTCTCTTCTTCTAATCGTGACTTCTCATATCCCTTTCCTGTGCATTGACAAATGTTTTATTTTTTCCCTTCTTCTTTATACCAATTAGGCTATCCTTGTGACTTTTCATCATCCAAAAACCACTTTGCCTTTCTCTCCACAAATCATGTTTTTAATTGTGAAAAATTAAAAGGTTCGATCTTAAAATCCTTTTCAATTATAACACTACTTAGTCAAAGAATCAATTCACATGAATTTGACTTGGTTATAAGACCAAAAGTCACGCCTTTAGCAAACTGTTACTTTCACCATCAATGCCAAAATAGAACAATATGTAGATATCAACAATGATGCCCAACTTCCACAATCACTAGTTGAGTATTCAATCAATGAAACTTCAAAGGAACTTGGTGAAATTGAAGATACACCCAAAAAACACCCAAAACAGGAAGAAAACAAACCAACAATAATTTTGGTGATGCTGATTGCCAGTTCGCCTATATGCTCTTGCATTAGACACTTTATCATAGATTCCACAATTTATGAGGATATTCGTACTCAATACAAAAGCAACTTGAAAGTTGGCAACCTACATGAGTTATTTGAGGAAGCAATGATTGACAAGACCACTAGCTTCTTGGTCAAGATCCATAGTAGGAAATCTGACATCAAATGGATTTTGAAGATAACTTAGGGTTACAGTTCTTGGTCCTTTAGACTGCTTGGTCTTGTTGACATCATTAAAATCTTTCATTCATGCAAAGTTGAGTAAGTACAAATTGCTTGTTTGTTCCATTTGCATGTTAGTATTCAATGCCAACTTGCAACTCACAAGTCTTTCATTGTAGAGATTGGTGCTAACCCACCAATTGCAAAAGCTTCAAAATGTGGCTAAGTATTAAACTATCTCTTTATATTGGCATGAGGTGTTGGCTTGTAAATCTACAAGTTTTGCAAACTACAAAACAAGAGGTGCATGCCGAGAGATGTAAAAACACTAAAGTTTCTAATTTTAACAAATTTAAATGGTGTCATTAATAATTTCCAAGGGGGTTTACCCATTTCAACAAAAAAATCAATGTTTACTTTGAATTTTGCAAATACCCAAAAACTAGGGCATAATTTCTTGAAGTGTCGAAACATCTACAATAGAAATCTTAAAATTCACAGAGAAAATCCAGTGAATAACTTAAACCAAGAGGAAGACAGTCATTGGTGACTCATAGAAAAAATTCAAGGTGGAAAAATGGGTTGGCTTACTGGTTTGCAAGTTTTTCCTATTTCAGTCTTTGGGGAAATCATCAATTTACAATTTGGCAAGTAAACAAACTTTGAGAATATGAACAATTTGCAACTTATAAAGTGTAACTCAATAAACTTCACAAAAATAAAAATAAAATAATGTCAAAAGCTTGCTAAGCATTTCAACTTCAAAAAATTAACTTGTGAATAAACAAATGATGATAAAATAAAACACAACTATAAAAAATCCGAACATTTACAAAATTAGTGCACCCCTAATAGAATGCAAGGGGCCCTAAAATTTTAAAAATTTGGGGGCATTTTGTAAACTCAAAAAGTACTACCCAATAAAATAATTTAAGCTTTATGATAAAAATAAGAAAATAAATAAAATAATTACGTTCCATAAGTGAAGTGGATTTGAAACATAGAAAATCTAGCAAGATCTACTCATGCAGTACTTGTTCTTGCACGTCTATTATTCAACTAAAAGGTGGCTTCTATTTGCCAATTCCTAAGTTACTTCAAGGCAAAGTGAAGGCAATTGTTCTATAACATTCTACTTCCCTTTGACAACTTCATCCTTGAAGTTTAATTCAAAATAATTTTGATAAAGTTACTCCATTTCTTGTATGCTACCCCATATAGTTGAATTGGAATCAAAGTTCTCACATTATAGTTTGACCTACTTAATGTCACACTGTTGAAGCTATAGTGTGTCATTCCAAGATTTTCACTAGCTCCACTTGATACGTTTCTTTGTCCATATATTTAAATACCAATTAATCATATGTGTAGAACCCAATATATGCATGTGTAACATTAAAACATGAAATACATTGTGCATTCTATATGGGCTAGGTGGTAGTTGAAAACAAGAGAATAGGGTTCCACCTTTTTGGAGATGGAACACAAGGGATAAGGACCTCCTATTTCACTTAATTTCACTCAAGGAAACCATATAGATCTTAATCCACAGATAGAATAAGGGAAAGAGATCTAATAAAGGTTGTCCTAGGATGTGATAAAAGACTAAAGAGGGGTTCACCATCAAGCTAGGGCTTGGAAAGATAAGAAGTGTAAAAGATATGCAAAACCTAACTATATGACCTAAATTATGAAATTGAAATGCATAATAAAGGAAAGAGGTGCGCCTGGAAACTGAAGAGGCTTGAATGAAGTTTTGAAATGCTGGAAATACTGATTTTGAAGCACACTGGGACTTATACACCAGTAGGGGCGATTTAGTCCCAGTTTAGGGTTTTGGGTTGAAACCAGAATCTAGAATTGCTGAATCAGGATCTACAGAAAAAGTATGAAAATAGGTATACTGGGACTCATATGCCACAAGTGGCGATTTAGTCCTAGTAGAAGGGTTGCTTCGATCCTTTAGTGCTTTGCTGTAACTTCTTTCCTTCAAATCTCTGGTTCAGAAACATTGAATTCTACTTTGTAAGTGACTTTCTGTGATCTTGCAAACAAGGTGACAACTTTGACAACTTGATAACTTTCTCCAAACTTTCTCTTCAATGGATCTTCAACCTAGATCTGCAATCACACACTGAAAATGGGGGAAATGTTGTTTTGTTAGTGGATAGGGGTTTGCCTTGGTCGAACATCGTTTTGGTAATCAAACCTTGAAATGAAATCAAATGAAATGGAGGAATGTTGAGTGAAAAAATATGTTATGTTGCAACTCACCAAACCCTTGAATAAGATGCTACAAACATGTAAGAAATGGCTAGCATGAATGTGGATTTGGAATCTTGCTTGAATCATGAAAACCTACATCACAAATGTTAGCTCAAAAACAAACATGATGCATGATGACTTTGACATGATGTTTGATACTTGAATAATGCTCCAAAATGCTCGATAAACACTCTTGAATGCTCTTGTGAACTCTTGTGATCATAAATTTTCCTTGGGAATTCTCTCTTCAATTTTCTAGGAGAAAATATGTGAAATAACCTTGTATTTATACTTGTTTATGCCAAATTTCTCAAAATTACAACACTACAAGCCGACATAAGATATAGGAGAATAAAATATCGCCAATAATTTGAATTTAATTTAGGTCTAAGCTAAGTGAGACTCATACACCAATTGTGGCGTATGAGTCCCATTAGGCTAAGCTTGGGACACATTTTTCAAGAAAGGTTTAGTTTCATGTGAAAACCAAATCTAGACCCCGAAACTTAGGTGGGACCCATATTCCCAAGGTGGCGTATGAGTCCCAGATCATTAAATCTGGACCATACAATCCAAAAACACTGAATTATGATTGGTTGATTGATGTATGTCGGGATTATCCTTAGAGAGATGCATTAATTAAGGCCCATGGATGCAAAATAAGGCCAATTAAAGCATAATGAAGCCCAATTAATTAATAAAATCCTAGATTAGTGTGAAACTGTAAGAAAACACTTTACAACACCCTAAATAAGACACAATTAAGTCCATTTAGTTCACAAGGGCCCAAACAAGTGTGAAAATGTAAAAGGATACATTTTTCTACACTACATTTAGCCCCCACTATAGTGAGAGGAGGAACTTGCTTCAAACTCACACTAAAGTAGACAAACACACATCAAGAGGGGTTCAAATGTACCAATGCTAGTAAGATAGGATGACAACAATCAAGAGGGATGATCAAGCCCCCAGGATCAAGATCCTATGACAAACTAACATAGGCACAAAATAACACACATGAAAATGATATAAGGTGCAACAAAAAGGCACAAGCATACATTGCCAAAGACATGAAGACAAAAGAAAAACAAAAACAAAGGAGGGTTGGATCAAGCTTCGACAGTTTGTCCCACATGCTATGGATCATATCCAAGCTGTTTGTCCAAAAATGCACGCTCACTCTGAGGCAACAAAACTTTAGGTTGTCCGCTGGGTGAGTATCTAAAAGGGTGAGATACATACACACGCGAGTGGTATGCACTCACAAGCAAGTGGCTATGGGAAATTCATGCCTAAGTTTGTCTCCCATACGTACAACCATACCAAAGTTATACCTCCTAATAACTTGGATAAGGTGCCACACAACATTGAACTTCAAGCTTCATGAGGCAAGCAAAGCTTCGTATGCTTGAAACTCATGAACAAACAAGATGGCTCCACATGCAAGCAAAATGTGTTATGCAAGGTGGCCATATAACCAAAATTACAAAATAGTGTAAGGTATGTTCAAAGGAGTTTTGCTTAGTTCATGTAAGGTCTTACCTTAGGAAACATTGTGTCTAATGTCTCCAAGAGAGGACCAATCGAAGAATAGAAGATTTGCAACTTAGGGGATTTAGTGTGTCGCATCAAGCCACTAAGAGGAATATAATATGCTAAGAGAGCTCACATTCTTGAAGGACATCACACCCAATGTCACCACAAAGATAAAGACACATCACATGAAGTAAGAAGACTACACAATGAAACCTAAAAAATGCAAAAGAATAATGCCAATGTATGCTCCCACTTTAAAGAAATTGCTAAACATTATGCTGTGAGCAATTACTTTAAAGTAGCAAATGATAAATGCTAACAATAAAGAGGAAATGGAAGCTTATTTGGAAATCCCTATGCCAAGTCATATGTTTCCAAGTGAAGCTACGCGATGAAAAGGGGTTGCCCCCAAAATGAAATCCCAAAATCACATAAGGGATCCACAGATTCAGGATCAGTATGTTGTTGCTACAATGTTTTTATGGAGCTCAAAACTATCATCATTCCCTAAATACTTGGAACAAGAATAATGACACAAAGAGAGTGAAAAAAAAAGAAAATCCTCTTGGGTCAACATGGAAGAAACCTAAATGTCTCAACACCTTGCATCATGCCCAAAGGGAAAACAAAAGACAAATAAAAGATAAAGGAAAAGATTTTGGGTCAACATAGAAGAGACCTAAATGTCTCAACGCCTTGCGTCATCCCCAAAAGGAAAACACAAGACAAAGAAAAGATAAAGGATTTATGACATATAAAAGAATATAGATACAAATAGATGAATATCACAAGAGAGATACAACAAACAAAACTGTACCAGGGATTACATTACGCACATACAATCACATAAAATAAACATGAAAAAGAAAATAAAGACAAGACTAGTAAGGCACATGCGAGTCAACCTATTAGCAGGTCGTCTGCATCCCAATCTTGTTCATCGCATACAGAATGTGGACAATTAGCTAGAGGGACGATAACAAGTGTTGAACTAGGGGTATTACCAAGTTCAACATTCTTCCTAGGAGGATTATCATTTAAGCTCATAGAAGAGGAAAATAATGTATTCAATTCTTTTTCTACTTGTTCATCAATTTTAGCAACCTCATCATCGTCATCCAAGTTAATCATAATGGGAGGTCGAATGATAATATCTAAAAAAGGCTTTAGCTCTTGTTGCGGTATAGGATCTTTTTGTTGTAGCGAAGAGGGGGACTCATCTTGTATTGCTTCAGTCATGTTTGGATGTTGATTTTCTTTGTTGTTTTCTTCATTTAATCTTCGAGCAAGGGAATGCCATCTATGCCTACGTTCTCTAGCATTTTTGTTTCTTTTAGTACGATTGCTAAGTTGCGTTTGTGTAGGAGCGGGTTTATCGACCATAGGTTTCTTTTCTTCCCTAAGGGGAGGAATGAAATGAACCATAGGAGGTTGTTCAACCACTTTCTCTTTAGCTTTTTAAACTTGTTTTATCTTAGGAGGCATGACAGGATTGGTTTCATTATCTCTTGGTCTTTTATAGATGGGTGAAGGATCTGACTTAGGTTGGTCTTAGTTATTTGGATGATCTTTAGGTTCAATCATAGGATGAGGCATGTTGCTAAGGGATGGTTTTGCGATGCATTTCACCTTAAAATTTTGATAAGATTTGGAAAAGAAGTCTTCTCGAGGTTTAATAGTTTCCATAGGCTCGGTTCAAAATAAATTTGATGAAAAGTTCCCTCAGGAAGACAATGGATTAAAGCCACTATGGTGCACAGTAAATATTTCATTTTCAAAGGGAAACTTTAAAAATTTATGCACAATCGATGGGACAACTTTCGTGGAGTGTAGCCATGGATAACAAAGCTTCACACAGAATTGGTCTGACGTCGAGATGATGGAGAATGAGACATCTAATTGTTTCGGTCATATTTTTAAAGGAAGGGTGATCGATCCCATCATAGGGAAAGTGAAATCATTATACATCTTTATCCATGCTTTCGATTTATCGTATGTTTCTTGATAGAGTTCATGCACAAGTAAGAATTCCTCGATGATCAAATTCTCTCCATAGACGAGATCAATTAATATCCCATTAGTGGGCTTGTCATTGATTCATTCAACAATGTAAAGGGGACCATCAGGTGCATTTCTAATTATATCTTTAGATGAGAAAGCGATGTCAAGAGGCTTTTTAGTTTGGCCCTTACGAGGTTGTGTTTTGATCAATGCAACCAAACCATCGATAGGATTTTGTTCAATAGTATCCATAGGACCTTGTTTATCAGTATCCATGTTGTCATCATCCGTGTCAACATTCATTGCATCATTCTTTTTAGTTTCACTAGATTTGACAAATGAAATGCTATGATTAGGCATAGGGTTAGTAAAGATTTGAAAATTCTGGTTAGGAGGGGCAACAAACTTATTTTCTTGATCATTAACACCTCCAATTGAAAGTCGACTAGAATCAATGAGGCCTTGCACAAGATGTTTAAGATGCTTACAATGTTCTGTTTTGTGTCCATTTTATTGGTGATAATGGCAGTAAGCATTCGATCTAAAATTCATAGGTAAAGGTTTATTAGGATTGGGAGTATTAACGAGAGGCAAGGTGATCATTTTCTGTTCTAAAAGTTGTGACATTGTGTTATGAAGGGTATCAGGTAAGGGAGTGAATTGTCTATCCAGATCCCAAAATGTGAAAGGAGTTGTCTTCCTTATAGCAACCACTTGGGTATCAACATGTTGAGTTGTTTGTTGAGTGGGATTAAGTTGAAGGAAGCCTTTATTCTGTTTCCTAAAAGGTTGATAATTGTTTTGGTTTGCGGATTCAAAATTTTCAAGTTGGTTAGAGGTTGGTTTTGTGTCACGACTACTAACTGAGTTTTGATAATCACGAAGGGAAGTACACAAGTGTACAAAGGAAGTAAACTTCATCATGGTAAGCTTATCTTGTATCTTAGTTTGCAAATTCTCAATGAACATCCATTGAAGGTGAGGATCGAGAATCTTTACGTCGATTTGGGAATAAAGTGATTGGTAGCGTGAAATGAAGTCAATAAATTTTCCATCATCCTTTTACTTACATCTCATCAAATCAACTAAGGTCATATTAGGAGTCATGTGCACTTGGAAATGGTTTATAAAGGCCTCAACAAGTTCATTGAATGAACGAATTGAGTTATTCGGTAATGAGGAAAACTATTCGAAGGCAGTATCCTTCAAGGATGTAGGGAAAAGCTTAACCAAGAGCTTATCCTCAAGAAAAAAATCACTACATAATGCGGTAAAAGTGGAAAAATGGTTAGAAGGATCTCCTTTCCCCTCATATTTCTCAAACCTAGGAATCTCTAGACCTTGTGGTATTGGCATTCTTAATATATCCTAGGATAAGGGATTTCTTTTGACATAGTATGTAGATTGGCCATTTTGATTTTGATTTATGGTGGAAACTTGCTTTTGAAGTGATGAAACATTTTGCAAAAAGTTGATTTATGATGGTGTCATTGTTTTCATTTTGAGATGGAGGTGAATATGGTGGAGGTATATATGTATTCGAGGGACAAGTGAATGGAATGCTTATGGGAGGTAAATTGGTAAGAGATATGATGTGCGATGCCAAAAAGGTACTAGGAATGCTAGCAGAAATACCCAAGGTAGGAATGGAATTATTAGTAGGTTGCATTGTTGTTGTAACATGAGGGTTGGTATAGGTGGGTATAGAGGCAATGGTTGTGGGAGGAGGAATTTGAGTTCCTCCTTGACTTTGGAAATTGTTCGAAGGTAGAGCAGAGCTAGTTGTTGAGGTAAGATGTTTTCCAAAAATCTGAACTATGTTACACACAAGTTCTATTCCTTCTTCACTTTCAATCATGCCATGTATGTTATATATGGTAGGGATAGCAGTGGTTGAAATGTTTTCAGTATTCAGTTGATTTTGTAGGTTTGCTAAGTCTTCATGGATTTGGATTATGTTTTCTTGCAGAATACTAGCAACCATTGTTTCAACATTTGTCACACTATTTGAAGGCAAAGAGTTGTTAAGGGTATGGTCCATACTTAGTGAACTAGTGTCAACACTAGTAGTAAAAGAGCTAGATAACCCAAGATCCACGATGATTGTGCTGTCGCGGGATGACATGAGTCTCAAACTTTGTCTCACTATAGTATTAGCAATAGGACACCAAATTGTAAAGCTCATGCAAGGGGTAATCTATGAATGAAATGAACACAAGATAAATGCTATTCTCTAATTCCAAATGAAACTAAGCTAGATGCAATGAAATGAATGTAACAAAAACTTTGCAAACTAAAACATATAACTAACAGCACCAAATAAAAACACATAAACAAAGTTTTTAATGCTGTAAAATGCAGTTTAAAATTTGAAATAGGACTAAGTTTCCCAGAGGGACATATGAGTCCCAATCAAGGTTTTTCAGGGATTTAAATGTTGATAAACAATCAACACAGAATACCCAAAAATTAGGCAAAACCACCTATACTAGGACTAAATCGCCTAGAGCGGCATATGAGTCCCAGATTAGGATTTTTGCACAAATTTCAGAAAATTCTGAGTGATTGTTAGGTTTTCTGGTTTGAATAATGTCTATGCTAAGTGAAATTACAGTTTTCAAATGAAATTTAATGATGTAAGATGCAAAAATGCAACCTATATGCACTTTCACTAATGCAAGATTTTGAAACCCTAGATGCAAATTAACTAATGAAAAATCTAATGCAAAGTTAATGAAAGCTAGATCTAGGACTATGATGCACTCCAAATCAGAAATAAAGTTTTGTAAAGGCCAAGGTCACCAAAATGAAAACAAGGGAATAGGGTTCCACCTTTTTGGAGATGGAACACAAGGTATAATGACCTATTTCACTTAATTTCGCTCAAGGAATTCCTAGAGATCTCAATCCAAGGATGGAATAAGGGAAAGAGATCTACTAAAGGCTGTCCTAGGGTGTGATAAAAGACTAAAGAGGGGTTCACCACCAAGCTAGGGCTTGGAAAGACAAGAAGTGTAAAATATATGCAAAACCTAACTATATGACCTAAATTATGAAACTGAAATGTAGAATAAAGGATTGAGATAGGATAGAGGTGCACCTAGAAAATAAAGAGGCTTGAATGAAGGTCTGAAATGCTGGAAATATTTATTTTGAAGCACACTGGTACTCATATGCCAATAGGGATGATTTAGTCCTAGTTTAGGGTTTGGGGCCGAAACCAGAATCTGGAACTGTTGAATCGGTATCTACAGAAAAAGTCTGAAAATAGGTATATTGGGACTCATACACCACAAGTGGCGATTTAGTCCCAGTATTAGGGTTGCTCCAATTTTTTTCTATCATTTAGTGTTTTGCTGTAACTTCCTTACTGCCAATTCTCTGGTTCAAAAACACTGAATTATGCTTTGTAAGTGACTTTTCATGATCTTACAAACAAGGTGACAACTTTGACAACTTGAAAACTTTCTCCAAACTTGCTCTTCAATGGATCTTCAACCTATATTTTCAAATCACACACTAAAGAGGGAGAAAATTTTGTTTTGTTAGTGGATAGGGGTTTGCCTTGGTCAAACCCCGTTTTGGTAATCAAACCTTGAAATGAAATCAAATGAAATTGAGGAATGATGAATGAAAAAATATGTTATGTTGCAACTCACCAAACCCTTGAATAAGATGTTGCAAACATGTAAGAAATGGCTAGCATGAATGCGGATCTTGACTCTTTCTTGAATGATATGAATCTTGACTTGAATGCTTGCTTGAATCATGAAAACCTACATCACAAATGTTAGCTCAAAAAAAACATGATGCATGATGACTTTGACATGATGTTTGATACTTGAATAATGCTCCAAAATGCTTGATAAATAATATTGAATTCTCTTGTGATAATAAGTTTCCCTTAGGAATGCTCTCTTCAATTTTCTAGGAGAAAATATGGGAAATAACCTTGTATTTATACTTGTTTATGCTAGATTTCCTGAAATTACAACAGTACAAGCCAACATCAGATCTAGGAGAATAAAATCCCACCAAGAATTTTAATTTAATTTAGGTCTAAGCTAAGTGGGACTCACATGCCAGTTGTGGCATATGAGTCCCATTAGGCTAAGCTTGGGACACATTTTTCAAGAAAGGTTTAGTTTCATGTGAAATCTAGATCTAGGCCCTAAAATATAGGTGGTACCCATACGCCCAAGGTGGCGTATGAGTCCCATATAATTAAATATAGGCCATACAATCCAAAAAAACTAAATTATGATTGGTTGATTGATGTGGGATTATCCTTAGAGAGATGCATTAATTAAGGCTTGTGGATGCAAAATAAGGCCAATTAAAGCATAAATAAGCCCAATTAATTAATAAAACCCTAGATTAGTGTGAAAGTTAAAGAAAACACTTTACAACACCCTAAATAAGGCACAATTAAGTCCATTTAGTTCACAAGGGCCCAAACAAGTGTGAAAATGTAAAGGGATACATTTTTCTACACTACAATAGTGCAAATTTATAAACCACTAGGCTAATTTTCCCGAGCATATCAAAGTGTCTTATAAATCTAGGAGACAACTTAGATACCTCAAAAAATATCTTAGGTACCTTATGTAGACTAACAATAAGGAATACTTTATCTCCTACAAAAAAGACTCAAGGGGATTTGCACTAATTTGCATCTTTTCTATCAATCTTGTACCTTCCTTAGTCTTCACCTAACTTGTGCAAATTTAACCTCCATTTCTTATGTCATATATGGTCATACTATTACTTGATCCTCTAGAATAAACTAATTTAGAAGTGGTTTGCATGATTTTCCACCTAAATTATTGTGCATAGAGAATTGAGATGTTATATACGAGTTTAACATCTACAAGTTAATTCTCACCTTGTAACTAGTTATCAATCACATACATCAAGAGAATGTACTCTAAAACATGAGTAATTCTAGATCTACCTTTCAATTTCTCTATGATAAGGAGTGTTGATATTTAACTTAGTGTTAAAAATTGCTTTAAAAGTGTTCCAAAGCAAGAAATGAATAATGAATCCCTATTATAGATAATTTTATATGATACACCATGTCACAACACACTATTTGATTGACATATAAATAGGCTACTTCTTCAATACTTGCATTATCTCTATTAGGCATAATATATTCATAACAACCATCATTTTTCAACCCCAAATTTATTCTTATCTTTAACAAATAATACAATCATATCTCATACTATGAATGTACTCATACAATTAGATAACCTAACGTATTATCCATTCACAATATAATCTTAGAAGTACGCAAATGTATAGACCAATAAGAATAATAGAACTATTCGATAGGTATAACATCCAATTATTCAATGGGTCTCATCTACAATCTTATAATAATATACATCAAGTACATAGGAAAGCATGCAAATCTACCACACATTCAATAGTGGTCTAATAATGATATAATACACCAATGAAGTCACTAAACCATCCAAGATAAACTCCCTTAAAATTCTTATTGCATATAATGAAGGTATGTTGAAACCACACATTGAAGGAACGTAATATTCTTCAAACAATAGTTTAGCATAAATGAGAATTCAAATAATCCAATAATAATGAATTATATAATACAAGAGTAATTATTTTGTATTAAGTTATTCCTTATTTTCACACATAAACATATATATAAAAATATAGCCTGTTATACACACTAAGCATTCCATCATAATTTCACCATTTCAACATCATAGGGGAATCCAAACATACCTCAATCATAAACTCAAGCCATTACAACACCTCACAACACACATGATATACTGGAAAAAATCATTCAAAGTTCACAAAAGAAGACTCAACACATAAGTACCCAAGAATCTACAACTCTAATAATCCAAGACCATATGCAACTCCTTTAAATAACCTTTACTTGTAGCCCATTTTATGATAATAGTAATTATTAATTATCATATATGTCTTAAAAAACACATAACTAGGTCAAGGTGGAAATCCATGTAGTCCATACTACATGTCTTCCAAGTACCTTAGGTTATAGTTTATACATTTTCATAGAACCACATTACTATTCAAATATGAAATACATGAGCACATATAATAGCAAACAAGAACACATAATACATTCCAATTAGGTTGAGCTAAACACATATCGATAAAAACATAACAATAATCAAGAGTGCATACAAGGCAATGATAAAGTTTCTAGAAAGTATAAAATGCATCTCAAGATAAGACACAAATGTACCTTGATTAATGCTAAAACTCAAATACTAAAAATAAGAACAATGACAAACTATATGTCACAAGGACATGCTACCTCTTTGAGTAACCATAAGAATTCATTTCTAAGAGTGAGTTGAGAATTTAGTTTTATAGATCTACTATTTATAGTGGTGTAAGGTGTATGCATAATATATTTATTGAAACCATACCACCAAATAGAGCACTATATGAGGGTGTGCCAAGTGATGAGACTATAACAAGAAGAGATCATTATCAAGGTACACAACAACTGATGCAATCAAATGTAAATGTAGCATAGTGAGTAAGTTTTGGTTCATGCTTATAAACTTAAATATAATACACAAAACCACCTACTCATACTCAAGTGTTATTGTAGCATGGGGATTGAGTTCTTAATTGTTGATGGTCAAAGTAGCACAACAACTTTAAACAAAATATTTCTACTCTATTTCTCCTGAAAAAGATAACTGATCTAAAATCACCTATCTTTCAAGGTCTTTTTAGTTGGTTCTCAACTATGCTGGTGTGATTTAGTGGCCAATGCAACTGTAATATTCAAGGGGCCTGCTGGTAAAAAGGAATACAAATTAACCTATGTTTGGGGGGGGGTAAATAAACAAAAAAAGATAGAACAAGGCTTTAGAACAAAAAAATACGAATACAAATCTCTTCACATCCAGTCATGTATCTTAACAATGAGTGTTTCCTCAAGTAACCAAAACTACAAAAATGATGCAATCCATAGCATGACCTATACTATTGCATACATTCATAGTGCAAAATTCAATAACCATAACCATTTATCAAAGCTTCATTTCAAAATTAAAACACATCACCAACTCATTGCTAAAATTAATAGATTAATAGATATAAGTAGATTCCATTCATAGATGACTCAATGAAATAGTCTCAGATCTAGATTCTTCTATTGATTTGCATCAAATAAGAAAAAAATATGCACAACATTTACTAGCATACGAATGACTATGATTCATTAACATTATCACTAATACTGAAACTTGAAAATGACATAAAATTGTAAAAAGTATCTCAAAGTATCTTGCTTGAAAACTTGTAAAATCTTAAAATTATGACAACACTATATGCTATCTCTCTTCAGGTGGCTAATCCTTTCTTCAATCAGCTGACCTTTAGAAAATGGAGAGCCAAATTACATATAGACAAGCTTTGCATCAATTCAATCAAACATTGAGATCCACCAATTAAGGAACAACGGGAACTACATTAAGTGACTGCGCTGGCTGATCTTTAGTTCAATGATTGATGAATTTGTTATCAAAAATTGATGCAGCAAGAGGGAAGGTAGAACTGCTGGGGACCTCAAGTTGAAGTGAGGTCAAGATCCTACAAAATAGGAGAGAAGAGAGGGAGTTGTCTAGCTGACCATGTCATTAGGTGTCCATCAGGAACTAAACATTCCACTGCCACCTCATTCCTGCATATTTTGCTCAAGAAGATACTCATCATAGCTGGTGAACACTTGTTGGAGTATGTCTACATCAGGCCCATCTACCCATTCTTCTTCAAATTTGATTCTTTTCAATTCTATAGAGGCAAACTCTTGCATATATTTCAATTTAATTAACTCCCTCCGAGCAGCCTTCACTTCATCCTTGATATCCATGAGTCTATCAAGCAACAAGTCATCACCATCCTCCTCTTTCTGCATCACCTCCTCAAACCTATTATTCCACTTTTCCTTTAATTTTTCAAGAGGAAGACCTTCCTTCACACATATATCTAGGTTAACCAAAATGGAAATTACTGCTTCCAATTCATCAATTTGCTCATTCATATCTTTACTAGCTTCTTGAACTTCATTTCTATGTTGATAAATGAATGTGGATTTGAACCTTATAATATTGATTGTCTTTTCAATGAAGTCCACATTATCGTCATCGAGAATAGATTGTTTCGAGAGAGTTTGCTTTGGCAACTTGTTGATGTCTTTCAACTTCTTTGTATGCTCTCTATACTCATCCTCTTGTTTCCCCAAGACTTTAGCATGTGAGTTCATGTCCTCAACCAACTCCAATGCATCCTCATGTTCCCTATAACTGTCAACAAGCAGCTCATCCACCTCTTGGTTCAACCGATCTATCCATCTATCAAGCATTCCAACCTTACTCCTCATTTGCCCAAGATCATCGACCTCCTTCTTACTCAAAAAAACTAGTGTTTTTGGAGCAACAAAATGAGAAGAAATAGGGGTAGATACGTCCTTCAGGAACCTATGCAGTTGGTCCAATTGAGCCTTAAGCTCATCTTTCGTTTGTTTGTCTTTTATCATCCTGGATATGGTGGAGGATGCCACTATGTCAATAAGGTTCATCTGCTGATTTCTTGTTGGTTTCCCCAAATTAACTGTACCCAACTGATAATCAGTTAATTGCATATCTTGCCTATCCTTGTCCATCATTGGAATGGCACATTGAGCTATGATTTCACCTACATCTGTTAGCTTTGTGGAATGAAGGGCCCTAGCCTTTTTCTTGGGCCTCTCTTTCTCTATTTCTTTCATCATATCTTCCCAATTCAAGGGCTGAGGTTGGACTATTTGTTTCCTTTCAAGGTTGAGTTTCAACCATGTTGGAGTAGCAGGAGTGGTAACCACTTGTGTGGAAGAAGAAAGAGCAGTGGTAGAGGAAAGAGGTTGCAAAATGGTGGTCTTAGGTTGAGAATCAACCTCTTGTGCTTTTTGTTGCTCCCTTTCTGTAGCTTCTTTTGCAAGCCTTTCAATTTCAGCTTTCTCCCTTTCTTCCTCTAATCTCCTTTGCCCTAATAGGTCCTCTCTCTCTTTCAAAATATCATCCCTTTTCTTCTCTAATCTTCAATTCTTGTTCTTTTTGTTGCTGCAACAAATCTTCCTTTTCCTTTTGTTTCCTTGCTAGCTCTTCTTCTTTAGCTTTATCTTCAGATTCTTGTTGCCTAGCAAGTTCTTCAGCCTTGGCCTTAGCCTCCAATTCCTGTTGTTTAGCTAATGCATCAACTTGTGCCTTGGCATCAATTTATTTTTGTTTGGAAAGTGCCTCAACTTGTGCCTTGGCATCTGCTTCTCTCTTGGCATCTTCAAACAACTTCCATTGATCCTCCTTTGGAGGCTCATCATCTGACTATGCAGCCTCCAAATCATAATTGATATCATGGATCTCAACCTCATGCTCCTTCTGTTTATCTTTTTGAGCTCGATCATGAAGGCTTCCTTGAGGTACTTCTTTAGTGGATTCTTCTGGAAGGAGTGGTTGAGATGAAGTTCCTTCACCAACAGTAGTAGTTTCTTCTCTTTGTGATTCAGGGATATCTTGAGTTGGTGCTGCTGGATTAGGCTCCTCCCCAGAGTTAGGAGGGAGAAACTCCAATGGCTCCTTAGGTGATGTCCTTCTCTTCGTTCTTCTGTACCCTTGGGTACTTGCAACTTTCCTTTTCTTAGAAGTTTGAGCCTCTGGCTCCTTGATCCTCATTACCACCCATTGGATACTTCAATCCATCATTGTCCTTGCAATTTGCTTAATATCAATGGACTCTTCCTCATCCTAGTTTACTGGATCCAAGTCCTTGGCACCTATGTTTTCAGCCTCATACTAGGGATTAGGGGTTACACCATCATCTGATAATGTATCAGGAATGATCTAGGTGGATCTGTAGATGCTAAAATTTTAACTATTCCTAAAGTCCCCGGAAGTGGCACCATGTCAAAGTGTTTGACGAACCAGTCTCAACGCAATTTGAATGAGGAAAATCCGAGCCCGTACGTGCGAGATATTGCCGGTCAAAGGTCGGTCAAAGGCTGGTCAACTCAGGATTAGGGACGAGAAAAAGGGTCAAAAATTCATTGTCTCTAAACTGATCAAATTCAACGTCATCTTCAAGAGCTCATCGAGAGCTTTCCTACGACATTCATTTTGTTGAAAACGAAGCAAGTATGCGAAAGATATCGTCGGTCAAAGTTTGAGGTTGACCAAGTTGACTAGAAGGTACAATTGATGATGTCAGCATGCTGACTTGGCGGCAAAGTCATTGTACGAATGATGACGTGGACCAATAGTGTCTTGACACATGGCATGCTGTACAATGACGTCAGCAGTACGACGGATGACGTGGCCTCCGGATTCAACATATGACGTTAGCATGATGGACTAGTCAGCTCTTGAAACGTGTCAGCTGTACAGGTGGTGTGGCATCCAGGTGGCATGGTGACGTGGTGTCCAGGTGGAAGGATGATGTGGCAACTGAGTCGGCGAATAATCCATCGACACGTGACACTTGTTATGTGATTCCATGTGGCAACTAACTGGAATCTTCCTCCGGCCTCCATTGAAAGGATGTAGCAAAAGTTGTTAACAGGTTGGAACTTGCAACCTCTCTGGTAGCGGGCCAGCCGGCGGCCGGCGGCCGTTGCGCTGTTGGTTCCTGTCTAATGTATAATGCGTGGCTGGTTTGTTTTGTCATATTACGGTTCATGATTTGGCAATAAAAAGTTAGCGGTTGGGGTTGGAACCCCTGACCGACGGGTATGTAAAATGCGTTGGCACCATTAAGCCATCATTGTTGGTTTATGTGTATATGGCGGCCAGTGGTATAAGTTGTGTTGTTTAGGTCAAAGCCTAAACACAAATAACCAATTAATGGTTATTTGTTGGAAACAAACAAACAACCCAAGCTTGAATGTATGATAAATAAGGGCTCTAAAACAAATTTGTTAATTGATAAGGGGATTTGTTTTATTTTTCCATATAAGAGGGATTTTATTGTTTTACCCCTATATGAAAAATGTAATGGTATTTAAAGGAGTGTAAGGGATTGTATTTTTCAAGCAATTCTTCTTGAAACCAAGTAATCTTAGGAGGAGGTTTTTGTAACTTGGTGAAGAATTTGCATAGGTTGTAGTAGCCTCTTTTGTTCTTTTGTAAGAACATCTTGCCGACGTGGGAACTATAGTCATAGGTGGAGTTAATTTCTGGAGGCCTCTTGTAAGGCGAAATTTGATTCCTTTTTGTAACTTGTGAAGATTCCAAGTCTTGAAGGCAATATATTAATATGTCTTTCTGGAAAATCCGAAGACGTAGCCGATTTCGGTGAACTCCGTTATCACCTCGGTTGTAATATTTTTCTTTGTGTTTTCTTGCAATTGTTTATTTGAGCTTAGCAGATTAGAGATTTGGATTTACATGTTGGGTTCAAATGAATAATTAAAAGATCATGATGTTAGATTGACTATTGTAAGTCTTTTTGAAAATCTAACTCGTGAAATTTAACGAGCAAGTGCTCAATTCCTTTACGGATCAAGGAATATCTTCCTTCACCCCATACTCAATCATTAATGGGATGGGAAACCTTTCATAGTTCATCCTTCTAACATCATATTCATCTTGTAGATCAATCCAAAAATCTTCTAGCAAATTGAAATGCTTCTCAAAGACAATAGGGAGCAAAGCATTCATCTTATGCTTAGGACCAAAATGCTTTCGAGCTGTATATAAAACCAATTTCAAATAAACCAATTCATCACAAATTGCCTTAGCAGCCACATTATGTGCACAACTATACTCTCCTAACTTCATGGAAAATTTATGACAACCAGTCTTGTGCTTGCTAGAAAATTTAAGATTGAATCCTATGGCCTGATATATGAATTCCATAAGGACAATTCTGTTACTGCAACATCTTGGAAGAAAATGAGGATGGCCATCAAAACCAACCAACCTAAAGTAAGTAAACTTAGGGTATTGGATGTACCAATGTCCCCATTCTGTAATGAACACCATGGCTTCCTTGCTTAATCTATACTCTGCATCACCTATCAACCGGTGAATGATAACATACAAGAATGCATCATTAACCCTTCTATAGTGCAATTTTGATGTTTGCAAAGTTAGCTGATCATAATGATCCCACACTTTTTTCTATCCAAGGGCTTCTCCCAATACTCCAATTGCATTCAAACCAGAGAAAAATCCCCTCCTTGCAGTTGCATACACTACATAAGAAGTCATGAAGAAACTATTTGTTTGCCCCACTCTAAGCATTTGATTATGTAGGCTCTCTGAAAAAATCATTGGCCAATCAAATTGGTACTTGCCATCCAAAATGGTTTGAATGAATGGAAACATCCATTCCTTGAAGTGTGAAGAATCTCTTTCCGAACACTTTGGAAAGCATCATGATTATGTCACCAATCTCCTTACTGAAATATGCTCTCTTTGGCTGATCAGGAAGCTTAGCCAAGGATTTTTTTTCTACCCTCATCCATTTCTTGTTCATGTGGGTCCTGTTAGATTCCTTGTGGTTGCTATATAATTGTAATGCCTCTGCTTCATTGAGTTGTTTGGGGTTATGTGGTGTAGGTGCATCAAACATGAACCTTATCATTTGAGGAGTGAGATCAATGATGATATTCTCTTGTAGGTCCACACATTGCCTTGTTGCTGGGTTGTAAAATCCTACTGCAGTAAGTATGAGCTCTGGACATTGAACTGATAGAGGAAAGAGGGCAACATGTGCCAATTTGGATTGAACAATTCTTTGTGTTCTCCCTGTTGCATCTTCTGTGAATGTTTCTTCAACCAACTCCTCATAGTTAAATGGCCTTAAGTTTGTATCTGTGATATTAGCCCAGTCAGAATCCACCTTGCTGGCTATAAGAGTGGGACTCTTATGCTTGTATCTCAAGGTGTAAGGGAGCTATTCCACCTTTATCTTCTTAGGATTTGTTGGCCTTGAACTTTCTACAACCTGGCTCCCCCTTTGAGAAGCTTCTTCAGACGCTCCTAACATTTTTTTCACTCCTAAAAAACAATCTTATGATAGATCAACAAAGACTTGGAAACCATTACATCAATATTATGTTTCATATCATCTTCTATTCACCCAAGGCAACCCTACATAGTTAGTCAAATTTTTCACTTACCAAAAGTGGAACCACAAGAGAAACAAGAACAAAAGCCTTTTAACATAGGCAGGATCGAGATCAAAATCAGGACGAGACCAAAACTGGGATCATAACGAAAACCGAACCTAGAACCAGCTGATGGTTCCAAGTTTGTTTCCAACTCTGGTTTTGCTTTCGCCAAAAGAATAAAGGTGTAGACTAGAATCAACATTCATCGGAAGCGAGATCATTTTGGGAATCAATTCTTATGCAAACACTTATGGGATGAGTTCATTCCCGGATCTACTTCCGCTAGTTTATCATTCAAGCGAAGAACATTTTAAACACATGGTCACACCAACTTAAGACTTAGGTCACATGAAACCATAAGGAAAATTTAAATAAGGGATTTAACATCACCCTTAATAGGACAAAACTAGATTTGGAATTTTAGGGCACGGTATTGTAAAGGTCAACGCATAAACCCTAGTTTGTGCGACTCATCGATTCAGGAAATTAGGGCATCAAGAACTTGACATGAAAAGCATTGAATTGACATGGCAATAGGATCAAAAGGTTCATTAAACAAATTCAAACACTTTTAAAGCATAGAAGACCCCTCAAAATGAAACTCTAGTTAAAACTAGGGCACAACAAAACAAACATGCCACGAAAATGACAGTAGAATGACAAAACAAACAAGAAAAGCCAAAAAGGAAAAATAGAAAATGGGAGGAAAACAAAACCAAACTAGAAAAAACAAGCGAAACAAACACAAACACAAGTGAAGATTCATGAGAAAGGTCTCGTGAACACACGAATAACACAACAAACGAACGGGAAAAGCACAAACAAAACAAGAAAACCACCTACCTCAAAATGCCACCAAGAAAGGTTGAAACTCTGACAAAAATCTATTCACCAACGCGCGCCCACAATCAAATCGTGCTCCTCTCAAAGTTACTCAGGCTCTGGCTCACAAAAAATGTTTTAGATAATGATTATGGGCTGAAATAACCTTGATTAAAGTTTAAAAGCCATTTCGCGTGTGTGAGGAAGTTGTAATTAATGCAATAAATGCAGTTGGTCGAGCATGGAATTAGGACAGGAACAAGTATACAACCAATGTGCAAATCAAAGGCAGGGCAGACGTGGAAACAGAGTCAAAACAAAACAAGAAAATTTACCCAAGTTTCTATCTAAATCTGAATCTGGTTCCGGTCCTGCGGTAGGGAGAAGACAACAAAGGGAACGGGGGCAAAATCAGAACTAAAACTGAAACTAGAACCTTTAAAAAGTTCCAAGTTTGGGTCCAATTCTGGTTCCGCTCTCGACAAAGGAACAAACACTGACACTAGAAAAGGAAAACAAAAGGAAACGGGACTAGGACAAAACCCATCCCAAGCAAGACGCAAACGGGGACAAAAACACAAAGCAAATAGGTGGGAATGGAATTGGAATCAAAACAGGATTCAAAACTTTTCACAAAGTTCCAAGTTCAATTTCATTTCTGGTTCCGCGTCCGCTAGGGAGAAAACGAAACACAAGCAAATGAAAGACAACCTAGGGGAGAAATAGACCCAAGAGTGCAAGGAAAACCAAAAAGGAAAAGAAAGAAAATAACAAGGGTGGGGCTAGGATGAGAACCGAATCCGGACTTGGAACCTTGACAAAGTTTTGAGTCTAGTTTCCATTCCGACTCCGCTTTCACCAGACAAAAAGGAACAAGGACTTAGGAAAAAAAAGAACAACTCCTAAGACCCAGACAAAAATGCCAAGGACAAACAAACACAAGGGGAACCCATTTTGACCAAAAACAAAATGGGGTGGTTATGCAAGGCATAACACTAACTAGACTCTCACACACTACCACATAGTATAATTAAAATAATTAGGTGTTGTAGAAGCTCAAGATTAAGTTTTCATTAGACTTACTCACTAAACACTTAGCATACAAAACTAGTCACAATTCACTAACAAGTTACAAAATCACCAAACCATTTTGGGAGACCACTTAGACAAACAAAAAAGTTCACCCTAAAAATTTGGAAAAATATTAGATAATATAAGAATATAAACTATTCCATGATAGCAAAAAACATCAAAAACCTAGCCTACACATCATACTAATCTTGCACACTAATTTGGTACTAAAAAACATAAACAAAACTACTACAAATATGATACAGATTGTCCAATTTCAAAGCTATTCCTTTTTAGTACTTTCCCCAAACTAATTTACCATGAGTGTAATACAATGTCAAAACTACTGGTTTCTAGTTTTAGCTATCCAAAATAACACTATAGATTTTATATATAAGAAAAAGAAGATTACATAAATCTAAGAAGCACATTTCCCAAGAAAAAAACTCATCTTTTACCAAACACATGTATCTAGATCTTCACACTCAAATCATAAAACTAACACTTAAATTCATTAAAACCCACAAAACCATATTTTTAATAAAACTAGATCATAGTTTCCATTAATCTCAAATCCCAAGAATCTCATCAAAAATTAGTAAGGAATATTACAACTAGCAATAAATTATTCTATATAGCCATAAATACACTAGGGACACAAGTTTTAATTTGATCAAAACCCTAATCATATGCTCATTATTTTCACTTTCAATCATCATATGTCATCATTTATAGAGTGCAATTTTCCATTTTTTAGATCCTTAAAATCAAAATTCATATTTTTTCACTTTTATTAAAATTAATCTCCCACAATTATAATTTCTCTTAAATTGTTTCTTCTAATTTTTCCTAGTTTTTTCATTGTTTCAAATCCTTTCTTCTCACATAAGTAACTTATGGTTTCATCTCTAAATTTCATTTTCAGATTTTATACATTCAAAAAAATGATTTAACAAATTTCCTTTTTAATTCAAATCCTTTCTTTAAGATTCCAAGTTTCCATAATTGATTTATGCAATACGTTCTCAAGTTTTCATCTTTTTAAATCTAATTTCTTCTATTGCAAATAATCATATATTTCACACATAGGATTCATACAACTCTTAATCATGAATTTAAAATTAATCCTAATTCATTTTGTAGACACCCCAAATTTACCACTAATTTTCCATAGTAACTTTCCTATAAATTAATCAAATAAATCATTTCAATTAATTTCCTTCACTATTCATTGTAGGAGTTTATGGTGAACTCCTCAACACCCCAGGATCACTTGCAAGACAAAATAACTTCCACAAGAGAGAAATGATAGAAATATCATGCTATGATTAAGGATGCAAGAATGCCAAAATGAATATACATTGTACATATGAAGCCTTGCTTATATAGGCGAGGTGTGATGGTGTACCTACATTAAATGACTGTGTCATAATTAAATGACCCGAGCCAACATTAAATGACCTAGGACATAAGCATTAAATAAAATCCAACTAGATAAGATAAGTGGCAACTAATGCTTAACTAGAAAGATTCCTTCCTAGGACCTATGTGGACATAATATGTAAATAGGACTTAGATAGGTAAAACACCTATTTACACCAACATTCATCATTAACTAATTCTTCCTTAAGGTTGATTAATAAAATAAAATAAATTGATTATCCTTAGTCTCAAAATACTCCAACTAAATCAATTAATTAATACCTACTTTAGTAATTAATTTAGGCTAAATAATCCCTATTACCATTTCCTCTAATATTCAAATCCACATCATCATTGATCCTTGTCCTTTTAATCCTAGCTATTAAATCTATCTACATAGATTAAAATTTAAATTCACCATCAATTTCCACGTGTCCCTATCCTCCTCATGCTCCCACATGTGTGAGCATGTCACCTTATCCCACTCCTTTCTCACAAGTGTGAGCATGCACTCTTGGAAGAATCTTTGACTTCTATCTCAACCCACCCCATGCTCTTGCATGTGTGAGCATGCAAACCTTATCCCACACCTTTCTCACACATGCATGAGCATGCTAGCTGGGAGGCATGCTAAGCCTCCTAAGCCTCCACATCACCTCTTGACATTTTGACTTATTCCCACTCCTTTTCTCACACATGCACGAGCATATCTCTCAAACATGCCACCTTTCTCTCACGTGTATGAGCATGCCTACCCTTCCACTATTCTTCCCTCTTGTGACACTTGTCACAAGACTACATCTTCAATCCATGCCTCCATCTCTTCAAACCGTAGTCCTCCTTTAAATAGTGCATCTTGGCCCTTGTTTTTCCTCATATAAAATCTATAAATTAAAGGTCTTCCCTTGCAAAAAACAACACATTCAATCATGCTCTCATTCTATCCATTTGATCATCTATCCATATGCTATCATCATGCTACCATTTTCTTAATCAATCATCTTATCCCAAATTAATGCTGCTAGTTTTCTAAGCAACCTACGCACATTCTTCAAAAATTCATCCACTTCATCTTGTGAGCATATCAAGAGAGTATTGGATGCAACTATTATTCAATCTCAATCAGAGGAGTAAGGAAAGGTGAGGTAAAAGGTTATTTACACTCATTTAGTCTTTTTTCCCCTTGTCTTCACATTTAATTACCAAATTAATTAAAATTATAAAACTTTTCATGAATATAAATCTAAACAATTTAAAAGCTTAACTTGAAAATCAATGTATTTTCTAAAACCCTTGAATCCAAAGAGCACTTTCAAATTCTCCAAACCTCTTAAGAAATCTCCTATGAGTGTGAAATTAATGTGTTGTAACTAATTCCTATAAACCTAATGGGGAAAACCCTAATATGAGAAAATAGTATTTAGTTCTTTAACTAAATTAACCCAATAAAAAGATACATTTCTAGTTCATGTGTATAATTCAACTCAAGAAATTGAAATATCAAAATAATATTACTCTTTTCTCCTCACCAATTTAATTTTATATTATTTTTATTCTAAAGAAATCAAGAATTAGCTTTGTACCTTTTTTAATTTTTAATTGCAATTTAATATTG
Organism: Sequoia sempervirens; assembly: GCA_007258455.2. NCBI lineage: Eukaryota > Viridiplantae > Streptophyta > Pinopsida > Cupressales > Cupressaceae > Sequoia > Sequoia sempervirens. Next base: position 135,905,794 of record VDFB02358134.1, on the reverse strand, counting down.
AATTCCTTTCAAACCTAACTTTAAAGAAAAACTTTTGATTAAATCAAATAAAGAACTATCTTTAACTAATTAATCTAATTCCAAATTCTAAATTTAAAAATTTACACAACAAATATTCTAAATTTGGGAATTGCAATTCAATTATAATCTGACTAACTTATTACTTACAAATAACACAATTACTTCTAAATACAAGATAATTAAATTAAATAAAAAATATTATATCCAATAATTTTTTTAGATGAATTATTTTATGGTTGTATTGGGGCCCAACCCTTCAAAAAGCATGCCAAACAAAATTATCGCTCCTCCTTTTCTTACCAAAAGAACTTATCATTTGAGAAGAGATACATTTTTTTATTCAACTTTTTTTCTTAAAGCATAATTCCATCCATCAAACCTATGATAAATGTTCCCTAGATCCACATCTTCATATTCCGACCTTCTGCTATTGAAGGAAAATCCTTCCCAAAATTAAGTTAAATCCTTCTCAAAACTCTTTGAGTCATGCCTCCCCATTTGCCTAAATATTTCAAAATATTTATCATCTAATTCCAAAGTTCCCGCCCATATCTTCTTCATAGTACCCTATAAGCTATATAGTACTAACCACCTTATTGCCCTTTGATGTATGATTCAAATGATTACTTAATATTGTCAACTATATACTTAGAGATACATTCTTGATCCACTTCTACTTTCTTATTAGCAAAACCTGTAGGAGGTGACGCTTTTTATACAACTATTTTTTTTTGTCATAGTTACTTTTCAACTATTGGAATGATTACATTCTCAATCAATGACTTCACATATCATTTATAGAAGCACCCATAGGAGACAAGGATCCTACCAACAAATCTAGATTACTAGAAGAGGAGAAAAGAACATCCCTCATGGGATCCTTCACAACATAAAGCATCTCAACAGTATACCACCATGAAACCTTGCCCAAAAATTTCCTTTTTTTTTGGTCTTCACATGGTGCAAACATATGCCCAAGAAAAAATAATTTCTACATATAAATTCTAACCTTAATAAACAAGATGAACTACTTCCAAATTTTATTTCATAATTTTAACCAAATTAAGCTTAGAGATAAATCCATATCTACCAAAATATGTGCAAAAGTAGAATGGAAAAGATTTATAATTTTAGAGAAAATAGAAATAATTTTTTTCAAGGAGTTACCTATGCTTTCCAAAGAAGAAAGCCAAAAATGTAATACAGGATTGGGTAGTTTCACCCAAACTACTATAACTTCGAATTTTTTTAATTAAAGGATTAAAATATGGTAAACAAGGTTTATAAAAGAGAGGAATTCCCAAAACCAACAACCCTTTGCAAGAATACACTATTTATCATCTTTAGATTAAAAAACAATAATAAAAAAAGGTCATATATAAAAGAAAATCTCCATTAGCATAAATAAAATGGATTTATAAAATTTTGATGTCCATTAGTATAACTCCAACAAATGGCCATAAAGTGTTTAGCCTACATATTAGAGCTATTTTTACATAATGCTCTGCTTTTTCCACCACTTCTCTATTAGACTCCACAAAATATCTCTTGCATTGCCTTCCCCACATATTTTGAAGTCCCTTTTCCAACCAAGTGCAACATTTCATTCCTATATCTTAGCAAGGAAAACATGCTTATCATTACTATTATTTATTCCCACAACATTAAGAGTAAGATCGACTAGCATAGTAGCCATCAATATTAGTCCCCATTACATCAAGTAATAATTGACTCAATCCCTTTCTTCCTACCAATTCTTTGAGACATTTACATAATATCATATATTGCTCCTTATGCCAACTCTTTTTCAAAGATACAAATATGTTCCTTGTGAAGTTCTTTTATATAAGGGAAATAAGACATTTTTTAATACTACACCACCATGCTCCATGCTTAAGCTTAAGGATGCTTTAAGGTTTTGCACTAGAAAAGAGTGATCATTTGTATTCAATAAATCTCCCTAAAAAATTTAGCATTAATATTATTTCTCAACAACCAATAGTTACAATATAATATTAGTCTTCATGCTTCACATGAGATTCAACTCCTAAATTTGGAGGAGTTTTAACAACATAATGAGCTACATATAACTTGATAGTATTATATAAAATATTCTTATAAGAAAATATTATTAATTATCATATCAAGTAATTTAATTATCTTAATTGATTAATTAAAAAAATAATTACTTCACGCTTTTGAGTATAAATTTGTAGCACTTCATAGATCAAACTTAGTTCACCCTTACCAATACATATTCTTGCCATCGTCACATTTGAAAGCACATACCTTAGCATCATTGTTAGATAAAATAATTCATTTAACAACATATTCTATTTTATGCCATTTAATTAAATTATTGAAGTCTAATTAAATCACATTCATTTAAATAAAAAATATATAAAAGGACTAGCAAAGAAATTCAATTTGACATCAATAATTATTGTAAAAACTATATTTAAAAGAGACAAGAATTATGTATGTTTCATCTTCCCCCCCTTAGAAATCATGTCAGCCCAAACATTACTCACATTGAAGAAAACACATAGATCAAAAGTGTCTAATTCAATCATTTATAACACCCTAGGAATACAATTTTTGAATCCAACTAAAATAAGGATAAATTCATCAAGTTCACACCACTAAGAAGAAGTTCAAAAATTAAATAATCAAATAAATTTTCAAAACATGGAGTTAAAAAAAATATTAGTCAAAAAAACAATTCCAAAAATCTTCAACAGCCAACTTTTACTCAAATACATCACAAGTAAACACATATCTTAAAGCATAAAGATAATTAACCCTACTCTACGTAGGGAAATTTCAAAATATCCAACCTTAAAATTCTAATTTAAAGAGATATCAAACTTAAAATCAAGAATAATTCTACAATAAGAACATCTTAGTCATAAAAATATTCTCAATACTGAGTTTCAAAAAGTTCAATAGTTTATCAAAAATCATTTAAAATTAAAATTCAATAGTAAATACCACATGTTCATAATACTAAATCTCAATATTTTACCACATTATTAATAATAAAGATAAAATAATATAAGCATGTCATAATAGTAAGTACAATCCAAACAAGGCAAAATTTTCACCAATCAAAGTGATTGAATCACACATGTTCACACATGTAAAAGTCTATCAATAGTATAAATGACTAACAATTAAATAAGGACTAAACACATAAGAATCTCAAATATAAAATTAAATAATAATAAGAATATGATATTCACAACAAGAATTATAGAATCACGAAGTATGCTCAACAATCTAAATTATTTCATTCACCATTCAACAAGTACATGAACAAGATCGTACTGTCTATGCAGCTAACATGAACACATTTTGTATTTTCAATTAATTAATAAACACAGCCAAACGTGCATCCTGTTGACTGTATAAACGTCGCCTGAACAAGATGCACATAAAAGGTCCCTCCAATCATAAGTACCAAGAAAAGATCAAAGGTACTTAGGACTCCACCAAACTCTACACATTTAAATCAAACAAGCAATATGCACACAACTTTATCCAACAAGACATATAGATAGGATGGTGAAGGCAAAGGCAAAAACCCCAAGAGATGGAGACAGAGGCGATGCTAATGGGATTTATTCAAACGACAATGAGGGAGATTCTGAAGATGGCGAAGATGATGGGAGACACAATCAAGAATTTTGGGCATAAAACCATGGTGACATCCTCCTGTAAACGCGATGGCTCTGTGTCACGTTTTTCCTTGGCGGTAGAGATGACAGACTTCAGCAATCACAACTTGCGATCCCTAGCAGCAGAGGTGGTGAATTCATGTTTTTCCAGCAAGGGTGTTATGATTAGAGACATCCTTATTGATGAGGCTAGTGAGGGAGATGTCTATAAGGATTTGGATCCTTGACTGAATGCTTGGGGTGAGGAGGAGGATGAAACACTCCTGGATATTATTTTTAGGGCCCATTTGAATTTTGCACCCTCTGAGGGGTGTGGTTAGATGGTTGTTGAGGAAGATGATTCACTTTTGGCAATGTGGTTGGAAGCCCAACGTGCTGCTCATATACACTCAATTGCTAAGAGTGTTGCTAAGCCTACTATGACCAAGTTGTGTGACTTTGGGAACTCTCTAAAGAGGGGCTTTGTGCTACTTCCTCATATAGTTTTTGTCTCCCTTTCCTAGCTCGCCCCCTACTACTAGCACGTGTTGTAGAGGATGTGGCCCCTCTTTCTCCTGTTGTGAGCTTCTGTTTGGGTTCTCCTTGTCTAGTGAAGGTCCCCATTGTTCAAGGAGTGCCTTCACCTCCCTATAAAATCATGTCAAATTTTAAGACTAAGGAGGGTTTATGAATCATTACTCCTTTATTATAGTTCCTTCTTGATGTGAATCATTTCTCTTCTTGATGTGTGTGGACAGAGCCTCTACAGGCTTGTAACATGCTCTCATTGGGATATTTTTGGGTCATAGACCAAAAATTGACATTATTTGTAGTTGGGCATCTAATTGTTGGTTTGCTTTAGGTCTGCTGAGTGTTAAGGTTTTGATGATTGGTTTTCTCCTATTCTTATTCAATGCTATTGAGGACTGATCTTGGATTATTTTGGAAGGTCCCTGGTTTCTTGGCAAGGATTTTCTCCACTTATAAAGATGGTCAGTTGGTTTCAATACTACCAAGACAAATTTGGCTCCTATTTGGGTTCATCTCCCAAAGCTCCCATTGAAGTTTTGGGATGAAAGTATTATTCATGGTATAACTGATGCTATTGATTAGTTCATTACCATTGAAAATGCCATGAAAAATAGAATGTTTTTTGTATGTTATATTTTGTGTTTGTATTGAGGATGGTTCAGAGTTTCCCAACATGTCAAACTATGCTCCAGGCTTGGTGTTTGGAAACAAAAACTTCATTATAAGCCCTCACGGTTGAACCACTTCCACAATGTTGGGTAGTTCTCCTTGTTGTGCCAAGATTTTCATGAAATGGTGCAATCCAATGTGCATGTTGTGTCTGATGGCCCCTCTCTCGAGAACAATCTTTCTAAATGTTCTCAATCTATTGTTAAGGGGAGGGTGTGGATCTTGCTACGAGTGACCTCCTCAGAAAGGTTGGTGGTTCTTGCAAGGTTAAGAGAAAAAATGTAGTGATGGAAAGCCCTTAAAATGAGTTTACTCCCCCAAACAATGGAAGGAAATCTTCAAATTCCTATCCTATCCCTCTTTTGAGGCCTTTGATGAATTTTGGGTTCAAACCAACTTGTTGTCTTTGTTGTTGGTTTTTGATCCTTCCAACATCGGTTCCTAGTTCCATACTCCAATCAAAAGCATTTTTGGTCTTGTTGTTTTCTTATGTGTAGTTGTTTCTTGTATCTCTTCTTGGGAGACTTGCTTTGTTTGCTATTTTTCTAGTCTCACGGCTAGTGAGATTCATCCTGCTTGTCTCTATGATTACCATGTAAGCTAGTCTAGGCCCTTTTCTTATTTTTTTTCTAATTAAAACATTGTCTAACAAGACAAGTTTTCACCACATAATATAATTATCAAAACACAAACAAATGGAGTCCATGTAGAAGATAATGTGCCAATTCAACAATTCACAAATCAAGAAATAGAAAGACTTTCCCTCCTTTCTTAGATTAATTTCAATATCATTAAGATTAGATGTTCTATCAATTCTCATAAACAAGTGCCAACCAAGCAAAGACTCACTAGTCTCCCAATGAATCACCAATCCATTCATAAATTCCAATGCCCCTCCTAACATGAAAGAGATATCTTAACATCTACATACTTAATTTCCTTATTTTTTCATGGACATAAAGAGTTCCCTCTAGAGTACAACTTGTTACTCAAGCTTCCCCCCTTAGTGTATCATCCATCATTTTTGGTCTCTTGTGGTATTTTTTTAGATTATATGTTATCTCATTCTATGGTAATTGAGACATAGATTATTACTTCTATGTTAAGTATGATTGTCAATTCAATTCATATTCTTGTAATGTGATTGTCACAATGTGATTGGTTAATTGTTATATTTAGTTATTTATTATTGATAATATATTATTTGCATCTTATGATAATGCTACTAAGGTATGTGTTGTAAGATTATGTTATGTGATAGGTACAAGTACTAAGGAATGTAAACTAGCTCTCGGTGTTGAAGTATCTCAACGATAATCCAATGGTGTGTGAGAAAATAACATTTTAAATCAAGACATTAAATAATTAATGGCATTGATTAAGTAATTGAGTACATAAAATAGTCATAAATGTAAGATGGGGGAAAACACTTTAGCCTAGATAAAGTAATAGCCACAACACTTCTAAGCTAAAAACCTCATCTAAAACAAGAGAATACAAGTAAATGGAGCAATCAAAATGAAAGCAAACAAAATAAAGGACTCCCCATTGTAGTTGATTCCTTCTCTTGTCTCTCCTATTTCTTCTTTTGCCAATATTGCCCTCAGATTTGTTGTTGAAGTTGTGCAAATACTTGCAAATGGTAAGCAAGAAAGTTAGAGATAATGGCTGTTAAGGCAAAAATGGAGGAAGGCTACTTTTATAGATAGCCATTTGAACGGACAGTCGAGATCGAGCTTCAGGAAAGATGCCAAGATCAACGGTAGAGGATTGATGCACCAAGAATATTCTATTTATGGGAGGGTTATGACGCCGACAACTATGACAAAGACGGTTATGACAGAGACAACTATGACAAAGATTAATGAGCAAGTGGGGGGAAATGGAATGAATTAAAAATTGACAAATAATTAATTCATGAGACATGAATATTTGACCAAGTGGAGAATAAATAATTCATTAAAATTATTTATTTGAGGAAAAGAGGATATGGACAAGTGGAAATTCAATTAAAATAATTTGCATAATTACTTTAATTAAATGAGAGGAAATGTGAAAAGAGACATTAAATAATTAAATTGATTTAATTATTTAATACAAGAGACACATGGAGGATGATTAAATAATTGTGACAATTATTTAATAAATGGAAGAATTAAAAGAGGAGTGAATAGTTAAATAATTAACAATAATTATTTAACCATAGACGAAAGGTGATAAAATAATTAAATAAATAATAATTCATTTAATTATTGAAGAAAAGGGGATATTAGGGGCGGGGGACCTAGCTTGATTGGCTAAAGCATCGTGTTGTAGGCAAGAGGTCATGAGGTCTAGTCTCCCCCCAAACCCATAGTACCAAAGGGCGTGTTGTGCCAATGCCACCGTTCACGTGAAAAAATAAATTAAATTAACACTCGATTATTTATAAATCAATTTAGTGTGGAGTTGCATTCATAGAAAATAGGTAATTAGAATATATAATTATATTATTTTTAATTTAGATTAAATATTTCTTTGAAATAAGTTTTAAGGGAGTTTAATATTATAATTGATTTATAATTCTTCCTTTAGATATTCATGGGCAAATTTTTAAATTTTATAATAAGATTTTTATAGTGTAAAGTTTTACATTTTAAATTATAAATTAAAGATAAAGCTAATTCGCTATTGTATTAAAGGTGTTGTTCTAAAAATAGTTTTGGAAGGAATACATAAATTGAGATGATTATCTAATACTAATTTCTTATTCATTTAGAATAAAAATCTTTGTTCTAGAATTAGTTGGAGAGGGAAATTATTAAATTAAAATTGAATATTATTTTATTATTCTCCATTGCATAATTAAGATAGACTTGTATTAGAAATATATTATTAAATATTAGATTTCTTGAGTTAAGGATGTGCAAGTTCATAATTGAAAATTTGTGAATAAAGAAATATATTATATTAATTTTAGAGAAATAAAGATAGAGGATCTCTTTACTTCAATTACTATGAGTTTTAAGATTAAAATAATTAGAAAAAGTTATTTTTTATTGTTAGATTTTTTTATGTGAAGTAAATGAATAGAAAGATTATCTAAAAAATATTATTTCTAAATAAGAAATAAATTATTATTAATTAGATTTTATTCTTATAGTTAAAGGGAGAATGAAATTAGGATGAGTTTTTATATAAAGGAAATGAATCTCTTGGAGAAAAGGCTATTTCAATATAGAAAAGAAAATATAGAGGGTTGAGATAAAAGTGATTCAATTGCACTCATGGAATAATTGCATTTGAATTATGGATATTTCTCAATTATTTTCAAGTTATTAAGAATTTTGAGGTAGAATTTTGTTCATGGAAATATTATAAAGCACTTCTTTTGGTTTAAATTCTATTGCAAGCAAGAGGTCACGAGGTCTAGTCTCCCCACCGTCCTCCTGGTACTGGAGGGTGTGTCACGCCAGTGCCACTGGTCACGTGAAAAAGTTTACCAGGGGCACTGCAGTTTATAGGGGGATGGATACCCGACCGATTCCTGCAGTCTAATAAAAAAAAGATCTTTTTGTGAAAGAGATGATTGATTTATTGAAAAGGTGTTTCTTGTGCGATAGCAAATTGATAGATAAATTGTAGACCTATTGAAATTTAGGTTTTCTATTCAATTTTGAAAAATATTTTATATTTGAAAATATATTAGAATATTTTGAAAACTCCACTCAATTTATTTGATAAAGCATTGATTTGAAAATTGAGTGTAGGAGAAGAAATCTATGGATATGAAGAAACATGGAAACCTAGAGAGGATATAATAAATTCAATTGGTTTGTATTTAGAAATTTTTCCAAAATGATTATAAATGAATTCTAAAACTAAAGAAAATTTTAATTTTATAATTTCAATTGTAATTTTAATTTGTGTTTGAAACTCCATGCTATGTTAGGAAAATATTATAAAAAAGATAACCTAGGATGAGGGTCTTCTCAATAAACAAGATCTTGATGCAATTAAAAAATTATTTATGATTTTATAATATTTATGTGATTGTACTTGAATTTTAATTTATATATTTGGAAAGTGTACTCTTAATTTTATGTCCCAATCTCACAAAGCCTTTTTATTTTGTTGGAAATCAATGACTCTTCCAAAGGCAAGAAGTTTTGCTTGGCCTGCTCTTAAGCAATGGATTTTGACTAGTGACAAGTTACAAAAATTGGGCATTGTGGATCCTTTTAATTGTGTTTTATGTCAAGAAGCTGTTGAAAATGTAGATCATCTTTTTGTTAGTTGCAAAGTAGCTCAAGAATGTTGGAATTTTATAAGAGTAAAAATGAATATTCAATTCCCATTACCTAATTCTTTATGGGATCTTTTCTCGAGTTGGCCTGTTTTATATAAAACTTCCTTATATGCTTGCATTTGGAAAGTAATACCTTCAATAGTTATATGGTGCATCTGGTGGGAGCGGAATCAAATGATTTTTTGAAAGCAAGTTCAATCTATGTAGCAACTTCATTTTAAAGTGAAAAAACAGATCTCAGAGGTAGTTAATTCTTATGACATAAATAATAAAATCCTTTCCTCTACATTTACTACTTGGGATAATTGGATTCTGAGCAATTGGGAACACATATCCAAGCCAGTCTTTCGATTCAAACAAGATCAACGGTCAAGTAAAGAGACTAGGTCTATGGTGAAGAGGTCACCCCTTGCCCCAGGATTTGCTAAACTAAACTTTGATGGGATATCTAAAGGTAATCTGAGATTTTCAGGTGTGGGTGTATGTATTCGTGACTCTAGTGGATCTTTGTTAGTGGCTCAAGCACTTAAATTGGAAGAAGATACAAACAACATAACATAGGCTAAAGCTTTATTATAGGGTTTGTATTTGGCAAAGGAGCTGGGTATAAATAAGGTGCATATTGAAGGGGATTCACTGATTATTATAAATGCCTGCAAATTAAAAAGTATTTATAATTGGAGACTTTGTTATATCTTAAGGAGAGAATGGTTATTGATGGATTCTTTTCAAGATGTGCATATATCACATGTATATCGAGAAGGAAATAAAATAGCAGATAGGCTGGAAAATTTGGGGTGTGAAGGGAAATAGTTTAAGCATAAAGATGTGAGTGTGGTGGTAAAGGAAGATTCACTTTTGCAAGAACTACTGATTTCTTAATAAAGACAATTTATTTTTTTCAAATTATATATGTAAAGGGTTTGCTTGAGCCGGCCTTGTAATGTGCCAAGTGGTGAGCTGTATGTCAAGAGAATGATGATTCAACATGTTATGAGGCACATGATAAAATGTGATTGGGAACTCCACAGTGGACTTGTTCTTGCTTCGATCATCAAATTTTTCTCACTTTATTTTGATTGTGCAGGTACGTAAACAATTATTAAATACAGTGTGGCTGGTTAATTGAAGGGACGTGCTTTGGGAGATGTGATTACAACTACCGTCTGAAATGGTTTCTTTCATTTTTCATCATTTTCATCTGCACAATTGCTTTGTATGTTAATAGTTGGTGGTTGCCTTTTTAATTGCGATAGCTTGTTTCAAGTGTGTGATGGGAATAATTGCCATAGCTTATTTCGAGTGTGTGCTAGGAAGAATTGCCATATTTTGTGAAACGGAGCAAGTGGTGGAATCTAGGTATTGACTTCTACAAGAGGGACTCGTGGCTTTTCTGGGAGGTGGTGGGACTATTTTATTTGGAATAGATGGCGATTTATCCTTGGAATCTTTGTTTCAGCCTACAAGCGCAAAGTTGGGAGAGGCCCTTTGAAGGTGTTCTGTCTAATGAAGATCTTGCATCAATTTTTTGCATGGATTGCCCCAGGGTTGCAGAAAGTATTCGTAAAGTAATAGGTATGGAGATCATTAACCCTGCATCGCACCATGTGATACTTTTGTCCCAGGTGCTTTCAATTTTCTTCTCAAATTTCCTAGATATCACTCAATCTTTTAAGGAATTAGAAATTGTTGCTAAGAGATATGTAAAGTTTCAATTTCTTCAAGGAAAAATGTTGTTAACAACAGTCCAGGGTTATTGTTTTTTTTAAAGGAAAAGGGTTACTTAGACAATGTTAGGTTAGTCATGAGATGTATGAAGTGATAAAATTGGGCCTGCAATGTAACAATGATCAATTTTTTTTGAAAGCATTAAGGGAGAACTCACATTGCTTCCGTGTTCAGATGGAAATGGATATAAAGAAAAAAATTGCAATTTGTTTCTTAAAATCTCATGTGTTCTTGCTTTTCCATAAAATCCCTAATCTGGGGAAGGTTCGAGCTATGGTTCAAGGGAATGCTGCTGAGGGTGATAAGTTAATCACAAATAAAGGTACAAAGAATGACATTGTAGTGAAGGTTTATTTAGGGTGTAGGAGAGCCAGGGTGCTGGAAATACCTGATTTAGAGGAAATTCAAGGCGAGAATGATCTAGTTGATATGGAGGAATGACTGATGCATAGGGTTTTTTGATTCAGTTTTGCTAGTTTTTAAGTTTACAGTAGCTACTAGTTTATTTGAATGGGGTTTTTTATATGGTTTCATAGTAGAATGTTGTAATACAGGGGGGGTAATGGGGTTTTCATAGATGTGATGCTAATTTTCTGATGTAATTCATGGGTACAGATAGCATGTTAATATATGCTCAGGGGATGGGTGGTAATGTTTTGTAATGTTCCTCAAAAAACTTTGAAAGTGCATTGCCAAGTTTCACCTAGCAATCAGACATGTTTTGCTATTTCATTATATATTAATATAAATATATAGGCTCTATGCCTCCTATTTACAATTTTTTTTTATGTCAAATTTAATGAATTTGGAATTGGGGTAAATTAAAAAGTAAAGTTGAATTTCCTTCATGAAAAAATAATATGGTTTATCTTCAGTAACTTTTAATGAACTAGGTTCCTTTGTGTAGACATTAATTCTCAACACTTTCTAATGTCATATCTAAAATTGCATCTTCATACCATGTCGACACTTCATTTTTATCATTCTAATCCCCCTTTCATTTATCGTCATTAATTAATTACAAAACTAGTTAGTTCATTAGGCTAATGCTCATTCATTTATCCTAAAATAGATAAATAAATCTATTTTCACTTCTTTTCTTCATACAAAAGAAAAAATATAATTATCCATTCATTCCATCATAACTCTTCCATGATTCTCTTCTATTTTTAATCCATGCAGAACTAATTAGTCAAAATAAATAAATAAAAACTACTAATTATCCTCACCTATTTTAGAGCCCATTAATGAGTCATCATAACTCTCTCTTGACTATTATTAGTTAATGAATATCTTTAACATTCATCTAAATAAATATCAACCATTTATTGAAGATCAAATCCTTGTTGTTCACACCCTCAACTAAACATATAAAGATTCAACCTAATCCTTCATAAAAAAATACACAATCTTCATAGCTTACAAAGTACACACTTCTAAAATATTGTACAAATCCTCGAGCAACTACCTTCATTGTATCTCATGCAATCAACTTCAACAAAGAGATTTTTTGGTAAGGTTTTCCATGCAATTTTTCTTTTTGAATTCTCTTGAGCTCAATCTAAAATTATGTTTGATTTGGAATGAGGATTTTAGTATTGTTTTAATCTTCTTTATATTTTTTGAATCATTGATCGACATTTTGGTATGTCTAGTGGGACCTTCTCCTTTGTCTAGCCTTGTTTTTATATGTTTTTATAGCTAGATTTGATTTTTTTTTTCTTGTAGGGTTTTTGTAGGTTGCATGCATTTTGGGTCACTTTGACACAAACTTGAGGTAAAAAAGAAAATATGAAGAATTCATACAACCTTTATATATAAACAATTTCAAAAATTTAAATTTAAATTTTTGTTTTGAATTTTTTAAAATTTAAAATTTAAAATTAAAAACAAAAACAAATCAAAAAAATGTGTAAGGGTACACAAGGTACCCCATTCCCTTTGCCCCTACCATTGGCATAGTTGGTAGGTCCAGGTCCCCTTCCCCTTCCCTCCTCCTCTACCAGGGGTTTAATAAACCCACAAGAAGCTTAACCCCTAGCCAATAAACAACTCCCACCAATAATTAAAAAACCAGCCACCTGTAAAACCTCGCTTTGCATATGATTAATGCTAAACCTAATTTGTTGTACATTTCTGTAAATAGATGATAAGTTCTTCTGTGAGCAATAAATAATGTGATTGGGTGACCATATTCTTGTATTTCACCTTGATATTTGTTTCAATGTCACTGTCATGAAGGTGTTAGGGACTCGTAAATTGGAAAATATGAATTGGAATTGTAAATGGAATTGTTTTGCAATTAAATCTTGTTCAGCTGTCAATTTAATAGGATATAATATTGTTCTTACGATTGCATTGGTAATGTGCAGGAAAGCAAAGTGGCAATATGAAGAAGGAAAACCATTGAGTAGGTCGAATGACATCTTCTTGTGGCTACGAATTTGACCCATTTCGAAGCTTAGGAAGAAATAAAGATAATATGTTGAAATGGTGAGGGTTGATATTAAGGGATAATTTATTTTTGGGTTGTGAGGGTATTTAATTATGTGTCATGTGGGTGTAAGTGGGTTAGGGATTAGGAACCCTTACTCAAATTTGAATTTCGGATGGGTCCTTAAATGGGATTTTAAAGAGGGTTGTTGGTCAATTTCCTTGGTTGGGATGCAAAAAGAAACCCCCTAGGGTCTATACCATAGTGGTAGGGGTCAAGTGGGAATATAATAGTGCCCCAAAGACATGATTTGACTCTTGAAAAGTACTCATAGTGGAGAAGGACGAGTTTTGACGGGAGGATGAGATGAAAAGATGGAGGGGTTGTCCAAGTGCATGTTTCCTCTTTAATAAGGAAAATACTCTCATTGATAGAGGTAGGTACAGTTCACACCTCCCCACCCAAAAGTTGCAAGTTGAAACTACTATATATTTTGGAGAGGAAGGAGTGGGTGTTACCCACTTCTCCTTTTTGGAGAACTTTAGAGAAACTGATAGGAGGAATGAGAAGAGGAGAGGAGTCCTGTTGGGGAGAGAGAGAGATCTAGATGACTTGGTTGGAGAGGAAAGAGGGATAAAAGAGTTAAAGTTCAACACCTAAAGCAAAGAGATAAGTTTTACTATTTCCATCTTCCTTTGTTTAGTTGTAGTAAGAGAGTGATATGTATGTGTGCATTTTTGTTGAATAGGGTGAGTGAAGAGTCTATATGTATGTAATACAAATGTTGTGCTATTTTCATCCCTTTCGTAAAAATTTTGAGAGGACCCCATTCATCATCTTGGGGTTGAAATATTTCTTGTTTGGGCATATGGCTAGAGCCCACGAGGCTCCATGATGCCATTATGGTAGGGTGGAGAGCAAGGCTTAATTAGTTGTGTGGCTTTAATTGTATTTCCTTAAAATTGTTTGTAATAAGGAAAGCTAGTGTTTTACTGTAACATGATAGAGAATGGTAAAGAGAAAGTCCTTGTTCACTCTATGATATTCATTTTATTTTTATGAATTGGTGGCAATAAGAATATTTTTCAGTAAGTTTTGTATCATCGGGCATTGGAGGAAAGTGTTTAATCTATGAGATTCACGAGGCCTTGGAAGGACCTCTTATGTTTCATGTGTAGGCTGAAATATAAGATAAACTTGTAACTTTAGAGGCAAAACTTTGTTTTTTTTGGGTTGAGTAAAAATATATACATCAGAAATGTTCCAATAAAAAGTTATTATTGAGGGTTGTGTTAGAATGTTACAAAGAGGTATAGTTATGCTTGAAAAGAATATAATGTTGTTCTTGTTACCTGATTTTTAACTTTCAGCTAAAATCAGGTAACTTAGTGTTTATTCTTTTTGTGTTTTTTGTTTAAACATTTAAAATATAAACCATAGTCTGCTAAGTCATCAATATGCATGAAAGAGATTGTCAAATGAAACATATTACATTTTACTCCAATGTTGCAATTACAACAAATGAGAAAGAGAACCATATGTGTTACAAATGTAATCTTTATTGATAATCATGAAAGTGTACATGTCCCTCACAAGCCAAGGGACTAACTTTACTTATTCAATGAAAATAAAGAAGAGCATATACATGAATAAGTAAAAAAATACAAATACGCATATAAGGATGGAGACCAGTCATTGCCTGAGAATGACTGGTTTTGGATGTGTCATCTTGTCCTATTGCTGCCCCAAGTTGCTTATGTCTTTCTTAGCTCCATAGTGCTCCTAGCTCCTGCATCTGGCAATAACAATGAATTTAGAGCAATGCTCTAAGCAATGAAAGATCTCAAACCTTACATGAACATTCACCTATGCATGTATAAACTGATCTCTAAATGCATTAAATAAGCATGCAAACCTTCGATGTCCTAGAAAATAATGAAGTCATCAAACACATCCAAAATATGCATTTATTTTTCTAACTTGTTTGCTTCATGTGCAGATTTAGGACAAGTCTTGTTACTGTTCTGATTCAGTTAAATACAACATGTGGGGTAAATGTGGCTCCCACGAGGGTAGAGCTCAGCATGCTGCCCTCTAATGTTTTAAGAGGAATAGGAAATTGAGCAACTTGATCAAAGATATACATGTTATTAATGCATTAAATCAATATGGAATCACATTAGTTGATCAATTTTCATTATCAGATTCAAAAGATGCATCAAATTCAATTATGCATCTCATAAATAATGAGGGAGCAATCCAAGGTATTACCAAGTCCCTCTCACTTTAACCCTATTGGACAACCACACATCACATAGGATGGTGAGCTTTCAAGTCGCCAACATAGGTGACATGTGTCTGCCCACTAGGATCAAAGTGAGGAGACAGTGTTATGTATTGCACATGATCAAAAGGTAAACAATTGTTGTAGAAGACCAGGTAGCAAACATGTGGAACAACAAACATTGTTGTGAAAGCCATGAAGGTTGGGAAAATCCTAAGGAAAAATGAATGCTACATGTCATGAACAGGACAACAACAATGGATAAAATCATGATCTCATGCATATAAGTAGCAATCATGAATGTATGCTAAATAACATCAAGGGTAGTCATTACATTCATTAAGGGAGCAAGTGAACCATGTTTTCACTTTGGTAGTGAATGATAAACTATGAATAAGCCATGCAATGAAAAATGCAGTCAACAAACAACAAGGAGCAACCTCACATGCATCAATCAAATCACACTGGACATGAGATCTTCATGAACAGGACAGTGTTATATAATGGCAGCCTGTAGGGGGTACAATTGCTTCTTATGGTGTTGAATTACTAATGTTTATCATTGGAAGCAAATGGGATATTTTCAGTCACATATATTATATAATAGTTTGTGCATGAGGTTTTCAGTTGCATTTTCTCAAGGTAATGGCATCATATATAAATTCATAGTCTTGTCTTATGAATACAACTTTTAGTGCAATCTCTCAGAGGTAATGAAAGCATGAGGCACTACTATTGAAGTTAATGTATGAATGATATGAGACACTAGTATCACATACTAGTATAAGAAGGTATTCATGACAAAGCTACTTGTTTTTCATGGCAAAGGAACATGGTTACTTGTTTTCTATAATCTACCTATGAGATCATGGCCAAAAGAGTGAAATGGAAAAATCAAAGGATCCATGACTTGGTAATGAGGGGTGAACATGCTTAAGCTAAGGTCATTCATGATTATTCCTTTAGGACTTTAGTTAAACATATCATAAAATGAGATAAATTAAAGTCATGTAATATCTTATGGATTATAAATATGATAAAATTGAAAGCATTCCAATCATGTCATATAGGTTATGCAATAGAGGTAGAGGTCATGACCAAATGCTCTTGTGTTAGAATGTCATGAGACTATAACTACAGGAAGATGGAGAAAAGATGATACAACTATGTCATCACATATAAAGAGAGTGAGGATTAGTGGATATGCTCATAATATTTCATGCAAGGGTTTGGTCATCATAAATGATCCAACATGGATCAGGATTGCGTGCCAAAAAGCAGGAACCTGATTTTAGTATGATAAGAATCAATTCCTTGAGAAAAAGTATGCATAACAAAGATATGTGAGTACAACATCACCTATGAACAGAGATAGAAGTCTACAAAATAGAACAAAGCACTATAAAACAGTGAGCCATAAGTTCTGCAGAATGAAAATATTAAAATAATGTCAATGAAATGAAATGAAGGTCAACATTTGAATGCATCAAAAGAGGGACAACCAAGCAATCATGGAAGCTTGTTCCAGTGTGCAACATAGAGCTTGATTTTTCCTAAATAAAAAAATTCAAAGCAAAAGTAGTAAAGGAAACCAACTATGCTACAACCATGCATACATTCTAAATGCACAAAGATAATGATAACCTTGGACATGGTGATAAAATGCAGGCATCCATTTGATCCTTTTTGAAATCAGTTTACAAGATGGCATTGTCTCCTCATGTAGAAGTAGGAGTTGCCAAATTCCTTTAGAAGTTGATACAAGAATCAAAAGATTAACCTATCAAATTGGCAACCGAACTTTTTGTGATATGCCACCACATTAAACTGAGTGGAAAAGAGCACTCCTTACCTTATCAAGTAATATCTAGGGCTATGGAGACAGTTCTTTCTCAACATGGCCTTGATCGAAATGCTCTAAGATCATCAAGTCTTGCATTTTCTAGTGGCTTCCTTTCTGTAGATGTGAATTCACAATCTACGAAGCCTGGGAATGAAAGCATAATGTCTTTGGATACTGGTAGTGATGAAGTGCAAAAGGAAAAAGGAAAAGAAATTCAAGAAACATCAACTCTAGTTGACACAAATAATGTGCCTATACAAAGTAGAATGGTAATTGGGAAAGGCAAAGAATTAGTGTCTTCTACTCTCAAGACTGGGCCATTAACCAATGTTGTAGGCTTTGCAGGTTGCCAAATGGCTTCCTCTGGAAATGATTCCTCTAAGCATGGACAAAAGGATTCAAAGAAGGATCCTGTCACAGATTATAAGAGAAGCTCAAAAGTCTTGCATGCAAATGCTTCTTGTTTTGAATATTCTTCTTTTCAAAATTCCAAACTTCAGGAGGTTTGGAGTTCAGATGTGAAAAATCTCGAGTGTGGTAAGAAATTAGATTTGTAGAGGAAAGATTCAATTATTTCTGATGTCCAAGAGAGTGGAAAATGTTTGGTGGAGGGTTCTAGTAAGAAAGCACCTGCAAAGAGAAAAAGAGCAGCTCTTGGAACCAATTTGAAGAATGATCGACCTCGAACGATACAACAACAAAAACAAATGCCTTTTGAATTTACTGAGGGAAAAAAAGAGATGGTCACAAGAGATTGCATCTCAAATGAAGAAGAAAGGAAGGGTAGTAAAGCTTTTCAACTTCCCTGTTCGGTGTCACATAAAGATCAACCACAACTTTCATCTACATTTTCTAGAGTTGCTCAAACCCAAGGATTACCTCCACAAGTGATGTGTAGTTGAAAATAACTTTATTGATGGAAATGGGGGGAGCAGTCAAGTTTCACAACTTACAAGTGTAACTTTTAATGGGCATGATGGAAAGGAAGTAAAGGAATATGCCTTCAATTGATAAATAAATACAAACGAAGGAGGCTTCCAATGCAACTTGCAACTTGAGAACACAAGCTTAGTATTTTATGAACATTAAGGGGAGCATGGAATTAATGCCAAAAGGAGTTCTTCAAATAAGCCAGGAAAACTAGACAAAAATGACAAAAACAGAGTGTCAGACCTTAAAGGTAATAAATGTTTGAAATAGAAATTGCAAGCTTTCTACATTGTGAAGAAACCCACCTGGGGTTTTCTGTTTTCAGAAAGAACATACAAATCAAAACCCATTTGTTTCATTTTCATGTTCGTGGCTAAAAGGAATCTGTTCCTTATGAAATGAGAAAACCCACTTGGGGTTATGCATAAGTCACAAATTTTTTCAATGACAGAAAACCCACTTGGGTTTTTTACACTAAATACAAATACAGATACAAATATCATGAGCCTTCTTCATGAATGTAGAAAACAAGATAGGAAAAAACTGGAAATGCAAGGGTTCAGTTCAATCTGTCTTGATCACGGCTTGGAAAGACAAGTTTACTTCAAAAACACAAAAACCCACTTGGATTTTTTTACAGAATCACAAGTTTCTTCAATTACAGGAAACCCACTTTGGGTTGTGCTTCAAAATGAACAACAAATAAATGTAGTGAGCTTCTTTTCAAAAAAGAACAACAAAAAATGGCATTGAAAAGTCAAGTTACAACCGCGGCCAGAAGTGTAATTTTCTTCACAAAAACAACAAAACCTAGCTGGGTTTTTAGTGAAATTGTAAATACAGAGCCTTTCAAAAGGCTAGTATGGATTTTTTAAAGGCAAATGAAAAATATGAGAGCCCATTTCATTCTTTTTTAATTCTACAAGAGAAATGACAAGTATGAGAAACCCTATTCCATTCTCTTGGCTACAGCCTGAATGGTAAAATTTCCTTCACAAAAGCAATGAAATATGATGGGTTTTCTTCTTTCAATGCAAAATGCAAAGGGAAACAACTTTTCTTTACTTTACTCTTCAAGAATGGAGGCTCAGATGAGCTCCTTTTACCATAAAATGGAGGGGAGTTGAATTGAAGCTTATCTAAGCTTTCTTTTGCTCATTTTTGTGCAACATGTAAAGCATTTGTTATAATCAAGCTTCTATTCAAGTTCAGGAAAACAATGTCGGCTGAAACAAGAATGAGTAGGCACAAGAAAAAATGAAACAAAAGATGGTTAGAAATACTCTACAGGCCACAACATTTTTTCCTTGAAAGAGCTGCAAAGAAGTGGAAAATACAGATTTGTGTACCAAAAACCCAAGTTACCTGCTATTACATGCGTTTTTCATCAGAAAATTGCCATGAAACCAATGAAAATCACTATTTTCTGTGCAGACTTGAAACCCTCATGGCGGAAGCATCATTTTCCAGAATGCTTGAAGTTAAAAATGAATGTTTTTTCACATCTTTTCCCATGTTTTGTTGGTTAGGGTAAAACCCTATTCTTTTGGTGGCCGATGAGATTTTTCCCATCTTTTTTTAAAAAATGCAACACATTAAAATGTGTTATGGGGGCCGATGATAAGTTTGTGACGTAGGAAAATTACTTGATGCCTTATTTCAAATTTGTTAAGCCCTTCAAAATATGAAGCATGTGAAATATGCCTTGACCTTTAAAATGTGGTATGCTTTAAAGACTTTCAAAATATGCCTTCCATGAAGTGTGGAAGTCCTTCATGACCATATAGGCCGAATTTGAACCTTTGTTGTGCCTTTGAGAGTCAGAGAATGTTGACCATGTGTGGCCTTGAAGTGCAGAATGGAGTTAGAGTTTAAATCATCAAATGCTTTGGAGTTTGACCTTGTTTAATTCTTTTGAAAGCATTTTGATATTTCATTATATTTTGCATTTTGTTCAAAGTATAAAGATATCATTTAAGTGATTTGCAAATCACTTTTATTATGTCTTTTTAATGCGAATGTAATGTAGTTCAAAGAGGTGGTGGGGCCCTCTTGTATTTTGATTTAAAATGTAAAATAGCTTGATTAAGTGGTGTATTATGAATCACTTAATCAATTTATTATTTTTAATGCCTTTTTGGAATCTTGTGTTTTCAAAACACACATATTGCATGGGTCAAGGCTGGGAGACAAAATAATGACTTGCAAACATGAGGTCACTGTGAGTGGAGCATTTGACTTTTTTTGAGAAACATGTGCTATTTTGGAGGCTATTTTGTCACACTTTTTGGATGGCTATGGTCTTGGCTTGACCTTGGGATGTTTGGAGGAATTTTTGGAGTGACTTTAGAAGGTTCTTTTTTGGCCTCATTGCTGCATCCAATCAGAACCTTCTAGATGGACATGTGTGAGGGGTTTTGATGGGTTTTTGCTTAAGTAGCTTATTTTTTTGTGTTTTGGAGTTCTTTCTTTCTTTCGAACATAGTGATAGCTTTGATTTTTGGAGTTATTTTCAACATGGAGCAGTATTGTAACTCATATGGACTGTTATACAGTAACTTTGAATCAATATATTAGAACATTTTACCTTCTTATTTTCATGTTTCATGGTATACTGTTAGTGATTGATCATTCTGTTTTGTGAAATTCATCTTTCCTCACAAACTTGTCTCATGTTTAGGAATTTGTTTAGCAGAAAATGCATTTTAATAGGTTATAAGTTGTGTTAGTCAATAGTGTTGTTATTTGTGAGACTTGTGTTTCCTTCTAAAAGTCATGTTTAGAAACCTTCTTATAAATTATTTATGTGAAATGCATGTGAAAGTGAGTTGTGTAAGCAGAGTTTTATGATATTGATTTGAATGTGAGAGGCTGTTATCAGGTCCTGGTTAGTCTTGGTGTATCACCTTAGGTATTTTCAGTTTATGTTCACATTTCATGCATTTCTTACCCTTTACCTCAGAAATTAGTAGGTAGGTGTCATCAAAAGGGGAGCCAACCCATAATCTGGAGGTCTGCTTTCAAATAGGACACCCACAACCTAAAAACAGTCCCATATTACATCCAAACCTGCTAAGTTCATTCATAGCTTGGCATTAGGGTGCAAATTTGGATCACTAATAGTTTTGGCATGCCTGGTGGGACGACTTCTAGTCTTTTCAAATTAGAAAAATATATTTGTTTGCTGGTTTTGATATGCACCCAACCATTTTTTAGCCTTTGGGAGGTCACACAAGCATATATGGAGACTCTAAATGTGGAAATTGACAACAAACCAATGTTGTAGCAACATATGAAAAGGATTCAGACAAGGGGAAATTTTGTCCCATTTGATTATCTGCAACTTTCACCACCTCGTAGGAGAGGTAGGCCAACAAAGAAAAATGTTGTTTCATCAAGAAAGACAGCTTCAACTCCACCTGCAGTGAGAGTTTCCAGCCCTATAAGGCAGAAAAACTTGGTGCCAAGTACTGTTGTTCCAAGAAATCAGGTTTTTGTCACCTTTAATGGAGGCAACCCACTTCAATTGGCTCAACATGATGACATTCCCATGGCTGCTCTTAAAAGTGTGCCATATTTTTCATGTGAAGATTAGACCACACCAGTTGAACACATTAAAGATATTTCAAATCTATGTTCGGTACATCACATAACTCAAGAAAATGTAGCTTTGAGGCTACTAGCAGCATCATTCAGAGGTAAAGCACTCCAATGGTTCAGGAGTTTAGTAGTTAATTTCATCAGAACGTGGGATGAATTAGGAGAGGTACTATGCAAGCAGTTTGAAGACAAGTATGACAACTTGTCATTAGTGGAGCAGCTGACTCACATTAAAAGGGCTCCTCATGAATGGATGACGAATTTCAACTTTCATTTTCAAAGAACGTGGGATAGAATTCTGGAGCCCACAAGGCCTCCAACTGAGTGTGCATTTCTCTATTTTTTGAGAGCCTTAAATAGTGAAGTTGTTGTTTTGATACAATCTATGGGTGGAAATACCTTACCAATATCTTATGACAGCTATAAGGGCAGAAAACAGCCTCATACAAGCTAGAAGAATTTCCCCTAGGCCTCCTATGCCTTTTTTCCCTGATATTCAACCTCCTACAACTTTTCCAACACCTCAAATAACCCCTTTACCAGCTGCTATTAGCCCATAAATTGCTGCCCAAGGACCATCTCAAGAGTTACAAGAGATTAAAAGTAGCAAACATAAGATTGAAAATCTATTTCAGACTTTTGGAAATGAGCTGGTAAGCATTAAAAAATAGCAATTTCAAGGTTTCAAGCCTTGGAAGCCTCAAAATCAAGGTCAAGGTTAGCCATTTCAAGCTAACAAGCAGCCATATCAAGGAAACTTTCAAGGTACATGACAAAATATGAATCTGAGGCCTTTTCAACCATACAATCCAATTCCAATCAGTGCAGCCAAAGATATGGTACCTGTTCAAAACAACCTCACAACAGAATATGAGTGGTGTTATCCTTGCAACCAGGCCATAATCAAACTACATGTTTAAATGGTGTCATCAATCAAGCATTGATGGTTCAAAATGTTTCAGGTGTGCAAGATGCATCTAATGGCGAATCATCCCAACAACAGGAGCTCCCTGCAAGTGACACAACTCTCCTGAATTGGAAAAGAGAGGAGTTTTGTGGAGTAAATAGTGATAGATCTCCAATAGAAGCCAACACCTGAGCCAAAAAGAGAGCTTTTGAGATTGGACAAGCAACAAATAAAGACAAGGAAGTTGCTAAACCTTCCAATCCTCAAGTAACACACATTTTGCAAAGAAATTCACAAGGCATCGGTGGTGGATAGCTTGGGAACCAACCCCAACCAGTCCACTTGCAGACAAACCCTTCTGTTGCAAGGACCCCTCAAAAGGTAAATGCTGCCACACCCTTCAAAATTATCGAATCCATGAAAAAGATGAATGTGAATATGTCAATGTGGGATTCCTTATCTATCCCTAGTCAAAAGGACTTGTTACAATCTGCCTTAGTTGATTTAAGTGTTTCAAATGATGTGCCAATAGGTCAAGTCAAGGCTATCTTGACAAATGCACCTCAAGATAGTAGTAAACAACCAAGTAAGGATGTCAAACCACCCCCATTTTATGTATCCTTGATAATAGGAGATAAATTAGTTCACAATTACATGGTGGATTCAGGGGCAAGTAGTTCTGTCATGCCCAAATAGATTGCTGATAAGTTAGGACTAAAATATCATCCTCTTGAGAAAGGAGTTGTCCAACTTGATGGGATAGGCATTAACACCGTAGGTGTTATTAAAGGTTTAAGCCTTACCCTACATGCCTGCCCCAATTTCTCCATTCCCCAAGACATTTTAGTAATTGACTTACCACCACATTTTGCTTTATGTTTGTCAAGAGATTTCACTACCAAGATAGGAGGTTATTTGTCATCAGATTGGTCCCACATGGTATTCAGAACAAGATATGGGACTAAAGTGTACATCAAATTTGAGTTACTTGCTAAAGATCACATTGAACCATATGTCCCAAGTGTTGTTAATGCTAATTGTGTTGTTTTTGATGATAATGAACTTGTTGTTGCTCAAGAACTGCAAGCATAAAGCATCCAGATACACTTTTAAATGAGTGGACAACATAAAATATCATTGATAGCCCAAATGATAACATTGAAGAGACTGGTTTGGGTGTCTATGTGCTGCATGAACCCGATTCAGTGATCCCAAACCTCAAAAAGGAGGTGGAACAACAGTTAGAACAACAAGGTGAAGTGTGGAAGATGTTCTTTGACGGTTCTCGAGGCAAGAATGATGCTAGTGGGGGCACAATGCTTGTGTCCCCACAAGGTGACAAATACTACTCTGCTTTCAGATTCGCTTTCTCTTGTACTAACAATACTGTTGAATATGAAGGTCTGATTCAAGGCTTGGAATGGGCACGAAAAAGAGGGATTGCCTGTTTGCAATTTTATGGTGATAGTGAATTAATTGTCAATCAGGTGGGAGGCTTGCATGTTACTAAGAATGATGTCTTAAAATCCTACAAACGCAGGGTGTGGGATATGATAGAAGAGTTTGACACTTTCAATCTAGTTTCTATTCCTAGGGATCAAAATAGGCATGTTGATAGATTGGCTACAATAGGTGCTCAAGTTGATATTTCAAGTGAAATTAGGAAAGAAAAGTTGCAACTATATGTTAAAATAGTTATCAGACCTTCTATTCTGGATAATAATGTTCATTGGCAAGTCTTTGAGAGTGATGAACAGGTTTTGAGCTTTATGCTACAAGAAGATGAATTTGCAGCAGTGAACCAAGAGAAGATCAAGCAACAATATGATGACCAAATCATCCAATTGAAGTCCAACAAACTGCCCAAGGGTCTAGTCACCTTGGAATCCATTTTTAGCACGAATGACTAGTTGAAAAAGAGTAAGACCAACATTTAGGTCGAACATTATGAGGAGCTTGAAATTTTCAAAGGTAAGCTCCTTAAAGTTGGTAAAATTTATTCACATGCAGATAGGAAAGCTTTCATTGCTCTTTGTCAAGAATTTCAAGATGTATTTGCATAGGAATATTTTGATTTAAAGGGATTTGATCCACAAGTTTCCCAACATACCATAGAGCTTGAGCCAAACTCAAAACCTGTTAGGCATAAACAAAGGCCTTTAAACCCCAAACTTGAGCCTCTTATGGTCAAAGAGTTGACCAAACTAATTGAGGGAGACATCATTTTTCCAATTAAACATAGCTCATGGGTCTCTAATCTTGTCCTTGTTGGAAAGAAAAATGGTGAAATTAGGTTGTGTGTCGATTTTAGAGACCTCAATAGAGGGCCTCATTGAAGGATCATTATCTGCTGCCCTCAATGGAGTAGATTCTGCAAATTGTAGCTAGTTTTGAAAAATTCTCATTGCTTGACGGTTATTCAGGTTATAATAAAGTCTTAGTCAAGGAGGAAGATCAGTACAAGACTACCTTCACCACAAAATGGGGCACCATGGCCTATAAAAGGATGCCATTTGGCCTGTCCAATGTTGGTGCCACATTTCAGAGGGCAATGGACATGGCATTTAAAGGTTTGATTCAAAAACTTGTACTTATTTACCTTAATGATGTAACAATATTTTCAAAGAAGGCTGATGAACACCTTGCACATCTAAAACAAGTATTTGAGAGGTGTAGGGAGTATGGTATATCCCTCAACCCCAAAAAATGTATCTTTGTTGTCTATGAAGGCAAGCTTTTAGGGAATATTGTGTCAAAACAGGGGATCACCATTGATCCAGAAAGAGTAAGTGCCATTTTGGATCTACCTTTACCGAGCCATAAAAAGGGGCTACAAAGTTTTCTTGGAAAAATTAATTTTGTTAGAAGATTTATTCCTGATATTGCAATTTTTTTGAAACCACTAACTGCCATGTTGAAAAAGAATGCCAGTTTCAACTGGACCAAAGAGGCCAATCATATTTTTGAAGTCATAAAGGAAGCCTTATCAACAACTCCTACTTTGGTAAACCCTAACTTCTCAAAAGATTTCATTTTGTATGCTTTTGGCAGCATCAATATCATTTTTGCAATGTTGGTACATCAGAATGATGTTGGCCTAGAACAACCAATTGCTTTCTTTAGTCAACGTTTAGAAGATTATGAATAGAGATATACTTTTGTAGAGAAAAATGTGCTTGTTGCCATCAAAAGCTTGAAGAAATTTAAACCTCTGATTTCTAACAACAAAGTGCATTTGATGGTTGCTCACCCTAATGTGAAGGAATTCTTGTTAAGCAGGGACTTAAACGAAAAGAGGGTTGGATGGATTACAAAAGTTATGGAATATGATGTTGATATCAAGGTAACGAAGCTTGTCAAGGGTAAAGGATTGTGTGAACAACTAGCTACAAAGGCTGAAAATGAAGAAAATGTAGAAATAAAGGCAGTTCTAGTTGCTGATAATGAGCTTGCAGCTGATGCATCAACAACAAATGCAAGTTGGGTGCAAGATATGACTCACTTTTTGCAAACTAGTGAGTGTCCACCAGGTTTAGATAAAGCCAAACAAAGGTATTTTAGATTGCATTCCATTCCTTATGTGCTGACTGGTAACATTCTTTTCAGAACGAACCTTAATGGTGTCCTCTTAAGATGCATTGATCAACATCAAGTTGATAAAGTACTTCATGAGTTCCATGCTGGAACTGCTGGGGGTCATTTTGCCCCAAGAACAATTGCAGGGAAAATAATGAGAGCTGGATATTATTGGCCAAGCTTGTTTAAGGATGCCCATGCTTGGGCCAGAAAGTGTGTAAAATGTGCCATTTTTGTAGGCAAAGAGAGGCTGCCAGCTTTACCATTGTAGCTCATTCAATTAGAACAACCCTTCATGAGATGGGGCATTGATTTTATAGGATCCATTAACCCACCTTCAAGTGCAGGTCATAGGTGGGTACTTATTGCAACCGATTACTTCACACGATGGACTGAAGCAACGACTTTGAAAGAAGACAATGAAAGTATTGTTTTAAACTTTTATGATGATTTAGTAACCAAATTTGAGGTACTTGAATCAATCATTTCTAATAATGCTTTGGCATTTGTTGGGTTAAGAGTAAGTGATTGGGTTGTAAAGAATGATATTCATCTGAATACCTCATCAAATTATTACCCTTAAGGTAATGGTTTGGCTAAATCAACCAATAAGAACCTGATCAGAATCATCAAAAGGATTTTGGAAGATAACCAAAGAACTTGGCACAACAAGTTAAAATATGCCTTGTGGGCAGATAGAATAACTCCAAAGAAGTCCATTGGAAATTCCCCTTATATGTTGGTATATGGTAAAGAGGCAAGGCTCCCTTTATCAGTTGAGCTTCCAACTCTTGACATAATGAACCAACTTGAAATGTTTGAGGAGGAAGATCCAATGGCTGTCAGATATGCATAGCTCATGGAGCTAGATGAAACCAAAGATAGAGCCATGAAAACAATGGAGCTGCCTCAACTCCAAACAAAGAAGGTGTTTGATAAAAGAGAAACAAACCAGGGGGTTCAGAGAGGGAGATGCGGTTCTCAAATTGGATGAATTAAAGAGCAGGCCTATAAAGCATACTAAATTTGATAGCATGTGGAGTGGCCTGTTTGTCATTACCGAGTGCAAAGAGCACAAGGCTTTCCAATTGTCATCAATGGATGGAGAAGCTCTGCCTATCCGAGTCAATGGATAGACCTCAAAATCTGTTTTGAGGTATGATCTAAAAAATTGTCGTGTACAAATTAGAGTAGGTTTTGTTTCCTCTAAGTGCTAATTCACATTAGTTAGATGCATTTCCATTTTTCCCTAAGTGTTGTTTTGCACAGTTAGGTGGTAGTTTTCATTCTGCACTGTTGGGTTTTCAATAAGTTTTCAAAGTGTCTCCTGCTGGTTTAGTGAGTTACAACATATACAATGTTGTTTGCAAGTTGTGTTAGTTTTTTGAGTGACTCTGTGCCCAATGAATAAGCTTAGGTAGTTGGTCTCATGTTTAGCAGGCAAGCA
Organism: Sequoia sempervirens; assembly: GCA_007258455.2. Taxonomy (NCBI): domain Eukaryota; kingdom Viridiplantae; phylum Streptophyta; class Pinopsida; order Cupressales; family Cupressaceae; genus Sequoia; species Sequoia sempervirens. The sequence continues at coordinate 135,877,880 of VDFB02358134.1, read as the reverse complement.
TATAGCATATGTCACTAAAAATGTTACCTAATTTTTAGCTTTCAGCTAAAATCAAGTAACTTAGTGTTTATTCTTTTTGTGATTTTTGTTTAAACATTTAATAGATAAACCATAGTCTGCTAAGTCATCACTATGCATGAAAGAGATTATCAAATAAAACAAATTATATTTTATTCAAATGTTGCAATTACAACAAATGAGAAAGAGAACCATATGTGTTACAAATGCAATCTTTATTGATAATCATGAAAGTGTACATGTCTCTCACAAGCCAAGGGACTAACTTTACTTATTCAATGAAAATAAAGAAGAGCATATACATGAATAAGTAAAAAAATACAAATATGCATATAAGGATGGAGACCAATCATTGCCTGAGAATGACTGGTTTTGGATGTTTCATCTTGTCCTGCTGCTGCCCCAAGCTGCTTGTGTCTTTCTTAGCTCCATAGTGCTCCTAGCTCCTACATCTGGCAATAACAATGAAGTTAGAGCAATGCTCTAAGCAATGAAATATCTCAAACCTTGCATGAACATTCACCTATGCATGTATAAACTGATCTCTAAATGCATTAAATAAGCATGCAAACCTTGGATGTCTTGGAAAACAATGTAGTCATCAAACACATCCAAAATATGCATTTATTTTTCTAACTTGTTTGCTTCATGTGCAGATTTAGGACAAGTATTGTTACTGTTCTGATTCAATTAAATACAACATGTGGAGTAAATGTGGCTCCCACAAGGGTAGAGCTTAGCATGCGGCCCTCTGATGTATTAAGAGGAATAGGAAATTGAGCAACTTGATCAAAGATATACATGTTATAATGCATTAAATCAATATGGAATCACACTAGTTGATCAAATTTCATTATTAGATTCAAAAGATGCATCACGTTCAATTATGCATCTCATAAATAATGAGGGAGCAATCCAAGGTATTGTCAAGTCCCTCTCACCTTAACCCTATTGGACAACCACACATCACATAGGATGGTGAGCTTTCAAGTCACCAACATAGGTGACATGTGTCTGCCCACTAGGATCAAAGTGAGGAGACAATGTTATGTATTGCACATGATCAAAAGGTAAACAATTGTTGTAGAAGACCAGGTAGTAAGCATGTGGAACAACAAACATTGTCGTGAAAGCCATGAAGGTTGGGACATTCCTAAGGAAAAATGCATGCTACATGTCATGAACAGGACAACAACGATGGATAAAATCATGATCTCATGCATATGGGTAGCAATCATGAATGTATGCTACATAACATCAAGGGTAGTCATTACATTCATTAAGGGAGCAAGTGAACCATGTTTTCACTTTGGTAGTGAATGATAAAATATGAATAAGTCATGCAATGAAAAGTGCAGTCAACAAACAACTAGGAGCAACCTCACATGCATCAATCAAATCACACTGGACATGAGATCTTCATGAATATGACAGTGTTATATAATGGCAACCTGTAGGGGGGTACAAGTGCTTCTTATGATGTTGAATTACTAATGTTTATCATTGGAAGCAAATGGGATATTTTCAGTCACATATATTATATAATAGTTTATGCATGAGGTTTCCAGTTGCATTTTCTCAAGGTAATGACATCATATATAAATTCATAGTCTTGTCTCATGAATACAACTTTCAGTGCAATCTCTCAGAGGTAATGAAAGCATGAGGCACTGCTATTGAAGTTAATGCATGAATGATATGAGACACTAGTATCACATACTAGTATAAAAAGGTATTCATGACAGAGCTACTTGTTTTTCATGGCAAAGGAACATGGTTACTTGTTTTCTGTAATCTACCTATGAGATCATGGCTAGAGGAGTGAAATGGAAAAATCAAAGGATCCATGACTTTATACCCTCATGTGTTTGGAGGGCTGAACATGCTTAAGCTAAGGTCATTCATCAGTATTCCTTGAGGACTTTAGTTAAACATATCAAAAAATAAGATAAATTAAAGTCATGTAATATCTTCTGGATTATGAATATGATAAGCTTGAAAGCATTACAATCATGTCATACAGGTTATGCAATAGAGGCAGAGGTCATGACCAAATGATCTTGTGTTAGAATTTCATGAGTCTACAACTACAGGAACATGGATAAAATATGATACAACTATGTCATCACATATAAAAAGAGTGGGGATTAGTGGATATGCTCATAATATTTCATGCAAGGGTTTGGTCATCATAAATGATCCAACATGGATCAGGATTGCATGCTAGAAAGCAGGAACCCGAGTTTAGTATGATAAGAATCAATGCCTTGAGAAAAAGTATGCATAACAAAGATATGGTGAGCACATCATCACCTATGAACAAAGATAGAAGTCCACAAAATAGAACAGAGCACCATAAAACAGTGAGCCATAAGCTCTGTAGAATGACATTATTAAAACAATGTCAATGAAATGAAATGAAGGTCAACATTTGAATGCATCAAAAGAGGGACAACCAAGCAGTCATGGAAGCTTGTTCCAGTGTGCAACATAGAGCTTGTTTTTTACTAAATAAACAAATTCAAAGCAAAAGTAGTAAAGGTAGCCAACTATGCTACAACCATGCATACATTCTGAATGCACAAAGATAATGACAGCCTTGGAGATGGTGACAAAATGCAGGCAGCCATTTGATCCTTTTTGAAACCAGTTTACAAGATGGCATTGTCTCCTCATGTAGAAGTAGAAGCTGCCAAATTCCTTCAGAAGTTGATACATGAATCAAAAGATGAACCTGTCAAATTGGCAACCAATATTTTTGTGATATGCCACCACATGAAACTGAGTGGAAAAGAGTATTCCTTACCTTATCAAGTAATATCTAGGGCTATGGAGACAGTTCTTGCTCAACATGGCCTTGATCGAAATGCTCTAAGATCATCAAGTCTTGCATTTGCTAGTGGCTCCCTTTCTGCAGATGTGAATTCACAATCTACAGAGCCTGGGAATGAAAGCAAAATGTCTTCAGATACTGGTAGTGCTGAAGTGAAAAAGGAAAAAGGCAAAGACATTCAAGAAACATCAACTCTAGTTGACACAATTAATGATCCCATACAAAGCATAATGGTAATTGGGAAAGGCAAAGAATCAGTGTCTTCTACTCTCAAGACTGGGCCATTAACCAATGTTGTAGGCTCTACAGGTTTCCAAATGGGTTCCTCTTGAAATGATTCATCTAAGCATGGACAAAATGATTCAAAGAAGGATCTTGTCACATATTATAAGAGAAGCTGAAAAGTCTTGCATGCAGATGCTTCTTGTTTTGAATATTCTTCTTTTCAAAATTCCAAACTTCCAGAGGCTGAGAGTTTAGATGTGCAAACTCTCGAGTGTGGTAAGAAATTAGATTTGTAGAGGAAGGATTCAATTATTTATGATGTCCAAGAGAGTGGAAAATGTTTGGTGGAGGGTTCTAGTAAGAAAGCACCTGCAAAGAGAAAAAGAGCAACTCTTGGAACTAGTTTGAAGGATGACCGACCTCGAACGAGACAACAACAAAAACAAATGTCTTTTGAATCTATTGAGGGAAAACAAGAGATGGTCACAAGAGATTGCATCTCGGATGAAGAAGAAAGGAAGGGTAGTAAAGCTTTTCAACTGCACTATTCGGTGTCACATAATGATCAACCACAACTTTCATCTACATTTTCTAGAGTTGCCGAGACTTGAGGATTACCTCCAAAAGTGATATGTACACTTGACAATAACTTTATTAATGGAAATGGGGGGAGCAATCAAGTTTCACAACTTACAAGTGTAAGTTTTAATGGGCATGATGGAAAGGAAGTAAAGCAATATGCCTTCAATTGATAAATCAATACAAAAGAAGGAGGCTTCCAATGTAGCTTGCAACTTGAGAACACAAGCTTAGTCTTTTATGAACATTAAGGGGAGCATAGAATTAATGCCAAAAGGAGTTCTTCAAATAAGCCAGACAAACTAGACAAAAATGACAAAAACAGAGTGGCAAACCTTAAAGGTAATAAATGTTTGAAATATAAATTGCAAGCTTTCTACATTGTGAAGAAACCCACTTGGGGTTTTCTGTTTTCAGAAAGAACATACAAATCAAAACCCATTTGTTTCATTTTCATGGCTGTGGCTAAAAGGAATCTGTTCCTTATGAAATGAGAAAACCCACTTGGGGTTTTTGTAGAAGTCACAAGTTTTTTCAATGACAGAAAACCCACTTGGGTTTTTTACACAAAATACAAATACAAAGACAAATATCATGAGCCTTCTTCATGGATGCAAAAAACAAGATAGGAAAAAATTGGAAATGCAAGGGTTCAGTTCAATTTGTCATGGCCGTGGCTTGGAAAGACAAGTTTACTTCAAAAACACAAAAACCCACTTGGATTTTTTTACAGAATCACAAGTTTCTTCAATTATAGGAAACCCACTTTGGGTTGTGCTTCAAAATGAACAACAAAGAAATGTAGTGAGCTTCTTTTTAGAAAACGAACAACAAAAAATGGCATTGAAAAGTCAAGTTATAACCGCGGCCAAAAGTGTAATTTTCTTAACAAAGGCAACAAAACCCAACTAGGTTTTTAGTGAAATTGCAAATACAAAGCCTTTTAAAAGGCTAGTATGGAGTTTTTAAAGGAAAATGTCAAATATGAGAGCCCATTTCATTCCTTTTTACTTCCATAGGAGAAATGACAAGTATGAGAAACCCTATTCCATTCTCTTGGCCGCGACCCGAATGGTAAAATTTCTTTCACAAAAGCAATGAAATATGATGGGTTTTCTTCTTTCAATGCAAAATGTAGAGGGAAACAAATTTTCTTTACTTTACTCTTCAAGAATGGAGGCTCAGATGAGCTCTTTTTACCAAAAACCAAAGGAGGGGAGTCGAATTGAAGCTTACCTGAGCTTCCTTTTGCTCAGACTTGAAACCCTCATGACGGAAGCATCATTTTCAAGAATGCTCGAAGTTAAAAATGAATGTTTTTTCACATCTTTTCCCATATTTTTTTGGTTAGGGTAAAACCATATTCTTTTGGTGGCCGATGGGATTTTTCCCATCTTTTTTTAAAAAATGCAACACATTAAAATGTGTTATGGGGGCCGATGATAAGTTTGTGACTTAGGAAAATTACTTGATGCCTTATTTCAAATTTGTTAAGCACTTCAAAATATGAAGCATGTGAAATATGCCTTGACCTTTAAAATGTGGTATGCTTTAAAGACTTTCAAAATATGCCTTCCATGAAGTGTGGAAGTCCTTCATGACCATATAGGCCAAATTTGAACCTTTGTTGTTCCTTTGAGAATTAGAGAATGTTGACCATGTGTGGCCTTGAAGTGCAAAATGGAGTTAGAGTATAAATCATCAAATGCCTTGGAGTTTGACCTTGTTTAATTCTTTTGAAAGCATTTTGATATTTCATTATATTTTGCATTTTGTTCAAAGTATAAATATATCATTTAAGTGATTTGCAAATCACTTTTATTATGTCTTTTTAATGCGAATGTAATGTAGTTCAAAGAGGTGGTGGGGCCCTCTTGTATTTTGATTTAAAATGTAAAATAGCTTGATTACGTGGTGTATTATGAATCACTTAATCAAGTTATTATCTTTAATGCATTTTTGGAGTCTTGTGTTTTCAAAACACACATATTGCATGGGTCAAGGATGGGAGACAAAATGATGACTTGCAGACATGAGAGTGTGTGAGTGGAGCATTTGACGATTTACGAGAAACATGTGCTATTTTGGAGGCTGTTTTGTCACACTTTTTGGATGGCTATGGTCTTAGCTTGACCTTGGGCTATTTGGAGGACTTTTTGGAGTGACTTTAGAAGGTTCTTTTTTGGCCTCATTGCTACATCTGACTAGAACCTTCTAGATGGACATGTGTGAGGGGTTTTGATGGGTTTTTGCTTAAATAGCTTTTTTTTTGCATTTTGGAGTGAGTTCTTTCTTTACAACAGAGTGATAGCTTTGATTTTTGTAGTTATTTTCTACATGGAGAAGTATTGTAATTTAGATGGACTTTTATACAGTGAGTAACTTTGAATCCATATATTATAACATTTTACCTTATTATTTTCATGTTTCATGGTATGCTGTTAGTGATTGATCAACTTGTTTTGTGAAATTCATCAAGTCCCTTGCAAACTTGTCTCATGTTTAGGCATCTGTTTAGCATAAAATGCGTGTTAACAGGTTATAAGTTGTGTTAGTCAATAGTGTTGTTATTTGCGAAACTTGTGTTTCCTTCTAAAAGTCTTGTTTAGAAACCTTCTTATAAATTATTTATGTGAAATGCATGTGAAAGTGAGTTGTGTAAGCAGAGTTTTATGATATTGATTTGAATGTAAGAGGTTGTTATTAGGTCCTGGTTAGTCTTGGTGTATCACCTTAGGTATTTTTCAGTTTATGTTCACATTTCATGCATTTCTTACCCTTTACCTCAGAAATCAGTAGTTAGGTGGCATCAAAATGGGATCCAACCCATAATCTAGAGGTTTGCTTTCGAATAGGACACCCACAACCTAAAAGTAGTCCCATATTACATCCAAACCTGCTAAGTTTATTCACAGCTTGACATTAGGGTGTAGATTTGGATCACTAACAGTTCTATTTAGGAGTTAGTATGTGTGTTACTTGGAAAACAAATAGGTTGCCTTAAATTGTAATTTATCTAGCTTTGATTTAGTCCTTTGTGATTATGGCCATGTTGGTCACGTCAAAATAAAATGAGAACAACCTCAATATAATGCAAAGCACCACATTGCATTTGTGCATAGCCTATCTGCTTAAAATGAATCTAGTTATCCTATTTTCAAAAGGGAAAGAGTAAAATATAAAAGTTTACCTTATATATTGTGTTTTGTTAAAAAGAAAGAAAATAAGATGAAAATGTAACATTCAACATCGTTTATCCCGAATTGAAGTAAAATGAAAACCTGGAGACATGATAGCATGTTGAATTTATTTTGGATTTGGGAAAATTGTGTTAAATGAGAAAAACTATGAAGGAGAAATGTTAATATTTAATCTAATATATATATATATAACCACGAGAGAAACTTTAGTATTCTTCCTATTAGGAAAAACATATTTTATTGCTAGCTAAGTAATCTCATGGCCATGGTTGATACAAAAGTAAATAGGGTTGTTCCTTGTTCATATATGGTTACAAGGGTTAAGCATAAACCACCATTTTATCGTTACAATGAAGTCTCAGGGAAATATATCACTGCATCTGGTTCTGTCCTTTTGAACAATGAAGTACATATACATACACCTGTGCCAGGCTTAACCGACACACTCTAAGGGTACACTCCTTAGGTGGCCGGGCCCACTGCCTCTTTAATTCTGACCTTTGCCGGTGGCCTTCACCGTTTCCCTTTTTGCATTTGTATTTTCCGTTTCCCATTCGTGTCCTTCGCCATAGTCTCTGTTATGTTACCGTGAAAACTTCAAAATCTGTAGATTGGAAGCCATTGTGTTTGTAAAAGTTTCATCGACAACCATGGAATGATCATGCTTCGCATTATTTTTCATGGTGAAGCAAGTGCATCATCGGATATAGTTTCTCTCCATCTATTGTTCAAACAAATTGGTTTCTTAATCCCTCATGTGTCAGGTGGGAAAACTCAACGGAGAAGGGAATCATAAATTGTATTGAGCATTTTTCAAAATTTGATGCCCCCTTCATACCATGTATGATTAACTATTAAAATATATTAAAACTAATAAGCTTTTGTTATATTTAAATTTTTAAGTGTTTAACTTTAAGATTTTAATAATTATTAATAATTTGAATTATTAAAGATAACTTTCCAATTTTAATTTTAGAAATAAATTTATTAATAATAAATTATTTATAATTAATATTTAGTTTCAATTTTTTTTAAAAAAAATTAGACAATAATAAAACCAATTTTAATTTTAGAAATAAATATATTAATAATAAATTATTTATAATTAATATTTAGAATTATTTTTTAATAAAATTAGATAATAATAAAACAATACCAATTTTAAATAATAATTCTAGTTAAAATTATTAAGTAATAATCAATAATAAATTATTGGTTATTAATTATTTAAAATTAAAGTTGATGAATAAATTACAAACAATTTATAATTTGACTTTCTAAATTTTGACACGATTTATGGTTTTATTAGAAAAGAATGTTGGATTTTGACAAACTTGACATACATAAATGACAATTTGATAATGATATTAATGTATCACAATTGAATGTACATGAAATATCTAAGACTTCAACATAGCCATTTTGTACATATCCTATGAATTTTGTATTTCATGAAACCGCATCATGTTGAGGCGTTTTATCTAGCAATTCCTATGCCATGCATTCATCCACATTTTCATACATGTCTATAAATACATGCATAATTACAATATTTGACCCCAAAAAAATGTTTTATATTATTTCTTAATGGATCTCCATATCCAACTTTAAAGCTTCCATTTTAGTAAACACGAGGACATTGGTAAATGTCATTAAGTTTGGTTTTATGCCTTCTAATTTCACTTGCCTAAATATCGTAATAGGTTGTTACGTACCTAGTTTGCATTTTTATCTACAAGGTATCACATTTCATGAAATGCCATTTCAATTGAGGTATTCTATCAAATAGTTCTTGTGCCTTGTTAAGGCTCTGACATTTTGCATATATGAGTTTGCATTTCATTGAAGGATTTGGCTCCACATTAACTAATTGCTCGTGATTGATTGTTTTTTTATATTTCATGTTTAATTTGTGATATTGCAATTGTACTTCTTGGAGGCATTCTGCCAAGTAGTTCACTAGCATCAAAGCATTAATTTGGTTCACACAAATTACTACGTACGACTCTTTGAACATTTTATTTGGAAACTCCTTGCAGCATCATGTTAGTGAGTGTTAGAGACTAGTATTGAAGAATATATACTAGATATTATGCCCATTAACATTCATTCACATTGTTAACAATACCTCTCCCAAGTATTCTCCTCTATCTTCCCTTACCTTTCATAGTTTCCAATGTCTACACATTCAACCCATTGACTAGCCCGATTGATGAAGCTAGACAAAAGTGGTGAAGCAATTGTTGTATTTGGCATAATGTATTTAGAATTAAGAGTGATAGCAATAACCTACCTATAGTTGAATCAAACACTATATTTAGAATTTTTAGAAGGCTTTCTATTAGAAAGACATGTCCTATTTTTTATAATTTATACATTGGTTATCTAGGGCCATCCATTTGTTATAAAATTCCTATACTACTAAAATTCCCCACTTATGAAGCACATAGTGAAGAAATATGATCTTCACTACATGCTTCATAAGTGAGGAATTTTAGTAGCATGGAGCATGCAGTGAAGATCATATTTCATAAATGCAGAGAACGTCTTGTTGAAAGTTCCATTTGTAAAATAGACCCAAAATCATGAACTACTAAAAATATTCATTGCCCAAGCAAGGACTCAACCATATCCTTATTTACCAACTAGATACTTTGAGCCATCTACGCGTATCAATTGACTCAGCATAGATTTGTATTTGTAGCTATTTTATATTTAAGTGGTGAAGAGATTTATTTGTGTAAACTGAAGAGAGGGTTAGTAGTCATAACATACTAGATGGTATAACCTATAGAGAACAAAGATGAAAAGACAAGAAAAAAATATAGTTCACAATTAGTTATTTCTATCATGTATTGGTTTTCATGGAGTTGTAGGTTTGTGCTTAAGCCATGAATGATTACTCAATTTAAATGCAAACCTTGTTCAATTGATCAATTGTAAATCAATTGATATAAATTGTATAGTATCACCTACTTTTATTGTTGTGGGCATATCTAACATGAAACAAATATACAACTCTATGGAAATTTATATGATGGAAATAACTTATTGTGAACTACATTTATTTTTCTTGTCTTTTAATCTTTGTTCTTTATAGGTTATTCCATATAGTATGCTATGACTACTAACCCTCTCTTCAATTTGCACAAATAAATCTCTTCACCACTTAAATATAAGATAACTACAAATAAAAATATATGCCAAGTCAATAAGAGTGGATGGCTCAAAGTATCTAGGTGGTAGGTAAGGATATAAGGATATGGTTGAGTCCTTGCTTAGGCCATGAAGTTTTTTAGCAATTCATGATTTTGGGTCTATTTTAAAAATGGTTACTTTTAACAAGGCACACTCTTCATTTATGAAATATGATCTTCACTATGTGCTTCATAAGTAGGGAATTTTAGTAGCATAGGAAATTTATAACAAATGGGTGGCCCTAGATAACCCATGTATAAATTATAAATATAGGACATATCTTTCTAATAGAAAGCCTTCTAAAAAAATCTAAATATAGTGTTTGATTCAACTATAGATAGGTTATTTCTACCACTCTTAATTCTACATGCATGTTGCCAAATACAACAATTGCTTCACCACTTTTGTCTAGTTTCATCAACTGGGCTAGTCAATGGGTTGAATGTGTAGACATTAGGAACTATGAAAGGTAAGGGAAGATAGAGGAGAATACTTGGGAGAGATGTTAACAATGCAAATGGATGTTAATGGGTATAATATCTAGTATATATGCTTCAATACTAGTCTCTAACACTCACTAACTTGATGCTTCAAAGAGTTTCCAAATAAAATGTTCAAAGAGTTGTATGTAGTAATGTGTGTGAACCAAATTAATGCTTCAATGCTAGTGAACTGTGTGGCATAATTCCTCCAAGAAGTGTGATTGCAATAATAAAAAATCAAACATGAAATAGAAAAAAAATCAATCACGAGCAATTAATTAATGTGGAGCCAAATCTTTCAATGAAATGCAAACTCATATATGCAAAATGTCAGAACCTGAATAAGGCACAAGAACTATTTGATAGAATGTCAATATTGTTTTTGGATCCCATTTCATGAAATGTCAGAGCCTTAATCAGGCACGAGAACTATTTGATAGAATGCCTCAATTGAAATGACATTTCATGAAATGTGATACCTTGTAGATTAAAATGCAAACTAGGTACGTAACAACCTATTATGATATTTAGGCAAGTGAAATTAGTAGGCATAAAAAAAACTCAATGACATTTACCAATGTCCTCATGTTTACTGAAATGGAAGCTTTAAAGTTGGATATGGAGATCCATCAAGAAATAATATAAAACATTTTTTTGGGTCAAATATTGTAATGATGCATGTATTTATAGACATGTATGAAAATGTGGATGAATGCAATAGCATAGGAATTGCTAGAAAATATGCCTCAACATGATGTGGTTTCATGAAATACAAAATTCATAAGATATGTACAAAATGATTATGTTGAAGTCTTAGATATATATTTTTTTTAAATTTACACTAAATATTAATTATAAATAATTTATTATTAATAAATTTATATCTAAAATTAAATTGGAAAATTATTTTTAATAATTCAAATTATTAATAATTATTAAAATCTTAAAGTTAAAAACTTAAAAAATTAAATATAAGAAAAACTACTTATTAAATATAAGAAAAGCTTAGTAGTTTTGGTAGCTTTTAATAGTTAATCATACACAGTAAGAAGGGGGCAGCGAATTTTGGAAAATGCTCAATACAGTTTATAGTTCCCTTCTCCGTTGAGTTTTCCCACTCAACACATGTGGGATTAAAAAATCAACTTCTTTCAACAGCAGATAGAGATAAACTATATTGATGATCCACTCGCTTTACCATGAAAAATAATGCAAAGCATGCTCATTCCATGATTGCCGATGAAACTTTGCAGACACAGTGGCTTCCTTTCTATAAATTTTGAAGTTCTCACGGTAGCATAACAGAGACGATAGCGAAGGTCACGAACAGGAAACGGAAAAGACAAATGCTAAAAGGGAAACGGTAAAGGTCACCGGCAAAGCTCAGGATTAAAGAGGCAGTGGGCCCGGCCACCTAATGAGTGTACCCTTAGAGTGTGCCGGTTAAGCCCGGCCGCCTCGGCATAATGTTTTACTTTGAACGGCTCGGTCCTACAGTGAAATCATGGACATGTTGAAGCTTCTGCAATCACAGGTGGAGAGGGTTGCGAGTAAGAATAACAATAACAATCTCCTTCACAAGGGGACGGGGATTTCCAGGTCGAGGCTCACTTCCGCACCTTCCTTCCAAATCTGCTGTGCGCTTACTTCCATCCTTCCTCTGCCAAAGATCACGAACTTACAACCATTCTTAAAAACTCAGATTTCTTCTTAAATAAATAAATAAAAATCTTCTATATTACCATTCTGAATGTATAAATTATCTTCCTGCAGTAATCCACAATTCTTTTTTTAATTTTTTTCTATGAAACCGCCACCTGTACACTGTTCAAAACCTGCATGTTGCTCGGTGATTAAGCTCCCAGTCATGGATGCAATGAGTTGAAAAAAAAAGGTTTAAGAGTTAACTTCTTTACGGCGTATGAAAGGTATAACGTGGGAGTTTTAATGTAGGTTAAAATTTATATAAAAGTTCGTAAACGTGAAAACTGAGGGATATAGCTGTAGCTTTCAAAACAGTATAGAAGTATTAAATCCAAATTATTAATAATTGTCACTTTTACTTTAATATATATTACAACTATATAATCATTTCGGTGTAGATACTAGCACTTGCACTGAAAGAAGGTGTAATGGTTACATAGATTATATTTTATAGAATATTTAATATGATTTTAAATAGTATTCTAATAAGAATCTTCAAAACTTCATGTAATTTAGTCATTAAATTATATTGATACCAAGTCAAAAATAAAATTTGCACTCACCATATATAAGTCCAATTGAAAACACATTTTTCTCAATAGCCCTCTACTATTCTTCATTGAATTTGTAATGTCACTATCCTTTTACTTTGAAATGATTGTCCATTCACACCATTAATATGGTCTTTCACAGTCCTTGCTATAAGGTACATGATGTTATGGATGATTGTCCTATGATAACTATGACCTTATTTGCCACCATCCAGTAGGTCTTTGCTTGACTGTCTTCAATATCCTTGAAGGGACTGCGTTTTATGACCTCTGCACCTTTATAATGTCTTTCCCATGCCATAATGTGCACCTTGAATTTATGCCTCCTTAGCAACCTGAACAACCTTCATACATAGACGTTGTCCATGTATCATGCTATGCATAGGGCTATTGTGTGGCCTGTCATACTGTTGCCTATTGTTGTAACCTTCTTTTCTGCTAAACAATACTCATAAGTAAAACCCATAACTCAATGATAAGTTATTTTGTAACGTCAATGATGAGGCTCCTTCACAATTAGAACAAGCATTTTGTGATGTGCACAATAGTCACTAACACTTCCCAGAAACAAAGTCACTATCAACCCTTGTAACCTCAACATGCTTCATTGGCCCACTTGGAATAAATCCCTCTACAAGCCAATCTTCACATATACAAAGCAGAACAATGACCTTCAAGTTGATGCGGGGAAACTTTTATTATTAGCAAATGCAATAATTTAGTTTACACAGTCCATAAAGCATTCCCCAACAAACTGATTACTACCACAACACATGGGTTGTTGCTACTTTGAAAAGAGCATAGCATCTTGCATTTATGTTGTGGAGAGTTGCATTTGTGCTGGCATCCAAGATATTCAGGTTTAAGAGAACAAAAATTTCTACTGTCATTTGTTCGGTATACATGACTATCCTCTTAGCTCCTCTTAGCTCCTCATACCAACTATCTCTATCATGCTATAAACTGCCCTTTTTTATGGTCTTTGATAGAGCAACATAAAGACTTTCTTAAACCCATATGACTATCATATGAATATGTTAACTATGCATTTATTCTCTTTTTGGGTCTTATAGTCCTACAAAAAGTTTGTGTTGCACATTGTCATTATTCTTCTTTAAATCTGTGGATGACAAAGGTAATGAATGAGACCTTGCAAAAATATTTTTGGGTGAACCTTCATCATTCTAGACTCACTAACTTTACCAACAGTACTCTTTGTCTCAGGTAGCAGTAGCATCTACTAGTTTTCCTTTCACTACTCCACAACCATAAGAAGAGTCATAAGGTATATTATTATAAACAAAACAATAAAGGTAGCAATACCCTAGCATTGTAAGAGTTGAAGCTGAGTCTTTTTCATTAGGAACTTTGTCTAAATCTGTGAATGGACATTTTGTTGCAATGTGATTACTATAACACCCCCTGTTGGAGAGTAGAAGAATTCCTAGTTGGCCCCTAATAAGATTTACTTTGTGGGTACATATGTAAAGCCTTAGATCCAAATGTACCTCATTAGCTAACATTTTAATATCACTCTATGAAAACTGTTTACCAACTATCATAATACCACTACATATATTTGCAACTTAATTCTGTTTCAATATTTTGTCAATTTGCTTTGTGCCTGAAACTGAAATAGCAGTTTCCAATGACTTGTAATTTGTTTTTTTCTACAAAAATGTGTTAAATTCAAATCTTTCAATTTTTGGGATGTCATACCACAATCTAAAACCTCATCTCTTAATTTTGTCCTCTTGCATCACATCCTTTTCAAGGACTTTGGAACAAAACTTTAGTATGAGAATATGGCCTACTGTAAAGAAGACACTGCCTCATGGAGTTGTATAAAAAAAATGACATAGGAGCACATAAGATGTTGTAGAGCATTTGTTTGTAAAATATCTATGAGGTTTAGAGTCCAAATTCTATAACCAAAATGGTGCACAAAAGTATATGCATCCATGTTCCAGGTAAAAGTATGACAAATACTTCTATGAAGAATTTTTTTTGTAAGCTTTCCTATCATAGTCAAATGTTTCAAATGCTAACCAATAGTTGCTTCCTACTTGAAAAGCTTGCAATACTACTTGAACTATAAACAACATTAAAAGAACATGCCAACCATATGCTTTGTTTATATACAACCAACAAACTTTCCAACTCGCATGCCCCGACTCTCTTTGTTCATCTTTTATAATCTTTGATTGACCTTTATTGGCTTCGGTGCTAATTTATAAGGTAGTATTTGAGCAACAATATCAGGTTATTTTTGTTCTGATCCACTTGCTCTTTTGACACAATTTCTGGTTCTTTTTCATTAGTATGAACACTAGATGCATTTCTTGTTTCAACTGATCCCATAGCATCCTCATGTTCATTTCAGGCTTTACTCTTACTATTATGCCTTGTTGAATATGACTGTCTGTCAAAAAGTTCCTCTAGTATTCTTCAATGCTCACCTTGTTCCATCTCAACTCTAGAACTCCAATAGCTATGATAGACAAAAATAGCACCACAAACCATACACTAGTAGATTTGGTCAACATGAGAATAATGAATTTTCCTTTTAGAAGACACTGTTGGAAGTGTACAGTAAGCCAAGAGTAGAATTGAGGTTAGTGGATACTTATTGTGTTGGTGTAAGCACATTTTTTGCAAGGTCACTTAAGCTTTCTTCCATAACCATACCACAAAATATAGTATTTTGTAGCTCGTAAATTACATTTACCCGCTTAAGTTTACTTAGGCTATTGCATTTAGTTTAATTTTGCATTTAGTTATGAGCCCGGGTGGTTTTTCCCGTGTGGGTAGTTTTCCCACCTGACACTTTTCTCATGGCTTTAAAAGCCTGTACATTATGTAAATTTAATCATCTCAATGTTTTTCACTCCTTATTTAGTGAAATGGCCTCGTGTCTCTCTCGCTTTTGTGAAGGTTATTTTTGTAGTTGGGTGATCTTGGGCTCCTCCAACATGGTATCAGAGCCTACTATCTACGAATCCTTTTTGAGAGTTTTCACCGGAGTACTTGAGATCAATTTATTTTTTGGCATTTGAAATTTTCTAAATTTCTAAATTGCCTCAATTTCAATTTTGCTTGATTACTGGCGAATGCAATTGCAATCTTGGCATGATCTTCTTGGCATTTGATTTGGCTGTATCTGGAGGTTTGCGATTGCAGCCCTGCGAGTTCAAACCCTCGAAAGTGGTGACTGTGTGTTTGGAAATCAGAGTCGTGTTTTACTCTATTGGATGGTATTTGTTGTGCCTCCTTGGAATTATGTTTCTGTGACTTCAGTGACCATTCAATCGAGAGAAAAATACTTTGAAGGGCCTCACCCAGATGCATCAATTGAGCCGTTATTTTTAGTTTGAAGGAAACCTTCATTTTGAAGACCGATTTTCTTGTGTTTTCACTGTTGGTGCGATTCTCTTTGAGGGCTCGTTTTGCTGAGAAGGGAGGAGATTCAAGTTTGATTCTTCCATTTGTTCTTCACGAGCATTTCATCCGGCTTGGTGCTATGTGGAATTTGCAGCTACACCGAAGGCTGTGCGTATATTACATACTTGTGAGGAGGCATTGGATTTGTTGGAGGTGGCTAAAATTCCTAAGGCTGTGAATTTCCCTTGAAGGATCGATTCTGTATTTGACGGCTGCAAGGGAGGCGACATTTTTTTCTTCAAGGCCGATTTTACCTACTGTGAGGCCAATTTTCTGCATTTGCATAGGCCTAATCTCTCACATGGAGGTGTTTTTTTGAGCATTAGAGGCCCACTTTTTTCTACAGAACCAACGCATGAAGAGGAGGCATGATTCTGAAGCCCAAGGTCACTGTGGAGAGGCATGAAAAATTTCTCTGTAGCAAATCCGTTTGTGGCCCGATTCTCCATTGGAGGCACCAATTCAACTTTCCTTAATCAGTGGTTGCCAAATAATCAATGTTGATAGGCGACAAAAGATTATGTTTGCTCTGAATCAAGGGTAGTGGCCGCCATTTCACTAATCCCACTTGTAGCCCGATTCTCATTGATTGTCTGCAAATTTTTTAGGGTATTTTTTTGGCAAACATCTGGAGGCATTGAAACTTGAGGCCATGTTTTTCTGCCAAGGAATGATTTGAAGAGGGCCTGATTCTGTATCAAAGGCACAATTTTTCTCTAAAGTTTTGCATCAAATATTTATCTAGGGTTTGGAGGTGGGCCCGTTCGTTGGAATTTCTTCTGAGATCCTTTATCCCACATTCATTTCGTGGAGACATTTGTTGCATTGTGTTCTAAAGTTGTTGCAAGGTTCAGTTGCATTTCTTGGTGCTCGTGTTGACTCAGTGGTTGTGCCTTGCTCGAGTTGTGACTTGCTGATTCCGCCTTAAGGGCCCCTATTTCTTTTCCTCTGCTCAAGGATGTGGTCACATGAGCAACTTGAATTAAGCCCCTTGGTGCATTGGAAGTTCCTTCATAGACACTTTTCTTTATTTTGGCATATGTTTTACAAACGGAGGCCGATTTTCGCAAACCACATATCAACGGAAAGGTAATTTCATCACCTTTGCGTGGTTGAGAACTTTATCTCATATTTTTCTATTTGGTGGTACTTTTAATCCATTGAAGTTCAATATTGGTCTCGCTTCATTTGCAGTATTTGGGAGTTTCTATTTGTTGTTGAAGGTTATTGTCTTTGTATTTTTTTTGGAGATTTGTCATAATTGATTATGGGGTTTTCATTGCATCCTGCTATCACTATGTTGGAAAGGGGGAACTATACACAATGGAGAGATGGTATATTGAAGCACTTGAGATGGCTTCATCTTTTGCCACATTTATATAATCTGGTTCCCCTTCCTGATATTGATAGTAAGAAGTTTGCATGGAATTGCAAAAGGGATCATGTCCTAGGAGTTATTACAATGTATATTGATGATGCCACTTTGGATGCTATTGATCATTTTGAGTGTCCATATACTCTTTGGATTAAAATATGGGAAATACATAGAGATCTTGATACTCAACCATTCCTAGATGATCGTGTTTTAGATTGTCTTGTGTCTCTTTATTTTTCAAATAGGATACCCTATGATCATGCTACTATGCAGGAGTTTGAAGTTTTGAAATACTTTGAGTCTTCAGATGAGGATGATGAGGGTTCTTCATATGCTCCTTCTCCATCAGAGATAGTTGATGTACCTTCACCTTTAGTGATTCATTGTGCAAAGTCATTGATTGAGGCTCCTATCATTCTTGTTCATCAGGACCATTCACTTTGTGTTGGTGATTCATTGAGAACGTCCAGTGATTCATCATCACCGGTATCTCATTGTCTTCCTGATTGGGATTCATATTTGTCGGACATTGGTTAATTGTTCATAGAATCTCATATTTTAGATTTGGAGGACACATTTAAGGGTATATCCCTCCTATTTGATAATAGTTGTGGTACAACTGTTGTCAACCCATTTCAGTCTTTGGATATTGTTCAACATCAGTTTCCAATGGTACCTTGTCTGTCACCTTCTGTTGTGATTGGGCATGTTCTTGATTGGTTCGTGGCATCATCTTCCAAGGTCTTGGCGACACATGAGCAGATTTCAGAGAAACCATCATACTTTTTCATGCTTCTTTCTTTCAATTCCTATCTAGAATGGGAAGCATACCTACATTTGTATTTGGTTTTTTTTCTTCCAAAAGGGAGAAAAGTTGTTTGTCGAAACTGGATCATTTTTTGTCTTCAGGAACTTACCATTTTTGCAGGTGATTACACATTGTGGGGGGGCAGGGAGGGCTATAGAGTCTTTCTCTTTCCCTCTTATGGGGGGGCATTGATTGTATACATGATGTATGTAGTCCTTGGGGAGTGTGATTGAGTCCTCCATCCATGCATCATTTTTGTTTTATTTTCTCTCTTTTGGAGAAGGTTTTTTTCCCACAAGGTTTTTCTCCTTTTCTCCGATTGTGAGAGTTTTTCTTTTTTGCATTGTAAATGGGTACCTAACATGGTTGTGCAGTCGGGACCCATACCGCATCTTCATATTTTCATTTGAATTCTCCTTAAGTTTCACTTAAGGGGGGGTGTTAGAGTAAATTACATTTACCTGCTTAAATTTACTTAGGCTATTGCATTTAGTTACTCCCGAGTGGTTTTTCTCGTGTGGGTAGTTTTCCCACCCGACACTTTTCTCATGGCTTTAAAAGGTAAATTTAATCATCTTAGTATTTTTCACTCCTTATTTGGTGAAATGGCCTCATGTCTCTCTCGCTTTTGTGAAGGTTATTTCTACAGTTGGTGATTTTGGGATCCTCCAAAATTACACTGATTTGGCAAAGCTCCAGTATTCTCTATTTATATGATTCTTTTATCATTGACTATGCTTGTTAGCCATTCATAATTAAGATGCCATATATTGAAACATATATGCTATTATGTTGGCTTCAAGCTAAGCTTGTAATATCTCTACATGGATAGAAGTAAATCAAACGAAACTCCTCCTTCACTCTCAACTTTCTTACCTCCTTAGGTACCATATTTCCTTGATGAAAAGGTTGAGTCTTTAACTCAAACACAATCAATAATGTTTGAGCTAATAATTCACATGCATGATTTTTTAAAATGTATAAATGAACACATGCAAATGGAAGAATAAAATATATTGGAATTGATATATAAATATATATATAAACTCATTATTATTATATTTAATTTACACATGTATTATATATTTTCTCTCTATGAAAATAAGTAAAAATATTTTATTATTCATTTAAACATATATGTATGTATATACAAATATATATGTGTGTGTTTCAACTAAAATATTTAAAAAATGAATAAATATTATTATTTATGTATATATTATTAAAAGAAAGAATAAAAGAAAAAATTCAAAACAAAAAAAAAAGAAAATCAAAAACAAAGATGAAACCAAATAATTATTTAAATAAAAATAATTCAAAGAAAATGAAACATGGAATACTAAATAAAATGCATTTATTTATTGAACACAATAATTGTAGGTAGATTCCTATTGCTTGAGATTTTTCACTCCCACAAAGATTATACATATTGTCTATCATAGATATAAGTCTAGGATGTAGTTGTGGTTTGAGGATGTTTGTGGGCCTTTTATCAAATCTTATACAGACTATGCACAGTTTCTTATTCACCATACCATTTTCCACAAATTCCCCTTATCTTGTTCACGTGTATCCCTATGTATTTAGAGTCTAAGAATGATTATTACCTCATTATTTGAATTATCCTAGACCTTGGGACAAAGAAAATGGGGCTTCAGAGCGAGCCCATCTCAAGAAGCCATAGATCAACATTTTAATAACATTTTAACTTGGCATACAAGCGATCGCCCAACTCAAGCACAATGAAATGTGCTTACAGTTTGTCAAAATCGGTTGCACATGGATTCACTTTCACTTGCAGAAATTCTGTAAATACAGAGCATGTATTCTATGATTTCTTTGAAGCAACATTGCAAATTGTGATGCGTGTCAAGATCATCAGAGGAATCATTAACCTCCAAGTACGAGATCGTCTAAAAAGAAAATCGTTTGAGGAAGTCCAGAGGACTATTGATCATACTCTCTCTCAGTCGCCTAGTGATGGTAGGAGCTTCCTAGGAGAATTTATTTTGCACAATGAGGATTATGTTAATAGACATGTCTGTCGGTATTGGCATGGTGTGATGGTTTATAGGTGGCATTGTTGTTCTTGCCACCAAGGTTCAAACCCCGTTGGGGTGGTATTGTTGAATGGTTGTATCCGGTTCATAGCTCCGGTCAAAAGTGTTTACCCCTTGAATAAGAAAAAAAATGTTAACAGACATGTCCTTCAACACATCAACAAACCAGAGCTACAAAAATTGCTATCACATTATTTCAACAAGACCCAGAGTGCATTTGAGCTCTGTGCCCTTCTACTCAAATGTACCCACTGTGCTAGGAGCTACAAAAATTGCTATCACATTATTTCAACAAGACCCAGAGTGCATTTGAGCTCTGTGCCCTTCTACTCAAATGTACCCACTGTGCTAGGAGCTACAAAAATTGCTATCACATTATTTCAACAAGACCCAGAGTGCATTTGAGCTCTGTGCCCTTCTACTCAAATGTACCCACTGTGCTAGGATGAGCTACAGAGCTATTCAATATGTTATAGGTCTCATGCCACCATCTAAATTTTTTGTTTTTCATAAAGAAGAATGTCGTCGCTTTAACTCAAAATTCATGTTGTTTGTTGAGTGGGAAAAACCCATTTGGGAAAGCTTCCGATTTTGAGGTCATGTGCGATGCTTTAGAGGAATTGCATGAACTGATGGGGTCAAGGTGCGAAAACAAGTTTAATTTTTTGGCGTGAGACCAACTGTTCAAAGCTTATTTTTCAGCGTTCAAAGCTTACTTTTCGACGTTCAAATTCCGGCGTGAGACAAATCTGATGGGCTATGCCCATAATATATAGCCTATCGCATAATTAGATAAAATTAATGGCTTAATCCATATGAATATAATTGCTTAAGATAAATGTGATCATTAAAAGTAGTAGTCCAACGATAATATAAGGTATATTATTTAAAGCAAAAATCTTGGGGTACTAAAATTAGCATGCCCCTCTTTATCCTCGTAAGAATAATGATCTTAAAAAAATAAACTTTATAAGTCTAAAAAAAAACCATACATATCTAAAGAAGAAGATTATAGCTATGTTATAGCTATGTTATTATATATATATATATATAGTGGATCATCAATTCGATTTAATAAATAAGGAGATTTAAATTTAGTTAAAAGTATTTTTAATAGTTAATACTTTAAAAAGGGAAGGGATTATACATAAAATATATTATAATTTAATTTAAATTATACTTATGTTCATATTCATATTTATATAAATATAAATTTATTTTAGTTTATTAATGTTAAAATTCAGTATTTTTTTCAAATAAAAAGAAATTATTTTATGTCATTTTTTTATAGAAAAATTGTTACTAATACTTTAAATAGGTTTGTATAAATATTAAGGGGAGCAGTAAAAACTTCTAATTTAATATTAATCATAACTTGATTAAAATAAAATAAATATAAGATGGTTAAACTCAAATTTATTTTAGTGTACAAAAATTGTGTCCAAACAAACCCTAGTTTTGATCTGAGTGATGATTGATTACATCATTAGAGGCACATAGGATATTATCATGTTGCACATGGTTGGTGTATCAATCTTGTATTTCCATTAAATGTTAAAAAAAAATTTGTTTGTTGTGCTTTTTTCCCTATGTGTAAATTGATTGGGTAGGTTTAGTCCAAGAATCATGCAAAGTGTGTTGTTGCAACAAAAAGATTTTTTTTTTATATGCCTTGTTTCTGGGCATGACATAGAATGTCTGCACTCCTGCTTTTGCTTATAACAACTTTGTTAGAATAATTAACTAAGTTATTAAATGTGAATTTGAAGCATCCATTAACTCTTTTAAGAATTTAGGCATTTGTGTTTAGACTCAACTCTATGGGAATGACACCTAGCTAACAGATTGATTATTTTAACTAATGTGTTCAAAAAAAAATTGTCGGGTTTTCTTTAACTAAAATTTTGAGCATGACACCACCCCCTTCGCTCAACCCCAAGTGGTGTTGTCACCAAAGCCACTCCTCCATTGCCCCTAGCACCAACTTTGTGCTACCCTCTCCCCTTCACTCCACCCAAGTGGAACCACCCGTAGCGCTTCCATATTGACACCAAGCCACCACCCATGTACCACCTCCTTGGGAATGCTCCACATCCTAGGCCCGAGTGGCCCCCTTTTAAATCACAAAAAGGTCAAACTAATGTAAATTTTGCATACAAATTCAAAATTTTGTATGTTTATAGGCATTGGAAAGTTGGTTCTACCATTTTCATTATGAAATAGGTAACTTTTACATCTTTAGCCTAAAATATAAGGTATATCAATTTGAAGTACACTTTTATGTGCTTTCTTGCAAAAATCATAACTTTTACATGTGAAATAAAAAATTGATAAATAAATTAAATTGCTCAGAAAATCACTAAAAACTTATTGGTAACATATAATTTTCTATTTGATAATGCTACTTTATATTTTATAAGGATTATGCTTTTTTGCTAATCCTCTTTGAATATAGTAAATTGTATGTCAAAGACTTAATTTTTGAGACTACTAATACTTGTGTGTAGGTTCACATGTCAATATAAAAAAATTCAAACCATTCTCACTCAATTAATTATTTAATATTAACTAAATCTATCTTATTTGTTGTGTTTTTGTGTGTGTTGTCGTGTTTGTCTACCTCCTACAATGATTCGACAACTAGGCCTTTACATCCGCGATTCAAAGATTGGACATCTAACCTGAATAGCCATTTCAATCATCATGAAGGTGCATTTAACTTGTCAACCCAGGGACGCAAACCTGAAATGGGTCAGCATAGTATGTGCACTAGGAACCCAAAGTAGCCATTTTCATTCTACAACTAAGAAAGACACAATGCTGAAAGTAAATTGCTTAGAAAGGAATAACATAAATGCTAACCATCAATCAACAATTACACCAAGTTGAAATGCATGACAAAAATAAAAATTTGAGAAAACAAATAGGACACTACTCTGTCTGCTTTGGCTATAGGAACAGTCACAGAATGGAATTCTAGTGGCTACAGGAATAGTCGGTGCTAGATTCTTAACTAATTACTAAACAACAAGTAATACTAAACTAATACTAAACTAAAGGAAAAATTACTCACCAAGTGGGCCCCCTTGGATAAGTATCCTCTAAAACTAATGAGAACTTAGATGTTTATTTTATTCACTATAAATCATGAGTACAAAGGAGTAATATATTTGTATTACTGAGAACTGAAGAATGCAAGTACAATATCAAATCGTGCAACCTCCAGAGAAGGAGCATTAGATCTTTATTTATACCATCAACTAAACAAGGCAATCAACTCCACGAACTGGGAGGATGCCATTTAGGGAAAACAAAGAAAGTGGGGTGGCGGATATGCATGCATGGAATCCGGTCAGACATGCATGTCCAACCGCAGATTTAGTGCTGCAATAATGCACATGTTTTATCAACATCAATAATGACCATTAAAAGGCGGTTACATTTGGTTTGCATGAGGAATCTCCTGCTGTCGACCTCCTTTGACCTTTGAACGATTCCCTTGCTGGAAGTTATGATGCATGCCTAGCTGGCAGTGTCTTCCTCAATTTAGCATCCTCAAATTAAATCTGCATGGCAATATTAGTACGTGCAATAATTGCATATCTATAACGACCTTAAGGAACATTCATTAACCACATGCAAAATTAATATAGACAATCCATTTAACATGCCATTATCATTGAAGGTTTGCAAAAATAAGATTAAGCCCAATGTCTATAGTTTGAGGAAAATATCATAAAAGTATCAACACTTAATGTCAAAGTCCATGATAACACCAGCAACTAAATCACAAATTCTACCCAAAACTAGACCATAAACTAGGCTCATCACTCCCTCCAACCTAAGATCTTGTTGGTCCTCCAACAAGGGAAGGGTTGTTCTTTTGCTTGGTCAACACTCTTAAATTTGCAACTGAAAACTGTCCCACATTGGAATGTGTTGTGCGTGAATTAGGATCCCAATAGAATCCTCCCAATCTATCCAATCTGCTCCATCTCTGTTTCTCTGCAGCGATATCATATTGGTAGAACCTGAAGTTCGGTACAGGCCACATTAGGATGGGTGGCTGAAAAGTCAGGGGAAGTTAGAATCACCCCTTTGTCCTTCCAATGTGAATATATTTGTCAATTCTTTTAAGAGTTGTTGCATAGTTCTGGATGGAATGAGGTTCAACCTACTTGAGATCATCAGTTAAGTTGTTCCATCTTTGGAGGCATCTCTTCATGGTTTCCTCTTTTTCTTTTTCCTTTGCCTCATATTCACTATAAACTGCTTCTATCCAAGGCATAATCTTATTACCATAGCTAGGTCTCAAAAGCATTTTGTACCATTCCCTGAAAATATCCCTTGGATTCCTTGATTAAGCCCTGATGGGTAGAGGGATGTTAGACTCCAATTGCTTATAAGCCCCATGTTGTTGTCCCCAACTAATCTCATTTTGTACCCAAGACATAAATGCCCTTAATTGGACATCCACAACATACAACAGTGGATTCCAATCACGGTCTTGAGTTACAACATAATTATACAAATAAAACTCACACAAAAAATTCTTCATTTCAGGGGAAGCAATTTGATAAGCATTGAAAAATTCAACAAGGGTCTCAATAGAAGGGTTCAAACTTGAGACAATTCTTTCCAGTCTAAAAGAGATATATTTCTCCTTCAAATGCAGAGCATAGACCCTTGGAGAGGTCCTACATTCCAAAATTTGTGGTACCAGGGTTGCCATATCATCCACCTTCTTCTTCAAGGTGGCAATTTATGCATCTTTATCTTCAATTTACTCATCTCTCTTTTGAATTTCCTTCTTCAATCTGTGTTTTTCCTCCTTCCATTCCTCTTCTCTTCTTTGCATCTCTTTCCATAAATGCATGGTAACCTTGTGCATTGAAAAATTAGGGGGGTTATGTATTCCTACCAACATCTTCTCTAGCACTAATGCTAACTGCAAGGATTCAAGTTGTCCCATCAGTTTTGGTTGCAGGGGTACTGATTGTTTTCCCAATTTGGGCTATTGCTGCAGGGACTCCTACTCCTGTTCTAGCTTTTGTTGCAGGATCTCTTGTTGCAAGAAATCTTGATTTTCCTCATACTCTCGATTTTTGACTTGTTTTGTGATATTGGCAAGATCAACCAATGTTATGTTTGTTGCTGCCTTAAATATATCTTCCTCCTCGACATTCTCCTGCCTCGTTGGAGCTTCTATGTCCCCTTGTGATACTTCTCTAGACTTGGGGCTTTCCTACGAAGGAATACCAAAGGCTGACCTGATTGGTCTTGCTTTCCTAGGGGGGATCTCATGTTTTTCTTTGGCTGCAAGATGAACAGTGTCAGCCTTTCTCTTCTTAGAGCCTAGCACCTCTTTTTTTGCTGGCTACCTTTTGGATTTTCCTTTTCTCATTTCTACTTCTATCTTTTGTGCCCTTTTTGAGTCTCGACCGCCATGATTTAGAGAAGGTTGTATAACACATTCTACACATTCATCCTCCTTTTGTGCCTCATATGATTCAAAAGCTTGAAGTGCATGGAGTGCAAATTCAACTGGCGACCTTCACATGTGATGTATTTTATGACATAAACAACTATTTGCTTCCACGGCTCAGGCAGAGACATTCTATTTGCACCCTATTTATCTATGCTCAATGGAGGGTTGTTTGGCTCTATAAATTTGGCCCTAGATGATCTGACATCTCTGGAAGCAGGGTAATTTTCACCATCAATAGGTAACCCTGTGACTTCTGCAATTCTTTCTTCAGTTGCTATGACCTCCAACCCTTTCATCGTGGCCTTCCCTTTAGACAATGTCTAGGCGAACTCAAGTGCAATGTCTTCATCAAAATATCTAGCTTCAGGAAGTAGTCCATCCACCTATAGTTTCTGAAATCGGCCAGGTAGGGTGCATCCTGCAATAATACATCGTGCACCGTGGGTTCATTTTGAATTAACCCACCTCCCATTTTCTTCAACCAAACAAGCACTCTGAGGTTTCCTTCCTGCAATTCCATCTGAAAATCAAATTCACCTTCCTACAACACTTGCTAACTTTCCAATGCCAATTTCGACTGAATATTCCTTTTTCTAACTTTCCCTTTTGTTTGCAACACAACTTGAGATATGACAGGGTCAATAATGGCAAGGAAGGAGTAATAAAGGAAAGCTATAATGAAAATAAATAGCGACAAAATTTGGTGTCACTTCACACATGTGAGCCGTCCACTCAGATTTCAAATCGACTCAATTTAAATTTTGTTCACGTAGACCAGCATGGATTGACACGTGGGAAAAATATTCACATCTTTTCCTTCCCCCCCAACCTAATTTTGGGCATGTGTCCACACATGTGGAATGATGATTTGACAAGGTAGGGAATATTTGCATGCTATGGTGAACATCCATACTAACGTACAACAATTAAATGAATGCACTTAAAGACAATTAAGATATAGCAATTAATGCACACATACCTAAATGTGTGGAGGATTCGTTGCAAAGATTGTGGAGAAAGTAATGTTCACCTTTTAAAGAAATAAGTTGAGCAATTAATGAAGATGAGATGGAATGAGGTGGAGTGAAGTGAAGTGAAGTTATGGAAGAGAGAGAAAGGTGGAAATGGATGGGAGGATGAGTGGATAGGTGAAGAAATGGACTCCCACGGAAGTGGAAGTCTTTATTATGACAAGTACGTACCTTAATTATCTAGAAGTATTTTATGCATTGAGTGATGTATTTTATGACATAAACAACTATTGAAACTCCTTGGTGTTGCATGCTGAGTGAATTTCTATAGAAACTCCTCCTTGGAAGTTGGCTTGTGATACCATCTAAGGCGACAACCATTGACAAGCAACTTAAATCTGAATGGGTCAATAGTAATGAGTTGTACAACACCATTAGGGAATACTTCAGAAACCTCATATGGTCCTAGCCACCTTGTATGCAATTTTCTAGCATTGTCCTAATATCTTGAATCATAGAGCAGGGCCCAATCTCCTGGTTGGAATTTCTTGTCCTTGATGAATTTGTCATGCTACTTGATTCTCTAATTCTACACTACCTCTGTGTGATGCGAGGTTTCTCTTCTCATCTCATCCAAAGCATTTAGTTGCATGATCTTTCTCTCTATGCCTCAGAGATATCCATCCCCAAATCTACTACAGTCCTAAGAGTCTTATGTTCAAATTCAATGGGCATCATAGCTGTCTATCCATACAACTCAAATGGAGTGAAGCCTATAGTTGTTTTCCAGGTAGTTCTGTAGTCCTAAACAACTTCTAGTAATCTGTTTTCCCTATCATTTCTGTGGATAGCTACTGTCTTGGTTATAATAGCTTCAATTTCTTTGTTGGTCACCTCAACTTGGCCATTAGCCTGGGGGTGATAAGGAGTAGACTTTCTGTGCCTTATGTTGTACTCATTAACTAGTGTTGCAACAAGGGTTGATGTGAATTGAGCCCCTTGATTAGTCACTATCTCTCTTGGAACTCCATATCTTGTGAAAATATCCTCATAAAGAAATTCTGCAACCTTGTTATCTCTTGCATGCTTCATGGCCTTAACTTCTACCCACTTTGTTACGTAATTAGTGCATACCAAGATATAAGACTTACCATTTGATGGAGGGGCAATGGGTCCTACAAAATCCAATCCCCACTTGTCAAAGGGAGTGATTACTACCTAAGGATAAAGTGGAATCTCATTGGATTTGGTTGGCTTGCCCATTCTTTGGCATATGTCACATTTTCTTGTATACCTTCCTACATCCTTGTGGAGTGTTGGCCAGTAATAGCCTGTGTTCAAAATCTTCATTGCTTTCCTCTTGGCTGCAAAATGTCCTCCACATGGTTCGTTGTGGCATGCATACAAAATTTCATATGTCTCATCTTCTCTCACACATCTCCTCATGACATGGTTTGGTCCAATATAAAACAAACATCCAACAATCTAGGAGAAAGGAATTTTTTTTTCAATGAGTGTCCTCTCTTTTGGAGAGAAGTGAGGTGGAACCCTACTTGTGACTAGATAGTTAGCTATGTTAGCATACCAGGGTGTTTGTAAACTAATGGAGAATAGATGCTCATAAGGAAAAGAGTCATCTATGGCTTGATTATCTTCTAATGTAGTCAGCCTTGAAAGAAAATCTGCAACAACATTGGCCTTCCCTAGCTTATCCACAATGGTTTTATCAAACTCCTGCATCAACAATAACCATCTTGCTAGTCTACCTGTGATCAAAGGTTTATTCATGAGATACCTAATGGTTGCATGATCAGTGTGCACAAAGATTTGGTAACCTATTATGTAATGTCTGAATTTGTTCATGGCACAAATCACTGCTAGCGTTTCCTTTTCTGTCACTGTATAATTGAATTCAACTCCTTGCAAATTTTTGCTGACAAAATAAATGGCATTTTCAATAGCTCCTTTTTTTCCTAAGACTACTCCTATGGCATAATCTAATGCATCAGTATGGATGTGGAAAGGAAGCTCCCAATTAGGTCCTTTGAGTACATGAGCATGAGTCAAAGCTACCTTTAAGTCAAAAAATGCCTTGTCACAAGCATTAGTCCACTGGAATTCAACATCTTTAGTGAGAAGAGTATACAATGGTGCTGCTCCCTTGATGAAATCCTTAATGAAACGCCTATAATATCTTGCATGGCCCAAGAAACTCCTAACATCCTTTTGTTTTGCAGGTGAGGGTAGATTTGTGATCACCTCAATCTTTGCAGGATCTACTTGAATTCCCTTGTGGGAGATGTAATGGCCAAGAACTACACCTTCCTGCATCATCATGAATTATTTTTCATTGTTTAAGGACAAGTTTTGGTCTTCACATCTCTCTAGGACCCTCTTGAGATTTTCCAATGCTTGATTAAAATAAGCACCATAAGTGGTAAAGCCATCCATATAAATTTCCATGCAATCATGAGAAATGTCTAAAAATATGCTAATGACTGCCCTCTAAAAGGTTGCAGGTGCATTGCGTAAGCCAACTGGGAGTACCGAGTAGGAATAGGTCCCCATGGACAGGTAAATGTAGTCTTCTCCTGGTCCTTTGGTGCAATCTGAATTTGGTTGTAGCCGTTGAATCCATCTAGAAAAGAGAAGTATTGCTTTCTTGCAAGTGTGTCCAATACTTGATCGATGAAGGGTAAGGGAAAATGGTCCTTCTTGGTGGCAACATTAAGTTCCTTGTGTGCATGTGTCAAATGTGGAGAGTATTCTAATGTCAACACGTTTACATTCAAATTTTGAAGCAAGTAAAACTACTCTATTCATAATACAATCAAATCTTTCAAATACGTATCATTGTCCTCTATTTCTAGGGATTTATTAAACCATTTGGCCCTCATATTTCTATGGGCACAAAGGTTGTTAAAATGATTACCTAGAAAATGAGATTTGATGCTTAATATGCAAGCTAAGATGATTTCTATGTGCAAATGTGTGCTGAAAGGATTAGTGGTATGCTTCTAAATGAAACAAGATGATGGAATTGATGATGAATACAATGCTAAACAAAGGATGATGTTGATGATAGATGAACAAGTGGAGATGAGTGAGATGATATGAAACTATAGTGAACTATCCATGATTATGCATATGATCAAATGCAAACATAAAACAAACTAACCTAAAATGTAACTATGATGCAATGGGGATGATAAAATGTAACTATGAAGCAATTAATTAATCTAAAATGAGAATGCAAAGTAACACGTGATATGAAAACTAAGTATATGACTCCATGAAAGCTCCAAGCTCCTAAGATAAACCTGCATAGTAACTTAACTCAAATTGTGAATGATAAATGCTAAGGCAAGAGGGTGTATTTATAGGGTTTCTTAAGCATTTTGTGAGGTGGCACCTATCAACGGTCTAGATTCAAAGGAGAAATAATAGACGGTAGAGATGGAAGGAATTAGGATGTTGTCCCCTTGACCAAGGACAACATGCCATGTGTGTGGAGAGATTCCCTTGACCAATTGGAAACATGCCAAATGTATGGGATTCCCAAGTGTGTGAAACAAAGACCCATGTGCTCCAAATTTGTTGGAAGTGTGGGGGAATAAAGCCATGTGCCTTTTCTCATTGGTGGAAGTGTGTGAGGATAATTCTAATTAATAATTAGGCTTTATTTATTTTCATGTGACCTTTATGAGGTGGCACAAGAAAATGTAGTAGAAATGTGCTCTAATTCTTAATCAAGATTAGGGAAGATTAATTAAATAAACACGTTTAGGGTATTTTGTTTATTTAATTATTTAGAAGAATATGATTTTGGAGAATTAAAAGGAAAGTGAACAATATAAATAAAGCAAGACCTTATTTATATTTAGTTGAAACATTAATCAAATAGGTTGTATTTAATTAACTGAATATGATGAATGTTTTTAGGTGTATACATTTTTCCCCTCTTTGAAGTGATGTGTTTACATGTTGCTTCAAAGAAAATTTTGATGTCGATGCTCAGAAAATATTTCGATGCCCCAGTTGATGCAAGATTTCAATGCCCCAGACAATGCCCTATACTTTTGAATTTCAGGTATTGATAGATATATGCCCCCTTGGGAGATAAATTAGTGAGCTTTGGATTTTTTTTGGATTTTATGGAATTTCTGAATTTTTTTGATGATTTTGATGATTTTGATGTAGAGACGATTTATCTCTCGAAAAATGATGTTGAACCTGCCAGGTGATGAATTGATGCCCTGTGTTGCCTCCTTGTGTTTGATGTTTGATGATCGCGTTCAGCCGATTGATTTGATGATGTTGATAGATTAAATGTCCATTGATCTCATGATAGGTGAGATGCAATGATAGGATGATGATAATTGACCTCATGATAGGCGAGGATCAATTATAAGTTGATTGATTTGATAAACCTCATGATAGGCAAGGTTGGATTGATTGAACCTCATGATAAGCAAGGTTGATTTGATTGATGAACCTCATGATAGGCGAGGATCAATGATAGATTGATGATTGACCTCATGATATGCGAGGATCAATGATAGTTTGATTGATTGACCTCATGATAGGCAAGGTGCATTGATTGATGAACCTCGTGATAGGCGAGGTTGGATCGATTGATGAACCTCATGATAGGCGAGGTTGGATTGATTGATGAACCTCATGATAGGAGAGGTTGAATTGATCGATGAACCTCATGATAGGCGAGGTGCATTGATTTATAAGATTTCTGATTTGCGATATGTTATGATCATAGGAGGGTTTCCACATCTGGTGCAGGTGGATTCAGATTTGATTGGGCGATGTGGTTTGACTTCTCTGATTGATTAATGTACTGAGACTTAATGATGTACTGGGACCTGATGTATACACTGATTCAGTTGAGACATTGATGATGTACCTCTTGATTTGAGACATTATGATACACTGCCAGTTTTGATATTGATGTCTCTTTATACTTTTGGATATCCTTGTACACTTTGAAATTATGATTTTGAGGTTATATGATATGCATCGATGATGATGATGTTGATATGTTGATGATGATGATGATGATGATGATGATGATGATGATGATGATTATGATGGATGCATTGGATTCCTATTTTATGATGCTATGACGTTCTAAATGAAATTGATGATATGATATGTGATGGATGCAAATGATGATGCAGCTAATGTGTTTTCTATGATGTGTTTTTGGCAATGTCAAGTGTACTCAATCCATTGATAAGAGAGATAACATCTTTGTGAACTTGTTACAACTTTGAAAATATCATAAATACAGATGCAAACTAACATGGATGCAATATACTCTAACCATGCAAATCTCGTATTCAAAAGTTGTCATTCGTATTATCCAATTTGTCATGCTTTTTATCATCATTGGGCCTTTAAATGTTGAAAGTGAGTACAAGCATCAATGGTATATTTAGACCATGATGACCTGAGTACTACTTCCATGATGTTTGATAGTGCAAGTTAACACAAGCATCTAAGTATAATTAAACCGAGATGACCTGAGCATTACTTGCATAAATAGACAAGAGTTAATCTTTTTCCAATGCAAATTCAGAATGTCATCAGTGATACTTTGTAGAGCACGTCCTGCGACAACTTGCATAGTAATAATGATAAACTCACATACAACAAACAAAGAAAAATCATACTCCTTCCTTGCTCCTCTAGTTCAATACATCATCGAGGACTCAAGAGATATGATAACAAAAATCAAAGTAGAACAATTTGAAATTTCGTGTTTAACGTGATAAACCCTTGATTCAGAAAGATCATCCATTTGAAGTTTGTGTTTGTAACGTTGGCCCCACGACTGTTTTCTTGTTGATTCAAGCTCAGAGTTTATTTTCCCCTAGTGAGTGTAGGATTTTTCCCCCAGTCCAAGGTGAGACACGACCATGACAACCAAGACCTATCCTAGGGTCCTCAAGGGCTGATCAACATATTAGCCTTGCCTACGTTATACACGCAGAGACCATGTAGTTCAACTAACGACACGACCGAGATTTACAAGACAAAAATATGAACATAGCGAACACCTAAAAGATTGACCTAAATATCTCGGGGGACAATCAAAGATCACCCTTGCCTACGTTCAAAGCTCAAAGGCAACGTAGTTCAAATGAAGACTATGTTTTTGAATTTTTGACCTATTTTTGGATTTTGACATTTTTTGAATGTTTTGGGGATTTTGATATGTTATGATTTTTTTTGGGATTTTGATATGTTTTGAATGTTTTTGGATTTTTGATTTTCTGACCTTGAGAATGTACAAGAATCCAATCCAATGTAGGAGATGCCCCCAGTGTGATATGATAAGACAAACTGATTTTTAAAATGGGTCGAGTAATGCTAGGGGATACCATGATACAAACACTAGATCAAGCTATGATGTGAACATGGAAGCATGACAGATGCCGAGATGGAAGCATGATGGATGAATGATGCAAATCAAGTCACTTAGTCCAAGATGGATGGAGAGTATTGCAACAAGATATGACCGTTTGAAGGAACAAGATGCCCCATAATAGAGGTATTGTAACCATGGATAAATGATAGATCAAGATGAAAGATTCACTACAAAACATGTCACACAAGCAACATATCTCTTGTCAAAAGATGATAATGGTTGATTGATTAAGATGCCAGGAATGATTGATTCCATAAGGCATGATGATGATAAGATTGGTGATTGTTGATGTTTGATTGACAAAAGATACGAGGATTGGATAATGTTTTATAGCTAGGCTCAAATATGATTTGCACAATAAAATTCAAGGTTGCAAAAGGGACATGATGACATGGATTTTGATAAGATAGGAGATATGGAATGGAAGAAAGCAAGGATAATGATAATGAATGGGATGATCAAGATCAACCAGATAAGATACAGACACAAGGCCCAAGTATTTTTCCCCTATTCCTCATCAAGACCACAGACGAGAAGAAAGGATGTATTTAGACAGAATGATGGAATATGGATAAGGCGAAGGATATGATACATAAGATATGGATAAAGCATATAGGATAAGATATATGATGTTCAAGAAGATCCTTAACTTTGTCAAGATCAAAGGTGGAAAAGTAAGGAATGAGCATAAAAGGGATAATGACCATGAATGATAAGATGGATGAAACTTGTCCCTAAGTGTAGAGTGCAAGAGGAATATGGAAGATAGGAATATGGAGGAAGGACTTAAGGATTAAGTTTCACAACCAAATATATCTCAAATACATGCTCTAATAAGCCATGGCAATGGGAAATTGGACTCCTAAATGTTGGCAGATTTAGGGTATGATGGGATAATGGATAGGAGGTTGAAAGGTTTGTTGATGGATATATGGAAAGGATGGCAAGATCAAAATTGGCACACACCTTGAAGGGTGATGAAGTGATGGAGGAAAAGTGGATTTGGAAGGTGATAGGCTTTTATATGGAAGATTGGAGGAAGCTTTTGGATTAGCAAATTTGGGTGCCGATTTAGATTTCATTGCTTCTATGAGAATTTTTGGAATCCACATGATTTTTGACTTTGATATTTCCTTTGTGGGCCATTGTGGCCTTTGATATTTTTCCTTTTGATTTATGGGCCTTTGTGGCCTTGGAAAATTTTCTTTTTGCTTTGATGGGCCTTTGTGGCCTTTTTGATTTTTCCTTTGATTTTGGATCAAATTTTCTTTTATTTTTGCATGCCTCTTCGAGGAGACATGTTGATCCTTTGATACATGCGAATTTTGATATGGAAGCTTTTGAAATTTGGCAGCCAAATTGCTTCCAAGAGCAATAGGAGAGATGGATGGAGATGAATGGTATGGAGGTATCATGGATGAGTTGATGGTGGTAGAATTTTGAAAGGGCATCAAGGATGTGTGCCTTTGTTGTTCTTGAGGAATAGGATATGGACCTAGGATAGAGGGAAGGTTTGATGGACTAGGATGAGGACCTAGGATAGATGGAAGGTTTGGTGGATTAGGATGAGGACCTAAGATAGATGGTAGGCTTGATGGACTAGGAAACTTAGGTGTATAACCAAGACCATGGTAATATGGGTTTTCTTAGGCAAAAAGGGGTTCTAGGATACCTTGTTCATGAAGGCCTAATCCTTTGCCTCTGTAATTCATATTTTGACACATTCGTTTACCCATGGGATAGGTATTGTTTGTGAAACATGGTGCAAGTCCATTTTGGGGAGGATGTGATATAGATGAAAGGATAGGTGTCAGAAGTAAACCAAAGCGGATGAAGGTGGAGGATCCCAATTTGTAAGTGTGTGATTCATGAATAGCTTGAATAGGTGTGATAGGCTCTTGACATGGGGATGATGGGCTGTTTTGATCTTGACTTGGAAGAGGATCACGAGGTGTAGAAGAGGGAGTAGCTTTCTCTTTATTAGGTATGGAATCATCATGAAGTGGCATGTAAGGGATATCTTGATCTTGAGAAGGATGTAAATCCTCATGGAATGAAGGGATATCCTTGGATGGAAGCATATCTTGATCTTGATGAGGAAGGGAATCGTGAGATTATGTAGAAAGCATATCTTGATCATCGGGTGATAGGACACCATTAGATAGGATGGAAGAATTATCATGCTCCTAGGATGCAATGGAATCATGAGATGGTATGGATTCATTAGATGTGGTGGAAGAAGGACTTGGAAGGATAATTTTTTCTTGAGATGGAAGAGAATCATCATGGATGGAAAGTGAAAGGAGGGGATCATCATAGAATTCTTGAGAGATTCGGTCATGGTCAAAGATTGGAAGAACTTGTGGAGTTTTGGTATCATTGGATGGAATGGAAAGAATGCTTTGATCTCGAGGTGTAGAGGAGTCTATGATATCATGGTTTAGACTGAGAGATTGACATGAATCATTGGATGTAGAAGATATGATATAAGAAGGTGGTTGTATGGAATCCTTAACTTGGGTGAAAGAATCCTGAGATTGATTTTGGATTATGGGAGATGAAGATAGATGCATGATGTGGTAAGATTGCTCAATATCACTTGTGTTTGAGGACTGAGATTTGGGCTTATTGAAATTTTGCAAAAATTCAAAGACATTAAACTTGGATGATGTATTTTTTGGTGAAGAAGGTCTTATGTCCAGATTTTTGTCAAATGGAGAAGGGAAGATGTGTCGTAGCAAATGTATTTCTGTGGTTGTTTCCCTTTGCATATCCCAGATTTGTTGTTGAAGGTTTTTCATTTGATGAGCTAAAGCATTCAATTGATCCTCATCTATTTCAGCCATGGTGGTTTCATTTTCACTGTTTTGAATTTTGATGTGTTGAGTTTTGATGTTTTGTGTAATATTTCATGAAATCATTGGGTAAACCAAATGTTCAGACTCTGTTTTTCCTAAGGAAAGGTTGAACACTGTTGAGAGAACTGATTTTCAGAAGATAGATGAACCTAGGTTACTATTTCAGGGTCTGCAAGAGGCGCCAAAACAGATACAAGAGGCCCCACTTCAGAGTTTGACCTCAAAAATCATGAAAACAAGGCTTGCAAGAGGCGCCACTTGGGACACCAAGGGCGCCAAAACAGTGTTTGACTCCAAAAATCATGAAAACAAGGCTTGCAAGAGGCGCCACTTGGGACACCAAAGGCACCAAAATAGTGTTTGACTCCAAAAATAATGAAAACAAGGCTTTCAAGAGGTGCCACTTGGGACACCAATCGCGCCACTTCAGAGTTGTATGTCAAACACTTT
Source organism: Sequoia sempervirens (assembly GCA_007258455.2). Lineage (NCBI taxonomy): Eukaryota > Viridiplantae > Streptophyta > Pinopsida > Cupressales > Cupressaceae > Sequoia > Sequoia sempervirens. Next base: position 135,841,194 of record VDFB02358134.1, on the reverse strand, counting down.
TATAGTCAATCTTAAAATGGTCATATCTTGGTCATACGAAGGTATTTTTCAGAGCTTTTTTTTAAAAATGGGGTAGAATTTCATAAGCTATACAATGGTGTAGGAATTTTGGCACCACTTGAGACACAAAAGGCACCAAAACAGAGATAAAAGGCAACAAAACTCTCATAAACCCCCAAAATGACTCCAAAACAGCAAAAATACCCCCCCCTCCCAAAGGTCTGATTTCTTGGATTTTTCAATTGTAGACTTGTTTATCTCAATGAATGTAGTTTTGAATCAAGGTTTTCACTTTCAAAATGTGATGTTTTGATGGTGTTTTGTTTGAGTTTTTTTTTGAAGACACATCAAGCAGAATATACACTCCTAAGGTTGTGCAAGACTGTATTCTTTTGGATTCCATGCGGTTTTTACCCCAACCACACTATCTTTAGCAGATGAATTCAGAAGCTTGGCTGCACGGACTCCCCCTTACAATGCACTCTCTTCTCAGGCCAACCAAGCTTCCAGTCCCCATGAAAATCCCATGGCGAATTGATCATCTCTACTAAAAACTGTGAGAATGTGGATGCCTTGGCAACGACTGTTGCTGCACCAAAGAATAGATAAATGATTTTGGTAAATCTACAACAAGGGTTTTAATTCAGGCATTCCATTCGTAGGGAGTGACCCATGTAGTGAGAGTCCCTTTTGATCCATCTCGTCGAAGCCACCCGCGTGATACTTGAACTTTCCCCAAGTATCCACATTTATATCCCAGTTGGAAGTCGCTTGGCTTTAGCGTGTTATTGGTTGGGTCGTTCCCTTGGGTGACTACTTTTTCCCACAAGGTAGGCCCTCTAGGATAAACAAAATCAAGCAAGTATACCCATAGTTCAATCAATCTTTATTTCACATGAATAAAGAGAGAACTCATGCCATATACTCCACTTACACTCGCACATAAACAAGAATGGGTCTAGCTTTTTGGATCACTCAGTTAAGGGGAGAGCATATGCCTACCATCCATCACATACAAAAGACATGGTGTTCATTAACCCGTTAATTAAGCTATGTTCCTAACTTAACCAAAAGGAAACATGATGTTCATTATCCCTTTACTTAAGCTACATTCCTATCTTAACCAATGGAAACAAGTAAATAACGTCCAACCCTTGCAATATGCTAGTAGTTTATGTTTTGAGTCTTTGACAACAAATTTGGGAAAACCTGCAAATGCACAACACAAAATGTGAGTTTCTAATTTTGGTGACAAACTGTAAGAGGTGCCAGAATAGAGACAAGAGGCGCCAAAACTCCAGAAACAGTGCAAAATGGTCTCAAAATAGGTGAAAATGGTCCTGGAACAAGTTGCAAGAGGCGCCAAAACAGGTGCAAGAGGCACCAAAACTCTAAAAGTGGCCTAGAATGGTCCCAGAATAGGTGAAAACAGTCTTAGAACAACTTGCAAGAGGCGCCAAAACTCTAACAAGAGGTGCCAAAACAAGTGCAAGAGGCGCCAAAACTCTAAAAGTGGCCTAGAATGGTCCTGGAACGGGTGAAAACAGTCTCGGGACAACTTGCAAGAGGCACCAAAATAGGTACAAGAGGCACCAAAACTCTCAAAACAAGCCAGAATGGTCTCAAAACAACTAAAAATGGTCTCTGAACTATTTGCAAGAGGCGCCAAAACAGATACAAGAGGCGCCAAAACTCTAAAAACAACCCAGAAATGCCTCAAAACAACTTATAATTTCCTCCAAACTGGTGCAAAACGTTCCCAAGTCATAAACCTTGAACCTACAATCATGAAATCATCAAAAAAGTTAGTAATAAGTGAGGCAAAGGCCCCACGGTGGGTGCCATTTTGTGCGTGTGTCGAATGTGGAGAGTATTCTAATGTCAACACAAACCTTAATGAAACGGTTTACATTCAAAGTTTGAAGCAAGTAAAACTACTCTATTCGTAATACAATCAAATCTTTCAAATACGTATCATTGTCCTCTATTTCTAGGGATTTATTAAATTATTTGGCCCTCAAATTTCTATGGGCATAAAGGTTGTTAAAATGACTACATAGAAAATGAGATTTTATGCTTAATATGTAAGCTAAGATGATTTCTATGTGCAAATGTGTGCTGAAAGGATTAGTGGTATGCTTCTAAATGAAACAAGATGATGGAATTGATGATGAATACAATGCTAAACAAAGGATGATGTTGATGATAGATGAACAAGTGGAGATGAGTGAGATGATATGAAACTATAGTGAACTATCCATGATTATGCATATGATCAAATGCAAACATAAAACAAACTAACCTAAAATGTAACTATGATGCAATGGGGATGGTAAAATGTAACTATGAAGCAATTAATTAATCTAAAATGAGAATGCAAAGTAACACATGATATGAAAACTAAGTATAAGACTCCATGAAAGCTCCAAGCTCCTAAGATAAACCTGCATAGTAACTTAACTCAAATTGTGGATGATAAATGCTAAGGCAAGAGGGTGTATTTATAGGGTTTCTCAAGCATTTTGTGAGGTGGCACCTATCGACGGTCTAGATTCAAAGGAGAAATAATATACAGTAGAGATGGAAAGAATCAGGATGTTGTCCCTTTGACCAATGACAACATGCCATGTGTGTGGAGAGATTCCCTTGACCGATTGGAAACATGTCAAATGTATGGGATTCCCAAGTGTGTTAAACAAAGACCCATGTGCTCCAAATTTGTTGGAAGTGTGGGGGAATAAAGCCATGTGCCTTTTCTCATTGGTGGAAGTGTGTGAGGATAATTCTAATTAATAATTAGGCTTTATTTATTTTCATGTGACCTTTATGAGGTGGCACAAGAAAATGTAGTAGACATGTGCTCTAATTCTTAATCAGGATTAGGGAAGATTAATTAAATAAACACGTTTAGGGTATTTTGATTATTTAATTATTTAGAAGAATATGATTTTGGAGAATTAAAAGGAAAGTGAACAATATAAATAAAGTAAGACCTTATTTATATTTAGTTGAAACATTAATCAAATAGGTTGTATTTAATTAATTGAATATGATGACCGTTTTGAGGTGTATACACCTTGTAATCAACACAAACTTGCAATTTCCCTCCTTTCTTGGGCATGCTCACTAATGGAGACACCCACTGACTATCTAAAATGGTGTAGATAAATCCTACATCTAGCAATTTCTTCAGTTCCCCTTTTACAATTTCGCTTAGTGCAGGGTTAATTCTTCTTTGTGGCTGCCTCACTGGGGTGCAATCATCTTTGATATAAATTTTATGTGTACAAAGTTTAGGGTCCAATCGCTTCATATCATGATAATCCCACGCAACTGCATGTTGATGGGTACTTAATAAGTTTTCCAATAACAATTTTTGTTCTTCACTCAGTTTGTTGTTAACATTCATATACTTTCCTTCTGACACCTATACTTGTGTCATCAACTCTATCATGGCTGCTTCATTAACACATGGTACCTTTAGTTCATATCACAACAATGTATGGGACATACTTGTTGCTGCAGGAAGTCTATCTGCAGGAACAATGGTTGCAGGAAGAGCAGGTAGAAGTGTCTTGATTGGAGTATCAGAATGAGAAGATGATGCTTCCTCCACTTCACAATGGTTCTAAATGATGTTAGCCAATACTTCATCCTCATCTTGAAGCTGCATGAAAGAGATTCTTCCTAACATCGTAAGCTATGCCACAAAATTAACTTCCTTGACCTCTTCACCAACATGTGGCCATACGGGATTATCCTCATCATGAGATGGTTGAGGAGGAGGATGAAGAACAAAATTTTTAGTGCTCTTCTCATCTGAAATGGTCATGTCACCTGACCCGACATCCAATATATGCATCTGCAGTTGCTAACCATGGCCTTCCAAGAATAATGGGATACCCGCCTAGTGTAGCCTTAGGAGAAAGAATCATGAAGTATGTTGGGTACTCCCAGGAGTCTAAAACTACCACAAGATCCTCCACTATACCATCAGGCTTAACAATAGAACTATTAGCAAGCTGCAGGACAACAGGAGTAGATCTCATGCTTGCAACGTTTAGTTGCTTCATGATGTCCTTGGTCATTACATTTATTGCTGCCCCTAAATCAATCAGAGCATTCTTAATTTGGATCCCGTTTATAACAAATGCTACCACAGGACTACATGGGTCATTGTACTTGGGGATAGTCACTTTTCCAAGCATGATGTCAGCTAGTTATCCCACCACATGAACTATAGTTGGGTCTTTCATTTTTCTACTTGGCTTCTTGAGGCATGCTTCCTTGATTTCCTTGCCATAGATTGGAACATCCTTTATGGTTTGGAATAGAGGGATCTGGACACATATATGCTTCAGTTGATCCAAGATATCAAAGGTGGTGTCCTCCTTTTCTTCCTTCTTCTTGGCAACCTCCAATCTCTGAGGAAATGGTGGTTCTTGTTCAGTCTGCTTGACTTGGACTAGTTCAGGATTTTTAGGTGCACTTGGCTGAATGAGATCATTCAAAGGTTCCTCCTCCTCTTCCATAGGAAGCTCAATGATAATGGGCTTGGAAGGGGTTGGTAGAGTAGTTCCTGAACACAAGTGGATGTCACTTACACTCACAACATATGTAGGGAATTGATTTGAATCAGCAGAGTATGCAGGCTGATGCTATGGTTTGTTAGTTGGATTGGGTGTGGGCTGAGCTGGTAGCTGAGTAGGTTTAGGTGCATTTGAGCTTGAATTAGTAGGTGGAGGCATTATAGTAGGCTGCTAGGGATGAGAAGGTGGCTGCATGCAACTGGTTGTCTAGGTTGGCCATTGTTGTCCCCCCCCTCCATTGATTTGTTTGCTGCCAATTTCCTGGAGGTGGCTGCCAATGCCCTTGAAATTGCTGCCAACTCCCTGAGGTTTCTGCCACTGGGGTGGAGAGTTTTGATGATTGGGCCAAGCATTTGGAGGGTTACTCCAAGGCTACGGTGGATATTCTCCATAGCTGGATGGATATGGGGGCTGCCATTGGTTGCCAGATGAATAGGAATTGAAATATGACCCAACATAAGAGAGTCGATCTGGTGGCATACCTTGTCTTGGAGCCCAAGGCCTCCTTTGTGGAACATAGTAGACTTGGTCTTCTTCAATTTGAATTGGCTTGAACTTGGGTGCAATATGATTTCCTTCAATATTGGCTACCATCTTGCATCTATATTCCTTCTTCTTTTGTCTGCAATGGGGGCAATACTCTGCCAACATTGCCTCTGCCTCCTCTTGCTTCTTCTTGGCCTGAAGTGTATCTAGCTAAGTAGCTAGATTGTTTATAATGTCTTGCTTGAAGTCTACCAGCAAATGAGTAATCTCCATTCTTGAAACTCCACCGGTAGATGACTTACCCATGGAAGATTGGTAAGCTCTCCCTTTCTTTGAAGCTTCCCTAGAGTAGTTCTAGCATATTTTCTTGATATCCTCCCAAGGAACTTGGGAGATATCTCCTCCTCCCATCAAGTCCAATGCATCAATGCAGCTGTCATTGATTCCTCTCAGGAAAATCAACTTTTGTGAGTTTTCATTAAGTGTATGGTGTGGAGATTTTTGTAGGAAAAACATAAACCTTGCAATATAATCTTCCAGGCTCTCATCTTCCTTTTGCTGCATCCTAAAAATGCCACCTCCTCTCATGTCACTGCCTCTGCAATATTCCTTGTATTTCTCAAGGAATTTTGTCTTCATGTCTTCCCAAGTTTTCATAGTATCTCTACCTAGGCTCACGAACCATCTTAATGCAACTTCTTTCAGAGTGGTAGGAAATAGATTAAGCCTATGGGCATTGGTGGTATAGTCATAAATCTTGCAGAGTTTATCAAACTCGAACAAGAAGGTATCAGGGTCTTCTATAACAAGTCCATAAAACTTGGGGAGTGTTGAAGCAAGGATGTTTTTGATGTTTTCAACTTCATTCTGATGGGAAATGGGGAAAGGAAAAGCTAGTTGGTTAGGTTTGTTCCTATTTGCATCACCCATGCCTGCTTGATGTAGTTCCAAAGCAAAGGGGTTCTCAAGTTGATTTTGGTCTTCAGAGGAGACTTCAGAGCTAGTTAGATCAGGAAATGCATCAACAAAGGGGTGTGGATCTTCTTCTTCTTCTCTTGGTAGGTTCTGATATTCAACTAGCTAGAATGGATTAAGATTGTTAGGAAGGAATCTCCCATAAGCATCCCTTCTCCTTCCTCTATGTATGCGATATCACTCACTATCAGCCAACTCACACAAATAATTGGTAAAGAATAAGGGGGCTCATTACTTACTAAATGAGGGTATACTAAAAAAAACTCCCAAAAACACTACAACAAGAAAAACTACCAATGAATCTAGAGAACTCCCTAGTTTGAAACCATCCCTGACAACGACGCCAAAAATGTCTGCCTCCTACAATGATTCAACAACTAGGCCTTTACAACTGCAATTCAAAGATTGGAAATCTAACCAGAATACCATTTCAATCACCATGAAGGTGCATTTAAATTGTCAACCCAGGGACGTGAACTTGAAATGGGTCAGCATAGTATGTGCACTAGGAACCCAAAGTAGCCATTTTCATTCTACAGCTAAGAAAGACACAATGTTGAAAGTAAATTGCTTAGAAAAGAATAACATAAATTCTAACCATCAATCAACAATTACACCAAGCTGAAATGCATGAAAAAAATGACAATCTTAGAAAACAAACAAGACACTACTATGTCTGCTTGTGCTACAGGAACAGTCACAAAATGGAATTCTAGTGGTTGTAGGAATAGTCGGTGCCAAATTCTTAACTAATTACTAAACATCAAGTAATACTAAACTAATACTAAACTAAAGGACGAATTACTCACCAAGTGGGCCCCTTGGATAAGTATCATCTAAAAGTAATGAGAACTCATATGCTCAAACTCAGAACTTTATTTTATTCACTATAAATCATGAGTACAAAGGAGTAATATATCTGTATTGCTGAGAACTGAATAATGCAATTACAATATCAAATCGTGAAACCTCTAGAGAAGGAGCATCAAATCTTTATTTATACTATCAACTAAAAAAGGCAGTCAACTCCACGAACTGGGAGGATGCCATTTAGGGAAAACAGGGAAAGTGGGACGATGGTTATGCATGCATGGAATCCGTTCAGACATTCCAACCACAGATTTAGTGCTACAGTAACGCACACGTTTGCTCAACATCAATAATGACCACTACAAGGCGGTTGCATTTGGTTTGCATGAGGAATCTCCTGCCGTCGACCTCTTTTGACCTTTGAATGATTCCCTTGCTGGACGTTATGGTGCATGCCCAGCTGGTGGTGTCTTCCTCAATTTAGCCTCCTCAAATTAAATTTGCATGGCAATATTAGTACGCACAATAATTGCATATCTGTAACCACCTTAAGGAACATTCATTAACCACATGAAAAAATAATATAGACAGTCCATTAAACATGCCATTATCATTAAAGGTTTGCAAAAATAAGATTAAGCCCAATGTCTATAGTTTGAGAAAAATATCATAAAAGTATCAACACTTAATGTCAAAGTCCATGATAACACCAACAACTAAATCACAAATTCTACCCAAAACTAGACCATAAACTAGGCTCATCAATGTTTTCACCATGTATTATCTCCTCTTGCACCTTAGAGTGGCCTTGATGATAAAAAATGGTCTCTTCACTTGTGTGTCCCAAGGAACTTGCATGTTCTCTCTCCTTGCAACCGAGGGTTATCATGGAGATAAAAACAAGTGTCTATTTATTTATTTATAGGTAGGATTGACTTGGATTTCATCACAAACTATTGACTTTAACCCACATTTTCTAATGGAGTATATAAATTGGACGGAGAATTGAAGGAATTCTCCCTTAAAGGTTTATTTGTCATTTGGGCTAAGCTTGTGTACACACCTAAAAAAATTTGAACGTATCACACATTCCTAATTCACTATTTTCATCATTTTCCTCATTATCTTCTAATTCATCTTGATTTTAATTAAATACTTTTCAATTATTTGATTAAATTCACTATTTTCCTCTGATAAAAAATAATTAATATTATTTGAATAATTCACCCTAATTAAATAATTTCAATCATTTAATTAATCACTAATTTTTTTCTAACCCGCCTAATTAAATATTTTTTAATTAAAAATATAATTTCCTCCCATCTCACATAACTAATTTTCCTCCAACTTGCACTTCATTTATTCTATTTTCAAAAATGGAATATTCTCTTTTCAAAAAATCTTGTCCTCTCACAATTAAATAAATTATTAAGTTTATTTAATTGCATTAATTCTTACCAAAGAAATATTCTATTTTCTATAGCATCAAAAATTGTCACCCTTGACAATTTCACACTATGTTTTTCCCCCCTTAAGCTATTGGACCTAATTGAACCCCTAATCTCCTAAATTATGCATTATGAGGCCTATTTCTATCATTTTTTGACAAATTGCAAGTGCAAAACAAATGCATTTATTTGATACTTTACCCCAGACACCTTAATTTCTAGAAAATAGGGTTGGGACAGAGACACCCTATGGCCACTTTGTCCCCCTATTCTACTTGGCCCCAAATTCAAATATGTTGGTATCAACACTTTATTATTTACAATTCAAGTTGCCAATGCTGGCTATCGGGATCTAATTTGAAGGAAATTGAATAAATTCCTATAAATACCTAGTTATTACCCCATTTCAAATCTATCTAGCATTAAAAATAAGCAAGAGGTGAAAATTATTGTGAAGAGAAATTCATGAGCATTTAAGAACAAATTTTCAGTGATTTATTACAACAATTCAAGATCCAAGCATCTTGTCAAATCATATGTGAGTTTATGTATGTTCATGTTATCATTGTTTGTGAAGTCTAACCCTTTTGTAGGTCTCCAAGAAAATCAAGCAAGAAAGATCTAAGACCTTGAGGTGATGTACATGACTTTAGTCTTTCAAGGAAGCCATTGAAGGGTGGTGAGTTGTAGCACTTTGTTGATTCACCATTCCTTCCTATCATTTATCCTTTTATCATTGACATTTTCATTGTGGAAGTGGAAACACTAACATGGAGTTTAACTAAGGTGAGCCCCTAAATGGCACAACCCTTCCTCTCTCTTTGAATGTGCAGGTTTTGGGTTTGGAGAGGATTGAAGAAAGTTTGAAGATCAATCATTCATTGTTGTATTTAGAACCCTACACCTTGACAACCCACAAAAACTCACCTATAGAATTATCCAATAGTTATCCGACAAATTTGTAGGTGGAAATCAGAAGCTCAGATCTGACATCAGAGGATTGTGAAACTAGAACTGAAATATCTCTACAAGGACATAGACACCCTTGGGAAGCTCTATCCTCTTATTCAGGTTGGGTCCAAATTTATAGGGTAGGTACATAGAACTTAGCCTTTCTTAGATCTGCTAGTAAATTTTTGTTACAATTTCTTAGTTGTCAGAGTCTTGCATTTTATATTAGGGCACATAGTCTAATTAGGTTAATGAAGGAAAATCAATTCCAATCAATTTCCAAGTCCTAAAATGGGATGCAGATCTAGTTTTGATTGAATCACCTTCATGTTTGAAAGTTAATCTAATCACCTCATTGATTTGCATCCTAAATGACCCTATATAAAAAGGAAAAATGACCCTAGGTTCTTAACATAAAACTTAAGGTCCACCTTTTTATATGTTTCATTTTGGTGAACCCGACCTATTAACATTATACACCTTCTGAAATTTCACCCTATATCTAAGTTTTGAATTTCATTGTTTTGTATTGTTCACTTAAGGTTTCATTTTTGCATCATAAAAGATATAAAAATTCAAAAAATTAATAATATTTCATCATAGGTTGTAATAGGGTTAATTTCAGTCATTTAGATCAAATCTACATTCAAAATTGCATGCACAATTGTAATTTATTGTTCAAGCATTGTTACACATGTTCATTTAAGTTACATTGTCTTAAACTGAGCAAATTCTAGAAAAATATTCACTATCAGACCTATTTGCACACAAACCCAAAATCCTTAAACAATATCATACACAGTCAAACTTTGAAATTTCTGAAACCTTGTTTAGGATATAGTTGCCCTTGGGTGGCTTTGTCCTAATATTTTTGGCTAAAATTTTAATTTGCTCAAATCTTTGTTTATGTGTTCTCTATATGCTTCTACTGTTTGAATTTTGTTTCTGAATTTTATTTGTCCTATAACTGTCTTTTTTTGCTAAAAATGTTGCTAGCTTGATCCATAGGGCATAACATCATGTTCTCATTGCAAAAATATTGTTTTATCATAATTCATGTTTTATTGTCAGATCTTGTTAAGCATTTCAAGGAATTTTTGTTACAAGTATGTCCAAATGAGTTTATTTCTCTTTTGTTGTTTTTCATTGATCCCTCTCCTACTATCTCTCATATGTGTGAGGTTAGCTTGGTGCAAGAGAATGTAATCATTGATAATCATGAAAATTATGTTTTTTCTTCTCCTGATATCTCACCTACTTGTGAAGAAGGTATCTTGGTGTTAGAAGATCCAATCATTGAGCGTCTTGAGAATCTTGTTTGTTTCTCTTCACCTAAATCTCCTACTTGGGAAGATATTGTTGGACAAGAGGATGAAATAATTGATATATTCCTTTCAAAATATTGTAAGATGGATTGCATAGATGAAGATGCTAAGGTGACCTTAGATCCCCCCTCGATAGAAGATAATCAATAAGCAGTTAACTCTGTTGAGGTTATAAATGCACAATTGGCTACTATATATCATCTAATTATTGGACCTCCTAAAACCCCTTTAATTATTGGACTTCCTAAAATTCCTCTAATTATTGGACCTCCTAAATCACCTCTCATAAAAAGACTTCCTAAACCTCATGGCCATATCCTAAGCTTTACAAAACAACTCACTAGTAATCGTGTATCAAAGCAACCAAGTCATCATGTACTATTGCTCACACATATAACACTAGAAACAATAAGCAACCAAAACAAACACCCAAATCCATTCCATTACCTTCACCATACCTCCCACCCACACCCAACATTCTGCAATGTAGTGGTAAAAAAATTGATCTTGTTGAGCAACTTTGTAACACTCTTGCTAAGATCTACTTGTGAGATTTGATTTAAACATCACTTATCTATCATGACATGCTTTAGAATGCTTTGCAAAAATTTGTTGTCCCTCCTAGTACACAACCAAATGATGTGGTAGCCTTTCTTGAAGCTATTAATGAAGCTAATTTGGATATTGTATTTCATCAAGATGAATTACCCCCTTTGAAAACTGCACAAAAACAAAATAATTCCTTGATGATAAGGGATATTATTAACAACATTGGTATTAGGAATTACCCTCATTGAAAATGGTTCAAGACTTAATGTTTGTAGTGTTAACCTTGTGGATAGAATAAGAGTGAAAAAGACTAAAATTCAGCCACCTGATTTGTCTATTCCTGGTTTTGATAATGTGGGAAGACAACCACTTGGTGTAATAACATTACCTATCAAATTTGGTAAGGTTGTATTGCAAACTCCTATCCATTTCATGCCTCATGAACTTTTATATAATCTTCTCTTGAATAGACCATGGATTCATGAGATGAAAGGTGTGCCTTCAATGCTTCATCATTTAATGAAATATAAATACAAAAATAACATTTACACAATAAAGGTTGATCCTAAATCTAAGAATTGTTTATAAACTAAAACAAGAATAAAGAGTCCTTTTAGAATATTGTTACCAACTTCAAAAGTGGAACCTTTACAAATTGAAGACAAAGATGAGCGTCTATCATCTATGAAAAAGTTTTTGGATGATGATTTGGGATTGTTCTATTTCATACCTATGTTCATAGGGGAATACAATATTGCATCATAAAAATCAAGAAAAGAGAAAGAAGTTGTAATGGTATCAACACAACCTATCACCGAATCATCAAAAACATCCATAAATTTTGGAAAATAGGAAAACATAAATTACACATCCACTTATGATGAAACTGATTATGGGAAGCCACCTTCTTCAAAAGAAATGGTAACCATTTATGGAAGAGGTTACCATTTTTTATTTTTTTTTGGGTATAATGGAAAACAATATGGTGTAAAATAACAAGGTATACATGTCCCCATAGAACCTAACATGTAAGAAACAACAAGAGGTCTTGGTTATTGTCCTTAAAAAATAATGAATGAATAAAAAAGAACTTCACTTAATCATGCAAGAGACAAATAGCATTAGGTGCTACTCCTTGCCATGTGGTAGTTGTAGTATCATAGCATACTCACTACCATGCATGAAGGTATAAACTAGGCTTTATGAAATCATATTTCATCTCGCAAGGAGTAGCTCATCATCATCCATTTTGGGCTCATCTTTTTCCCTACACTTGGGGGGGCAAGGGGTTAGGTAGCCTTGTGTTAAGTGTATTCCTTCTAGTAAGGGATCCCTTTGTATCTCCTTAAAATTTTAGTGTAGCAAGTACACTAACATTTTAAGGGGGGGCATATAGTCCCCTGCTCATTGTTTGCGTAAGGAATGGTCCCTTTTTAGTGATGATAATATACATCTCCTAGAAAGGGTGACCTTGGCAATGAAAGTGTGGCCTTCTTGATCTATGCAAGTGTCTCCTTTGTGGTGATATTGGGCTTGATATCCTTAAGAGTGTGACCTTTCTTGGCATATGATGTTCTCCTTGGTGGTAATGCTATGGTTAGTATTCCCTAAGATGTGAGTTTCTATTTGACGACTTGTCCTCTCTTGGTGGTGATGTCATGTGTGATATTCCCTAAGGTGTGACCCTTCATATATTGATCAATGCCCCTTTGTTGACTTTGTAAAGCACATTTTATGGTGGTGTTTTTTATAACACCCCTAGAGGTTTTGGTCTTATCTTGTTTCATCTTCTTAGACATTTATGTACCTTCTTAGGTGAGTCTTTGCACCTTCTTAGGAAAGTTGTTACACCTTCTTAAGCGAGTTTGGCATTTATGTGCCTTCTTAGGCGAGTCCTTGTACCTTAGGCGAGTCCTTGTACCTTCTTAGGTGAGTTTGACATTTATGCACCTTCTTAGGTAAGTTTTGTACCTTCTTAGGTGAGTTTGTACACCTTCTTAGGTGATACTTTGACAAATTGGTTCATGAATTCAGCATAGCACAACTTGTTGCTTCATGGATACCTCTTTTAACATGGTCGTCGAGCATAACACGCCTTGCTTGATAGTAAAGCTATGTGTTTCATGAGTGTCTGGAATAACACAACTTTCTATTCCTCATGAGAGAATTCCTTCATATAACATTCATTCGATGGATGACGTTTGGTATTTGAGACAATTTAAGACTGAGGTATCTTTTCCTTACTGACTCAAATCCTTTTAGTACTAACCTTGTTTTTTGTTGTGTATCTTTTTATGTGTTTTCTTTGTGTTTACATTGTGTTTGCATCATGTTTGTGTTCATTTTTTTGTCATTTACATGTTATGTTATATCATGTATTTTTGTCATGCATGCTTTGTGTTTTTTGACATGCATGTTTGTGTAAGTTGTCTTGTTGCATTTTATACATATGTGTGTTACTTTGTGCTTATGTTGTCTTGCCATGGGATCTTGGATCCTAGGGACTTGTGCACTCCCCCTTGATCTTTTATCATCCTATATCTTCAACATTTAGACAATCAAACCCCTCTTGGCACATATTTTCTACTTTAGTGTGATTCTGAGTGTAAGTTCATACTCTCACTAAAGTGGGGGCTAAATGTAGCATTGAAAATTATCACCCTTGAAAATTTCACACTATTTTTTTCTCCCCCTTAAGTTATTGGACCTAATTGAACCCCTAATCTCCTAAATTATGTATTCTAAGGCCTATTTTTATCATTTTTTGGTAAAGTACAAGCACAAAAAAAATTCATTTATTTAATACTTTATCCTTGACACCTTAATTTCCAAAAATAGGGTTTGGATAGAGATTCCCTATGGCAACCTTTTTCCCCCTATTCTTCCTAGCCCCAAATTCAAATATGTCAGTTTTGAAACTTTATTATTTGTAATTCAAGTTCCCAATGTTGACTATCGGGATCTAATTTGTAGGAAATTGAATAGATGCCTACAAATACCTAGTTATTGCATCATTTAAAATCTATCTAGCATTAACAAAAAGAAAGGGGCGAAAATTATTGTCAAGAGAAAGTCAAGAGTAGATTTTAGTGATTTACTACAATAATTGAAGATCCAAGCACCATGTCAAATCATATGTGAGTTTATGTGTGTTCATTTTATCATTGTTTGTGAAGGATAACCCTTTGTAGGTATCCAATAAAATCAAGCAAGAAAGAAAGATCCAATACCTTGAGGTGATGTGCATGACTTCATTCCTTTAAGGAAGCCATTGAAGGGTGGCGAGTTGCAACACTTTGTTGATTTATCATTCCTTCCTATAAATTATCCTTTTATCATTTGCATTGCCATTGTGGAAGTGGAAAAACTAACACAGGTTTGACTAAGGCTAGCCCCTAAATGACACAACCATTCCTCTCTCTTTAAATGTGTAGGTTTCAAGTTTGGAGAGGATTGAAGGAAGTTTGAAGATACACCCTTTGTAGGTCTCCAAGAAAATCAAGCAAGCAAGCAAGATCCAAGACCTTGAGGTGATGTGCATGACTTCATTCCTTCAAGGAAGCCATTGAAGGGTGGTGAGTTGCAACATTTTGTTGATTTATCATTCCTTCCCATCAATTATCCTTTTATCATTGACATTTCCATTGTGGAAGTGGAAACACTAACACAGGTTTGACTAAGGCTAGCCCTTAAATGACACAACCCTTCCTCTCTCTTTAAATATGTAGGTTTTAGGTTTGGAGAGGATTGAAGGAAGTTTGAAGATACATCATTCATTTTTATATTCAAATCCCTACACCTTGACAACCCATGAAAACTCACCTAGATAAAATTATCTGACACTGATCTACAAAATTTGTAGGAAAAAATTAGAAGCTCAGATCCAGCATCAGAGGATTGCGAAAATAGAACTGAAATATCTCTACAAGGGCATAAATTCCCTTGGGCGACTCTGTCCTCCTATTCAAGCTTTCTCCAAATTTATAGGATAGGTACATAAAAATATGCCTTTCCTAGATCTATTGGTAAATTTTTGTTACAGTTTCTCAGTTGTCGAAGTCTTGTATTTTTATACCAAGGTACATAGTCTAATTAGGTTAATCAAGAAAAATAAATTCCAATCAATTCCCAAGGCCCAAAAGGGGATGAAAATCCAGGTTTGATTGACTCACCTTCATGGTTTAAAGTCAATCTAATCACCATGTTGATTTGCATCCTAAATGATCCTATATAAAAAGGAAAAGTGACATTAGGTTCTTAAGATAAAACTTAATGTCCACCTTTTTCTATGTTTTATTTTCAAAAATGGAATTCTCTTTTCAAAATATATCCCTCCATAAAATATCCTAAAATATCTCCCTTAAATTGGGGGATCATCTTCAATTAATTGAATCTCTCATTCTATCTTGACCATTGATCTCTTGATTCAATCTCTAAGATCTTCATCCTCTGATCTCCATTGCTGATCAAACCTTCAAGAATTCAATAAAATAATCTTTCTCCTTCATTCAAATTTATTCAAAATATTCATGAGCTTGAGAATCCATCACTTTTGTGCATTTTGAGCATTTTGTGAGTCAAGATCTTCATCAACAAGCTTTTGCAACATGGGTCATGCATAACTGAGCAATCCATATATTGAATTGGCATAATTCAACAATGGAGTACTAGGTTTATATGATTTTCTTTAAGTAATTTAATCTTGATTTGAGTTATACTCTTGATTTATGTTTTATTTATTTAAGCATTACATTCAAATTCATTGATTAATGAGTTTATTTGATATTTTATTTGTGTTTTTAGTATTTTCTAACCCTAATTGCTTAATTTGATGTCTATTTCAATTCCCATTATTCCCACTATACATTTTGGCATGCACAATGGGACCCATGTCTTGAATTTGATGCCAATTGTAGTTTTTAATGAGTTACAGGTTACAATGACACATTTGAAGTAGATCAATGCTTTTGATAGAAATCGTTACTGTAGATCTGTATTGTGATGCTTATGAAGATTTTCAATGCTTCTATGTTTTCTATGATTGTAGGTTACAATGACACATTTGATAATTAAGTGATGCTTCTGATATGAATCGAATTATTTGCACAATTACAATGATGATTTTAAGGTATATCAACACTTTTGATATTATTTACAACACTTGACTATTATAGTGGTACATTTCATTATGTATTTTCAATTTTTACCCTAACCCTAACGTGTGCTTGATATTTTGAGACTAACATATCTGTGCAGCCTTGGTATACATTGGGAGAAGACAAAAATCTTGAAACTATTAATGAGTCTCCTTGCAGGGTTTTTATGCTTTCAATTTCTAAAATGAACACACATTTAAGTTTAGGCTTTAATTATTGAATTGATTGCTATGTTTGTAGAATATTGGTGTGTATGCTCTCTCCTTGTGTTACATGTGGTCTTGGAGATAAAAACACCACTATTTTGCATATATTTTGTACACCTGGGGAATAATAGTAAAGTATTCTCTTCTCTTGCGTCATGTGTGAGCTTGAGAATCAAAAACTCTAGTATCTTCATTTAATTCAGTACAAGGCCTGCTTGGGGATTTCATCACCTCAAGGAAAATCTCAACCATGTTTACTTATGGGGTATATAAAGGGAGGAGAATGAAATTTGTACCCCAAGGTTTAGCCAACGTTATTTAATCCAAGCCTCATGACCCTTAGATCACCAAGACATGTATAGGTGATGAGAAGAGGGGAGAACCCCCTCAACTTAGGCATCCTTGGACGGGCTCATTGTTCATGGAAACACTATGAAGCTTATTTTTAGAAGACTTTAAGACCATATACCATTGGCTTAGTATGGGGCAGGGTACAATATCATACCTAAATTTACTCACCATGTACTCTTCTCTTGTTGAGGTGACATAATTCCTTGTTAGGACCTAGTCCTTTTGATAAAAGGGATGTTAAGGTGGTGCATGACCTTATCATACCCTAGTTATCCATTCATTTGAAGGTGTTAGAATTTGGTGGGTGGGCCTCTACTAAGTCAATACACCTATATAATTAGCTAGGCTATGAGTTTTGATGTGTTTTCTTGTCAAGACCCATGATCGCCATATAGAAACTTTTCTTCGAAAAGACTCACAATATTATCCTACTTTACACCTTGAAGTCAGTCCTATATGCTATTATCTGCTATTTTATCTCTTTATAGACAAAAAAACCTAAATCAATCCTCAAAACAATCAGATAAGTCTAAAAACCTAGGCATATTTTATGCTTAAATTGCAAAATCTCGCCTCTATGTTATAGTGACACTTAAGCTGTCATAGTGACATGTTTGCAGTTTTGTAGTGATTTTGATTGCAACTTGACCCTTTTTGTAAATCACATTGATGCTTTTACACAAATCGATGTATTTGATCAAAAAAATTGCTCTATGTCAATCCTAAAACCCTAAATTTTGCATGACACTTTTGCTACAAATCGTCACGTTTGACTTACACAATGATGTGTCTGAAAAATCTTGACACTTTTTCCATAACTAGTCATGTTGGATTGGGGGAGTACCATAATTTTGACTAGTTAAAGCAACACTTTTGAAATAAACAATGATACTTTTGACTGTCAAATAATTTTTTTCCATAATCCCTAAAATTCTAGATTCTTGAATTCAACAATAAGTCATTATAGAACCCGAGACTTGTAATGATAATAAGTCAGCCAAAACAATAAATAAAAAATTCACACACATCTCATATCATCCCTTCACTTTGGGCTTCTAGAATCACATCCTTTTAGTTTTGGACCAAACAACAACCTCATAATCAGGCTCAATGAGGGCATGATGGATATAGATCTAAGAGGGATATCCTCACATCATAGCTTATATAGAGGACCTCAGAGAGGGATCATTGGAACACTAAGAGGGATGTTGAGATAGGCAGAGAAAATAGTTGGAGGTATAGTTGAATGAATTGACAATAGAGAGAGATGGAGAGAGGACTACAAGATAATAACTAGAGGTTTTAGGGCAAGGTGCAGTGGTGAGCACGAAAAAGAACATGCGAGAGGTGAGATTAGTCACCCAAGAGGCTACTTATTATAGGACACTATATGAGGTAGTGGTGCCACTTGGGAGGAGACAACCTCAATTTTTTGTGAGGAGCGCAGTGGAAGGACAGTCTGGCAGATCAAAGGGAGTATTAGTTGGTTTTCCACCCCCATCACAGTAGTAGACTCAAAAACTACAACAATCAGGTGGTCAGGGGTCTAGAGCTCAGGTACTTAAGCACAACAGGTAGTTCCTCTTCATCCTCCTTCTCCAGGTTGAGAGGAGAGGGGGATCTCCATGTAGATTATATCTTTGTATATACCTTGATGTATAGATACATTGTAGACAAATTATTTGATGATGTACATATGTATTGATGGCTCTTGATAGCCAATTGTACACACATTCGATGTATAGATTTTGTACCATGACACACTTTTTTGATGATATATGAGATATGGAATATTTGGACTATGATTATGTTATGGATGTTATGGACACATGTTTTTTTATTTCTACATGATTTGATGTATGCATTTAATAATTCTATGATATGACATTATATGTTTTATGATCTCATGATGTTATGCTATGAATTATGTGATGTTATGATGTTTATGTTGATACTACTGACTCATGGATGTAGGATGTATTATATGATGAGTGATGTATATGTAATGCTATGATTTTTTGTATTTTTGATGATATATATGATGAATATGCAGGATGTATGATATATGATGCTACTAATGAGCAATAGATGCAAGATGTGATGGATATTTTTGTGTATGTCATGATACTCAAATATAATTATTAGTATGATGAGTAGGATAGAAGAAATGATAGAAGATTAGATGGATATATATAATTGGATATGATATTGGTCAAATACCAAGAAAGCTATGATAATGGTTGATTTGTTATTTATTAGAAATGGGATGAGATAGGATAAGATAAATGATTTTTCGTTTGCTTTAGGTTATGCTAAAGAATGTATAGCAATTTTTTATTTTTTTATAGCAAGTAGACACTATGCATCAAGGTACGAAGAACTAGGGTGGAATTGTATCTATTACATGGAATTTGAATTTACAAACAAATAGGAGTATCCTTGTTTATACTTGACATACAAAAACTTTGTTTGATCATGTGAGAGAATAAAACCTTGAAGCAAGTTAGGCCTTCTACACAAAAGGGTATAAAAACTTGATATGTAAAGGTCATTGTATTCCTTGAGACTATCCCTACACACATCATGCAAGTATTCGCCATGGTCGTATTACAAGAACATACCAAAAACACAATAGACAAAAGCAATGACTATGACCCATTACATACCCCTCTGGACATACCAAGATATTGAAGATCAAGGTGGCTTCGAGAAAGTGATTGAACAAGAGAAAAGATAAATCAAAATAAAAGATCGACTAACGAAAGCATATGAATGTCATATCTCTTACCGAAAAGATTATAATTGTTGATATGTGATTGGTGCCTATGGTAGGAATGATATATCCATTAAGGCAACAATGTTGAATATTGAATTAGCTTCTTTTAGAAAATTTACATGTAGGTAGTTGGTTTGCCTTGACAATGATTGAAACTTGCAATTTCTCATGAATTTTTGTGTTTTGATGATTGTCACACTTGCTTGCGCTTACTTTGTAAAAGTTGAGTGTGACGATAGGTTTATTTTGGATGGAAAGTTTATTGCAAAATGGGGTGAGTTGCGATAATTTGTTTTTGACATTTTTTTGGAATTATTTGAACTATTTGGATGTTTTTGAACTTTTGTTGGGTATTTGGGGTTATTTTTGGATTTTTGGGTTTTGGTAGTAAACAAGGATCCAATCTTATAGCTAGGTCAAGGAATATGCCCCTAGTTAGATGTATGATCACTTTATTAGGGTCTAAATGAGTGACTCTAAGATTATGCTAGAGATGATGCAAGTAGTGATAGATATTGGTCAAATACCAAGCCATGCTAAGGATGTAGGTGGAAATATGATGGATGGATAGATGAAACAAATTTATTAATGAATGATTTATTGGAAAAAACTTTGATAGATGATGGATGGTGCTTATTTACACATGGCGCCTATTTTATAGGTTTTCACCAAGGTACTTTTCCAAAGCCTACCGAAGTGGTTTTTGTTATAGGACAAATTTTTTCTTTACTATTTTATCCATTTTTGGATTTTTTATATTTTCTTGACTTTTTTTGGATAAGAAACCCCAATGGGCTAAGCATAGAACTGTTTGAGGTGACTACTATTTATAGGCTCCTCCAAGGGGTTACCTTTAGGTGTTGCTATTTGATAAGCTCTAGATCCATAGCTTGCAATAACTACAAATGGTCCTAAGCAATTAGGTTCAAACTTTTCGTTGCTATCCTAATCCAATTGATTATTTTGGCTCTCTTTAAGGACTAGATCTCCCACTTGGAATTTTCAACCCTTGATCTTATTGTTGTAGCTTCAGTGGAGACAATCTTGGTAGGATCGAAGATGGTTAAGTTCTTGAAGATGTATTTCATCCAACAACTCTAGCTCATTTAGTTTGGAAGATATATATTCTTCATCATCAATAAGGTGTTACAATGAGACCCTCAAGATGGGAGCTTGTCCTCAATAGGTAAGATGACTTCAGTATCATAGAAAAAGGAGTATGGTGTGACACTAATTGGTTTTTTGATACTAGTTCAGTATGCCCATAAGGAAATATTGAGTTGTAAGTTCCAATCACAACCAACATCATTAATAATCCTTTTTTAGGATTTTCAAGATGGTTTTGTTAGATGCTTTTGCTTGGTTATTCCCTTGTGGATAGTAGAGTGTGGAGAAACAGTGTTGGATATGAAATTGAGCACAAAGATCTCAAATATCCTATTTATTAAAGGGTGTTTTGTTATCCATAATGGTAGCTTGAGGGACACCATACCAAAAAATTAAGTAGTTTAAGATAAACTTGGAAATTTGCTTGTTGGTAATATATGTTAGAGGAATAACTTTGATCCACTTTGTGAAATGCTCGGTGGCAGTGATGATAAACTTATTTCCATTAGAATATGTGGGGGAAATATTTCCTATGAGGTCAAGCCCCCATTGTGAAAAAGGCCAAGGTGTAGTTATGGGTTGCAATTCCTACACTGAAGCATGAATAAGATCACCATGTTGTTGACATTGTAGAAATTTCTTCACAAACTAATTTGCTTCTTGTTTCATAGTCAGCCAATAGAATCTAGTTCTCAAAAAAATATTGGAAAGGGTAGGTCCACTTGAATGCAACCCAAAAATTCCTTCGTGCACCTCTTGTAGGGAAGTTGTAGCCTCTTCAGAGTTAAGGCACCTAAGTAGTGCACCATCGAGACTCTTCCTATAAAGGGTATCACCAATAAGTGGGATGATCATCATATAAAGGTTTTTTTGAGGTTGGTAGTAAGATTAGGTGGTATGATACCATTTTGGAGGTATTGGTTGATGTCATGGTATGAAGGGGAATCGGGACCATTAATTTTGCACACAAATTCTGATTTAGGAACTTCGAATGTTGGCATCAATAGTTGCTCAACAAGAAACTCACACTTGTGAATATTATGTGACATATCTAATAGGGACCCTATTGTCACCATAGCATCTACTACCTTGTTATTGATACTAGGAATTTTCTCAAATATAATGATAGTAAAGTATTCCTTGAAGCTATCTATCATTATTTTGTACGACATCAATTTTTCATCTTTCATCTGATAGTTGTCATTGACCTATCTCACTACCAGTTATGAATCACCATAAACAAGTATAGTTATTTAATCTTCCACTGTATAGCCATCCTCAACCTTGTTACGAGAGCTTCATATTTAGATATATTATTGGTACAAGGAAAAACAAGCCGAAATGATTTAGATATACAGCCACCTTGAGGGGTGACAAAGAGGATTCCAACTCTTGATCCATGTTGAGTATGAGAACCATCAAAGTATAGTTTCCATTGACTAATGGGAGTGCAAGTGAATATTAATTCATATATGAAATTTAACACAAGAGTATTTTAATCATATATCGGTGCTTCTAATAGTTGATCTACTATTACCTATCCTTTGATGGATTTTTTATCCATGTACTCTATGTCAAATTCATTGAGAATCATAACCCATTTTACCATTCAACTCGGGACTATTTCCTTAGAAAAGTGTTGCAACCTATTACTATACCATCTTGATTTTTAAAGGGTGTATTTTTGTCAGTGATGATGGTGTGGGGAACACCATACCATAAAATTAGGTAGTTAGGGATGAACTTCACTATCTATTTGCTAGTGATGTAGGTTAGTGGGATGAATTTTATCCACTTCAAAAATTACTAAGTGGTGATAATGATCAACTTATGACCATTATGTGAGGTGGGGGAAATGTTACCTATATATTGAATGCTCATTGTGAAAAGGGCCATGGTATAGTAATAGGTTGCAACTCTTGGGCCAGTGCATGAATGAGATCTCCATGCTGCTAAAATGTACCTCTTGATCCATGGTAGGCCAATAGTAGCTTGTCCTTAGTAGCTTTTTAGCAAGGGCAAGGCCACTAGAATGTGACCCAAAAACACCTTTGTATATCTCATGTTGGGAATTTTTATCCTCTTCCGAGTTAACCGATCTAAGTAATGTACCATTGAGACTCTTTAGATATAAGGTGTCACCAAGAATGGTAAAGAGAGATGATTGACAGATAAAGGTTTTTTTTTGGTTTATGGTTATGTTGGGTGAGATGGTACCATTTTGTAGGTAAGTGTAAATATCATGGTGTCGTGGTGAATCGGGACCAATAATTTTGCACATCAATTCTCAGGGACATCAAAGGTAGGGACCAAAATTTGTTCAACTAGAAACTCACAACTATGACTATTATGTTGTATATCTAGGAGAGATCCAATAGTTTCCATATCATTTACAACCTTATTGTTCACTATAGGTATTTTCTCAAAGAAGATAGTAGAAAAGTATTGCTTGAAGTTGTCAATCATTCTCTTATATGGGAGAAATTTATCATCCTTTGTTTGATACTCATAAATATATTGTCTAATGACTAGCTGTGAATCACCGTAAACCTCTAACACTTTGATTTGCCACTAATAGCCATTCTAAGTCCTATGATAAGTGATTCATATTTGACAATGTTATTAGTACATTAAATTCCACCAATATGATGTTTGGAATACAATCACCTTGAGGGGTGATGAATAGGAATCCCACCCCTAAATAATGTTTTGTATGTGAGCCATCAAAGTGCAATTTCCATTGATTGGTAGGAGTGATGGTGAAAATTGATTCTTCTTGAAAGTTTAATATAAAATGGTTACCATTGTATAAATTTTCTTTAGTTAACTGATCTATAATGACCTATCCCTTTATTTCTTTTTGGTCTACGTAATTTATGTCGAACTCACTTAGTATCATAACCCACTTAGCCATGTGACTAGTGAGTTTATTTTGACAATAAATAATTCAATGGATTGACTTTGGAGATGAGATTAGATCAGTGATTAAGAATGTAGTGTCATAGATTTTGTGATGCAAATATGATCACTAGACATGCTCACTCAATAGGAGTGTAATTATAACCGTAGCATACTAATATCTTGCTTATGTAATAGACCACTCTCTCTTTTCTATAGTCATCATGTTGTTCTGAGAGATCTCCTAATGCTATTGATGTGGTTGAAATATACAATATAAGTTGCTTGCCTTGTATTGGAGGAAAAAATACTGGAGGTGAAGCCAAGTAACCTTAAGTTGCTAGAAGGCTTGTTGGCATTTCTCATCCCATTTGAATATGACATCTTTGTGTAGGAGATGAGAGAATTGATGACATTTATCTGCTAACTATGCTATGAATTGTCCACTAGATTGTAGCTTTTCATGAAGACTATGAAGTTGTTTGAGTCTTTGGTGGAGGAATCTCAATTATGGTCTTAACCTTTATTTGGTCTACTTCAATACCTCTAGGAGACACAATGTATCCTAATAGATTCCTTGAAAGTATACCAAATATGTATTTCTTGGTGTTTAGCCTTACTTGATACTTGTCTAGCCTATCAAATATTTGTGCAAGAACATCCAAATGTCATTTCCTTGTGATTAATTTTGATAGCAAATTGTTTACATAGTCTTCCATTATGTTGTGGAGCATGTCATGGAAAATCACTATGATATCTCTTTGATAGGTTGCACTTGCATTCTTAAGACCAAATGGCATTATATTCCAGTAATAGGTACCCCAAGGTCATGTGAAGGTTGTCTTATGTTGGTCTTCTTGTCATACATGGATTTGATTATATTCTCAAAAACTATCCATGAGGGAAAGCATCTCATGATCCGTTGTCAAATCCACTATGATAAGGGAAAACTTTAAGAAACCCCCCCCCCCCGACGAAGGTGTAAAATCCTGGCGAATCTTGTATACTTCCCGATAAAAATATTAATTATAGTGGCAATTTTTTTTGGTTTTCGTGAAAAAAAAATTCCATTGGCGAATCTTTTCTAATCACTAGAAGTCTGTGGAAAATCCTGGCGAAATGCAATTTTTTTAAAACCACTAAATTTTTTCCATTGGCGATTAAAATCTATTTTCAAACCAATAAAATATTTTGATTGGCAAATTAAACCTATTTTCAAACTAGAAAAAATATTTTTGTTGGCGATTAAAACTTTTTTTCAAACTAAAAACTAAAATTCATCAACGAATTAAACCTATTTTCAAATGATTAAGAAAAAAACATTGGCGATTTAAACATAATATCAAACTAAAAAAAAAAGGTAGTGGCGAAGTGTCAGTGCAAATTTCCTAACCTTAGTTGCAAGTCTTTCTTGGTCATCTTTGTAGTCGGTGGGTCGGAGGTTTCAAAAACTTTGAAACTTCAGAATTTGGTTCTAAGGTTCCAAGTTTCAACGACCACACGACATTATGGACCATGACTATTCGATGAATTTTCGATGGATGACTGTAGATGCATTCTAGAAGTATATCTCTCAAGAACTAGATATTCAAATTGAAACCTTCGAAATTACACTAGAACCGTTAGATTTTTAGAAATCAATGGTTGAAATTTTTATTAATTATTTAGGTCTGTCGGTCATCCTGCTCTTGTTTACCATTTAATATTGCCTAAGTCAGACCAAAATATTTTATGACAAAGCCTTAAATCTTAACTCTTTAATCCTGAGGGTCGAGTCTCGTCAACCTAGTGATGTCCCCATTTTAAATTATGCACGTGCATAAAGTTTGTTTTAAAAGAGGGACCGCTCGATGAATTTTCGATGGATGGCTATAGATGCATTCCAGAAGTATATCTCTCAAGCACTAGAATTGTGAATTGAAACCTACGGAATTACACTAGAACCGTTAGATTTCCAGAAATCAATGGTTGAGATTTTATTAAATATTTAGGTCTGTCGGTCATCTTGCTCTTGTTTATAGTTTAATATTGCCTAAGTCAGACCAAAATATTTTATGACAAAGCCTTAAATCTTAACTCTTTAATCCTGAGGGTCGAGTCTCGTCAACCTAGCGATGTCCCCATTTTAAATTATGCACGTGTGCATAAAGTTTGTTTTAAAAGAGGGACCGCTCGATGAATTTTCAATGGACAACTGTAGTTGCATTTTGGAAGTATATCTCTCAAGCACTAGAATTGTGAATTGAAACCTGTGGAATTACACTAGAACCGTTAGATTTCCAGAAATCAATGGTTGAGATTTTATTAATTATTTAGGTATGTC
Organism: Sequoia sempervirens; assembly: GCA_007258455.2. Taxonomy (NCBI): domain Eukaryota; kingdom Viridiplantae; phylum Streptophyta; class Pinopsida; order Cupressales; family Cupressaceae; genus Sequoia; species Sequoia sempervirens. The sequence continues at coordinate 135,815,244 of VDFB02358134.1, read as the reverse complement.
GTTCATCTTGCTCTTGTTTACGGTTTAATATTGCCTAAGTCAGACCAAAATATTTTATGACAAAGCCTTAAATCTTAACTCTTTAATCCTGGGGGTCGAGTCTCGTCAACCTAGCGATGTCCCCATTTTAAATTATGCACGTGCATAAAGTTTGTTTTAAAAGAGGGACTGTCTGATGAATTTTCAATAGACGGCTATAGATGCATTCCAGAAGTAAATCCTTGAAGCACTAGAATCGCAAACCGAAACCTCTAGAATAACACTAGAACCGTTAGATTTTCAGAAATCAGTGGTTGAGACATTTAATTCTCTCTTTTCAATGCATCGAAGTACTCTACCTTTCATTTATTCTATTGAAATTCTCAATTTGGTTGTGGTACTGGGCGACAGCGTGGATTAATACCATATGAATAGCCAGAAAAAAACATTCTTTAGTAAGCGGAGGCGTGGAAGTTTCCGTAGAAAGTGAACCAGAGAAACACTGGAGGCTAGTTTCACCTTGACATCGCGGAGGAAGCTAGACACTTTCGTTGGCAAAGCATTTGTGAAGCGGCTGCAGGGTTTATTTCTCTTCAAGGATGTGCAGGTGGCACAAGTAGTTCAATTTATTTTGGGTAATGGCTTTGAAAAATTAAAGCACAGATACAAGACCAAAATGGATATTTATTCGTTGGTCATGGCTTGGGGTCTGGACTTAGGAGAATCGGTGGATGTAGTGAGGAAAGTCATGAAAACTCTGGTTCACAAATATTTTTTAGAGGATATGGAAGGCATTTTGGAATGAGCGATACCAGGAGTGGGGCTTGTTAAGGTTGAAGGCATGGATGGTGGAGGCCTAGAGCTCGCAGATTTAAATCATCTCTTTATCAGGTGGCCAGAAGGACGCACCAAAGATCTGTGGCAAGAAGGTGTGGAGCGCAGGTGGCAAGCACTCAAAATTTGCGTCGAGCTAATGGAGGTCAAGGAGGTCATAGAGAATCTCAAAGACATCGCTAGAGCATATATGCGTGGAAAGAAGGGTCTGCGTCCGAGGAAGAAGATGAAGACGGGTAATTCATCGAAGGCATCTAAGTAGTACAAGTTTTAAAAAAAAATAGATTACTGTACTAAATGTTGTCTGTGATTTTATTTTTTGGGGTTTATGCCTGGATTTCAGGGGATTAGATTAGGGATAATTTGATATGTTGGAAATGGAAATTGTGCTGGTTAATCAACTTTTTTGGTAGTTGATGGTCCGATGGATGAACATAAATCTAAAACATATTTTATAGCATTAGTTTAAAATTGGAATATTTTTGGTAGTTGATGAATGAAGATAAATCTAAAGTATATAATAGCATTTTGTTTACAGTGATTCTCAGCTTTTATTTTTTTCAAGATAATACAACATTTGGTAACTTGGTTTTATTGCTGAGCATGTTGAAATTTTATTTTCCTTTTACAAATAATTTATGTTTTTAGATAGATGAATTTAAGGATTAAACTATAAAAAAAATTCAACAACATTTATTTTATAGCATTTATTTAATATGTATGATTAATAAAATCAATAATATTTTAATATTAAATATTTTATATAAAAATAAATAATTAAATATTTTTTGACAGTTAATTTTTTTCATAAAACGTAAAGTGACAGGCATTTAAATGAATAAAAACATCACAAAATTTTCATATGACAGGTAGGGGTGGCCGTCAAATTCCAGGCTTGGCCGAGAGATAATAATTTTCCAAACTCCACATGTATCGATCTTAATTAACCATCAATCCTCCACCTCCAGTCATGTCCACTTGCTAAAATTTGCTTGCGATCTTCACTTCATAAATGCACCGCCCTTTCCACCTTTCCTATCTTAATTCACCAAAGTTGAGGTTTTGGTGCTTTTCCTAACCTTAGTTGCAAGTCTTTCTTGGTCATCTATGTAGTCGATGGGTCAAAAGTTTTGACAACTTCGAAACTTCAAACTTTGGTTCTAAGGTTCTAAGTTTCAACGACCACGCAACATTATGGACCACTACCATTCAATGAATTTTTGATGGACGGCTATAGTTGCTATAGATTTAATGAAACAAGATTTGTAATGATTTCATATCGCTTGAGTGGCACTGGTAGTGCTGACTGGAGTCTGGTGATTTTGACAGCTTGTCAGATTGAGGTACAATTTGCATGTAGCCAGACGTCAATCAAATTAAACATTTTAATTTTTAATTGTACATGTAATGCTTAAGATACACGAATTGACTAAGTTGGTTTTTTGGTTTGCGCAAATCAGGCTAGTAGTGACACTAGTGGCCCATAAGTTATTAAATAGGGTAGGTAATAGTTATAGTAATAATGTGACATTGTAATTCAGTTGTAATAAATAAACGGTTATAAATTTACAGTAAAGAGTTATTCAAATCATTTTTTTTTTCCTTTGAGAAATTAAGTATTAATTGCATGCAAAGGTGGAGTAAGTAGCCATTTATCACATTCCATTTGCAAAATTCAAAGTAGTGGTAGAAAATTCCAGAAAGGTGAGTTGTGGGCGAGGAGTAAAATGGAAACGCCGCTTGTGTTGGACATAGAGAAGCAACTGCAGGCCTTCAAAGGGGAAATAACCAATAAGCGACTACAGGGGCTGATGATTTCGACCCATCCACTCATTCTCTGGGCAACCAAGCAGGTGGTTGGGCCAGAATTTTTGAAGGATTGTCACAGAGCCAGAACAAATACGAAGATTCCAACAATGTTCTTAGCAGTCCTTTTGCATATGGGAGTCTCGAAAGAGATAAGAAAAAAATTGACCCAAATGGTCTTCGTGCACGCATTGTTGGGAAACATTGATGTGACGCTAGATAATGTGGATGAGAATAGGAAAATCCCCATGCCACATAACTACTACATGATGTGGATGAGAGGGAGAGAGGTAATGAAGTTTCCTTTGGTCTGAACCATTGACCTAGAAGGATTTGAAAAATTGTGGGCAGAAAGGGACTGTAGCATTTTCTTTCTCCTCAGGGCAGCAAAGCTGACGACCAATCTCCCGCGTGGGTGGGAAATGAGATACACGAAGGACGAAGGTCTGGTAGAGGAAATTGTAGCAGGTGATGATGATGATTGGAACCTTGGAGATGGGGATGAATGGCTTGCGAATGATCCCAGGGACCCAGAGGAAAAGGCCAAAAGCCCAGCACACCAGAAATGTGGAGCAGACTGCCCGGTGATTGCAAATTGCAAGGCATAACTGAAACGTATAGAGTCAAAGGATGATGATGATGAAGAGGATGATGATGAATGATAAATTCTGGTTGGGTATGATTTCAGCTTTTTGTTGTTGAATATAAATAGTAACAGTAATAGGGTAATTGAGTCAGTCCCAAGTCTTGGAGTGCATGTACTTAAATTCAGGCCAATTTTGTAATGAATTCTATAATGCATGAAAATATGGGTGGGCTAGCTGATCAGGGAAGGTCACTTGACAGAAAAGACCTTTAGGGTGTTTTTTTGAAAAATAGGTACTCATGTAATATTTTTTTGATAATCAATACATGGTGCTGCCCCTAGTAGTGTTTTACCTAGCAAAAAAAAATAATTGCCTACAGATTTAATAAAGTAAATGGTTGTGCTATTAATTTGACATTGTAATTCCTTATTAAGTCCTTTGCAACGTTAAGTTTTACTGTGTTATTAATGGTTGTGCTCTTATTATATTAATGTGACATTGTAATTCCTTTTATTAAGTCCTTTGCAATTGCAACGTTAAGTGTTACTGTGCTTAGTGCTATTAATGGTTAAAAGTAAAAAAACTTTAAAACACATGTTTAATATTTATATCATAAATTACTCAACAGTTCGATAGAAAATTTGATGTATTGTTGTAGACTCAACTTCAAGGGAGAAAAGCAAGCTTAGTCGCTAGGCCTCCGAGTTTTATAACCATTTGACATGTCACATTGTCGCAGAGTTCTAAATTTTCATAACTACTGGATTGCCCAACTTGGTTCACTTTGTTGAGTAACTTAAGTTCATGCATACGTAACCTTTGAGTTATGGTGTGTGGATTTAGTCGAATTCGATGGGTCAAAGGTTTCAAAAACATTGAAACTTCAGACTTTGTTTTTGAGGTTCCAAGTTTTAGCGACCACGTGACATGATGGAATTATCTTGCCTGACATCTCAGTGAATGCTATGTACGGAATGAACTTGAGTTGTCTTTTCAGGAATTTCCAAAAGCATACATGTTTAAAGGCTATCTTTTCAAGGTATGAAATTGAATGTTGCATTTAAAGCACGTCCTATCAACAATAACGACATACGTGGGTGGCATAGTTTTTTTGATTTTCTCAAACATTTAGCCTACATTCTCGTTTTAGTCCACATTGATTGCATGTCTTGTCATTTTATATGGCTTGGCCTTGAAGGTGGCGTATTTTTTCTCATAGATTTCCTTTCAAAGGCGTCGTCATCTGACATCTCATTGAACGCTATGTACAAAATGAAATTGAGTTGTCTTTTCAGGAATTTCCAAAACCATGCAGGTTTAAAGGCTATCTTTTAGAGGTATGAAATTGAATGTTGCATTTAAAGCACGTCCTATCAACAATAACGACATACGTGGGTGGTGTAATTTTTCTTAGACATTCAAGCATACTTGCTGCTGTTATTTCTTTAGGAATTAAAGCATCTCATTAGGCATAGTGAGCTCATGCAGGTTGAAATTGAAAATCGTTGGCTCGGTGTGAGGGATACGAAGCTAGGACTTTTTAAATTGGAAGAATTTTGGGCATGTCTGGATAGTAAAGAAAAATATGCTATAGATGTGAAGGTGTTTGAAAGTGGACTAGCTCAGGTCAGAGGTTTTCTAGAATCAGTGTTGAGTGCTGACCTAATTGTTGCATGTGCGAGAAGGTACATTCCTGAAAGTCGAGAAATCAAGGCCGTGGACGAAACCATTGTAGCTAAAAAAATTCCCGAGGTCGTTAAGCATTGGGAATTCCAGAGAAGGCACCCGTAAAGGAGATGTCTGTTGTAACAACTAACAAATATTTTAGGACTAATGAAACCTGGTGTAAAAATTCTATGGCCAAAGGGTGGTTAAAATCAGAGAAGAAAGGTAAGTCTCAATTTCCCAAGAAACTTAAGAGGACACATTTTAAAGCAGAAATTGTTGATGTTATTGCTTTACTTCATCGTATCATCGAGAATGCACAAGTTGAATTATTTGAAGACTGGATGTGTCAATTCATTTTAGTTATCTGTGATGATAATGTGTTTATCGATTGGGCCAAGATAATTTGCTTTCACTTGCATGAGCAATTAGTTAACTTTCAAAAGACTACTACCTTTCATTTGTGTTCTTATTTGATATATATCATTGCTAGTCAAAGAGCTTATTGTCCAGGGTTGAAACCACAAGTACCACCAAGTCCTGGCATGCCTGTGTATAAGTGTTATGCGCAATTTACCAGGCAGGTTGGGATGGGAGAATATTGTCTTGTTAATGATTCCTTTTTAATGGAAGCTGTGAGAAAGTTGGATGGAAACCCTGAAATGCATTTTTCCCCTGAATCAAAATCTCTGGTGTTGAAGTTTGGAAGTTTTTATATCCAGTTTGATAGTTTTTCTTATTTGAGAATTGGAGGTTATGAGAAGGCCCCACTTAAATTGCCTAAGTACCCTGAGGATTTACTAGTATTTTTGGAGGTCTGTAGACAAATGGCCATTGTAAATATAAAATACATGAATATGGGAAAGCGAGGGTATACCTTCCCGTTAGTTACTCGTTCTTTCTCTTGCAAAAGTAATCAGATGGCTAGGAACTTTGAAAGGATTCTCAAAGAATACAATCTCCAGTACTTGTTTATAAGAACTAATTTTGATAGCAAGGGCTTTGTGAGAAAAAAATTGTATGCCTCTGGCTCGTATCAACACCAACTTTCAATCGAAGATTTCTAGGAAGATTGTGCTGATGAAAATGAAGTTTTCAGAAGGGACCATATGAGGTTAACCCTTGAGCAGATAATTTTTTTGGATCTCTCTTTCCAAATTCTTGAAAATGTGTCTAAAGATTCGATGGTTCTTGATCCTGAATATGAGAAGTTTCCTAATAAATCACATCCCAGAGTTGACTGGGATAAAGATGGAGTTTTGTATATGATTAAACGGGCCGAACTAGTACTCAAAAGGACTCAGGATTGGTTGGAGGGAAAATGGCGTAGGGTTGTTGGTTCTGTTTATGAACCAAAATCGTCCCAAAATAATGAGCAAGGATCTAGCCAAGTAGTCCCTGGAGGTACATCATCAGAGAGGATAGTCATCAAGTCTTCTAGCACCAATTCACAATCTGGGGGTGATGGTGAAAAGCCGAAGAAATCAATATGTGAAGACATCCCATCCACCCCTGTTCTTAAAAAGAAAAATGTCCAAGCAAAACCTATGTCAGAAGATTCAAAGAGCATCTTTAAGCATATTGTTCAAGATAGTACTTTCTCGCCCTTGTCTGAAGAATCTTCTCAATCTCCTCCTATAGAAAACGTATCAATTATTCCTAACGAGTCTAGAGAGGTTGTTCAAAGTGATAAAGCCCCCAGTCTAATAGAAAAATCTCTAGTATGGTTGAGGAAAGTGGTAGAAAATAAGAGGAAATACTCTCCTACGACATCCGCTGGGGCTGGAGTAGATACAATGACAAAATTACTCCAATCTTCCTTAGGGCCCAAGAAAGCCCAGAAAATGTCAATAATTTTGAATGATGTTGTCTCTGGTAATCAGGTGTTAGAAATTGCAGAACCTTTAAAAGATGTAGATGATGATAAGATAACCACAGATGATTATAAAATCATACATGTTGACATGGGTCCCCAGACAGTTGAAGGTGATGTATATCACGCCAGTTACTCAGTCAATGCTTTAACCAAGCAGGTAAAAGAAGAAAGGAAAGAAAGGGTAAAATCGCAATCTCAAATTTTGGATTTCAAAAACTTTATCTCTTCCATTGTTTCTCCCTTTTTGTATACTGAGGCTTCTAGTTCCCAAGAAAGAGTTATTGGTGAGTCTGCGATGCAGTTGATTAAGAAAAATCTAAATTATTCCAAGGCTGCTAGTGAGTGGATTGAAGAATTGTCTCAGGAAGCTATATTTTTATTAGTAAATCTGTGATTTCCTACACTGACATTGTTGATAAAAGAAAAGGATTAATAGCAGAACTGCAATAGGTTAGAAACAATCAAACCAAGTTGTATGTAGTTTCGGAAGAAATGAAAGAGTTAATTTCCATGGATCGATTGAAGTTGGTAAATGAACAGATTGTTAGTGATCCAAACGAATTAGATCCTTCATGGCTTGATTCACTTAAATGGAAACTAAACATATATGATGACCTAGTAAAGGAAATCACATAAGTGTTGGAGAAGTATTTGGATATGTTAGGAGAAATCAAGGGGAACTTTCATCATCTGCAGGTGAAGATAATGAATGATTTTGATGAGAAAATTCTGGACACAAAAGAAATCTGCTTAAATTTTAGAGAAGTCTTCAACAAAGAAGTAGCACATCCTGCTACAATGACTAAAGAATCTTTCTCAAAGCTTGGGAGGCTGGAGCTTTATCTCAAAACTTTTAAAGCTGAAGCAGAAAGGAGGTCTGACATACTGAACGAGTTTGAAGTTGCTCTCAAAAAATGGAGAACTGGGCTTCAAATCACATTGACACCAGGCATCAGGGATATTTTTGCAATCCTTACTAGGTACAGGGAATATAAATCCAGAATGAAGATGTAGGAGAATTTGTTGCGACAAGGAGAGAACAAGGAGCCAGAAGCTGATGAAGTTGAAGTGGCTGAGAATGATGCATAGTTTATTTTTAGCATTTTCATATACTTTCTTTAAAGTTGGCACCTTTAAGTTAATGACTTCTTTTAATTTTCGGTACAGTTACTTTCAAGAAACCGTTACCAAAGACATTGGCTATGTTTAAATATTGGTTCGACTATTGTGATTAGGCTCTTTTGAGAAAACTTTGATTGAATCATTAGGGAAAACTCTGTTATTTTGGCTATTATCTGTTATTTTGATATAGAACACATTGGTGGAGTTTATGCATGCATAATCTTTGAGTTATGGTGTATAGATTTATTATGTTTATACTGAATGTTTGCTAGTGTGATATCTATTATTGGGATGACATTTGATATAATTTTGCTATATTGTTGTGGTGTTATTATTTGTGAATAAGATTTCTGCAGAGTGCAATGATATTGGTTTAGTTGTTATCTTTCTTTCAGAAGTTCTATTTCTATTTACATGAGATTGATAGATTTTTGGATAGTTTCATTGCTGTGGAATGTTTATCTGTGAATAAAGATTTTATGGTGATGGATGCGTAAGGATTTCTCAATATAATTTAGGTGATTTTTTAGTTTAAGCTTTTATTGTTTAAGTTGGGTGGACACCGGATGCCTTTATAAGTTATTTATGTTGAACTGTTAGCTTCTATTAGCTTATAACTTATAAGTTATGGATGTTGAACTGTTAGCTTTTGTTCAAGGAATGGATTAATAATATTCCTTTCAGTTATTTATCAAAGATTGTGTGAATGGAAATGTAATAGGAATTTATAAGTAGTGTGATAACTGTTGTTCTTTAAAAATGATGCATAATCACATATCAAATTCAATACCATGGAATACAATATAAAAAAATTGGATTTTCCTAACCTTAGTCACTAGTCCTCTGAGTTTTATAACCTTGTCGCGAAGTTCTAAATTTTCATAACTTACCGATTCTTTGACTTTTTTGATGGTTCACTTTGTTGAGTTGCAAGTATTTCCTGGTCATCTTTCTACTCGGTGGGTCAGAGGTTTGGAAACTTTAGAGTTTGGTTCTAAGGTTCACTTTGTTGAAGCAAGAATGGAAAAGAGATAAAGAAAACTTATTATTATAACTAATAACACTATGAAGAAATGATCACTCACCTTTTCTACTTGGTGGGTTGGAGGTTTCTAAACTTTAGAGTTTGGTTCTAAGGTTCACTTTGTTGAAGCAAGAATGGAAAAGAGATAAAGAAAACGTATTATTATAACTAATAACACTATGAAGAAATGATCACTCACCTTTTAAGTCTACATTTTCGAATTCGCAGTTCGTTGACTTCCAGTTCTGAATGGAGAAGTAGAACCTCAGAACCGAACAAAATGTGTAAGAAATTAAGAATAAATGACACTTTCGATTGTATTTATATCAATCCATGATTCCATATTTGGAAAATCCCACATGATTTTTAAATGGTATATTAAATATTTGGCGAATCCTGCTTGCTTATACAACGATACGTTGTAATTTTCAAGGCGAAATGTGTCCTCAAATGTAATTATTTGTTAATGTTATTGGCGAAATAGGTCCTCATGAGCAACTATTTATAAATTTTAATTGGCGAAATGGGTCTTCACAAGAAACTATTTGTAAATTTTAATTGGCGAAATGGGTCCTGATACAATGTTGTTTTAATAGTATTGGCGAATATGTAGGTGTTTTATTAAATGCTTTTGGGATTCCAGGAGAAAATATTAGTCGGTCCAATTGAAACACGTAGTTTGAAAATTGTGAATTTGTTGCTTAAATATGCCTCATAAAGAACTCATTGGCGAATGGACATGCATTGGACCTATACTTCGTAAAATATGGTCAATTTGGACACCCTGTTGGGAGCGAGAATTCACCAATTGGCGAAGATTCACCACTAAAGTTTTCCCTGACTATGATGTTTATGTTTGTTAACGAAAATTCATCCTTAGGACAAGCCTTATTTATATTTTTGAATATGTACATATATGGATGCCTCAGTGGGATTTGAAACAAGTACAAGGTTTGAAACCCATTTTGGGTAATCTATTGGACTTATGAAGCCAACATCTAAGATATTTTGTAGTTCTACCTTAACTAGTAGTGTAATTTGGGGATGCATCTTACATAGTTTTTGTTTTACAAGTTTTTCCTCTAGGTAGACCATTAAATGATGGAATACCAATGTTGTATATAATCTATGAATGTATGCATATGACCAATAAAAAATGATTATATGTGCCTCACTGAATGAAGTGAATTCATTTTTCTCTTTTGGTGTCAATGATGTTGCAAAGAATGTAATCTTGGGAGTGTTGATTGTTCTAATGTTAATTTCCTTTGATGTCTCTACTAGAAATAATTCTCTCTTGATGCTTAGTGATAATAGGGAGGTTGAATCCTTCATATGTAGGCACCTCAAAGAGGTTTTCACCCTTGTATATATCCTTTATTTTTACTTTTTCATGATCTAAAAGTGCCACATTATAGTTTTCACTAGGGGATCTATTTTTTGTTTTTATGTTTTCTCTTTTGTGACTCAAAGATACAATTTTCCCCCAAAATTATGCTTGTACATCAAGGACTGTGTCAAAACCTTCTTTGAGGTCTCTAGGTGGTATGCCATCTCTAAGTCCCATAAACTCAATAATAACATCATCATTTTTTAATATGTCCAAAATCTATGCTTATTGTTGATCCCAATCAATAAGTTGGGGATATATAAGTGGTAGGTCATTAACTTGCAAAGGAGATATAAAGGATATAGATTTTATTGTGTTGATGTATGTGTTCTAAAATAATTTAGTGACGCACATGAAATATTCCTTGATGGTATCATCATTAGAAGTTTCAACTACAGGAAAGACTTCAACTACCTGTTAACACATGGATTTTGCACCCCGTTGAATGTGAAATTCAACAATCCAGTGTAACATGGGAATGATCTCTTTAAAATATGAAAATTTGAATAAGACCAAACCTCCAGAAAAGGCCAGCTTCCTCGCTAGTGGTATCACCTAAACTACTATTCTTGAGGAGGAAAAGGGAGAAAGATTACTGAAAATGAAATGCTGAAAATGAAAATTTTGGGGTGATACACCAAAGCAATGAGGGACAATGGAACTAAGAACTTTACACTCAACTAAAACTGGTTAAAGCTAAAATTTCTCATCTTGTTACAATGTATTCATTGATAAATACTTTACTAAGAGGTTCAATACTACAACTTATAAAAGGAAGGACTTCACGATTATAAAGAAGTCTGTATCTTGTAAACACAGTTAATAACCTGAATAAACACACTAATCATAGTGAAGGTATGATACATGAGAAAAAATTGTAAGGAAAATAGATAATCCTCACATAAAATTCGATCAATCAAAACATACACTAAGCTGCAAGAACAAAAAGGCAAGAGTTGATACACAGGTAACATTTAAGGTGTAAATTCATAACTTGCATTTTTTTTTAAATGAATATTAATAAGAGATAGTATCAAGTACTAATATTTATTTACATGGTCTATTTAATAGTTAATGTATGAGGAGGAGCTCACATGGGTGACTGATAGCACCCTTAGGGCCATTTCATTTGGCCTCGAGACGCACACAGTATGTATTTTCGCACTCACTCATTTACATTTTTTTACTGTATACTTGCTTGTCATTTGAATTGTCATTAATGAAATTATATATTAACTTATATGTTTATCTTATTCTCTGCTTCTAGGAAACACCTAGTGCAAGCAAGGTGTGATGCTCTCCAAACTATGGACGCACAATGTTAGATAAGGGAAAGGTAATTGAACTCAAATTTGATTGAATTAAGATTTATAAGATATTTTATTGATTATGCATACATTGACATAGATTCGTAGTTTCATATGTACTTGTCATTTTTATGTATAGGTAGTTGTGAGCTATACATCATTGTTGATAAGTGCCACAACAAACTGAAGGAGTAGGTTTCGAACACCTGAAGGAGGAGGTGTTCAAACACCTAAAGGAGATACAGAAAAAGATCAGCCTAAAGAGGTATGTGTTTATTTTATTTTGTGCTTGGTAAATATGTTCTTATTACCGATGTGTGTCATAATCTTCTTTTTGGCTGATTCTCTTGCTTGCAGGCTAGGCTCCCTCAAGAATTGATAACGAATTACCCCAACACTGATGAATCTCATGGTTGTATGCCTTTGACCGACAGTGTCATCATCTTCTTTTTTCCTTTTTTCCCTATTATTTGCATTCACATACACCATGGTATCAACTGTTATACCACTTGGAAAAGCATAGGACTTTACACATTTTACACATTCCAGCTATTGATATAATTACTTTTACTATGATAAGATTGTGCATAGACAAAGTAAAAATAAGATTTCATGAGGAATGGCTAAAACAAATTCCCAGTCTGTATCCTTTCCATTTTTTGAAGACTGTACCCTGTAGAGGATATGGCTATATTAACCAGCTGATTTCACTAACAACCCCTGATAATGTCATTTACTACCATTTATTACTTGCTTTCATTGAACCTTCAGTTTCATCATGTGTTAAACTACTTATTGTGGCTTATGATTACTCTTTACACTTTCATGATACCACAACTGGGAAAATAATGTATTGTTGTCCCAGACCATAATGTGCATATATTTTCAAAATAATGTCTTGATGACAGAGGCTTGAATAACACATGGGGATTGAATCACATGATCCTTGCAAGTAATGTTGAAACAATGAACCAATGTCCAAAATTCACTAAGAACAACGAAGAGGAATTGTCCTTAGATGTTTATAGAAAGAATATAAACTTCATGACATGAGCTGGGCTCAACCCTCATGGGAGCCACATTGACACCACTCATTTTGAATCAAATAAATGATTGCACCTGTACTGCACATGAAGCAAACGAGTTAGGAAAAAAAATGTGTACTTGATGCAATTTTCCTTTATTGTGGCCTTCATGGACACTTATGACAAGTTTTTTACATTTGATGGATGTAGGAAACAATGTATGTATGAATGGGTGAATGTGCATGTTCAGGACATAACCTTCCATTGCTTAGAACTTAATTTTCTAATTGATCTCTTTACTTAATGCAGGCAACTAGACGTCAGCAGTCAAGGTTCAAGGAACTACAAGGAGCAAGGAAAGAAAAAAAAGAGCATATCCAAATTTTAGTACCAATCATTCAAGCAATGACTGGTTACCTTCTAAACATGTTTAGTTTCTAGCATTCACTCATTTATGCATTTTTTGGTTTCTATTTGTATCAAATGAGTAAGTCAGTCTCACGACTTCATTGTGTGGGACAAAAGTATCAAATTACATTCAATAAAGATTACATTTCAAAAAGATTGTGAAATCTTTTATGCTTCATTCACCTATATAAATGTAATACTTTTGCACTCTTATGATCTTGTAAATTTATTTCATTTGTATGACTGAATGTAACATAGAAGGTTAAGAAAAATGTACCATTTCCTTCTTTCTAGCAAAAAGCTTCTACCTGATTGAGCCATAGGCAAAAAATCTGGTAACACTACCTTACTAAGGGCACACTTGATGTTAGGAGTAACATTAACTAATGAACCATACCCAAGCCCTTGATATTTTTGTCTCTTATCTATAATTACGGGTTCTCTTATTCCTTGTTGATATAGTCCAAGGCCACCTTGACCTGTGAATCCCATGTTCTTTATGATCTAGAAACTCTTAGTATGATGTTCAATTGTAGGGTTGGTTGCTCTTTCTCTTCTTGGTATCACCATTTAGAAATGTCTTCTTCTATAACATCTTTGTTTAACTCTCCCCACTTTGGGAATACTATGGGTTAAAATATGATAATGGAAGAGGTTTTGACTATATTTTTTGGTTTACCATACATCTTAGGAGAAGATGGAAGTTGTTATATATAGAAGGACCCATTTAGATCATAGTCTCCACAACCTTTATCTCATATTTGGACCCTGATATCTGGAAGGGGATCATGTATGGTGGATGATAAGTCTAAAGTGGATGGGTCGATATAGGATGATGAAGGTGAGGTGATGTCATTGGTAGGAACTTGGTGGATCCTTTGAAATTTTTTTCCAAGTTTTGACAATAGTGAAAAGGGAAGGGTCTCCATAAATGGTGACCTTGGTTTCATAATTTAATGTATTGGTGATAGGTGGATGAGACAACTTGCATGGTTTGTATCCATGGGCATCCTAAGAGAATGTTATATTGTGAATTTTCAATACTTGACATATGGTTTCTACAATTACTAGACCAACCTAGATAGGAATTTTGATTGTCCCTTATGATTTATGCTCATTATCATCATATGCTCTAATTGTGATACTATTCTATTTATCTATAACTCCATCAAAGTATCCCAATTATTTTACAAATTTAAAAATATTAAATTTTAATCTTGATCCACCATCTATCAAGACTCTTTTGATCTTGTGTTTATGGACGAACACTTATAGATATAAACTTGGTTGTGGTATGAAGTGAAAGGAAGATCCTTCTTCGTGAATATGAGGTGATGTGTAGATGTAATGTGTTATACCATGGATTGGAATTTCTTGGTATTTATGTTGGTAGGGACTAATAATTTTAGAAGTGCTTTATCTAAGACCTCTTTATATGCAGGAGAGATTCTAAGGAGTTTTATTATGGAGATTTGAGCTAGTGTTTTCTTAAGATGTTCTATAATATTATACTTAGGTGGTAACAACATAGTTATGATTTTTGGTTGGAGTGGATCTCCTTAAAGGGTGACTTCCCCTCATCATGTAGTGAGTATACACTCGGGTTTCCTATTGGGATGGTGACAATGATAATACAATTATTGGATTCTTCAATGAGTCCTACAAAATCATATGAATGGTTGAATTTGTTGTAATTATTTCCTTTACCTAAGTAATTATTCTTAACATGATTAGGGATTGGATCCTTATAGATTCCTAGATCATCATTTCCAGAAGTTTCAATATGTTGTTCAATATTGACATCTCCTTGATCAATAATATATTGGATAAGGTTTTTTAGTTTCTTATAATTAGGCATTTTATGAACTTTTATCCTATGTTATTCACAGTATTTGTTATCATTGTACCGTGATGGTTTAAATTGGGGTTCATCATATTTCCTTAGCTTTGGAAGCTTAATAAGGTTTGTTTGGATTAACTTCTTCAATATAGTCTCAATGGTTCTCCTAAGGGAGTGTACTTTCATCTAGTATCGGTATTCAATCTTGATGGTATCTTTGGGGGACTCATGTTTTGATTTTTTTTGGGGTATTTGGAGGTGGTTGTATAGTTTGTACAAATTTTGCATCCACTACACCGTAATTGGTAATGCTCTTATTTTTAGCCCATAGGTGAGGTTTCTCATGACATTTTGATGCATGATCTTTTTGTCTTTGTAGATTTTAACAATTCCTTCAATGATAAGAGCCTTTTCAATGCTTATCCCTTTCTTTACAATCTCATCAAAAGAGTTAGCACATTGCACTTGAAGGTGAAAATAAATTTTGGTGTTAAGATTTTCAACAAAAATGTTTGCGAGTTTTTTTTCAGGAATAGGCCATGGGAACTTACGAGCCATATTTCTCCATCATTGTAGGAATGAAGTGAATTTCTCTTCATTTTGTTGTTGTGTGTTACATAAATCAGTCATGGATATCTCATGTTCAATATTGTAAGAGAAATGATTGATAAATTTAATAGAAAGTTCATGGTATTTCTTAATACCATGTTGTAGATGGGAGAACCATTCTATCGCTTGTCCTCCTAAATTTTAAGGAAATAGGCACATTAAATATGTTTCATTGTAAGAAACCTCTAGACGTGCTATGCAAAATTACTATATGTGTTCTTATGTATCTCCTCTTCCCTTTTATTTTTCAAACTTTGGTATTTTAAAGTTGTGAGGGAAAGGAACCATATGTATTTTTCTATTGAATGGGTGAGGACATATGTCTTCAAGAGTATAGATTTTATTTATTTTTCCTAATTAAATGTTAGTAATATTTTGATGCAAGATTTATATTTGTGATGCCAATTCATCTGTTGGGTCATTTCATGGTTGGTTAGATGAAGTGTATGTTTGATGTTGTGGAATGGATGAAGAATTTAATGAAGGATTTTGTTTTTGGGGGATGTTTTGTTGTTGTAGGATAAATTGTTGTTGGGGGATGTTGTATGAATTGAATGATGGATTTTAGTTTTGTGGAATAGATTGTTGTTGTTAAGGTTTTGAGGTACATGTGTATTTTTAGGGATGGTGAATGGAATAGATTGAGATTGGAATTATTGTAGCATCATAAATTGTCACCCTTGATAATTTCACACTAGGTTTAGCCCCTCTCATGTGATTGGACCCAATTGTGTATTTAATTTTCCAATTTCATAATAATATTTAGAAAATTAGATGTTGAATTGGGATTAAGGAGTTAATATTTATTTAACAATGCTTAAGGCCCCAAAATAGGTCTGGACTAGGGCGCCTAGTGCCCATGTCCAACCTATTTTGGCCCCAATTCAAATATGTCAATGTTGACATTTTAACATTTAGAAATCCAAAATCATTTATCAACTATCAATAATTAATTTTCAAAAAATTAAAGAATTGGGTATGTGCAGGATCATGGTGGGCCAAAAAGTGGCAATGAGGAAAAAAACACGTCTTTCATCGACCGAAAAACGCGAAAATAACGTGTTGAATTTTTTTAGGCTCGGGTGTCACCATAGCAAACACCAAACCTAGTTTTACAAATCCGATATCCGATTTGCAAAAAGCATATATAAAAAAACTCAGTTGTTGTTTTAAAGTTATTTCACAGTCAACAACCCGCAGGTGCACAGTGAATTGATTCTTCACGTAACGGATATCTGATTTGGCCAAAATCCGATTTGAAAAGGTAATTTTTTTTATTTTTATATGATTTGATTCAATTTTGATTTGATTTGATTCAATTTTGATTTAGATTTGAATAATTTCATATGGTTTTTTGTGGATTTTTTTTTAAAATAGGGTTTTTGATTGAATTTTTATGAAAAAATTGAGTTTAGAATGGATTTTGATAAAAAAAAATGAATGTTTTTGTGGATTTTTTTCACAATAGGGTTTTTGATTGAATTTTTATTAAAAATTTTGAATTTAGAATGGATTTTGATTAAAAAAATGAATGTTTTTTGTAGATTTTTTTCAAAATATGGTTTTTGATTGAATTTTTATGAAACAATTGAGTTTAGAATGGATTTTGATAAAAAAAATAAATGTTTTTTATGGATTTTGATTTAAAAATAGTGTTTCTTATGTATTTGTATTAAAAATTAGAGAATTTTATAGATTTTTGTTAAAAGGTAGGGTTTTTTTGGATTTTTTTTAAAAACTAGGGTATTTTTATAATATTTTCATTTATATTGTCTAATTTTAATTAGATTAATTATTTTTTAACTTTAATTAGGCATTATGGCTATCGAGAATGATAATGCACAAATTCCACTAGTTGAGAATGAAAATCCACCAGCTGAGAATCAAAATGCAAAAATGCCAAATGCTCCACCACCTCCGCAACCATCAATTGAAGACTTAATTCATGAAAAATTGGAGCAATTGAGGGGAATTTGTGATGTTTATAAGAAAATCCCTCGATTAGCCCATATGTCAACCACATTGATAGGAATAATTACAAATGTAGAAACCCTTTGCACCCAACATAATGCATTTCATTCATGGCGAGAAACCATGAGGCAATATTATGCATGTGGATTGTCTTATGATGATGTGAAAGATCTCCAAATAACAAAATCCCAAATAGCCTCTTTATTTATTAACCCCAGCACTGGTTTGCCAGTTAATGTTAACAAATCAAAACTTTCTATAAAATGGTGTACGCATAGGGGCATAGTAGATAACTTTTGGGATCGTTGGTGTATGGTTTTTCATAAACCACCCAACAATAATCTTGATTTACCTTTTTACTTTATTAAAAAATTATGAGTTTTTGTTAGGGCATCATGTCAATTACTTTGACATTTAAACCTTTCCAGGGCGTTGGTGGAGGTATGCCCCAGGATAGGCCAAGGGCAGCTAGAGTAGTCAGGCGCTCACATGTTCCCTGTCCTCCCCTTCCTCTGCCACCTCCAGTACAACATCCATATATTATAGAGGATGTAGCCACACAAACTATCTAGACCATTCACTCTTTGAGTGGTCTTTTGGTTTCCCACGCTTCTTCAGTAGCTCAGCCACAGTTTGGTGATCTTGGCGATGGATCCAATGTTGTTGGATCATCCTCCTCGGGTCCACATATTTGTGTGCCACATATTTGCAATACGTGCCAACAAATATGCTTGGGTCCTATTGTATAGCCCCCTGAGCAGCCATTAGACACTTCTGATTATGACATCCAGGATGTGGAGATTATAGCAGATCACACGTAGGGGAGTGGAGCACACCCTACAGAGTCCTCTCCTGCTAGAGAGGTGGACATTGGAGTAGTTACACAGGTAACATTTAAGGTGTAAATTCATAACTTGCATTTTTTTAAAATGAATATTAATAAAGAGATAGTATCAAGTACTAATATTTATTTACATGGTCTATTTAATAGTTAATTTCTGAGGAGGAGCTCACACGGGTGACTGATAGCACTCTTAGGGCCATTTCATTTGGCCTCGAGACGCACACAATATGTATTTTCGCACTCACTCATTTACATTTTTTTACTGTATACTTGCTTGTCATTTGAATTGTCATTAATGAAATTATATATTAACTTATATGTTTATCTTATTCTCTGCTTCTAGGAAACACCTAGTGCGAGCAAGGTGCGATGCTCTCCAAACTATGGACGCACAATGTTAGATAAGGGAAAGGTAATTGAACTCAAATTTGATTGAATTAAGATTTATAAGATATTTTATTGATTATGCATACATTGACATAGATTCATAGTTTCATATGTACTTGTCATTTTTATGTATAGGCGGTTGTGAGCTATACATCATTGTTGATAAGTGCCACAACAACTGAAGGAGTAGGTATTCGAACACCTGAAGGAGGAGGTGTTCAAACACCTAAAGGAGATACAGAAAAAGATCAGCCTAAAGAGGTATGTGTTTATTTTATTTTGTGCTTGGTAAATATGTTCTTATTACCGACAATTCTATTCTAACTTGGATCAATTTCATGTTTTTGTTCACATATATAGATTGATGTTACAAAAGTTGGTTTGGTTAGTTCATTGAGAGGGGTATATTCTAGGACTCCTGACCCTTCGAAGAGACGTATATTTCAGGTAATCAAGATGTCAATTTTAGAGTTCAATTATAATTCAATGTGTATTGATTTTTATGTTAATTATTCGATTTTAAATTATATAGTATAACTAATCTCAATTGTGGTTTGACTTTTTCTTGTGTAGCTACAGCCGAGGAATAGCCGAGTGCTTCAAAAAGAGGAGCTCCATTTTGATGATCCACCCGGTAGTTTTAGGATATGAGATAGACATTTTGGCATGTAAATTTTTGAATAGATACCAAGATGGCATATGCCACATATTAATAAAACTTTTGTTTGAGTTAGCGTTGATGCCATTTTGTAAATGGACATACACTTGATTATTGGATAATTTGATATATATAGAAGTTGACAATCAAAATTTAATTTCCTCCTCGTATTGCATGATTAAACTCTTTGAAAATTTAATCAAGTGAGCAATGGTTAAATATCAATGTACAATAGCATAAAAAGAATGGTTAAATATTATGTAGTTTATATTCAAATTGTTGATTACATTTCATTGCACATCTTTAAAACTCAAAGAATTACTTCACACTGCATAACTAATAACTATATGTTGATAGATGACAAAATTTTAATTACAATATAGTTTTTACAAAGTCAACCTAGTAAGCAGTTGTGAAATTAATTGACATTGCATAACTAATAACTAGAATGACTATCAATTGCATTGGCTTGTCGTGGAATTCTATGAGACCACATTTCTTTGAGGAAAATTGGCACAAAACTCACAAAAATGAAAAGAAAGCACTCAAACAAACTTTAAAGGGGTCTCAGGCCTGCTGCCCCCTCATTCCACACGCTATGCAGCCATTTACTTGTAGTGTAGGGGCCGAACAATGGAGAAAACATGTAAAAATAATATATATATATATATAGATGTGCAACCTAGAAGCATGAATTACGATTAGAATATCACATAACATCATATAAATAAAAAAACCACTGTAAACTTGAATGTCATTTAAAACATGTATGATAAATATTCATCATTGAAACTTGAATTGTGGTAGCTTGATATACAAAGTCTATTGATGCCAGGGTTCAATTTGTATGATATTGAAAAAATAAGACAATTGAGTAGAGTTATTAGCATTCTTCAAAAATCATAAGAATTATTTTAGTACACTCAAGAGTCATCAGATGTCTTCTTGCAGTCTCAAAATTTATTTTGTATCATTGTTACATTGTTACTTAAGAGTGGTAGCTTAATATAGGTCCACAATACAAAACCTGGTTTACCTGTGCAGTGTAATAGTGGCATAGGAATATTTTTCTTTGAAATAAAAAATGAAAGCTTAGCCTCTTGGAATGAAAATGCTTGTTTGCAAAGAAAATGAATAAGAATGAGGTATTTAAGGTGTTTGAAGTGATTTAGAGGTCACTTTTAGGGTCACTTTTAGGGTAGTTAAGGTGTTTGAAGTGATTTAGAGGTCGCTTTTAGAGAAGAGAGATGTTGAAGAGTACATCAAGTCAGTGAGAACCGAAGTGTAATGTGTTTTAGTTTGTAGTACTCCTTTGTTTCTATGCAGATATGTGATAAATTCTTAGTTCAATGATTTTGAACAATTTTTGAAAAAAGAAAATTGTGTCATGGTCCGCATTCAATCCAACAAGCAAAATGGCTTCGGCCTCTTGGAATGAAAATGATATTTTGCAAAACAAATGAATATGAATAAGGTAGTTAAGGTGTTTAAAGTTATTTAGAGGTCACTTTTAGGTTGGAAAGATTAAAACTCCATTTTAAATGCACAAAAAAGAATGAAATTACTTCAAACCAAGTTTGTGAAGAAGTTAACTATGTTGCCCACTAGTTTCCCTTAAGAGTCCAAAGTGCTAAAGGCAGCAATCTTTGAAGGTATATTTCTCGAGAGACCGTGATATAGAATCTCTGTCCAAGGCTATGGGATCATGTTGTGACCATCTACAAAAACCTCTCTTGGTTTTTTCTATCTCGAACGCGTTTTCCTGTGGTGATGACTTTTCAGTGGAGGAAAAGTTGCGGATAAACAATGTAAAAGTTGCAAGAAGTGGTGCAACTTTTCATTCCATAGCTCGATACAACCAAGCCAGTTGTTCCAACATGTCCGGATGGAATACGTTCTGCGTAGGGATGGTCCTCTCTTGTACTTAAAATCTTGAATCATCACAAGCTATATTGAATGAAGCCATTTCCTTAGAGTCCAAAGTGCTAAAGGCAGCTTAATCTTTGAAGGGCTATTTCTTGGAGGCGTGATGCTTATAGACTCTCGAGTCAAGGCTATGGGATCGTGTTGGGACCATCTACAAAACACTCTCGGTTTTTTCTATCTGAGGCGTTTTCCTGTGGTGATGACTTTTTAGTGGAGAGAAAAGTTGTCAGATGCAAGCAGTGTAAAGTTGCAAAGTGGTGCAACTTTCATTCCGCAACTCGTACGACCAAACAGACTGTTCCAACACATCTGGATGGGTATGTTTACGTTAGGGATGCTCCTCTCTTGCACCCAAATACGCCGAATCACTCCAAGCTACATTGGACCGACGATTTCCCTTAAGAGTCCAAAGTGCTAAAAGGCAGCAATATTTGAAGGTCTATTTCTTGGAGACTGTGATGCTTACAGACTCTCCGTCTGAGGCTATGGGATCGTGTTGAGACCATCTACAAAAACCTCTCTCGATTTTTGCTATCTCAGAGGCGTTTTCTTGTGGTGATGACTTTTCAGTGGAGGGAAAAGTTGCCAGATGCAAGCAGTGTAAAGTTGCAAAGTGGTACAACTTTCATTCCACAACTCGTACGACCAAACAGACTGTTCCAACACGTCTGGATGGGTACGTTTACACTAGGGATGGTCCTCTCTTGCACCCAAATATACTGAATCACTCCAAGCTACATTGGGCCGATGATTTCCCTTAAGAGTCCAAAGTGCTAAAAGGAAGCAATCTTTGAAGGGATATTTCTTGAAGACCGTGATGCTTATAGACTCTTTGTTTGAGGCTATGGTATCGTGTTGGGACCATCTAAAAAAACCTCTCTCAGTTTTTGCTATTTCAGAGGCGTTTTCTTGGTGATGACTTTTGATTGGAGAAAATTGCCAAGTAAAAGCGTGTAAAGTTGCAAAGTGAGATTGCAACTTTCATTCCGCCAACTTCATCGCGACCAAGCGGTGTTCCAACCGCGTCACGGATGGAATGCGTTCGTAGGATGGTCCTCTCTCTTGCACCCAAATCCTTATTTGAATCACTCTGAGCTACATTGGACCAACGATTTCCCTTAGGAGTCCAAAGTGCTAAAAGGCAGCAATCTTTGAAGGGCTATTTCTTGAAGACCGTGATGCTTATAGACTCTCCGTCTAAGGCTATGGGATCATTTTGGGACCATCTACAAAAACCTCTCTCAGTTTTTGCTATCTCATAGGCGTTTTCATGTGGTGATGACTTTTCAGTGGAGGGAAAAATTGCGGTCTGGCACAATGTAAAGTTGCAAAGTGGTGCAACTTTCATTCCACAACTCATACAACCAAATGGAATATTCCAACACATCTGGATGGGTATTTTTATGCTAAGGATGGTCCTCTCTTGCAGCCAAATACGCCGAATCACTCACGGCGACATTGAATCAGGATTTCCCGCCAAGTCAAAGGGTGCTAAAACAATCTTTGAAGGGTTATTTCTCAAAGATCATGATGCTTACAGACTCTTAGTCTGAGGATATGGGATCGTGTTGTGACCTTCTACAAAAACCTCTCTCGGTTTTTTCTATCTCGAAGGCGTTTTCCTGTGGTGATGACTTTTCAGTGGAGGGAAAAGTTGCCAGATGCAAGCAGTGTAAAGTTGCAAAGTGGTGCAACTTTCATTCCGCAACTCGTACGACCAAACAGACTGTTCCAACACGTCTAGATGGGTACCTTTACGCTAGGGATGATCCTCTTTTGCAACGGAATACACTGAATCACTCCGAGCTACATTGGACCGAGTGAAATTAGGTGAAAATTTGATGCAGACACAAGGGCACAATCACAAAATCTTTGCAACTTGCCTATTTGAGGCATCTAACAAGATTATTCTGACCTCTTTGGACAATCCAAAACTCCCTTAAAACTTGACAAGAAACTAAATACACATTTCCCTCTTTAACCCCCTTAAACCCTTGTAATAGTGAGAAACTAGTTTTTGTCCAATTACTCCACAATTTTCCAAAACACCAGATGAACACATGACTAATTCAAACACCCATATTCAAGTTACACAACATATATGAGAAACAACATAGACTCCTTTGGACTAGCGTTGACTTCCTATACATTCACCCTTGAACATGCTACTCAATTAGCCCAAAAATGCAAAGCAACATACC
Organism: Sequoia sempervirens; assembly: GCA_007258455.2. Taxonomy (NCBI): domain Eukaryota; kingdom Viridiplantae; phylum Streptophyta; class Pinopsida; order Cupressales; family Cupressaceae; genus Sequoia; species Sequoia sempervirens. The sequence goes on along the minus strand of VDFB02358134.1, from coordinate 135,791,785 downwards.
TTCAAACACCACACAGACCCCTGAAACCTTGGGGTAGAAAATGAATTGCCAAGAAAACAAAGATTCTGCAATTGGATTCCATTTGTATGGACCTGTAACCGTCAAATCAAAAAACCCTTTTTTTTAGTGTAATTCTTGAGGGTTTATTAGATGTAGCACTTCCACAACCTTTCAGACTCTGCCACCACCTTAGACACCTTTATTTAGGCCCCAATATGCTTAGAAAACAAAGAAACTTTTGGTATCTCAGATATTTTTGTAAACCCTAGGGTAAAAACTCTATTTTCAAGTGAAAAAAAACCACCATTTTTAGACCTTTAACTCTTCATTTTATTTCAAAACCCAATTCTCCACGCCTTCCACTCTTGAAATAACGTCAAGACATGTAATAAAATTTCTACATAAATTTTTTATACAAAAATGCTTGAATGACTTGTGCACAGGCAAAAAACACAAGAAAAACAGTAAAATATGAACTGAGCAATTGAAACTTTATTGATTCAAAGAAAAAAACTCCTTCAACCAAACCTATCTTGAGCCCTTGAAGGCCTTAAGTACACCTTCATAACCCATGAAACCTCTATATAATTCCTCCAATTTACAAAGCAATGGGAAGATAAAACCATGTAAGTGGTTTCCCAAAACTAATTGCCACCAAAACCATTCTTGATAGTTTAAAACCACGAACCACCCCAACATGTAATTATGATAGCACTCAAGATAGAATCCATGAATAGATAATGTATTTGACCAATAACTCATCGAGAGCACAAATTCCCAAAACTAGCCCTCCACTATGAACATATCAACTAAGTAGGAACCCATAACATTATGGAAAGATGATCCACTTCTCCCAATGTAACTCCCAAGCATTACATGTGAGAGATGGTCAATTCCATTGATGGAAATGATTGTGTGACTCCCATTGATGACCTTCTTTATTCAATTCCATTACAACAATATCCCAAGCATTCCAAAGAATACTAATGAAAACAATATTTCCCTCAACACCTCATGATCATTCAAGTACTCATTCTAACAATACAAGAGATTTACACATCAAATTGCAAGTGAATATAATTTACAATATCTTAACATAAAAAATGCAAAACCTAATAGAAAAATGTATCAATGACGTACAAGGATGTATAAGAAAGTTCAAATTTGAAAATAGAATGTAAACTTAGAAAACTGTAGATTTGAAAACCTTAATAATGTAAAACCCTAAAAAGAAGGTTGGATCAAGTGTAGGATTGGTTGGGCTCAACAAAATATAAAGAAAAAAAAAAGTTTATTTATGAAGTTAACCTAGGATAATTAAGTAAATGCAATCAATCAAACACAATCAACCTAACATAATTAAGGGTTGATAGGGGTATTTGATAATTAAGGGTTGATAAGGGTATGAATGTTTATCTTTGATCTACTCTTGAATATCTAGGGACTTGGTGGTATTTAGAAATATCATAAGGGTTGTTGATTTCTCATGGGGAGGCAAGTTCTCCTAGATCAATCCCCAAAAAGTGAAACAAGATTAAAAATAGTTGGCAAGCACTCTAGATGTTCAAATTTGTTACTCATTTTTATTGCATTGAATCAAAATGTCTCACTATTAATTGCTCCAATGCTATAAGATAAATGAATGTTTTCATGATTATAATGAATATATTGTATGTTATTAATGCTAGCGTATATCATCAAATTATGCCAAACATGTGTTTAGTCAACTCAAAGTGGGTGAATGATGCCACTTAGCCAAAAGTTTGAATTTTGAATTTTAAAATGAAAGGGAATAGGTTTGTGACCATGAGGTCACCCTTGCAATTGAAGAAGCGTCCTAGAATGGGTTAATAGTTAAATATAAGTGGCTAACAATCAATTCCAAGTGTTTAATGGATAAATGAGTGCATAACCATTAGTGAATGTGATAAATGGGAAAATAAGGTAAATGTATAGATGTGTGTGAATAAGAATAGGATAGGGCTAATTGTATAGTGATTTAAGTATGCAAATTGATAAAAGGCTAGAGAGATGAGCTTGAATTTAGATGTTGAGTCACTACGTACACATGTATCAAGACATTTCTTCAAAATAGACACAAAATTGTGTGGGAAATGACATGGTATGCACAAATTTTACTGTTACAATTACACACATATTGATTTACAAATGCTTTGCATATGTTATAAATTTACTTCAAAATTAATACCTATTAATACTTCTTTAAGAAAACATGATTATGTATTCTCTAATAAAACTTTCACCATAACAAGACTTCTTGCAATTACTTCAATTGTAGCATACATAATTTCATATTGCACCTATCAATGTGCCCATTACATCTTCACGTGTGATTGCTAGTATATGTATGTCTCTTCAAAAAACATAGATGGGTTAAGCTCTCTCCTTACTCTTTGAGTAAGAGATAGAGTAAGAGATAGTAGGGGAGAGGACTAGATAGTATTACAAAACCTGGTTCAAATGAGCATACCAACAAGAAAGAACCAGGAAGAAAACCTTCGGTTGTAGCTCGATTAAGTACAAAAATAGACCCCTTTACAAAACCTATGAGTTTCCAAAATACATACCCCTTTACATTTTAAACATACCCTTTATACAATGCCAAACATTTGACCCATATTTCAAAAACATCAGCGGGTATAAGATTGTATACATACACAATTATGACCGTTTTTACATTGTTTCCAATTTGAGGAATTCAAAATTTTACAAAATTTTCTATTAGAGGCATTCGAGTGCGATCTTCAGCAATAGTAGTATGTTCGTTAGGACTAACAAGCACACAGTACAAACCATCAAGGTAGCTTAGAATAACCAAATCTATATTATTTGAAATGACACAAAATATGATGAGATGGTAATGCAAACTATAAAGGCCTTAGAATGACCAATCTATATTGTTGTAATCTGTTGCATACCTCTGAAAAGGATCAAAGGGATTGGCTATTGTTGTGAGGTCCATGATCAATGCGTGTAGGAATATATAAAGAAATTAAGGAAAATGAGAAATCTATATTGTATCACAATAGAAAAGATGCTTGAATAACATATCTATATTAATGTAAACAACTTTGAATGATGATGAGTTGGTGATGCAAACTATAAAGGATGCATACCTCTTCAAAAGGATCAGAGCTGGCCATTGTTGCAGTAGGTCCATGATCAATCGTGCCAGGAATATCATAAAAGTGGGAAAATGAGAAATCTATATTGTCACAATAGAAGAAAATAATGTAGACCTAACATATCTATATTAATCTAATCAACTTGAATGATGATGAGTTGGTGATGCAAACTATAAAAGATGCGAAATACCTCTTGAGAAAATTAATTTTGACTATTATTCGGCAAAGGTCCCTTGATCAATCTTTGCCAAAAATATGTAAAGAAGTGCATACAAAATATCACTATTAAAGACACCTGCATTGCAATAGTATATATAAAATAATAGGTATTAAATAAAAGAACACTAATGAACTTAATCATAATGAACATGAAATTATTCTACGCTTCCATTCTTGAAATGTTATTCAAGTGTTCCTAGAGGGTCATCTCTTTGCTTAAAAGAGTATCCAATATTGCTTCATGATCCAACATTATTAAGTGTCCATAGTTGTTTTGTCTTTGGCCTGGAATGATGCTTCAACAACTTAACATTTATTGCTATAACAAGGTGCGAATACATGAGAATGGTTTTATGTTTCTTGTAGTCTTCAAATGCAGGTATACCATTCTTTCTAATCATGTATGTTAGCAACCAAGTTCCTACAACCACAACTGAACCTATAGGATACATGAAACCATCATCATCTTCCATTGGTTGTGTTAGCTTATGCTTTACCTAAACACATTGAGCCAACCAATAGTCTGA